>OX453089.1:74869742-76069742 GCA_949708635.1 Hirtodrosophila cameraria | reverse complement strand
TATTTAACAACTTACTTCCTTACCGCAGAAGGTTTTGTTTTGAAATGTTTTTCTGTAGTCCTGCAACAGCTGTTTGGCATACGCAAAAGCTCATCAATAATTAAAGCTTCTCATTGCGCTTTAAAGCTCAATTTGAGCTTTTAGTCTGTGCCCAGTGTAAGTTTTGAAGACAAGCTCTGTAGCAAAGAGCAAGCAGTGCTGCGTAGGCATTGCAAGCAGTGTCAAATAAAAACAAACAATAGTGAAAATTATTTAAACACAAAAACACATAAACACTGAAATACAACAGACAACACTTGTACAAACAACAATAACAAAAATAAAAAAAACTATAAAACAGAGACCAACGAAAAAAGCTTCCACACGCTGTTAATTTGTTTAACATAGTTAAGAACTTCAGCCGAAAATGGCGACGGCAAAGAAATCATCATTTAAAACCCGAAAAGTTAATAAACTATTTCAAAAACCATTATCTTTTAGTACACCCGATTATGTACCTGTGGCAAACCGTGAATTTGGCCTTATGCGAGTTTCCTCGGACAAGGCCTCTACGCCATTTCCACGTAGATCCGAAGGCGTTGATATTAGGACGTTAAGGGCGCGTTTGAGAGATGAACGAAAAAATCAACTGCATGCTGTCCAATCGAATGCATCGCCAGTATCTGTATCCTATCAGCCGAATGTGGGCTTTGATAAAACTAACAAAGCCAAGTTAGACCGTTTGGAGAAATATAGCAGGTCTTGCAAATTATCCTTGGGTACGCCGCATCCGCAAAAAGGTATTGCCGTGGATCCCAAAATGCTTGTGAAACATCTCGATGAGGTAGAATGGAGAAAAAAGCACGATTGGCCACTCTCGCCCCATATGTCCGGCTTAAATACAATGTTTGCAGAAAATATGGATTTGATGTCAATTAAGAGCTATATATCGGTTCGCGCACGTCAAAAGCAATGGGCTGAATCATTCGCGAGCAGATGTCTGAAGACTCCTCATTCAACTCCTGACAAGAAAATGTCGAAGAAAAAAAAGGTCACGCTGGTCAGTCCCAGGATCAGCCATCTACTGTTAGCAAAGAAGCATATAAAGTCAGATATGGATTTTGACAATACTTCTTCGTCAAGCACGGATAATGCCAGCATATTTTCCGATGCATCACAAAAAAGCATCGATCTAACTTTCAATGAACGGCGGCGCTTATTCTATAAGGATGAATTTACCATTGCCAAGAATGGCAAGAAGATGAGCGACCAGATGATTGCACTGCCAGAAAATCAAGTTCAACTTGACGAACATTTGACCAATGCTGATCTGAGGGCCAAGGAGGATATTGAAATGTTTATACGCAAACACGGCTATATGATGACCCCAACCGGCCAAGTAGCCGGAGTTCGACGAACCGATATGCCAGACAAAACCTTTTCACCAATGGACGTTGGTAAACGCGCTATGAAATTAAAGAAAAGACCATCATCTGCGAGCATATTTAGCAAAGCCTCAGGATCATCTTATATATCTGGGAAAAAGTCATCATTATGAAGAATTTTAGAACCATTTCATTCGATAAATGAATGGAAAAGAAGCATTTACAGTTCATAAATAGCGTTGGTGCATACAAATGAAGATTAAAGTCTAGTTGAAGGCACTTTCGCTATTTATTGGACTTAAATGCTAGATGCTTATTAACCAATGCTATTTTGAAACGTCAAATTTCAGTAAATTTCTTAATACTTTGCAAGGTATAATTCACAAATGAAAAATAAATAAAATATATTAAAAACAAATAATTGAATAAATTTATAGGAAGTTGATACTGATTAAAAAAAGTCCTTATACATATTCTGACACAATTTATGTGCTCTTTGGTTTAAAAGTAATATAAATTCGAGAATACTTCGCATCATAGCGTTTTAATGTGAACTCAAATCTTTGCATTTGATTCATAAATCTTATTTTAGATAACACTATATTGATAAGGATTTGAAGAACTCAAAAAAGTTCAACATCAATGCCAAAATTGGTTCCTTGAACTTAAGAGAAAAGTTATACAATTATGTTTAAATCAATAATCATACAAAGAAAGCTTTAGTAAGATTAATAGACTAACAAACAGTTTTTTACTCTATAGGTAAAAATTGTAAAATCAGCTTTAATACGCTCCCAAAAGAAAGCAGTGCTGCGTAGACATTGCAAGCAGTGTCACACAGAGACGAAGAAGTTAAACAAATATAATTTCAAATCATATTAAAAACACAATAAAAGAAAACACTACATTCACAAAACATAAACAAAAGCAGAAAGGCATACAAAAGAAAACAATCGTTAATTCTTAATAAGAGTGTTAAACAATTAATAGTGCATAATGTCGGCAAATCGAATAAATAAATCGTCAATGAAATCGCGGAAAACGATTGGAAGAAAGTACCGGTTTCGGATTGGATTCACATCACCCAATATCGTGCCAATGTCTCAACGGCAATATGGCCTAATGAAGATACCAGCCGAAATGGCTTCAACGCGATATTTACATTGTGATCCAAAGGATATTAAAGCAATGGATACGATGGAGTCAACTTATGATATTAATAGCAATGTTCAGTTTGGAAAAGTGGAAAAGGTAGTTGGTACAAAATTTACTCATTATATTGCTGGTACTCCGCATCCTGTTAAGGGTTACGCTCTCGATCCTAAGACACTTATCAGAAACATCAAGGATATAGGAAAGAAACATAAATACATTAAACCGGCAAAGAGCTCAACCATCCAAGTTTTGAAGCCCATATTGAAAAAAAGTGAAGTGGTCTTGAAAGAACCAGTTAAGAAGAGTTTAAAAAAGGTTACCCTATTATCTATGACTTCACTTATAAGCAACCGAGTAGACTCAAACTCCGAAAGTTCGTCCTCCAGCGATACCCCACCACTTAAAAAATCGAACGAACTGTTGAGCTTCAATGAACGACGACGTTTATTCCATGAAGGTGAATTCACCATAGCCAGGAATGGTAAGAAGATGAGTGAACAAATTATGGCCAAGCCAGTTAAGCCAATTAAAATTGAATTTGAGAGCCATCAGCATGATAAAAAAGCAATGAGTGCAATTGATAAGTTTATCAAAAAACAGGGTCTCATCAAGGCACAACATAATACACTTACCAGTCTTTATAGCTTTAATGCAACCGACAGTTGTATCATGTTAGAAAACATAAATGAAAATGTAGATCGTCCAGATATGAAAAGCAAATCAACTGTACGAATTCAAGAAAGCCGATCAACTTTATTTACTCAAAGAAAAAAAAAGCAGCTTTAGTATCTCATAAGCAATATAATCATTTGATGAATTTCAGTGGATTGAAGATAAACCTATCAAGTCTTGGACCAGATATAGGATCAAATATCACTATGAATAAAACTAAAGTTCTCAATCAAGCGAAGACACAAATTGTGACTGAACTCAAAGTTAAGGCACATTTCACAATCACAACGCTTTTTATTGATATTTGAGTAAATTTAAGTTTAACGCTTATTCTCATTTAAGAGACTCATTTTGTATGGCCCCAGAAATTTTGTTTTTTATTTGATTCTTTAGGTATTACAATTTTCAACTGAAATCAGTTTTGATTTAGTATGAGTCTTGGTTTAAGAACTGGGCGTGTTGAAAACAGTAGCTATAAAGTTGTGGATGATACAAATTTTGTTCGACTTTCAGGGGCATTAATGGGCGTGGCAACAGAGGTTGATCTTAACACTTGCGCTATCTTCAAAACTGTGTGAAAAAATGGGTTCATACCGACGAATTGACGGACGGGCGGACATCTGAATACAATTTCAATAATTTAAAAAGAGAGTATAAAAACAAAAGCAATAAAGTAAAGTGCAATCACTTTTGATTTTGGCATACATAGTTTACTAATCAAAGTCACTAATGAGTAAATTTCAAGGAAATATTAAAGTAGCAGTTTTGCAAGCATAGTTACAAGTGCTTTCGGTCTCAACAGCCCTAGAGTTACTTTAATAAAGAAATTTGATATGACAAAGATGATCCTAATTTATAATTTGCTCGGATTTAAGATAAGACATACAAACATATGTACTATGGTCTAGTGATTAAGTTGAAGTTAGAACAGTTTGAAGACTCCTTTACACGCAGTTATATATCAATCAGCTTTTATGAAAATTTTTAAAAGCTCTGATCAAGCAGTGCAATGTGAACAAGCAGTGCAAAGTAGGCAATGTTAACAATGTTAGTTAACAGAAAATAGCTAGTTTTTGAATCAGCTGATCCCAAGTTAACAGTTTTTGACGATTTTGCCATTTTTGATCTATTTTGGAGAATTTTATGGTTTTGCGGTAGGATCTTGAAATAAAATGAACAATGTATGAATAGGAAATTTCATTATCTAATTTTGATTTTTGTCCAAAAACTTAAAATCACCCTCTTTTATGCTTTAATTTTGCTGTTTGTGAACGCATGTCCTTCGGTAACTTCGGTTTTTGCTTATTTGCCACTAAACTAGCGGCCCTCTATAACAACTTTTTTTACGCACATGCCATTTTATGCTATTTCGAATCGAACTGCATCAAAAAAAATGTTCGAAAAATCGCAAAATTGAAAACGAACAACGGTATTTTTTCTTGGAATTTTCTGCCGCGATTTTGTTGTTGTTTTTAACATGTTTCTAACAGAGGCTTAACATTTCTCTGTTAAAAGCCCGCAATTTTTGAAAAATAATAAAATTTCTGTTAAATTTGCAGATCTGGCTTTTTTCTCAATAGCTAGAACTAGCTACGAAATAGCCAAAATATATACAGCAGTTTCTTGGCGGCGCGGCACGCAAAATTCTTTTGCTCCACAGAAAATAATAAATAAAATAAAAAATAACAAACAGTGAATTTTACTATTGAGAACATAATAAAAAGTAAAAGGTCTTGCAAAGAAATACGAGATAAAAACATCTGGCTTTGGTCTTAAAATGTGCAGAGGATGTTGAATCCTTATGAACGCTGTGATCTCAGAGACTACAAGTGATAGAGACACCAAAATTGGCATGAAGATTCAACAACTTTAAAGACAAAGGTCAGATTTTTGGATCACATATTTATTTAATCAATTTTAACACCAAAGCCAAAACACATGTTTTCACAGACAGACTGTCTCGTCTAGGGGGCCCTTTAGTTAAACTTCAAACAATTTGAAATTTGGTTTGATTTCAAAACAGTTTTCAACACATTTTGTGCATTTATAATAAATGTAAAACAAACACTAAAAAAACAAAAAAAAAATATTAAAAGAAGAAAAACAAAAAGCTAAAAAATACAAGTTTTAATAATAATTGCATATATCAAAATTTTATTAAATTTACGCATATTCTGCCAAGCAACTAAACAGCTCAAAATGCACCAAAGCAAAAAGAAAACATCATTTAAATCCACATCAAGAACACGCACTGGAAGTTTTCATAAAAGTATCAATATCAAACATTCCATAGAACCTCAATTTGTTGATCGTGATTATGGTCTAATGAAAATAACCGGCGAAAAGGCAACCACACCATATCCACACGTTGTTCCACCTGTGGATGCGAATGTGTTGCGAAAGCGTCTAAGTTTTGAACGGGAGAGCATCGAATCCAAACGGGGAATGCATACTGATTCGGAGCCCATGGTTCATATGGATAGATCAGTCAGGCAAAGTCATAAACTTGAAATGCCAGAACACATGATAATGGGCACACCGCATCCCAGCAAGGGAACGGCTGTCGACCCCAAGTCGCTGTTAAAGAAGCTCGAGAATAGTCAGTTGAAAACAAAGTTTACTCTCAGGCGATCCAAGTCCCGCTCGTCAAGCTCCAGGAAAAGCTCTCAATCAACAAGGAGTTCGATCAATGCATATCTGTCAATTGGTACACCACATCCCAAAAAGAATATAGCATTGAATCCAAGAGCTTTGCAAAGACGTTTGTATCATATTAACCATCCTGAGGCGAATGACCTAAAGCCACAAAAAAAAGTCACCCTTATCAGTCCGAGATCATCTCACGATAGTCTGAAAACAAAGGCCTACTTTAAAGAGGACAATGAATGTAGCAGCGACTCACTGCGCCGTAAACAATTGAGTTTCGAAGAACGGAGGCGATTATTCCATCTTGGTGAATTTACAATCGCCAAGAATGGCAAAAGGTTGTCCGATCATCAGGCTATGCCAGCAAAGCAGGAAATAAATACCAGTGATTCGATTATATTAATCGGCGAAGAGGCCACTGCGGAAATTGAAAATTATATTCAAAATCAAGGTTATAAAAAGGGTCCCCACGATTTACTCACCACTTTGTCCCAGCACGCAACAAACTCACCATACCCTGCGACTACACCAAGACGTTTATCGAGTGCCAGCCAAGCGACTGCAATTTCTTTTATTAAAAAATCCAAATCAAAACGAATGATGAAAAGATCAAAATCTTCATCAAACCTGAGTCATATCACCTCCTCGGACTCAACAATCAGAGATAGCAATTACTTTCGATAAATAGCGACATTGCATTTCAAGCTGCGAATTTATTCGACATGAATGCACTTTCGATATTTCTCGAATGCAATGCTGGAGAATCCAAATCAAAACAATTTATTGTAAAATAAATATATCTTTTTCGCTCAACTTAAAGTTATTATTCAACTTTTAGTATGTCGGAAACCATTCAAAAACGACACGAACTACTTCGGAATTAGGAACATAAGCTCGAAAACGCGTTAATATTACAATTGTGCTTTTCTTCTTAAACCAAATCGGAACTTCGATCAGACCAGGATGTCATATCAACAACATTTTTCCCACTTAAACAGCAAAGTAGCCCAGAATAAGTTCGAAAACTATTCTCGATATTATCACAGTAAGTCAAAACCAAAAACATATGCACAAGTATATACAATCATACATTTGTACAAACATATATGAAATGTCAAAAGTGTTATTGACATGGCGCATTTGGCAGCGCA
The DNA here is from genome assembly GCA_949708635.1 of Hirtodrosophila cameraria. Lineage (NCBI taxonomy): Eukaryota > Metazoa > Arthropoda > Insecta > Diptera > Drosophilidae > Hirtodrosophila > Hirtodrosophila cameraria. The sequence continues at coordinate 76,062,754 of OX453089.1, read as the reverse complement.
CCCTTTTACAGAACCGAACTGCATATGGCACATATATAAAACAAAAGAATCGTAAAGGGGAACCATAAGGGGGATGGGCAACAGTTGAAAACAAATGCCATAAAATGCAACAAAATGTTGCCGGCTGCATGAAAATGTGAAATTGAAAACTTCAAAAGCAAAAAAAAAAAAAATGTGTAAAAACAATTATGAAAAACATTCGTGCGTGCTTTTTTGCCAGTTTTTGCGGTCGGCTATCAAATCAAATCATTATAATTGTAAATTTTAAATTCTTGGCATTTTGAAATTGACTGAACTGTAACTAAAAACTGTAAAACATTAAAAAAAACAATTTTGAAATCGAAAAATCCGAAGAAAGATATAGAATTTACTATGAAATAATTATAGATTTATTAGATCAGGTTACAGAGTATCTTGCAGTCGACCCAACCCGAGAGCATTCTATTTGTAGCTCTGCAGTTTTATTGATGGCATGCCGTCGAAATATTTACAGATTTACAACAAACATTAATGAATTTTATTTTGTTGTGGCTTTTAGATATGTTTGATAAGGATAATAAAGACATAATAGTACTTCTATTCGATCAAAAAGCTATTTATATTGCCAATTAGGCAAATATATTACAAATATTTAACAAACATCAATTTGTCGATCAAACATTGGATTCGTGTTGCTCCTTATTACTCCTAATTGAAAACAAATTTGCAAACAGAGCCAAAAGTATCTTTTCGACCAACTTTAAAAAGCTAAGTCGACAGCTCATATGAAAAGTAGATAAACAAATGTTGAAAAAACTTAATTTAAACTTTTTTAACTTCTTTAAACCTCCATTAACTAAAATTTATTGAAGCCGTAAGGCTGATCTTCTCATACATTCCAATTTACAATTCATATACCCACATATTTTTGAAATTGAACTTAATAACTCTTCAGATTTCCAAAAAAGGACTCTATTATTCGAATTCAAAAGTTGTACTTCTGAGTCAGAAGAAACAAAAGATGAAATTGAAATTTGAGCAATATTGTAGATATATAATATAAGTCTAGCATTAAATAACACCCAAAGAGTAAAACAATCGATTTATGATTGAAAATTACTTGCAAAAGAAGAACACGCCTCCATAAATTGAAAATGCAATTGAAAACATGTCAAACTCTTTTGAAAACACTCATTCACTGCTCGAACTATCTTCATCAAGTAGTTCAATCGTATTCTACAAATGATTTGAAGCATTGCCCTAGTTAATGGCCCAAACTAAAAGCAATAGTAAAATCTATAGAAAACTTAGAAAAGTAGCAAAATAAAATCACTTACCCTGCCGACTGCCGCCTGCACCGCTGCCATTTGAAATTTTAGTGCCATTTTTTAGTTCGGTCAATGAAAGCTCAATTGAATCCGCATGAGAAATCAAATTGTTTTTAGTCTGCAATGTGAGAAATTGTCAAATAAAATAAAGGACACAAATGCGTTTTGCAAACCTTTTCGATTTCGTTCATCATGATGGGCGTAACCTTTGGCATTTGAGGGTTCTTGCCAATGGCGCCAACAATGACCTGTAAATCGTCACGGCGTTCCTGAAACAGAATTGAAAAGGAATGTTAAAATCCACTTGTTGTCTTTTTATACTCCGTTTTCCAAAATGGAAAAACGAGTATATAGGGTTTGTGAAATGTTCGACCGTCCCTCTGTCCGTCCGTTTGTCAGTTTTGAAGTTAGAGCAACCAAACTTGGTATACACATTGGTATAGATCGCAACACTATAAAAAAGAGCTGCTATAGGAACGATCGGTTGAAAAATAAGTTTTTGTGTGCAAAACTTTTTTGTTTTTCAAGATAACTCAGCCAAACTCACTTTACCCGAGTTTAAGAACAGCTTATTCCTGCTGACAAAATTTCATCAAAGTCTGACGACTATATCTTATAGCTGTCATAGGAACAATCGGTTGAAAAATAAATTTTTGTGGGGAAAAATTTTTTAGTTTTTTAAAATAAGTCAACCAAACTTACTTTACCTTAGTTTAAGGAGAGTTTATAAGTATATAAATAGTATTTACAAAAATTTAATTTATTAAACGTACAGCAAACAGAGTATATCGCAGCGTGAGAGCCCGACTGCAACGTTCTTACTTGTTTTTTGTATTGAGAAATTAAGAAAAAATGCACGCTGAGCGCTAAAGCGGAAAGCAACACAAAAACGGAAACGGAAACTGTAAACGCACACAAACAAAATGGACACCACTGGGAAGGCCAGCGGCGAATGAAATTCAATTTCAGCTGCAATCGAGCAAGAATTTCTCATGCAAGTGCTACACTCCCTGGTTTATCAAAGTGCGTATATCAATGCAATGTGTGTGTGTGTGTGTGTGTGGATCTGAGTGGGTGGCGTTTGGGTGTTTGTATACCGCACTGCCAGCGTATATCAACCAACAAAATTGCATTGAGCAACCAGAGCAAACAATTTTGGCGCCAAGCGAGTTTCGTCACACAGCACACACAACAAAACACTTCAATCAATCAATATAAATAAATTACAAAATTAATTTCAAGCGATGCGACCGTTGCGTATATAAGACGCGCACAAACTGAAAATCAAATAAAAATATCAAAACATTAAAACAGCGCTGCCGGCGCAGAGCATAAAATTTGAAAAATTCTTTTTAAAGATCGCTCTTCAGATTTTACTCAAAAACAATTTGCGCTCTTTGTAAGTCTCTTTGGCACAATTTGTTGTTAAATGCCTGCTTTTGTATATTCTATTTTTATTTATAGGTTATCCACTTTTTTGTTTAATTTCTTTAGCATTTTGTCAGCGCTGCGACCGAAGAACAAAAAAATTAAAATCAAAAATAAACAAGGAATGATTAATGTTGGTTTTTAGGGGAACTGGCAGCGTCTAGGGATTGATATTGTCGAAATGCGAGAGATTTTTATTATACATATTTGTGCTTAGTCGCAGATTATAAATTTGTCAGTGTTTGTGTGTAAAGTATAAAATTGATTTAAGAACATTTTGTTTACTAAATTTAAAAATATAAATTTTAGCTTTTTATGCAATTTAAAATAAGTACGAATGATCTAGTCGAGTGTGCCCGACTACGAGACTCCCTGCTCCCTACTTGCATTTCAAGCAGTGCAGCGGCAACACAAGCAAGCAGCGCACTTAACTTGTCCAGTGCATGTCAAACTGTTGTTTCTGCCTGCTGAGATGGGGGTAACAGATTCTTCCATAACTTTTGTGTTATTTATCCGATTGTAATGAAATTTACGCAGCTGATCAATTTGCGGGGGGTGCGGCGGGGTGTATCCGAAATTTGAAATAAACTGGATCTGCGTATGGTATTGCTCTTATAGTCTCCGAGATCTGTGTGTTCAGACGGACAGACGGACAGACAGACGGACATGGCTAGTTCGTCTCGGCGATTGATGCTGATCAATAAACATAGTTTATATATGCGGATATGCCTCCTTGTGCCTGTTACATACAGTTGCAGTACTTTATAACTCCCTTTTTCCCATTTTTAATGGAAACAGGGGGTACAAAGTTTTTCTTTTCAATTTGAAACAGCCATATTCTTACACAAATTGATATCAAAATAAATATTTTGTATTTCTTTAAAGTTTAGTTGAAGCACAAATATTATTGTTTTATCAACTGAATTTAGACTATTTCTATTATATATATTATATATATTTCATTCACATTTCAATATTTAAATTAAAATTCTGTTAATCTGTAAGTTTCGTAGCTGTGTATTATATTTATATAAAACATGACACGATACAAAACAAACATGAAAATGTTTTATAAACCAAATCCATCAACACACAGAACATTTAATGATCCACTTTATATGGCAAAAAAAAATCTCTTAATTTCCGCTCTTTTGAAAGACCCATCTCAGATCTTTTCAAACACAACAAATACAGACACACACACACATACATGTTGTTGTTAATGCAGGCGTACGACAAGATATCTCGATGTTTGTGTAACTATGTCAAAATTGTGTTAGTTTATTTTTGGGTTATTTCTAATGGTAGCATTTGGTTTGCTGCTCTAAATTCTCAAGAGGCCAATTAACTTGCGGACGTAACAAGAGCAAAAACTAAAAACGCAGACGTCTGTTTAAATCTTAGATGGATGTCTATATTAGTGCGCAAAAATAAGAATAAATAAATGAAATATATATAAATATAAATAATGTGGTCGATTAAAAAATTGAAATTCATTTGAAAAATAAGCTTATGGCCAGCTGTTGGACAAATGCCAGCACATAAAATTAGTCTGTTCACACTTACATTAATATCCGTCATGCGTTTCTCAAGCTCAGTGCTGGATTTAAGATCAACGGGCTTCTCAATAAGGACATTGATGCGACGCAGTCCTTTGGTAATCAGCTCCTCAATATTGACGCTATCCGTAGAGGGTCGTGTGGCAGCTGTGCCTGTAACCTTTGATCTGTTGATTGGATTGAAAATAGAGATAGTTCAGTTAGGGTTCAATTTGATGGAATATGCTGAGTTTTTACTTGGCCTGCTGCACTTCGCGAAACTTTTCGCGCAGAATAATCTGTGTTCGCATGACCAGACGTGAGATGCTGCCCTGTTTGCCATGTGTCTCCAGAACGAGTGAATCGCCTTTTGAGATCAGCGTGGCTGCATCCGGCGCTATTAAAAGTCGCAGATCCTCGCTGCAAAACAAGAGATTAGTATTGAGAATAGTATTTTCTTATCAATTACTTCAATATTTTTGGTTTAAACTTACGCCTCGCACTCGTGACACTGCTCGATCTTAGCCTTGGTCAGCTCCAGTTTATAGATCATTTGTTGCGCCAGCTTATTGAAATCCTGTACACGTTGTTCCAAATTAGCGCTAATTCCAGAGCTAGTTGGCTCACTAAGCGGACTCTTAAGCGTAACATTCGAATCATCTTGTGGCGATTGAGGCATGGAGTTAAGAACTTTGCTTAAAAACGAGTTTGGCTTCTTTGTGGAGGGCGTCTCAATACGACTCTGCGTGTGTACATGCATATATAAAATATAATATAGAAAGAAGAATGCAATAACAAAATATAGAAAAATGTGAACCAAGTGCTACCAAAATTACCGTATCACTGTCAGAGTCAATGGTTGGTGTCATTTCCAGCGAGAAGCGCGGTATTTCCTCATCATCTGAGAAGACTAAAGGCTCAATATCAAAACCTGTCTCCTTGTCGGCGCTATAGAAACTATTCCGAATGGGTGATTCAGGTTCTGTATCGGGTGTATTTGGTTGCAGCAGACGCCAGCGTTTTGCTTGCGGTCGGTCAGCATCATTTGATGCAGCAGCAGTTTGTGGCACCTTCGACAGCGCCTTCTCCTCATCCTCCTCATCCGAGTCACGCAAAATGTCACGCTCGTGGGCAATGCGCTTGCGTTTCTCATCAAAGGATATACGCTGCTTCTCTACGCGCAATGGCGTGCTTGTATTGCCTGCAGCAGGACGCAACAAATTGGCTTCCATGTCATCTATATCCTTATTGGTTCCATCTGCTGTCTTGAGACTGGGCGATTCGCAGAGCGAACGTTTGCTTTTGCTGCGTTTTAGCTCCTTGCCATCAGCATCGATACGCAATGAGGAATCGGAATCTTCGGATAGATCCACAATTTGCACTGTTTGCACATATTCAGGCATCAAAGGCTCCACACTCTCTAAAATGTTGACAGTATCGACAATTTCACCTAGCGCTATATTTTGCACCGACATTTTATCATTTTGTATATTCTTTACTTTGATCTCAACCACCTGTGCTGGCGCTGGTGGCGCTTTACGTTTATTTTTCGCTGGTTTCGGTGGTGCTGCAGTAGCTTCAACCACCCTATGCGGATTGAGTGAGATTTGTGAGAAGAGTGTACTCGATTCGGCTAGGCGAAATGTTTGTGGTGGCAACAAGTCAGGCAGCACCTGCTCCTCACTGCCTGAGTTTGTCTTAACCCCCTTTGTTGATGGCGCCTCTGTGGCGCTTGTGTTGGGCGTACTGCCACTCCCACCCTCGCCAGCTTGTGGTGTGCGTGCACGTCTTTGACGCACTGTGTCGCTAACAACAACTATTTCCGTATCATCATCGTTGGTTTGAGGCTTTTGTGGTGCGGCAACAAGCGTGGTTGTCTCATTAAAACGTGATTTTAACAAATCCTGTGCAATAAATGCATAATTTCAATAAGAAAAAGAAAACTGGATTTGCCTCAAAGCTACAGTTTTCAAATGGCGAATGTTAAGCAATTTGTTTAAAGTTTAAACAATGACGACCAAAAAGCATTTTGATGTACATTAGCATTGAATGAAGTAAGTAATAAGTTGATTGAAGTTGATTGAACGCATCCGCAACCATTTTGAACGTCATTTGTATTTAGGGTGGACAGTAACAAGGACTCCAAAACAAAACAAAATATATATACGAGTTTAATACTATATATAAAATTTGAAGCGTGAAAATGACACCAAGTTAGACCTCGTAGAGCTAGTGATACGGTGATTCTGGTATGGTGGTTTTGGGTGATGGTATTTGTTGGTAATTGTTCTGGTATTTTTTTTTAAGTTGGTTGAAGATTAGCTTGGTGGAAAGATTATTATGAATGTTGTTTATTTTTTGTTTTATTTAAAATGGGTGGTTGTATGTGAAATTTTGCAAATAATAAATAATAATGAGTTTACAAAAATTAAAAGCAAAGTAATTTATGGTTAGCGCAATTAAGCTTAAAAAATATATAAATAAACTTAAAGTTATAATTAATATAATATTTTAATTTCCATTGACTTAAAAACTAAAAAAACTATATAAAATTTATATTTCAGAAATTGAAGCAAAAGCCGCGCTTAAATTCTTTTTCAATGTATTAATGCTACTCGAAACAGTTGCAAGTTGGCAAAGGAGAACAGGAAATTTGATTCCAGTTCAAAGTGCAAGCAAAAAGAAAAGTAGTAAAAAGAGAAAAGTGTCAGCGACAGGGCCAGAAGCACAGCTAGAAGCTTTGCAGGAATATGTTTTTGTAGTTGAGTGTGAATGTGCGTGTATGTATGTGTTTGTGTGTGCATATCATATGAAAAATCCAAGGTGTTAAAGTGTCAAACAGCCACAAGGTAAAAAGTTATGTGTGAACAATATAAAATGTATAAGGCGAACAAACAATATGAAATAGACCAAAAGAGACAGACAGACAGACAAAAAAAAAAAAACCATTGAAGAAAATATGATAAAAAAACTAATACAAATAAAATTTGAGAGCATTACTTAAATAAATACTTTAAAACATTTCTTAGAATGGCAAACGTTTTTTACGCACCACAACAATTGCAATTACTTGTTGCTGCAATTTCTCAATTTCCGGATTCGATGGCACATTAATCTCCTTGAGGTCATGCTCCATGGTTCTGCAAGAGCACATAAAGAAATAAGTAAGACATATATATAAAATAATAAACAGGGATCACAAAAGTTACAATCTTATATCACTTTAAATGATTAACCAATATTTTTAAACATTTTATAATTCAACTTCAATCAATCAAAACATATTTATAAACATTTTGCAATCCCTGAACATTCTTTATAAATATATATTAGCCACAAACTTGAGCGTATCCAGCGATATATTATCCAAATTCTGCAGCGTTGTTTTCATCTCTGTCAACCTCTTGATAATATCCGCACTCGTCAGCTTGTGATAGGTGGCTTTGAGGCCATCAATACGCTGACGTGTTTCCAACATGCAGCTTTGATCACAGGACTTGCTGTACTCATTATAATGCTCCTCGCAATGCAGCAGCACATCCTCGAATTCCAGCAGTATGGAGTTGCGATCATGCAGCTCCTGTGGTGACTCAAAGCGTCTGATTAATTCATCAGCTGCATCGAAGGATTGTTCCAGCTGCCTGGCCAACTTGAGCAGACCCTCTAGAAAGGCTTTGGATTGGGTGACATTCTCGCCGAGCGCATTGTACAAATGCTTGAGTGCATCTATGCGTTGACTGAGCTGCTTCGGTGATTTTGTATATTTATCCTCGCAAACGCGTCGACCAGTTTTAATAGTGCTCTCAATTTCAGCCTTGATTTCCGAGAGTGTGCGATATATTTGCTAAAAAAAAAAAACAGAAATTTGTTGCATAAATTACAAGTTTGATTAACTATTTGATTAAAGCGCAGCATCCAACTGCATCGAAATACGCAAAATAATAAAAAAAAACCAACATAGCTTATCATGCCTGTTTCCATATTCGATTCCGATCAATACGTTTGGAATCAACTGTTCTGAATTCCGAACATCGATTGAAAGTTAAAACTAAAAATTTTTGATTTTGGGACAGTTGAGTGAGAAGTATCCAAGCTCATCTTTCGGAATCAAAAGATCTCGGAAATGAGAACAGGCCTGTATAATGTCAGCAGCGTATTGCGTACAAGCAGAAGTTTTTTTAAGAAAAAAAGATATACTTATTTACATTGTTAAAACTACGATTAAACAAACTGTTGTTATTTATTTAAGATCTTGAATTTTTCTGTTCAAATTCCTAGTTTATATTTAGTTTATATTGCCACTATTCAAAGTCTATTGAAGAATTTTCTATCTGCTTTGTTCCCTTTTACAATTTCTTCAAGAGAATTATGTTCGAAGAATTTCAATTTTCACAAATTTTTTTTTTTAAATATTTTTGAATGCAAGTTGACATTATTTAAAGTTTTTCATGCACAATACTTTGCTTTAAAGTGCTCTCTTTTCCTCAATTCAAAACACATACCAAACACTTTTGATACTGGGCCTGCACGGTGCTAGGACCTGCCGAGGCGACATCCAGGACCAATGTGGAATGCTCCACGTTGCGTAGTTCGCCATAGGCGCGATTCAAACGTGACTCGTAGGCGGGCTGTGGAGCTGTGCATTTGTTGAGCTTTGCCTGGCAGGCCTTGAAACGCAGCTCCATTAGATTAAGCTGCTCCTGGAGACGATTGGCAGCACCAGTTTTGCCCTTGCGCGTATGCTCCGCAATTAGTTCGGTGATGTCCTTGAAGTTTTGCTCATTAATGGCAAATTCACGTGCCAAAATCTATTAAAATTTATATATGTTTATTTTAACTTTTGCAGAGAAAATGAATGCAAGAATGCTCACCTGAAAATCATCGGGCAGATCCTCAATGGTCACATCATTTTCAAGATGCTCGCTGAGTATCTCATCCATGCGCGTTAGCCAGCCCTCCAGATGCACCACAGCACGCTCCGACTGCTCCGCTTCGCTGACCTTCTCCTCCAGCAGCTCGGCACGTTTCTTGGCCTGCTGCTGCAGCTGTGTCCAACGCACAACCATGCCATCAATATCCTGTCGCATGACATCGGCCATGAATTCATTGTCAATTAGCTCATTGCCAATTTCTTGAATCTTGTCCAGCCATTCGTCGGAGTGACCACGCAGCACATTTTCCAGATCCTTAGGGGAAACAGAAACATAAAATAAACTAAATAAACAAAGTAAATGCAAACTTACATCCAGCTCTTCAATAATCTCCTCGGCATCGGCTGCATTCTCCGGCGTATTGCGTATCTTGTTCTCCAGCCGATCCAAATAGCCCGTCTCGCTGACCATAAACTTCTTGAACTCCCCCAGCTGCGTTGAGATGTGCTCCAGCAGCGCAGTCTTGGCATACACACGCTCCGTGACCTCTGACCAGCGTGCACTGAGACGTGTGAATTGCTTGGCCAGTGAACCATACTTGAGGTCCTTCTCCTTATCCGGCAGCTCATCCATTTGCAGCAACAGCTCACCGCCCAGCTCATTGAGCTCGCGGAATTGTGTGGCTTCGCGCTCGCAGGTTTCCTTAAGCGTTTGAAACTTGGATTTGCTTTGGAAGAGCTCATTGGAGTTGCGTATATCGACCACGCCCGTTTTGGGCGTATTGATCTCCAGTTCGCTGAGCCAGCGTTCCGTTTGCTGCAGACGCTGCTGTACATCAACGATTTGGGACTGCAGCGCCGATTGTTGCAGTCGCTGTGCCTGATGCACTTGCTCCACCTGCTCGTAGAGCGCATTGAGAGCGCGTATTTGTGCTTGAAGTGCATCGCGCTGTTCCGGTTCCGCTTCTTTAATCAAAATTTCACTAAAATTACGCGCGCTGATGACATCAATCTCCAGCTTGCGTAGATCCTGCGCCTGGAGCACATCATTAGCGCTGCGTAAAACTGCGATTATGGAATTATATTCAGCCACAAAGTGATTTAGATTCTCAATAGCGGTCGTTTGTTTGATCACACGCTCGCTGAGCTGCTCCGGCAGACGCTGCCAGGCGGCCTGCAGCTCCGCGCTGAGCATATGGGCAGGCACACGCTCATAGCAGGGTTTCAAGGACTCCAGTTCGTCAACCAATTGATTGAGCAGCTGTTGCTGCTGTTGCATTACTTCCAAATTGGCAACACGCACCTGTTGTGTGGCCAGCTTGTCCACAAATTGTTGCAGCTGCTGCAATTCTCGAGCACTATGCTCACCGCCACGTTGTTTTATTAAAGCTTGGAGCGCCTGTTTCATATCATGCCAGCTATCATAGAATAGACCAAAGTCCTGTTTCCATTCGAGCAGCTGTTCGTCCAGCTCCTCTGTGGCCTGACGCGCCTCTGCGATTTCCGTGGCCAAGGATTCCATATGACTGAGCCGCTGTTCCAGCTCCTGTCCACTGGCTGTGCCCGCATGCTGCTTATACCAATCTCTAGAGTCGGCCAGCACCAGCTTAAAGCCAGTCAGGCTATTATAATAACGCTCCTTGGCCAGTAGCGTGCTGCTCTCGCTCTGCTGACTGCTTAGGCGTTGTGTCAAGGATGCATAGCGCTGCTCCAGCTGCTTGATGTGTGCTGCTTCTAGAAGCAGCTTACGCGTTGGATCCTCCTGCTCGCAGACCTCGTAGAGCTTCTTGAGCTCGGGCAGCGAGCTGGCATGTCCTTGCTGCTCGAGCTGCAGCTCCTTGAGCAGCTCGCACTGATTGCGCAAACTTTGACGCTGCAGCTGCTGCAGTTGTTGTTCCAAGTCCTGCAAGCGTGCAAAATGTTGCATGATATTTGTTTCGAGTGCAAAAAAGTTATCTGCATTGCGCAGCTTTCTTTTTTTGCTAGCCAGCTGTTCGGGCTGATCAGCATCCTGCTGCTGCTGCTGATGCTGCTGTTGCTCGTGTTCAACATCCTCCTCCTCGCCAAAGCGTATTATCATTTGATAGTCCACCCAGCCCTCGGGTCGCACCACACGACTGTCATCATAGCTGGCACGTTCGCGTCCAAAATTGAAACCCTTTGTCTCAATGCGACATGTTTGCACTTCGAGAATTTGCTTCAGTGCATCCAAGCGATCCTCATAGCTCTCCAGCTGCATGAGCACGCGCTCACCCTTATCATCGCCATCCTGCAACGTAGCAGCCACCATTTGCCGCAAATCAATTAAGTAACGTTGCAACTCCAACAAATCCTTGGCACAATAGTTCAACTCATTGATGCGTTGCGTAATGCCACCCACATCGGTCACATCTCGGCTCTCCATGCGTTTCAAATCCTGCTCACGTGCATCCAGCCAGCGGGAGATGCATTTGTATTGTTGCAGTTTCTCGGTGCGCAAATCAATCCATTTGACGACATGAGACCAGCGTTCACCGAGCGCACTCAGACGATCCTCGAGATCATTGAAATTGCCGGAAGTATCGTTAACTATGACAACCATGCTGCTGATGCTGTCCACCAGTTCCTGCTGCTCACAGAGATCCGACTTGAGCTGTCGTGCTTCGGTTAGTTGCTGCTCCGCTTCGGCTATGTTGGGTCCCAGATCGCTCATATGTGAGATGCGATCCTCGACATTGGTCAAAAACTGACGCAGTTGCTCCAGTTTTTGTTTCTGGAACTCGGCCAGACGCATGAGTATCTTGGCCTGCATGTCCAGAGCACGCAAACGTAGCGTTTCCCAACGCTCATTGAGCAGCACCATCTGTTGTCGTATCTCGTTCTGATCATCCTGGGAGAGACCGGTATTGTCCTTCTTTTGTGACTCGTTTATAAGATTGCTGCCTTCTTCGAGCGCTTCACCCACAAATTCCTGATGTTCGGTTAGTTTCAGCATGAAGCTCTCGTTCTCATGAAACTGCAGCTTGGCGGTTTGAAAGTCCACGGAATCGGGCAGATCCTGTGCCAGCAGCTGCTCATCCTCCAGCAGCAAGGTAAGCACCGCCTCCAAGGCTGTCTGGTAACTGCTGATCTCAACGCTAGCATTGGTTGCCGTGCTCAAGGGACGCAGTGAGCCCGACTGCTTTAGCTCCATGCTGGCACCACTATCAGATGTATATAGCTCCCGATCCATATCTAGCGGCACCTCATCCAGATCCGTAATGCTTGTGCAGGGCACACGATCACGTTCCGTGGCACGCATGGATTCCATGGCATGATACAGACACATCACATACATCTGTATGGACTTGTTATCCGGCTTGTGTGTGTGCACATCCTCCGCATCCAGCAGCCGCTCAATCTTGAAATGTCTGTGCGCTAAATCAAAGGACATGTGTAAACGCTGCAGCGCATGCTGTGCCAATGCCGTTTCCAGATCCAGCTCCTCCAAATGTGCAGCAAGGATCATTAGAAAAGCACGTCCATCTGCCCAAGAGCTGGCGAAATCATTGAGAGAAACGCCATGCGGCTCTGTATATTGTCGCGCCCAGGCCAGCAGGGATTTCTCAACACCATTGCTCGAATGGCTCTTGACTAGATGCTGGCCATTGAACTCGAGTGCTATTAGCCAGATTAGGCCCAGTGTTAGCTTTGGATTTCCACCGACAATATCATCACTGGAGATGTTTACCAACTTGACGCCATGCTGTTGGATCACTTGCAGCACTTTGTTCAAATTGTTGATATGATGGACGCGCATGCGACCCTTTTCAGGTTTCTAAGGAGGGGAAAAGAACATTTTTCAGAAAATATTTATATAAGTTAATGTATAAAAATTATTTTATGCTATTTTTGTCAATATCATAATCGTTAATTGATAATAATTAAAATAAACCTTTTTCAAAATTATTTACATTTTCTTACATAATTTTTACTATTATTTTTCTCCTTATTAAATTCAGTTTCTTAACAATTTTGTATTTAGACTTGAAAATTTTATACCAAAAGCAACAATTAACCATTGAGATAAGCTTTAATATATTTTTTTCTCAACTGAATTGTGAGTCACACATAATTGATAATAAAACAAAAAACAAGAAATGTTATCTTCGGCATGTGGTTCCACTCTAAAGGAGCAGTTTATAGTTTCAGAAGAACATTCTTTTCTGGGTAACAGTGAATTATTTTATAAGTCCATAGAAAGAGGTGCTATGGCTTAGACAGAAGATGTAGCAAAACAACAAACTGAATGCAGCGATCATATTAGAACTAAAAGATCAGGAAAATATACAGTTTCAAGAAGCCTGAATGATTTTCGAGAAAAATAAGAAAAGAAAAATAAGATGATGTCGGCTCAAGTGATTTGGTCTGGCACTACACTCAGTGTGCGCTTAAACCGTTTGAGAATTATAATTGTCAATCTAATAAAAAACTTTAACTACTAGATTTTACATATATTAGATTGACTTTGTTGCACACAATTTTGAATATTGTTGATTATGTTAACGCAATTGCTACAAAAACCAATTAAGAACGTTGCAGTTGGATATACCCGACTGCGATATACTCTTTTTTTAGACTCTTTACTGGTTCCGAAGAATAATAAAAACTAACAAACTTTGTACAGCTCTCTGCTTAAGCGTTTTTAATTTCAGTTAATACTCAACCAGGAAGTTAAAAGCATTTTTAGCTGCGAAAACTGATAAGAAAATAGTTTTGCTCGGCGAAATTAGTTTTGTTAGCCAAATTTTATCAAAGGCTTAAAGCCTCTCAAGATTTCAATTTCAAGAACTACATCCGTTTTTATTAAAACAAAAGAGCTGCATAGCTCACTTTAGATACAACTTAACATAATCTGGCAAGTCGTCATATCTAACTTCTCTTAAGCAAAACTAAAGTTAGTCATAATACACTTACCAGCTGTGTTTGTGTGAGTGTGCTGAGTAAAGCCAACAAACGATTGCCATCTCGCAGATCCAAGAATAAATCATTCACTGGCGAGCACTGGGTATTATTTAGATGTGAATTGATCCATTTCGTAAATGTTTTCTTCTGTATGTGCTGTCGTTCATCTGCAAGAAAAAGCGAAAGAAAATGCAAAAGAAAAACGTCACATTAGTTAAAGAATTTGCAAGTTATGCTTATTTATGGTCAAAAGCGCACCTCGGGCAAAGTTGGCCGGCTTTAAAATCATATTGTAGGCCATGTTAGTTCAAGCCCGAGCTGCGAAATGCTTATTATGGAATCAGTGCACGTCCAAGGTGCCAATGCAATAAGCCGACTTGTCTGTAGGTATCTGTTTTTCATGTGGTATTGTCAGGCCGAGCCCAGGCTGACTTGAGTTGACTTAACTTGAGTTGAGTTGGGTCTGCTAATGAACTGCACCGAAAAACGTGCCAAATGGCTCAAAATCAATTAGTAAAGCCGTCGTCATAGCATAAACAGAGTCAGAGCCCAAGTCAGAGTCCCAGCCCGAGTCAGAGTCAGAGCCAGAGCCCGTTTCAGAGTCCCAACCACGTCAGCATCATTTGTCAGTTGTGTGTGAAACGTTGCAGTTCTGGCCTAAACAATTTCCATGCACCCACATGCGATTCTCAAACAAACCTCAGTTGTCAAACTGAAGCGCTCTTTGAAACAGCTTTGAATTTTTGCGCAAAGCAACTTGATCGATTCGCAAACTGACCCACTCAATTATTTGGAATTATAGCAGCTTGTGTGCAGATATTGATTGATTTGAGGTAAGTGATTATGTAAATGTTAAACGATTATTGTTACTGATATGCAAATTGTTTAGATCAGGCTGACGTGTTGACATTTCATTAGAATATCACGATATGCATGTAGAGAGTTTAGCAGATGGTTAATTGAATAAAAATGATGGGTTGTTCAAAGAGTTGACGCAAATTCCACTCTGTATCTAAAAGTTTATATACTATTTACCACAGAATTTAGTTCAGTTTCATTATTATATAACAATTCTAGTTGAATTTCATTAGCAGAGTCAAAAAAACCTAAAATTATTAACTAATTTCCTATACTACCACTCAATTTCAAAGCATAATCAATTTTTCTGTTTCCAGATTTGCCATTTCGAAAATAAATCTCACAGTTTCAAACAATTGCGCACTCAAGCGTTGACAGCTCATTAAAAAGCTAAGGAACATGCCATAATCATCAGCAAATCAAAGCAATTTGAACAACATACTCGAGGCAACAGCACTCGCAACTCATAACAGCTGTGGCACTCAAGGTCATCAGGATTGCAGTTCAGGTGGAAAAGTATCGCCAACAAATAGACCACCCTAATCAACTCAAAATCTATTCATTGCATATTTTACACACTCAGTGCTGCCTGCTTTTGAAAAGAAAAAGCTAACTTACAACAAAAATAATCTTATTTAATACAAAAAACAACAAAAATAAGACCAACTTACATTGCAATTGTAATAGTTGCAATATTCCCGAGTGGTTTCAGCTGCGTCTTTACGCAGACATTCACTTTGCCAATTGCTTTACTGTATTTGACATGCCAAATGCTGCACAATTGCACAATTCAGAGATGGGAGCCATATGACGTTGCAGCTCACATAGAAAAGTATCGATAGTTAAGTACTAGAGTCTTATCGAATCACTCAAAACTTAGTTCGATTGAACATCCGGTCTCAAAGTTTGCATAAAAATGAGAGGATGTCGAGTGAAGAAGCGGAAATTGACTTTTTTGTTGGAATAAAAAAACCATTTAAAGGTCGTTAACAGTGCTGTAAACGTTAACAGAGCTGTAAGATTGTGGATATTGGCGACCCTCGCTCGAATTATCAACTCTGTTACGTTAACGGTACCGATAACGATAACATTACTCAGTTTGCGTGCGTTTTTTGCAATTTCAAATCCAATTTCCGTAGTTATTCGACATCCACACATTTTTTGAGACCAAAATCATATATTTTGGTCAAGTATTTCTTTGGAGGACCAAAAACGAAGATTTATCATCATTTGAGTCATCTTATCATTCAAATTATTCAAATAACCAAAATCGTTCAATAGTCATTTGAGTTCCAATATCATTCAGTAGCCATTTGAGTTCGTTTGTCGATATATACATTCGTATTCTGAACAATTTGGGTATTTAAACCAGTTGAGTAATGAGAATAATGAGACCCAAATGGCTCAAAGGATAAATTAGTTCGTTCAGCAGGATATGAACTAGTGAACTAATACACTGAGTTGAACTGAAAAGTACTGATAAATATGCCGAGTTTATTCTTTGCCTTTTGCAACGCACATGCTTTGCAGCAGGATTAAGAAAGAATCGATAAATATCGAAAATATTACAACAGAGTTAATTTTTAATTTTTTTTGTAACTATTCACATATGTTTTACTCATATCTAAAACTAACTAAGTGTAATCTTCCAATTTACATGGATATCAACAGTACCCAACATAATCAACTAGCTATTATGTTAATGTATATTTGAAAAAACCTAACGCCTAGCTCTAAATAAATGTAAATGTTTATAGCTATATTGACTTGATTTAAACGATTCGTCATGAAGTTTCTTCGTTAAGCTTTTGTTTCTCGAGAACAAGTGAAGCTGTTCTACAAACAAAAACTAAACGAAGAAAACTTACAAACTAAATTTCAACGACCAAACTTTTTAAAAACAAAGCGTGAAAACAAAGAAAACCACATTTAAGAACAATAACAATGCCGCTGCTGGCGGTTTTAAAACTTTACGCGCAATAAAACTGCAAAATAAAAGAGCCAGATTTTTCGAGAAAAAAAAAGCAAAGTGCGCAACACTGGTCACATTGAGCGCAGTTTAATTGCCAACTAAATGAAAGCAAATGCTTTTTGCGAAACTAATTGCTGACTAGAATAGTTAGAGACCCTTTCACCCACTAAGCCAGACATGCATATATATATAGTATATATACACACACACATGCATACACACGCAGGTTATTGATCGACAAGGACGCAAACCCGTTGAAACTAGCAAGGCTTAGGGGCAAATAGATAGATAGATACAGAGATAAAGAGAAAGGGGAACAAACTGTTGCATGTGTTCAACAACTGGGGTTAACTGTAAAGTGCGTTTGCCGTGGCCAGGACAAGCTGTAAAACGTGGCCAGGACGAGCAGCCAGGACAAGCTAATGGCCTATGACATTGCACGTACGAAAGTCGTCAGTCAATGCAGCCATTTGGAGTCTGTGCGAGAAGAGCTGACCAATTTCATTGGCTGTTCATCAATTAATTAGTTGATGAAGCGAGATAGAGCCGGAACTGGGACCGGGATCGGAATCGGGTTCGGGTTTCGGAAAGAGTCAAATTGTGAGACATTTTGCGTGCCGTTTGCTAATTAAATGAAATTCCATTATGTGCATTAATTGAGCTTAGAGTCTTCTGCACAAATACACTAAATGAACTTTAGTTGTCGCACTCGCAGAGCTCAAGAGCTCAAAACGCTCAACCAAACAGTCTGTCTGTTGGGGGCAATTAAATATCAAATTTACCATGGCATGACAAACTGCTGCGTCATCAGACAAATAGAAGACTGTATATCTCATCAGCATCCCAAAAACAGCAGCATCATTTTCAGTGTCAATTACTTTAATTTCTCATACTCAAGCTCAGCTCAGCTTTTTGCAATTGCAATTGCAGTTTTTCTTTTCTTTTTTTTTGCTTACCACGAAATATTTTTGTTGTTCTGCAAGTTGCTTGTTCTGAGAAGAAAAAAACCAAACTCTTTCCATGTTGTTTCATTTCAAGTTGGTCTGCTGACATTCAGCTTACTGTCCGCAGCAAGTTTTATTCAATTATTGACATACGATACGAAAATACATTTCTTTAAATGCCTCTTATTGGTTCGTAAAAGTTTTCTAGTTGTTGCAAGTTATTGCAAAAGAAAACAACTCTTGTTTGAAATGTACTTCTGAGCTTCGTATGCGGTTGGAACTTTGTCTACGTGCAAAGGTTTTCTTTAGTTTTTATATCCATTAGCTATCAAAGTTTGCAAAAAGCTTTAATTTAACTTGTGAAAGTGTATTTTCAGAACTTCCGAAAATCAAAAAATCAATTTTTGGACAGCTATAATATAAATATACCAATATTGAAGCGGCTTATGTATCATGATACTTAACTATATGTTGCATAAAATATCTAGGAATTGCTGAGTTAGTTTGCGATATTTGAGGTATGTAACAGATTTTAATAGCTTGGTAGATACCTTAGTAAAATAACTATATGTGCAAAATTTTTTTTTTCGTTTTCTTAAAAGGTAAAAGCTGCTCGTTTGTTTTGAATATGCAGTTCTTATCTCTTGTTGTTGTGTTCAATTACCGCAAATTATTGTCTTCTTTGAACAGCATTTGTAGTATCGTTAGCTTAGATAAGGAATCAAAGTCGCGCTCTACGTAGAAAACTGATATATGTGCATTCATGCCTATTTGTGTTTTTAGAGTCACAGTGTTAGCATCGTTACAGGAAAAGTGATAAGCGTATTGATTAAGTACGTAAGCACTCATTAATGCATCAAACCAACCAAAATATTAAAAAAATTGCATTTTTAGTTAAAAATGTCTCGTGGTACTGAATTGTCTGAGGAAGAACAGGGAAAGATCAAGGGAATGAAACTAGCCGGCATGAAAACTGTTCGAATCGCTTCACTACTTAATCGTCATCGAAATACTATTTCGAAATTTTTAAAGAATCCAGACGATTACCGCATAAATCGTCGAATTGGTCCCGTTTCAACCATTAGCAACCGTACAAAACGACACATGCGACAGTAAGCAACCGAAGATATGATGAGCTGCAACAAAATCAAAGCAGAACTCGGGTTAACAATCACCAGACAACGTGTGAGCCAAATTTTGCACGAAAATTTTAACCTCACATACCAAAACAAAGTTGGCAAACCCCGCTTAACTAAACGTCATAAAGATGCGCGCATTGCTTTTTATGAAAGACACAAGTTCTGGGACGTCGAATTTGAAAATATAATTTTTAGTGATGAAAAAAAATTTAATTTGGACGGTCCAGACGGCCATCATAAATATTGGCGAGATCCGCGTCATCCACGGGCTACTTGTTACAAGCGGAACCATGGCGGTGGATCGCTTATGATATGGGCTGCCTTTAGTGCTAAAGGCAAGTCTCCAATATGTTTTTTATCCGGCCGGATAAATGCTCAAGCATATATAGAATTGATTAGTAGTGAGCTTATTCCATTTGCTGAGCATTTCCATGGTGATCAATGGACGTTTCAGCAGGATAACGCGCCGATTCATGTTGCCCGGGCTACAATGGATTTTTTTGACACCCACAATATACCGTTGATGAAGTGGCCGGCAATGAGTCCCGACTTAAATCCGATTGAGGATCTGTGGGGCATCCTTGCAGCAAAAGTTTATGCCTGTACAAGGCAATACGATACCTTGAAGGAGTTAAAACAAGCTATCATTGCAGAATGGGCCAAGATTGAGTTATCAACTCTACAAAACTTGGCAGGTTCAATGCCCCGCAGGCTGCAGAAGCTGCAGGAACATAAGGGCAACTCCTTTCATTATTAAGACAGTTTAATAAACCTTAAACTTTTTTCTTGGAAATATTTTTTCATAAAAAATATATTTTGCTGTTATACCCATTTTCTATGTGAAACATACAAAAATAATTTTTTTTTGGTTTAAAAAAATTAAATTGAATTTCTTTCTGCCTTTTTGTTTTTTACTAATTAAGAGCCAACCAAATAAAAATATAAAATATATCAAGAAAATTGGTGTTGAAAAAAAAAGCAATTCAAAGCAGTGCACATATAGTTATTTTACTAAGGTACATATCTATAGTTAGATATATAATAGATAAGATATCATACGAATTTGATTAAATTTTGTCAGAATTTCAACAATTTAAGTTGAGTTATCTTAAAAACAAAAGTGTATTGTTTATATTTGATGTTTTACAATCTGATATAAATATCAAAAATATCGATTTCAACTTTGGAAATATCAAGAGTTTTGATACTGCGAATGTCCATATTGTTGCTGCTCTAGCGGAAGTCTTAACAAGAGTTATATAAGTTTTAATTTCAACAATTCATGTATATTTTGGCACACAGGATACCCTTTCATTGACACAATTTGCGTTATTTATGACAAATAAAACAAATAGCATACAAAAAGCAAAGCGAACAGCATCAAATTAGCAATTCATATTTGTTGTTTTCGAATTTCGTTGTTTTTCAACACAGCATTGTTTTATTTGAATTTCAATAACAATTTATGGTAAATTGAAAACCAAACAAAGCAGGCAACAAACAAAAAAAGAAATGATTAGACTGTAACAATTTAAATTATCTTTGTATTGAATTGAATTCAATTGAATAGTGACAAACTGACAGACTGATGTCATTACCATCAATAACGTACATTTGCGATTACGTAAATATTCTCTCTTTTTGCACACTCCTCAAAAACGCGTTTAATTCACACCCAAAAAAAGAAATAACCACCCACACAGCGTCAGCTGATGTTTATTTTTGTTGTTTCGTTTGTAAATTCATTTTTTATTGCTTTCAATTATAAAACCATAAATCGGCATTTTATAGCTCTCGAAAACCAATATGAAAATCATTTTCATTGAAGCCAAAAGTCATAAAAATCGATCGATTGTGCCGCCGTATTGTCAGTAAATATTAAACATAAATAAACTTTTGACAAGCATCATGATGTGTTTTATTTTTTTTGTTTGTTTTAATTGTTTTTGTGGGATTTGTCTGGCATCAACTTTATAACATATTATGATCTTTTGTACTTATTGAACAACTTGCTAACTTGTTGACAGCTTCAATGGCATTAATTTGTTAAAATGTTTAACAATTTGTGGTCGATTTTCAAAGTTGCAAGAACAAAGCTCAATGCAAATTGAAAATTTGAAAATCAATATTTAATTATGACATTTCAGTTGATTTATTTCACTTTTTCAATGACTTCTATTTGTTTTGTTTTTAAATGCAGATTTAAAAATTGAATAAAAACAGATAAATTGTATTAAAAAATAACTATATATTTTCGAAAAAGCCTTAACTTGGCTTTTAGTCCAAGTTGAATTTGACTACTAATTAACTTATCTTAAATAAATTTTACTACTCGCAGGAACACAAAACAATTTTAACAACATTGAATTAAGGTTCATCCAAAATATGAAGTTGAAACAAGAAAGAAATGTTATCTTCTGCGTGCCGAAGATTTATACCCTTTCAGAAAAGTTTTGCAAGGAAAACTTAAATTTCAACAGATTGTTCCTATCGCAGTTATAAGATATTTGATAAATTTTGTCAACAGACGCGGCTGTTGATGCTTATCATGAATATACAATTTTTTTCTGAGACTTCTTCAATGCGTTACACATTCCGTGACAAAATTATGATACCCTCTGCAAGGGTATAAAAACAAGAATCAAATGTTATACTCTGCTTGTGGTGCTAAAACAACATTCAATGCTAGATGATTTTCGAGAAAAATAAGAACAAAATAAGATGATATCGGCTCAAGTGAATTGGTCTGGCAGAACACTCAGTGTGCGCTAAAACCGTTTGAGAATTATAATTGTCAATCTAATAAAAAACGTTAGCTACTAGATTTCACATATATTAGATTGACTTTGTTGCACACAATTTTGAACATTGTTGATTATGTTAACGCAATTGCTTAAAAAACCAATTAAAACCGTTGCAGTCGGATACACCTGACTGCGATATACTCTTTTTTTTAGCCTCTTTCCTGATTAAGCTCAGTAGTTGTTGTTTAAACTAGTTGCGAATCCAGATTGAGCCAGAGCAATTACTATGCCAATAAAGCGCAATCGTATATAAAAGACAATTTTGGCCTACTGCGGAAATGAAAAATATAAAGAAAATACACACAGAGTATAAAAATGTAAACAAATTGTAAATCGACTTTATGCCTCAATTTGTTTATTTTGAAACAAGCGCTTGGCATGTGCCGCTGGCTCGCTCGTTTCTGGATTCTCGATTCTGGATTCGTCGACTTCTGTCCAGTCTCCCTGGTTTTCCGTCACAATAACAACAATAAACAACAACAACAACAGTAATACAAACACAAACACAAACACACATACTGGAAGAGACTACCGTAACAAATATTTATACAATTATGCACACATATACATATACAACTGTCTTTGTATATGTGTGTCACGCACAAAACAAAAAGGTGAAGGAACTCTCAGTGGCTTTCAAATTGATAAGCGACAACCATACAGAGTATTATCAGTCCAATGATTTAAATGACTGAACACTTGGAATGGAAATTGAAATGTGAATGGAAATGGGAATGGGTATAGGTATAATGTATGGGATGGGGCTATTCGTTACGATTCGTTAATTATGCAACAATAATATCAAGCAAATTGAAATTCCGGTCGAAGCAAAAAAGAAACAACAACAATTTCAACTGGCATATCAGCGGAAATATTTTGTTTTGATTTACGAGCGTGATATAATACTTGATACTTATAATATATTAATGCTGATGCGAAAATGACTTAAAAGGTATACAATTTTAATTGGAAATTGTGTGAAAACTTCAAGAAATATATAATTGGGAATTGAGTAAACAGTGATTAAAATATATATAAGTGTATTCATATATGGACAAAATAAATCAAAAAGCAAAACAAAAATATAAATAAAAATCAACAAAAAATTTTCAAAAAATTAAATCAAAGTGTTTTTAGTTGAAATGAAAATGAAAATTTCGTTCGAAATTTGCGCAAATGGAATTGCTTGCTGTTCTGAAGTGCTCAAAACGTCAAACGTTTGCGTTTTAAAAAGTTTTACGTTTTTGCCTCCGAAATGAAAAATAATAATTATAAAAGAAAATCAAAAAGAAAAACAAATTCTAAAACTCAATTTTCTTTTATTTTTAATGATGTTTGGAAAACATTTACTCAATTTGTTCATTAGAATAAAGTCAAATAACATTTACAGTATTAAATTGAAAAATTATCTGTAAAACAGGAGCAAAAACGTGAAAGAAAACGTAGCTGTTCTGGATTCAGCAATTCCTACTTAATGAAAACTAAATAGTCGTTTTAAAATGAAAGCTCGCTTTTGAACTCGGTTTCGAAAAAGAGAAAACGAAAGCATTCTGATTTTAAATCAGAACAGTAATTGGTAAATCGTTGGGTATTCATTCGTTTTTACTTTTCAAAAAGTACTGAATTCGGACTATGAAACATCAGGTCTGTTCTTTATTCTGACTCCGTTTGAAAATAGCGGAAAAGAAATTGATTGTTGTTCTTAATTTCTGAAAGTTTTTCATAAATTCAAAATAAATCCTTACTTTTATTAGAATAGCTGTTTGGATAAACTCATTAGAAGCTTTTTTTGTATGTTACTAAATAATAATTAATAAATATATAATGTAAATTTTTGTTAGAGCTTTACAATACTCAGAAAAATATTAATAAAAATAAAACGATGTACCATCCGTAAGTATTATTTTAGATAAAACTAAATTGACTAAAAACTACTATTTAAAAGCTGCTTATCCAAGTGAACAAGTTTTAAATATTTAATTTGTTAGGCCAAGAGAATTAAAACAGCTTTAGTTTAAATAAAAAAAAAACAAATAAATGTTTTATAAAGTTTGTTTTTTGCGTTAAACCGAAATAATGTCAAATGCAAGCAACTTAATCCGCCAACATTTTAATGCAACATTCTTGTGTTGTACAACTTTTTGGCTCTGTTGTTGCTATTGCTGCTACTGCTGCTGTTGTCATATAAAGGCAAGGGGGATGAGCAGCATAGAGTGGTTTCCCCTACACGCATCAGCGACTTTGTTGGCATCGAATTTTTAACGACAATTCCATAAAGCCTCGGCTTGGCAGCTTTGTCTATGGCCCCCAGGCAGCTTCAATTTTAATTGTCTGTTGTCGCTGGCTTTTACAGCTCATATGGGAAATGCAGTCTAAACTAAACTAGAAAAAAAAAAACAAAAACAACAAACAACAACAACATGATCAACATTTTTCATTTTACTTCAGTCATAACACCCACATAAATTACTTTTTTTAAAAAACATTTTTGTTGTTCTGCTTACTAAGTACACAAGCGACATACATATAAATATGCTTTCTATATTTTTATCAGACTTGTTGGCTTTGTAAAGTTCGATTACCGCTTCTTTATTTTTGTACGTGATGCGTTCGACAATTTGTCGCATGTGACACGCATTTTGATAGCACAATGTTTGAGTTTCTCTTAATTTTGTTTTTTTACTTTATTTTATTTTATTTTTAGTTGTGCTACACTACAATGTATATCTTTTATTTGTACAATTGAACATTTTATTTATTTATTTGTTTGTTTCCAGAACAAATTCGAAAACTTCAGTAAATTCTCATTGATGTTTTATTCAATTGTTGCTATACGATGTGTATCGAATTGGGAACATATTTTATGCAAGTATTTATGTATTTATTCCATGTTGATCTGTTGTCAAGTTGACTTAAAACTTAAGGCCAAGTAAGTGCATTGTGTGTTTGCATAATATATCTATTTACAATTTTATAAATGATTTATGATTCAAATAAATAAATACAATATGCATCAATAACACTATTGTTATATGTAATGAAAAAAGCAATTTTTACTACCTGTTCCCATTAAAAATGGGAAAAAGGGAGTTATAAAGTACTGCAAATGTGTGTAACAGGCAGAAGGAAGCATTTTCGACTAACAACAGCCGAGACGAACTAGCCATGTCCGTCTGTCTGTCTGTCCGTCCGTCCGTATGAACACACAGATCTCGGAGACTATAAGAGCTAGAGACACCAAAATTCGCATGCAGGTTACTGTGTACCATACGCAGATCGCGTTTATTTCAATGCAGTCCCCCGCAAATCGAAAAAAAGCTCCTAAAGCCACAATTTTAAAGATCAAAATTTGATTTCTGGTACACATATATTTTTAATCAATGTTGATCAGCTGTGTAAATTTCATCACGATCGGATAAATAACACCAACGTTATGGAAGAATCTATTACACCCGTCTCAGCAGGTAGACGCAACAGTTTGACATGCACTGGCCAATTTGCTTGCGTTTCCGCTGAACTGCTTGATATTGAAG
This sequence comes from Hirtodrosophila cameraria, assembly GCA_949708635.1. Taxonomy (NCBI): domain Eukaryota; kingdom Metazoa; phylum Arthropoda; class Insecta; order Diptera; family Drosophilidae; genus Hirtodrosophila; species Hirtodrosophila cameraria. Next base: position 76,037,438 of record OX453089.1, on the reverse strand, counting down.
TTGGGAACAGGGAGTCTCGTAGTGGGGCACACTCGACTAGAGCATTCTTACTCGCTTTGAATAGTTCATGCTAAAATGTTACTTTCTTCGATCTATATCAAGTTTCTATAGCAAAGTTAAATTGTGCTACTAAACGTTTCTTAAAAGTGAGTTACGTCAGTCTTGTTACAAAATGTAACTAGAATAAGCCAGTTGTAAAACTGATTTAATAACAAATGCATTTTTCTTCAATTTCTTCAAGTGATTAAAAAATCAAATCGTTTTTCTGACTGGCGCTCATTCAAAAGTCGTGTATTGCCTGCTAATGGCTTAAAAAAAACGCACAGTTTCCCATATTAAGAAACGAGCAACAACAAATTAAATGCATCATTCAAACAAACATTTCAAGCAACTTTGGCCCGCATAAATTAGTAGTATATACTTGATACGAGTACTGACTGCATTTCTCAATGTGTTCCACAAAAGACACAAAATGAAAAATGTCAGAAGAGCATGGGAAAACCAGTTTTCCCCAAAAAAAAAAAAAAAACAAAAAACAAAAAAACAAGCAGCCACCAGCATGTCCAACACTTTCAGAGTGTTTCTTAACGTTCCGAATGCTGCCAAAGGCTTATCAACGTGGGGGACAACACGACTCCAGTCATGTCTCTATATATGCGAGTTTGTCTATGTTTATAGCCAAGCAACTAACCAACCAGCCAGCCAAAGGCAAAGCCCCCACAATTGCCCACCTCCACATTGGCAGCGCATTGTTGCCGGCAGCTTTTGGACGCCTTCTACGTTGCACAGTGGTACAAATGTGTTTAATATAAATATAAATCTAAATCGAAATTACTTTGAATTATTTCTATAACCAAAGTAAAGTATTTTCATAACCCGCGAAATTTTATTTTTAGTCGATTGTGGATACCAAAATTTGTATAAAAAAGTATTTGACAAAATTTTCTGAAATAGTTCAAAAATAGGTCAAAAATCATGACGAAATGACATTATTTTTTGACTTGTAAGGCTCCCATAGAAAGTGATTTGTCTCAATTTTCAACTGCCAGAACTTTGTCAAAATATGACCGATTTCAATTCAGAATATCCTTTTGTTCATATTTTAGCCTTAAGATTAATTTTGCATTAAAACTTTTTTTTCGAAAATTAGCTTTATCAAAACATAATTTCAGACATTTTTAAAGCTTAGCTATATACCCTTTGTTCATCTATTTGGCCCACTGTGCATTGTTTGTTTGGTTGGACGTACTCTTTGCAGTCAACGTCCAGCGGAAGTTTTAATTCATTTTTGTTGTTTTACAAATATGCTTTTTTTGTTGCCAGCCGCTGCTCTACGCAGCCTGGTCAACACTTTGGGTAACACTTCCGACATTGGGTGCCAGTGGATTTGCATACGGGTATATACTGTACTTTCCGGAAGGGCAACACTTTAAATTAGCATCTAACGTTACTTCACAGAGTGGGTGTGACATAACTTTATTTATTTAAAGGTGTTTTAATTAACAAAAAAGTAAGCAGCTAATCATTTTTCATTTAAATATTTTCTCTAATATTGTTAACCTTTTATTGTATTTGCAGTTTTGTTTTATTGGAGCTGGAAAAACATATACATATGATATACTATTCGCAGCTGAGATGGGTACGTCCGACCCGTCACAAATCAGAAATATATTGTCTGTCCCACATGAATTTGAAATTTATCCCTCAGGTCTGGAAAATGGAAGTACTTTTCGATTTTGGCTAAATAGACACAATGAAAACTCGGTTTCGTAATAGAGAAATGCATGCGTTTTTACTTTTCAAAAACGTACTGAATTCAGAACAGGCCTTAATGTTTTGCAGAACCCGTAAGTTAAGACGAACTGTCGGGTCTCGCAACTATTCTCAGGTCTCGCAAGTATTCTCAGGTCTCGCAAGTATTCTCAGGTCTCGCAAGTATTCCCAGGTCTTGCAAGTATTCTCAGGTCTCGCAAGTATTCTCAGGTCTCGCAAGTATTCTCAAGATCCGCGGGAGTTTCAAAAACATGAAGATATAACGCACGCCCCATACTCTTAAAATGTTTCTTAAAATAAGTTTTCGCGGGATATTCATCCCGATACTATCTACAATTCGAAGTAGCGATTTAATTTCTTGCATTTAACTTTAATCAACAAACAGTTTTGCAATGTCTAGATTTCTGACTTGTACTCCGCAAAACGCAGCCTATCTATAAATTTTCATTAAAATATTTAGTCATATCTTGGCCTACACAAAACACTTAACGCCTTATTAAGTTTTCGGTGAGGTTGGTTGGTTAACCAGTCTGTCTGTCTGTCTGTCTGTCTGTCTATCTACCTGTCTGAGACTTAAAATTGATTACAAATTCACTTAGGCAGCAGGTTTTTGGTTGAGCTGACAAAATGCCGCAGTTGCTGTTTAAATTTTACGCATTCATTAATGCTACGGATAATTGAATTTACTTATCGTGAAATTCATTCATACATTAAATACAGACTCGTTGTTGTTGTTGTTGTTTTTGTTATTGTTGTCTTTGTCGTTGTCGCCAATAACAACAACAAGCCGCATTGCTAAATACTTACTACAAGCGGCGTTAATGATGACTCGACTGAAGAATCGACAATTTAGAGAAAGAGTCGACGATTCGGCAATTGAACATAAACTGGTTCTGGCCTGGCCTAAACCGCACTTAAGACCACTCACATCTTGCGGTACTTAAATGCATAGCCTTCTCTTCGCTGCTTCTTCTTGTTGATATTGGCAAAGAGTTTGCTTTTTGGCCGCTTCTTCAGACATCAGCAGCTGTATCTTAAGTAATTTTAGCATTAACAAAGATTGCAAACAAAATTATTTGAAAGTTGTGCAATTTTGTCTAATGAAATGATTGCAAGAAAGATGCTTTCAAATGCTGAAAAGCAAACATTGAAGCTGGCGAAAAATGTTGATATTCGTTTTATCGAAATATTATAATTTTGTCACGATCATCATCAACAGCAGAGTCATGTCCGTCTGTCTGTCTGTTATATATGCGTTTCTTGAGACTTTGTTCTAGACCTATAACATAACATATAGCTGTCATAGGAACAATCGGTTGAAAAACCAGTTTTAGTATGAACAACTTTTTTGTTTTTCAAGATAACTCAACCAAAGTCATTAAACCTAACTTCAAGGACAGTTTATACATGATGACAAAATTTCATCAAAATCGGATCACTATATCTTATAGCTGCCATAGGAACAATCAGTTAAAAAATAAGTTTTTGTTTTTCAAAATTTCTCGACCAAACTCATAATATGTAAATTAAAGCACGTTCTACACATGTTGACAAAATTTCATCAAAATCGGATCACTATATCTTATAGCTGCCATAGGAACAATCAGTTGAAAAATAAGTTTTCTTATGCAAATCTTTGCTGCAAGGGTATATATCTTCGGCACGCCGAAGATAACATTTTTTTTCCAGATTTTATTATTTCATTTTTTTACCAACACATTTTTTTCCATTTGATTTTCAATGCGCCGCCTTTCGCAGGGCTTATTAAAGCCTACTTAGACGGAATGGCTCTTTAGCGCTTTGGCCAACAAAAGTTGCATTTGACTGAATTGCCAGGATACGTGTCCTTGCTTTTGAGTACTTAAAGTAAGTATACCCTTGCTGAGAGCATTTCAATGTAACGCAGACATTTCCGACTTAAACAATTTTCTACACCTCAAGGATAACTTTGCTTTATTAACTTTAATATCTGTACAAATTTCAAAAGTTTGCATTATTTTCCAAATGTTTTACGATATTCAAAAGGTACGGGTATATCCTCATTGTCTTCTATTGGACGTATGAACATTTGTATAGAAACCATTGTATATATTTCCTTGGACCAGGGAATAAGTCTGTTTCTAAGAGCTTTGCTGTTCAGATTTCTATATCAAAATAAAGACAAATGTTTATTTATTGAGATATTTCAGCATCTTATTCAACCAGCATTAACTTACGATTGACTGCATTTTGGTTCTGAAGACATCGGTTGCTTTGCAGCCCACCAGCCTCCTGCGGCATCCAAGGCACAGTTAACGTCTTCGTATTCATTATTATCGCGATCGAAGGTGCTAAACTTAAGATTCTCACTTTCTCTCAAGCCATCTTGAGATTCACCTGAATGCGCACCAAGTGACTTTATGGCATAGCCCTCATTCTCACTGCCAATTTTAAAGTTTTTGTAAAAAGCGGTCAGTATTTTGTTTTCTGTTGTTAGTCGTATATAAAGCTCATGCTGTTTCGATGATGTGATGAGATGAAGTTTTTCCAGTCCTATGAAGAACTCGCCATTAAGGTTTCCGAATCCTTGGCGATATTCCTCCCAACTGCGATCAAAGGACAATGTTTGTTCCAGGCGACGCTCAATAACTGACCAAACAGTATTATTTTCAATATTACAGGGTAATTCCAAAACTATTTGACCGTTTGGTGATACTAAATGGTTAACTGTGTAGTCGCCAAGGGCCGGACAGCTTTTATCATATTTTTTCAGAATTATATCAATGTTTTGTTTTAATTTTGCTATTTCAGTTGAGCAGTTTTTCAGTTGAGTTTCTTGTTGAATATCAAGAAAATTATATTTTTGCTGACACACTTTTGCATCATTTTTGGCTTTGTTTAGTTCTTCGGCTTGCAACAAAATTGTAGAGTTTATTTTCATAATTAAAATCTTACAGTTTTTCAGTTGAGTTTCTTTTATTTTTTCAATTTTCTCTTTTTCTTCTATTTGAACTTGCTTAGACTCAATATTTTCATTTAAGCTAATGATTTCGTCATTTTTTATTCCAAGTGTAATTCGCAAGGCTTTGTCATTTGATTTTAGATTTATTATTGTATTGTTAGCTACTTTGAGGTCCTCGATATATTTGGAATTGTTTAAATGTAGCTTTGTTATTTTCTTTTCGAAGTTATTCAGTTGTTCACTTTGTGTTTGATTGCATAAGTTAACATTTTTCTCAAATTCTGTGTATTTATATTGCAAATTGTTAATTTGAATTGTTTTATTGTTAATAACATTGTTTAATCGATTGATTTCGTAAACTTGTTTTTTGATGATAATATCATGTTTCGATAAACTTGTAGATTTGGTTGTATTTATTTGATTGTTTAATTCATTGATGGTTGTGTTCATAGTTTTAATTTGATCCCATTGTAATTTAATTAGTAGAATTGCAAGAATTAGCATTAGAATAACTGTGATTGTCGAAATAATCATTTTTAAATCCTTTTTTGCTTTTGACATATTTGATGTGTTTTTAAGCTTTCTGCACTTGGCGAACTGCGATCAAGAACTAAATTCATGAAATTTATAAATGCTTGCTTTGCAAATATATATTTAATCATATAAAAACGGAAGAAGCAAGAAAGTTTCAGTCGTATAATCTCGACTGCTATATACTCTTTCTTCAATCTCATTTCAGAGTTGGGCCTGGGCAGCAATGTTTTTTTTTTGGTCAAATCTTTCAAGATCTGCACACTTTGTAACATGGTAACAGACAGACGGATTGTCGGGCAAACAGACAGACAGGCATACATACATTAGAACATTTTCAATTCGTCAAAACAAAAAGAGTACACAAATTTGAGAAAAAAAATTAGCTTAGTTTATTGTCGCGGTTAGTTCTCGGTACATTTTTATCCGCTTTGTTCACTTTATATTTTATTAGTCATTATTCAGATTAGCTGCCTGAGTTGTATTTTTGGTTTTAACTTATATACGCACGGTAGTGAAAGTGACCACAGAATCTTCTATATATATAAAACAGTTTGTTCTTATAGGAAGTGGCAGTGGCGATGGCGATTGGCAATCAATGCAGGGCCCAAACCATAAGAGCTAGAAGGCTGAAACTTTCACAGTAGCTTAGTCTTATGCAGAAAGTGAGCAATAATCCCGGACGTTAGAAAATTCGGTCGGGATATGTGTAAAATTGGCGGAAATTCATTTCTTCAAACTCATTTTCAAAGTTCTATATAAAAATTCATTAAAGGATGCATACCAATTTTCCCGATAAGTCAACCCTCTGGGTGGAAAGTGGATGATAAACCGTTCAAAAGTTGAGTTAACACCCGATCAGCTCCAAACTTATTTTCAAAGCTCTACATAACCAAAAATTGAAAAAGCGAATTTCAAATTTTGAAAAATCCGGAAATTTGATGCATTAAAACTTTTTGGAAAGTTTAAAATGCTAGTTTATTATATTAAAATGCTAGTTTATTATATTTTCATTGCTTGTGCACTTCCGTATGCATCCCCCCAACTTATTTATTCCCACTGGCGCACTTTAATTGAGGTTTAAGTTTTACAGCCACAAGAATAACAGTTTCCAGCGGAGCGTGGGAAATTGCCATAGTCATGTGTTATTAATTTATACGACAACTTGCTCGTGAAATTATTGAACAAACAAACTGAATGGATACTTACACACACACACACACACACACAGAATCAAGTAAAAGACAGTTACAAGACAAAGATACAGATTGAGATACAGATATTAAGATAGAAATGCCTCTGCTCAGTGTCATTTATTTCATGACAATTAAATGTTTGTCTGTTTCTTTCAAAGGAGCAGCAGTTGTTATAATTGAATCGACTGAAAATTTTGACCCTGGCCATGGAACTTTGATCAAAGTTGTTTTATTGTTGTTTATTTATTCAGGCTGTGTTGGTTTTGCAGCTATTATCGATTAGTTTATTTGCCTTTGGTCACACTTTAAATGCGCATTCTTGAGAATGAAGTAAACAATTAAACTAATAAAACTATTATAAACAAGGAAAATTAATTGCATTTCTTAGAAATTTTTAAAGGAAGTGAAAAAAATTAAATTTTATTCATGACTTAAGACTTAAGATTCCTATGTTTCAAATTATATTTATGCTGAGCTTTTCATCTAACAATTTATCTACAATCACGCTCAAATGAATTGCAATCTTTCGCTTTTGCATGACCAGCCCATATTTGTAAACGAATCAGTTTTGCGGCAACAGACTCAATCATTCTTTCATTCTTTCAGTGTGTACCCAAATCAATCTATACGCCCCACAAATAATGTACTATGCACTATCCTCAACATGAATTCAATTCATTACTCAAACAGTCTTATCAGTTACATTGATCGATGTTGCGTGCATCGAAGCAAAAATAAATAAAATAAAAGAAAAACGTTGAAAATATGAGCATAAAAGAGAAAGGGCGCTTGAAACTGAGAGCTTTGATCAGCTGCATGCGCGCAGTACACTGAAAAAGAGAGTATATTGGGTTTGTAAAATGTCCGTCTGTCCGTGCGTCTGTCCGTCCGTGTGTCCGTATGAATGCAGGATTTTTCCACAATTTTGAAGCTAGAGTAAACAAACTTCGTATACATGTTGGTATATACCATAGGCAGACAAAATGTCAAGATCAGATTAGTTTTTAAAATCTTTCTGCTTTATTTGCAGATAGAAGTAATATTTTTATTTATTTTAGTTATTTATTTATTTTTATCAAATGTATATAAAACTGTTTTCTTTCAGTGTAGCTGTCAAATTCATATGCGATCAGTTGTTGTTTTTTCTCAATGCAGTCGATGATTTGCAACGCTTCAATGCGGTTTATCGTGTTTGTCTTCGACTCAAAGACAAAACTGCGTTTCAAAGTCGAGTTGAAGTTGAGGTTGAAGTCAGTTTTGAAGTCAATGGAAACTAACATTTATGGTCAAGTGAGTTTGCAAACATTTCACTCACTTTGAGCTGCAAGCAGCTTTTGCTTTTGCTTTTGCTTTTGCTTGATAACCTGGCCACAATGTGTTTTGGCCATTCAATTTACCTTATGGAGCAGTCAAACTTTCTAATTAGATATTGTTGCCGTGTGGAAGAACATTCGTTAACAAATTAACATTAATATTTATATTTATATTTATTTATTGTTGCCTGTGGACAGTCGGCTCAGTGTTTATTTTTAGCTTCAACAACTTGTCAGTTGCTTACACAATACTTGAAAACTCAAACAGTTTAAAGTAAGTACAGCTGTAGTTTAGTTTTCACAAATTTAAATAAATATTTATAGTACTTACGTCTTTTTGTAGTCACGTTCAAGCGCATTTGAGAGTGAATAAATTTGTAAAATATCTAAAACTTCGTTAACATAGCTCTAAGTCTATTATTATCTGAAATACATTTTCGATTGTTCAAAACTTTCGTCAACTTGAGGAGGGGTAGTTAAAGTGCCGTAGATCTTTTCCACTAAAAAGGAAGTTATAAAGTCCTGTAAATGTATGCAACAGGCAGAAGGAGGCATTTCTGACTATATAAAGTATATATATTCTTGATCAGCATCAACAGTCGAGTCGATTTAGCCATATCCGTCTGTCTGTCTATCCGTCTGTCTTTCAGTCTGTACGTATGAACAACCAGATCTCGGAGACCGTAAGAGCTAGAGACACCAAACTTGCCATGCAGGTTCCTGTATGCCATACGCAGATCAAGTTTATTTCAAATTTCGGATGCACAATTAATTAAAGTCACTTCAACTTAGTTATACCTTTTAACATATCTCTTGTCCAATTAGCAAAACACGCTGAAAACAAGTCAACTTTCAGCATTTGATTTCGATAGTTATCCAAATTACTTGACAACAATGTTCAGCTGTGTTCAGTTTTTCCCAGAGCCCCCCCATTCAAATTAACCCCAATGACAGCTTGCAACTCGTGCCCCCATTTCACTTGAAATTCTTGACAAAAAGTAGAAAAAAAACACAAAAACACAAAAACAAAAACAAAATAAGAAGAAAAAAAAAGAGTTCTTAGTTGGCAGCAGCGGTGACAGTTGTCAGCTTCCATCCAACCACGATTACGACCACATGTTGCACACGCTCGGCACGGGCACACACCCCATTCAAGATGCAACATTCAACATTTACAAAACAGATACAGAATGAGCCTCTTCTTTCTCTTTCTCTTTCTATATCTCTCTCTCTTTCTCCTGCTTAGCTCATTTGGTTAGGCATTTAATGATCGCACAACACAGCGGGCGTGGCTCAATTGACGGCGGTTTCGCTTTATAAGCACCCCACAACTCAAATATCTAAACACATATCGTTTGTTAGAGATGAGCGACAACTGTTAATATGACAAATGTTAAAACCAGTTTTCTTATTCTTATAGCTTGCATAACAGTCTGTCCTTATCTATTGGATCGTCGTAAAGATTGTGATTCTTATCAGAACTGTGACTGTTATCGCTGCTGTGACTGCTATCAGTAATATGTCTGTTATGTAAACTGTGACTGTTAATAACGAGAGTGTGTCTGTTAACATCGGGCCAGTGACTGTTATAAAAGTAAGGCAACAGAGTGTTAACATTTCAGGGTCTTATGCGCTATGTATTGGACTGTTATCAGGACAGTGACTGTTAATTACACTGTGACTGGTAATATCAAGACTGTGTATGATAACAATGCGACTGTAAATATCAGGAATGAGACTGTTATCAGGCCTGTGACTGATCATAACAATGTGACTGTAAATATCAGGACTGTGACTGTTAATAGGATAGTGACTGTTAATATCAGGACTATGATTGTTAACAATGTGACTGTAAATATCAGGACTGAGACTGTTATCAGGCCTGTGACTGTTCATAACACTGTGACTGTAAATATCAGGACTGAGACTGTTATCAGGCCTGTGACTGTTAATATCAGAACTGTGACTGTTAATATCAGGACTGTGACTGTTAATAACACTGTGACTGTAAATATCAGGACTGTGACTGTTATCAGGACTGTGACTGTTAATAACACTGTGACTGTAAACATCAGGACTGTAACTGTTTATAGGACTGCGACAGTTAATAGTACGGTGACTGTTAACATTAAAACAATGAATGTTATCAGGACTGTGACTGCTATCTGGACTATGAACATGAATATAGAGAGTGTGAAGTTTAATATCGACACTGAGACTGTAAACAGTGACTGTTAACATCACAACTGCGACTCGAAACAGCGAAACAGTTACAGACACGACGATATTGCCCATTTATTCAATATGTATACATATACATAGATACAAACACATGTCTGTAGATACTTTGGCCCGGTCTGCGTAACCCGCACACACTAATGAGATGCAACCGCTGTGAGGCTTGTGGACCGAGTGTTTGTTTATGCCTATCTCAGTAATTGTAATTGAGACTCGATTTTGTTTCAAACCGCATCAATTTGTGTTTGCCATTTGCCACAGTTCGTGTGTGGGTCTTTGGTATACGTTTTGGTGTAAATATGTATGTATGTATGTGTGCGTTTATGCCAGACTCAGTTTGCAATTAAAACACATCATTTGAATAACACTTGCATCGACTGTGAATGTTTTTAGATTGCACGTAAGTCTTGCATCGTCTGAAAGTGCGTTTTACGAAACTTGACTTTGAATTTAACATAATTTGTCTAATTTCTACAATTGCTTCAATGATGAAAGCATTAATTATATAGCATACATATTTCAATTCCATAACAATTACACAATTTTCAAAAAATGCCAAATCACTAGCGATTAGAATCCGGCGTTGTTCGGTCTTGATTACCATTTGACTTTTTGTGGGGTTTATAAAACTTTATAAAAATAACGCCGTTTTTAATGCGGAATGAATTTTTGATCATGTTTTAAGCAACTGGACTTATAATGTTTTCTTTTTTTTTTTAAATTGAAAAAATCATTTTCAATTTGAATGGGTTTTCATACTGATTTCTGAAATTTAAATTTGAACTCGGTTGGTTGGAGAACAGATATAGTTTTGAAAATGCGTATGAAGAAATTCGACCACTTTTGAAGCAGCAAAGTTCGAATGCAGTTGAAATTACTTTAAGATTATTGAAAATGAGTTTGAAGCTAATCATATATTAACCAAAAATGTTGCAAACAACAGTTTTCCGCGAATTTTCCACATTTTCCAAGCTAATTTTTCAAAATCCAATCTTAGTACGCACTTTCAGCATAAAATGAAACTGCTGTGAAAAATTCAGCTTTCTAGCTTGAGCGTTGCCAGCTAGTCAGTGAGTGAGTCGTTCAACTTGATGCTATATATATAGATAGGCTTCATCGCATAAACGTCGTATGTGATATATGTATATATACATACATATGTATGTCTCTAAGCAGCTGCTGCTGTCTTTGACTGCTTTGGAATGCGAATGCGCATTTGCATTTGGCCACATGTGGCGGTAGCTATCAGTTTGTATATATGTCTATATATCTGTCCGTTTGTCTATTTGTCTGGCTGACTTGGCTTAAATGTGGAGCAGCCGGCACAAGCGACTGAAAAATACTCACGCCCATAAAAAATTTAACTCAAGATTACAACTTGCAATTTGTTGGTGCAGCTCTTTTTTAATGGGTTTCCATTTGGTATGGTTGCTGGATTGAAGGATTGCTGAATTGCTGGATTGCAGTATTGCTGCTGGGTACTAAGTGCAGTTTGTAGTTTGTTAATGATTGGATTTCTTCTTCTTGTTAATTGAAATTCGTTTGCCAAGTGACCATCCATATTGATGATATCTAATCTGTTTTCACTTAAGATTGAATTATTCGCAACATGATATTCCAGTTGGGAAATTAACCGCGAAATTAATCACTTGTTGAACATATAATATTTTAATATATAGAAAAACTATTATCTTTACTTTTATATTGTACATAATATTAAGATTGGACACTCACTGGCCTTTCAATTTTGTATTTTTGAATTGAAATTTATTTCGGTTATATTTCTGCCTGCATTAAAACATCTAATTTATTGGTTTCAGATCTATTTGGATTTCTTATAGATTTCCAAATTATAGATTGGCCAAAGTTTGAACAGATGTTTTTCTTAGTATTCGATCACATTCATAAAAGTAAAGTTTTTGTGTATCATCCGGTCAGTTTCAAAATCATTTTCAAAGTTCTATACAAAAAATAATTTATGACTGCATTAAGAAATGCATTTCAATTTTCCGGAAAATTCAGACCCCTTGGATGTAAAGTGGACAAAAGTTCAGTTTTTATGCGATTTGCTTTAAACTCATTTTCAAAGATTCCTTGAAAACTGCATTCCAATTTTCCGGAAAATTCACCACCCTTGGTGGAAAATGGGTGCTCAAGGTTATATTTAGTTTAGTTTCAAACTAATTTTCAAAGCTACACATACAAAATATAAGCAATCTAATTTTCCAACCTTAGAAATTTTGACTGAAAAGTCGGAAAATGCTTGGAAAACTGTTGCATGCAACTTAAAATATAATAAATAAAACTTTTTGGAGATGTTAATGTTAATTCCGCACACAAAAAGCGGAAATCTGAACGTTTTTGCGGATTTAACAATCTAAATTCAGAAAACTTTAGATGTACATAACTGCTTCCAAAGCAAATCGTTGATATTTTTTAAATTTATTTTGAGTTTGGCACAATTATATTTAGTATTCCATTGTTTTTTATAAATCGTTTGTCTATATAGAAATAGTACAAATTAATATATTTGTATATACTTAGCCAAATGTTAATCTGACATCCACTTACCAATTAAAATCGCTGGTTCCATTTTTGAAAATCGCTTTTAAAATATTTTGGTGAGTGTTAAATCCAAAATGCGTTTCGTTTAAAATCACTTAAATTATTAGCGGTTTTATAAAACGTAAAATCGTTGAATCACATAGAACACATTCGCTTTGTTTTTCTTTTCTTTTTGTTGATTTATGGCTATTTCGTTGCCAGCATTTTCACTTTCTCACTTGTTTGTTTTATGTTTTCGTAAAATTTCGCGATAAATTTGGAAAATCAAGGCGTGCCATGGCTTTCTACAAAAACAACAACAAAAACAATTGCAAAAGATAAAAAAGGTGCCAAAATGAATGGAAAAACAAGAAACAAAAAAACAAACCAACAGCTGTAAAATTTAACCGCGTTGAATTTGATGTTTGCAAAAGCAAAAACAAAAAAATGTAAACAGAGAAAGAAAACGAAAAATATGTTAAGCAAACACAAACAAACAAAAAAGAGCGTGTGCGAGCGAGCAAGCAGCATAAACTACCGTTAAACGATTGCTTTAATGAGTTTCTTGTTTGTTTGCATGCCATTCATTTGTTGTTGCCTGCTTAATTTAATACGGTTTTTTTTTATATTTTCTTGTTTATTTTGATAGCGCAGTCAGTTTTTCACTTTATCATAGTATGCCTTATCTCTGTGAGAGAGTGTGTGTATGTGTGTGTGAGAGAGGGTGCAGCAGCACAGGTGGTTCTTGCGCTCTTGCTCTCTCCCGCTCGATCAGAAAACAAACACCGGTTGAAGCCAGCGGTATGCTTGGCAATTGGAACGAGCACGCTCACATTCCAATAAGCACGCGCATGGAAAGCGAAAACCAGATATGAAACGATGGAATCTATGAAACAGACAACAGTTTCGCTGCCGCCGTTGCTGCCGCTGCTGACGTCGCTGACGTCGCTGCTGCCGTCGCTGGTAATTTGTGAGTCAAAGAATCAGCCAGCAACAACTACAATTGTTCCGTGTGTGTGTGCGTATGTGTGTGTACAAGAAAAAGAGTTAAAGGCAAAAATGGCAACTAAAAAATTGGTTTCTTTGCTGCGCGCAAACAAAAAAAAAACAAACTCTTAAACAAAATATAACACTTCAATTAAACTTTGGCACTAACTATTATTAAATTTGTTGTTAAAAACAACTTGTTGTTTGTTGGCAACAACACAGAAAACATTCTACACTTGAACTTGTTGCGTCGCAGTCGCAGCAAACGATGGCGTCAGCGTCGGCGTCCACTTTTAATTCAACTTTTTTGAGCCAATTTTCAATATTCACTTTGTGCCTTTTGCACATTTTGATTACACATTTTTAATTACACTTTTGTTGCCAATTTAATAGCAAATATCACACAGCAAGCCTTTTAATTGCTACCCTTTTTGTTACTCTGCTTCTTCTTTGCCTTTTTTGTTGCTTTTTTTGTTTTACTTTTTGCTTTTTTACCTCAACTGTAAAACGTAAAAACCTTCCGCGCACTTAAAGCGAAGTTTCTCGCGCGACTGCGCTGTCGTGACTGTCTGATTGGAGCAAACCGATCTTTAATGTGAGCGTCAGTGCTGCCAACTTTTGAGCAGCAGAGAAAAACAAGCTAAAAAACCGCTAGAAACGCTAAGCTGATATGCTTTTGTAGTTATTTTTTTGGGTATTTGTTCGGCTATTTATGTATTTTATATTTGTTGGCATTTTTATCCTTAAAAATTTCATCCCAATTTTATTATTACTCCTTGTTCCCATTAAAAACTGGAAAAAGGGAGCTATTAAGTATTGCAAATGTGTGTTACAGGCAGAAGGAGGCATTTCCGACTATATAAACTATATGTATTCTTCATGACTGTCTGTTTGTCCGGCCGTATGAACACAGAGATCTCGAAGACTATTAGATATTATCTGCAAAAACATTGCATTTGTTAAATAAGTCTATTAAAATAAACCGTGAAATCATTTTGTGCATCAGAGATATATTTTGAATAAACAATTATGTATATAAATTTCCAACATTTTAATCCTAAAATATTTAATAATATATAGAAATTGATTTAAAGTTAAAAAACTAAAAATATCACATATCAAGCTAGAATTCAATAATAGCTAGATTAAAGTGGCAGCACCGATGAGCGTAAATTAAGAGAGCGAGAGCGTAATGTGTTGAATTGGGAACTGTTAACAGTGGCGTTTCCATTAGCCATAACACACTACTACCATTGCTCATAACAACTATTTGATCATATCATAATTGTATTTGTATTGAAATAGTAAAGAGTTTTAACACAAATTTAGAATATTTTTTCTGCATACTAATTAAAAGTTACAAATACTTTAGCCCAAGAACCTAAAACAATATCGAAAGTTCTAATATTTTAAACTTCGGCGCGTGAATCTGTTAAATCAACTGTTAACTAACAGTGTTCACTCAGAGAGCGGGTTGAATAACAGCAGCTGAGCACAGTGGCTCAATTGTTTCATTTTCATTTTGTTGCGCAGAGAGTTGACTTGAAAAATGGAATTTTCGCTTGCATCGAAATTCAATTGAAATCGAATTGAAATTAATTGATGGCAAAAAGAAGAGAAGAAAGTTAAAATGCGACTGATCATGTTTATTTAATATATATGTGTATGTGTATTTTATGTACTTTTTTTTTCTGTATCCAACTATTTTTATGGAACATATTTATAGCCTGTTTCCGTTTCCGCACAAATCAATTGTAATTGAAAGATGATTGTTTAATCCACTTAGATAGATTTCGATTTTCAATTAAACGATTTGCAAAAAAGTTTCGGTAATAAAAACAGACATGAAAACTGGTCTGTTGATACATTTTTCAAATTAAATCTTAAGTGTTATCTGGTATATAAAACAAAGTAATTTTGAGTTCAATAAAAGGCTTCTAAACCTTTACTTAAAATTGCCACATAGTTTTCTGTTTGAGCAATTTAATTGTAGAACTACATTCTGATAATTTGATACGAACATATGTACATATGTATATGTATTTGCATATTAAGATAGCACTGTCTGACTTTTCACATAATATGCAAAAGTTTCAACGCAAAGGCATTTTATCAAAATTTAAAGCCATAACAAACAACAGATAAAAACTACAGGTGTAGACACATTTAATAGGTCTGTATATATACATACATATATACATATATTCAGTTTAATGAAAAATGCACAACTCAAAACTCACCCATAGTTTTCGCTAGAAATTCATCGTAATTCATCAAGGGCGGTGTTGAGGCACCCTGCACAATATCCATGAAATCATCTTCGCTATATACTGAATCATAGTCGCTGGGATCGTGCATGACTAATGACTATAGCTATTCAATTGCTTATCAATTTTTCTATTAATAACTTTCTATTAATATCATTTAAATTCAAGCAAAGAATTAGCTAAATAATAAAATATTATTCAAATATTTTGACAAACACTTTTTTTTAGCTATACACTGTCACATACTTTTAGGCAAACAGAATATTTATCTTTTATTTGATTTGCGAATATCGCAATTTATGCTATTTGGTTTTACGAATTTGGCACTTTCACTTTTGAGAACTACGTAACAATTTAATATAAAGACGTTAATTATATTTCATTGATTTCTAAAGCATGTTTGCATTTGCATGCTGCATTATCGTGTCATATTAAAAAATATATATATACAAAGCACCTTTGCTATGCCGACGTCCGAGTACGCTAAAAAATGCGGTACGACTAAAGCAACAATTGCTAAGAGACTCTAATCAAGAGCCCGTAAATACAAATACTATGAAGGCTATCAAAAGCACAAATGTGAAAATGAATGCAAACGTCTTCCAACTGATTAGAATACTTATAAAATATATAAAACAAAAAAACAAGTAAGAGTGCTTTAGTTTAGGCTACGCGACTGAGAATATACCCTGCACTCAGATCTAAAACATTTACTATAGTTTAAGGAGTACTAGATACTAGGGATGGCATCGGATGAGAAATTCATTTCAGTATCCACCCATCACGAAAAGATTTTTTCGCTTCAGGTACCGAGTAAAGTTTCCCTGGTCCACCCGGCTTTTTAAAATGAGTTCAAATATCGCCCCAACCCGAAGTACGTTTCGGGACTTAAGGAATTCTATGGGTCTTCTGTCCCGATCCCATCTCTACTTGATATTCATAACATTTATACAGTGAAGCAAATTCAATACATTTTCCATATTTTAGTTTTAGGAGGAAATAACTTTATTAGACCTCTTTACCCCTTTCAATATGTACAGGGTACAGAAACAGAAACGAAATGTTTTATTTATATAGAGATTGGCTCAGCAAACTCTCTCGTCTCGGCATTCATAATGCTTCTATGAGAATAGGTAGTAAACAACTACAACTACAACTACAACTACAACAACAACTAGAACAACAATGCTCATTTCACTTGTTTGGGCGAAAGTATTACTATCATAGCAGTCTCTGAGTGGGAAGTCTCTGAAGAGGTGTGAGCGTAATCGAACCTAATATCCGTATCTTATCGCTCGTCTTGTCTAGAATTTAAACTTGTTTCGCGCGAGTATTGAAACAAGCAAAAAAAAAAAGAAATATTAAAAAAACGCTAAACAGCTTACTGATAGCTCAATTTTCAATTAATTAATGCTCTAGTCACACGGCAATATTTATTGATTTGCAACTTGACAAAATATGATAACACTAAAAGAAATGCTCTACATTTTTTGGAATGCGACAATCGTAATCTAATAAAAACAAGAGTTTATTTCAAACATTTTCGTGTTTCTGAAAGAAGCAAAGATGTTTGATTTGAAGTTGAGTTTTTAGTAGAACTAATTAATTAATTAACTTTATACCTGTGCCTGTAAAATATAGTTTTGTATGCTGAATTATGCCGTTTTTTAATAACTTTAATATCTTTTATTTAGCATTCTATATCTTTATTGCCGGACTAACACAGAATTATATTCTTCGAAACTTTGCATTTGATAAAAACTATAAATTTAAAACAACTTTTAGTTTTTACAAGTTTTTTATGCATTTCCGAATTGTGCCTGAGAAAATTCTTCCCGTTTATACTCTTTTTTAATTTTGTTGAAAAAAATGAAAAAAGAGTATATTGGGTTTGTGAAATGTCCGTCCGTTTGTCCGTCCGTCCGTCTGTCCGTCCGTCCGTCCGTCCGTCCGTCCGTCTGTATAAAAGCAGGTTTTTTCTACAATTTTGAAGCTAGAGCAACTAAACTTGGTATATATTTTGGTATATACCATAAGCAGACAAGTGTCAAGATTTCCAATTTGGCCACGCCCACCCCCGCCCTTGCAATCCTTTAGAACTGACCCAACTTTAGAACTGACCCAACCAAATTTAAATTATTGGTAAAACTTGAAAGATTTGAGCAAAAATATATTTGTCACGCCTTCTTCTGACTCCGCAAAGAGGCGAAAAAAAGAGTAAATCGCAGTCAGGTGCATCCGATTGCAACGTACTTACTTGTTTTCATGATGTATTTTATAGTATATGGTTGGCTTTTAAGCAAAATATCCTTTAAAAACTCTAAAAAACAGTGATTTTTAACAACTTCTTGAAAACGATATCTATAAAAACTTTTTAAATACATTTTTGGGAATATCAAAGATGTTTTCAAAGTAACCTTTTTCCCCTTTTAAAACCCAATAAAAGACAGAATTGTTTTTAAAACAGCACACCAAAGAAATAGCTTCATTGGAATGTTAAAAATTGTATTTAAGATTCTGCATTTTAATCTATATTCATATACACATAGAATTGTTATAATATATTTTTTTTTTTAATTTTCTTTCTTTTTTTTTTGGTATTTGTATTGTAATTGAATCCAAGTTTTGCTTAACTTTTTTTGTGTGATTTTTGAAGAGTACTTAACTCTTGTTTGCTGCATTAGTTTTGCTACAAATTTCAGATATGTTTATTTTAAGATATGCATACATATAGTAAGTTAATATACGTATTGTTTGCATGGGTGTAACTATTTCAAGAGTTTTGAATGGCCTGTGAAATAAACGGAACTATGCAAAAGAAAAAAGAATTTGTTTAATTGAAAAAATATCATTAAATTGTGTAAAATATAAAATTGAGAAGCAGCTTTTGTTGAGTTTTTTCATAGTTTATGTAAAGTTTTGTAGAATTGTTTCAGTATTTTAATGGTTTTGGGTCAGTTTTTGGGCTTAAAATGCTGAAACAAGTTACAAAAGTTCAAAATTGAAAATATTTTAACTAAACATTATATAAAATATATGAAATGAAAAGAAAATTTTGCTTTGTGTTTACTATTTTTGCTTAGCTTAAGTTTTGCTTTAATTCTCATATTTGATATGTTTTCAATTAATTAATTGATATGTTTTGCATATTTTTTTCTAATTATATAGATTTTAAATTGTTCTGGCATTTTTTGGTTTTTGTTGCATTTACTATTTGCAGTTTTTTATAGTGTTTTTGATAACAACTATAGCAAATCTGCTGATATGTATGTGATATAATGTTTGTTGCTTATATATATAAGTTTTCATATATTCATATATTGTATATAAGTAGTACTTAAACTTTTGTATAATAATTTTGTCAAAATTTTCAAAAATATGCACAAAGAAACGCATAATTGTTGCATAACTGCAAAGATATGTATTGTATATTGAGATTTTGATAGGGTTTCGAGTAAATGATATAAAAGTGTTACATTTAATTTAACAATATGTTACATATATATATATATATATATATATGTATATATATGTTAATGTAGTAATTGTTTCTCATAAAAAATAAATCAAATTATCACTTGGTAGATTTTCTTTTTTTATATATTCTTCTTCTTGTACGCGTTCAACGTTCATTTGCATTTGCATCGATATGAAATATGTAGTTTGTCTCTTTATTTACATGGGGCATATACACATATATAAGATGTATATGTATGTAAGTATAATAAGTATATAATTGTATAAGTAATAAATAGATATTTATGTGTTTCCAATATGCTACACATACATTTACTTGCATTTTTATATATTTCTGTATATAACTTTATATATACTATATATATATATATATATATAATTCAATGGATCTTTCGTTTTCATTTTTCCTTTCAATACCACACTTAATTTTATTTTTCTATATTGTTGCTTGGGTATTAATATATATATTTAAATATTTAAATAGACGTCTAATAGTTAAGGTTTTTTTTTCAAATTAAAATTGTATTTGTTTTTTTGTTTTGTTTTTAAATCAATACTTTGTTTCAATTTTTGTTTTCTACCAGCTAATTCAAGGTACTTATAACTCCATTATTTTTGTATTAATTATTTTTATTTATTTCTTTTTTAATGTTAGCTTTCTGTTTGCTTCTCATTCAGATCTGCGACTAGAACGTTGGGTTCGTTTACTTGCTTTTGAATTGAACTGATATACCTCAAGACACACAATTCGTAGGGTATTTATTTGTTTTGCATAGTTACTTGTCACTTCGTTTTTAAACAATTCCGTGCTCTTTCATTTCATAATCTATTTGAGTAGTTTCAAATTGCATTATATTATAATAGTTCAATAGTTCAAATTAAGCAATATTTTAGACAAAGTGCGAAAAGAAAAAAGTTTTAGTAGCCAATTTTGTTTTTATATTTGATAACATTTTTTCTTTTTTGTCATATATATGTTTTTGAATACGTAAAACGGGGTCAGTTTTTGAAATCATATACAAAATTGGCTGCTAAAATTTCAATTTTGGTTACATTTTTGTTTTTTTTCTTTCTTTATTTTTTACATCAATAGAAAAAGTATGTTTTATAGTGTTGATTAAGTATAACTTTTTTTTCTTCAATTTTTTTGAGAATATGATATACTTTACTTTGTATTTTGAATTCGTAAATTATGCAACTCGACAATTTGTGTGTTTAGTTTTAAGAAATATGTAGCCCGACGTTTTTTGAATTTCGTTAATCTTAGATTATTATATATGCATATATATTTATTAAGTATATAGTTATATATAGTATAGAAGTATTTCGCATAGTTGCACATTGAAACATTGAATGTTATTTTTGTTTTGTTTTTTTTTTTTTTTTTTTTGACTAATGGGTTTCAATTAAACAACTATTAGCTGCACAACTTTTAAGTGGGTTATTCTCTTAGCTATATAAACTATATATTTCCAAACAGATATGCTATACGCTACAAAGATATAGTATGTATATAGAAAAGAAGTTTCAAAAAGATACACGTACTCTTGTGTATAAGTACTAGACATATGATTTGGTTTTTGGAACGTTTTTTACTGATAGCCTTGGTTGAAACATACAATATTTTGTAGAATTTCTCTGCTTGAGTGAATACCTTGCGTGTGTTTTTTAGGGATTGAGACTAGAGTTATTGTGAGGCATCTTGAAACACTTACAAATACATCGATAAAAACGGTATACACATATATAAGAAAAAGAGTTTGTTATAATAAAACATTTATATATTTGTAACTTTTGTTTTCTTAATATTTTTCTTCGCCAAACGATCCTGCTTCCATATTTTGGGTTTTTTTTTTATTTTGCGTGAAGTTTACTTGTAATGTTGTTCGAAAATTTGATTAGTTTTTGAAAGATGCGCGTAAATTTTCTCAAAATTTCATAGAGTTTTAAAAAACACAAACAGATAGCTAGAGACTGAGACCAATTGGAATAGCGCAGAATAATTGGGAGAAAACAATCAATTTCTTATCGATGTCTTGTGATTTTTTTCGTTTTTTACCAAACATGTTTCTTATAGCATGGTATTATATGATTTTTGCTTGGTTTTTTTCCTTTTCTTTATTTTTTGTTGTTTTTTTGGGAGTATTTTTTATAAAAAGTGTTTTAAAAATGAAAGCAAATAAAGAATATGGATAGTTTGAGAAAGCATAAAGCTTGGCAATACATTTTTGGAAACTAATAACAAATTGGTAGAGTTTTGAGAAAACATTTCATGTATGAGTGTGTGTAAATGTATGTAAGTGTGAGTGTGTAAAAAAGTATGTGTATTAGTGTTGGAATTATAGTAAACATATTTGCAGCAACACCTTTCTAATAATTATAATTATCATAGGGCGTGCCCAAATACGAATAGAAATTAGGATTAATGGGTTGTGCGTGTGCATAATAAAATCCAGAAGCCGGATCGGGCGCTACTCAGTCCAAGAAACCAGTGTTCACCAATTTCTCCAAGAAAAACTTCACATCACCCAATTCCGAATCCTTAATGCCAAGCGACTTCAACATGCCAAGATCTCCATTCTCCACAGCCATAAAAACCGAACGCAAATGCTCCAAATCAGATCTGCAAAGAAAGTAATGAAAATAGGTTTATTATAATAGAGTTGATTCAATTGATTGATTAATCGATCGAATTCTTTTATACAGTATCAACCGAAGAGTAATGTCCGTCTGTCTGTCCGTCTGTTTATATGGGTTTTTCAAGACTTTGTTCTTGCCTTAAAATACCCTAATAGAACTCAAAACACTTTTTATACATTTGCACAGTTTATTATAACTTTTTCAGGAAAGGTGTATTGAAGGAGACGTCTCAGAAAACGTCTCAGATCATCATCAACAGCCGAGTCATGTCCGTCTGTCTGTCTGTTATATATGCGTTTTTCAGGTCTTTGTTCTAGAGCTATCTTGATGAAACTTGGCACAGATGCTTCTTCGATCTGCAGGTAGTACCTATAGTTGAATTGGCCAGATCGGACCACTATAACATATAGCTGCCATAGGAACGATCGGTTGAAAAATTAGTTTTTGTATGAAAAACTTTCTTGTTTTTTAAGATAGCTCAACCGAACTCACTTCACCTATGTTTAAAGACAGTTTATACATGCTGACAAAATTTCATCAAAATCGGACGCCTATATCTTATAGCTGCCATAGAAACGGTCGGTTGAAAATAATTTTTTTTATGAAAAGCTTTTATGGTTTTCAAAGTATCTCGAACAAACTCACTATATCTAAAGTAAAGCACGCTCTACACATGTTGAGCAAATTTTATTGAAATCGGGTGACTAGGTCATAGGAACAATCAGACAAAAATTGAAGTGTATATCTTTGGCATGCCAGAGATAACTTTTCCTAATTGCTTAAATATAAATAATATGAGTTTGTTTGCTTATTTCTTCACTCTGTTTTAATTATTTTTATTTTGGTTAAGAAAAACATACATATCCTAAGCAGAGGCAACTCTAAAATAAGCTTCAAAGTATTCGCTTTTCTTAATTAATCCCTGCAGGTGCCATTGGAAGTTCTGCTGTTTATTCATGTTGTTGTTATTGTGGGCAAAAACTTCATTATCATCATGAGCATAAAAGCAAGTGCGACAAAAAGCAAACACATTGCAAAATGTACATTAATATCATTTGCGTGTTTTGCGGTTCTCGAGAACCCATTCTCAGTCCTTAGTCCTTTGCACACACACTCCAAAAGTTTCAGTATGCCATTCGGGCGCTTGGGCGATTAATTGCGTTGATGAAATTTTGTAAATGCCAGTGACAGGGGGGGGGGGGGGGAAGAGTGGTGTGGAAGAGTGGTTGGAAAAGTAACCTAGACAGTAGCGCTCTTTGCTAATTTATCAGGATGTGGCGTTGGGGCTTGACGTGTCTAGTCTTTCAACAATTACCTACACTCCACACTTTTATTCGTTGTGCCACTGCCACATTTAACGGGAGGGGGGGCGGGGGGGAGTTTCATTGTTATTACTTACATTTTGTGGTTAGTTTTTGTTGTACTAATTTAATGAAAATTCAGTTTTATTTCATTTCACCTTAGGTCTGCTTACTGTTGTTAGCTTTTACTTTATGAGTGCGTTATTTATTTTTGTCACATTTCCAGGTTGGTTTCATTTCTATGCACACTTGTAAAAATGTATAAAGGCATGAAGCTCATAATCAAGTTGTGAAAATGTTTGTCAGAAAAGTAAAGTTTATATATTTTTGTTGAGCATCAACATAGAAGTTGCATTTTCAGAGAAAAGGTTCAAGTGAAGTATGTATTTTCATTATGCTACTCAAATATGTTTACTTCTGTTATATTACAACATTTTTATTGTTTATTTGAATTTAATTGCATTTTCTTTAAGCTACTTTTCAGCAAACTGGAATTACGATAATGTTATAAATGTATTAGTTTATATGTAAATTCAATTTCAATTATTTATTTAATTTAATACAATTCAACCTGGCTGACGCGGCTAAAACAATACCTGTTAAAACAAGTTAATACACATCAAATCCCACATAAATTTGTATTGATAAATAAAATGAATTGCAAATAAGTTCAAATAAGATTAATATGAATTGTATGAAAAGTACGTTTAAAAATCTATTTAAAATTTCCATTTTTCCATCCATCTATTTAAGTTTTCCATTTACTTTTCAATTCACATACGATTCTTGTGGAAACGTAAGCACGAATGAATACTTACGAATTTGTCTATACATTTCATTTTCAAAACCATCAAGTCGATGGTTTTTAAGTTTTTTATGAGAACCTGCATACTAAATTTAATATTTCAAATTTAATATTTTGCCATACAAAAAGATTGGACCTTTAAAGCTTGGTTGCCAAACTGTCAAGCTTACCAAATAGAATACATATGCAAATAAGAGAACAGACATAGACAAAGAGCACACACGTAAAAGGATAAGCATACGATATTTTAAAATTTCATAACTTGTTTTGTGGCAACCGCAGAGAATTGCACAGAACAAAGTAAAGGACACACGCATAATTCAAGAGCAGCAGCAAGGACATTGTTGTGTATGTTGCACAAAACAGCAGGCCTGGACTCTAGAACAAAAGGGGAGAGCAGCAGGAGTGGACTCTACTATGAAAGGGGAGAGCAGCAGGAGTGGACTCTAGAGTAAAAGGGGGAAGAGCTGGCATGGACTTTAGAATGAAGGGGGAGAACAACAGGCATGGACTCTAGCATGAAAAGGGTAGAGCTTGCAGAAGAAGAATCACTTTCATTCTATTGTAAAGCAGACCAAAAATGAATTTTCTTTTTTGGCAAAAAGGGGAACTCACAATACAACGTAAAAATAGCTTTAGGGAATGTTAAGTTTATTTAAGAGCTTACATTATTTATATAATTTTGGGTTACCAGGGGTTTGCAAGGGGTTTGCTCTGAGTTTGCTAGGAGCTTGCTAGGGGTTTATTAGGGGTTTGTGCTACTCGAGGCACTAAATTAAAACAGTGCTTCATGCACGAAGGATCTCCCAAATTTTACTGTTTCCAAAAAAAAATGACAAAACGCGTGAATAGCACCCCCGAGCATTTTGGAATATAAAAGTTTTTCTCTCGATGACCTTACCTCATTAGATGAAGAGCGGCGCCAAAGTCCTCAATCGTTTGGGATTCACTCAATGCGATGGCCACCTTTTCCACACCTCCCAGCGGGGAAAGAGCATCACGTGCCTTGCTGCCAAAAAGTTTCTCTAGATAATTGGGTCCATGTGAGGCGATTAGGCTTTGCAAAAATGATGCAGTCTCCTCGACAGGAGGACGCTTGGCTGCAAATACAGAAAAGAGCAAAACAGAAATTATATAAACTGCTTAAGTTTGAGACATGGCAAACTAGTTGGCAACTCTTTTCATTCGTTTGAAACTCAAACGCAACCTTAAATTATTTAGTAAAAAATTGCATTAAATTTTCTTTAAATTTGTTTGCATTTTTTATTTATGCATAAATACAATCATTCAACCAAAGCACATTTGTTAAATTCTCACTTAATATTCAATAGCTCGCATTATTGGCTATTTTACATATTTATTTGATTGTTATCAATTATTTACAATTGATAATTGCAAATGAAGTAATATACACATTTGAGCCACAGCAATTACATATTTAATTAAATTTAATGTCATTTCAGGTTTTCAAGAGCACGAACTGAACAGAAAGTTGTTTAATATTGGCCAGTTTTAATTAATTAATTTGATCCGAGTGGAACACGCCTCCTTTTTTTGGTGACCAAATAATTTCGAATCAATTGTGAACAACGGTTCCCCTGTAAAGCAGGATACAGTTTGAGAGGAACATTCAAAAAATTAATATTAAAATAAATATAAAAATAAAAATGAAAATAAGAAGAGTTCTTAGCACGTTGAGAACTGAGACGCTACTGAAATTATTTGAGAGCTGGTTTTGTTAATTGAATTTCAAAGCCTACTGAGAAAATATTTGATAAAAACATTTTTAGAATTAATGTTAGAAAGTGGTAACAAATGTGTTTTATTAGATGTACAATAACCAGGGTCAAAGATAGTTGAGATGAATAAAAAAATGAAATTATTTTATTGCATATTCTTTGGTTATTTACTCTGGAGTACGCTCTCAAAAATTTATAACGATCGGAGCATTAGAACCGAAGTTATAGCTATATATAGTACACTAGCTGCACAGCACACAGAAACAAACTTGAAATTTTAAGCGCGAGTCTCTCAGAATTTTGTTTTTATGAGAACTATTAATCCAATCAGCACAAAAATTAAATCACTTATTTATTATGATAATAGTCGCTATACGAAATATTTTCTATTTTTTATAAAACTTTTTTTAAATAAAATATTGAAAATTTTATATATTGAAAAAGTGACGGAATTTTTTAATGATGACACTTCGAAAAAAAGGCATTTCTGCAATTCTTTTGTAACTTGTTTATTATTTAAAAATTTTTTATGAAAAAATTTCAACAAGTTCTTAAAAACATGTACTATTCGACGTTGAGAAAAGATTTCGAATAAATATATATATATTTATTTTTGAAAAAAATTGAGAAAATTTTATATTTTTGAGCAGTACAACTGTATATAACCCCTTAAAATAGACAGCATATCTTACTTAAAGTCAGATTAAAGCATTGCTCTTATTATAGGTAATGATATGTGATTTGATCTAAGAAGAACATTAACACTTACATAAACAAAAACATTTCGCAATGCAAATCAAATTTTTGCCACAAATAACATAAAATTTAAAACGAACACGTGCCAAATAAAATGCGGTCTATCTTATAAAATATTTGCATGCAACATGAAGAGATTTGTTTACTTTGGACATAAGGAAACCCTACTTAAATATTTAAAAAGAAATGAATACTTGATAAAAGCTATTATATATAAAACAGAAGCTGTATGCTGTTATTTTCAACTTTAAATTAAATTGCTTGAAAATGTTTGAGTTAGTTAGATACTATATTTAAAAGGTACTTTATAAAAGGTGCTGTAGTTCGGATAAAAGCATTTTCATTTAAGCTATTTTAAATTTGAGTTTCTCTTGGTCGAATTGCCAGCATTTTTAGGCCAGTTGGTCAGTCAGTTGGTCAGTTGGTCAGTTAGTTTGTCAGTTTGTCAGTTATTCAGTTGCTAAACGAATTCACAAAGGGCAGGTTGAGTTTGCACCGCTTAACCCATTGGCTGCACTTTTGAACCCTTCTAAACGTCCCTTATGTAGCACACATATGCTGACTGTTAGCATTTTTAATGGTTGCAAGGACACGTCTATGGGTCTGTTGCTCCTTTATAGTAGTAGGTGTATGTGTGTGTGTGTGTATTTGTGTTAGCTCATTCAGTTACTCAGTGTATTTGTTATGCAAATGGCGCAGTTTTCCAGCATATTTGCTTTTTTTCTCCTTTTTTTTGTTGGCTTTGTTTTGTTGTTGTTGTCTATATGAGCTGTTGTGCATGTATTGTGAATATCGCCTGGGAACACCACAGTTTTACATACCCACACCTCTATGTTGTGTGTCGCATGTTTGGCTTTAACTTGTTACATATTCAAGCGATGTATATCAGCAGTTTAGATAAAGTTACATGGCCAGTAAGTAGTCCTGCAGTAGTCCTTCCAGCACTTTTGCTCACTTTATGCTAAACTCCAATTTTAACTTTTTTTTTTTTTGATAAAATGTATTCAAAATTATGTTAATTTCCCAGGGGTATTCGAGTGCAGCGCATTAAAAGTTTTTGGTATTTTTTATGGCAGTTACTCCTTTTATTTTATTAGTATTAAAGTATTGTTTATATATGCAAAACATTGCTTATTTTTCATCGATATGGGCTTTTCTTTAACGCACATATGCATTTAAGATTATTTTTCTGACTTTGATGTTTCAACAACAAGAATTTAAGTTGAATTATATGAAAACTTGGTAGCAGAATTAAATCGATGAATAGTTAAAGTTGTGTTTCATACGAACTACATTCGAATTTCTATGTTTTCCGTATAAAAGACTCTTTAAAAAAGTAAAAGTATCCTATTTGAGACAAGCATTATAAATGCATCTTGATCAAGCCGATTGGTTCATCCTTATGAGCTCGTAAGTACCAATTGTTAATCCTAAGGATAACAAAATTGGTGTAAACTCAGATAAAAATCAAAAATTCTGTTGTCAAATCATTTACAAACGTTGTCAAAAAACTTCTTCTGAGCTCAGAATTCTTATTTTGTACTTAAGAAAAGGTTTTTTATTCTTATTTTATGAAAACAAGACCTATTCGAACTGAATTAAAGAATATATAAGTACGTTTTACTATTAGAATTTGAAAAATAAAACTGTATTAATTCTAGCCTGATAACTCTGGGGTTAGCACATCTATTTTTTTTCTGAGTGTATGAATTCACAATTATATCCCACAGACTTTTGACTCACGTGTACTTAAATATGCTCTGCTCATATTCTGAATAACTTATGTTAGAAAATTTAGTCAGAAAAAGCAGAGAATAGTGTGCATCTGTCTACAGGATGTCTCCAACTCAGTCATACTCGACTGAAGCATGCCTATTTGTTTTGCTTTTAATGTGCTTTTTTTTTTAAATATTTCATATTTTTTTAGCATAAAAACTTTAACAGAATTCAATTAAATTAAATATATATTAGTTATTAATACAAATTATGCGCTTGATTGAAGTATTTAATTGGCTATAATTTCAATTAAAACGAATATTTTATAAAATAAAACCAAATTGCTAATTAATTAGCTTTGATTTTATTGCTGCCTGACATTTGCTAAGCTCAGTAAATTTATAAACCAGCGCTAATTATAATTCATTAATAAACGCTTTGAAAGTATCCAGCAGCGTCTGATGCGAAAAGCTGCTCTCAAGGCAACTTTATGCTTCTATAAATTTAAGCAACAATTGGCCAAGTTGGGGCAAATGATACACAGGACTCTGGCTAAGGGCAATTTGAGCCTGCCATTCACACGCAGAGAGAGTGAAAGAGAGAGAGAGATAGAGAGAGAGAGAGACAGAGAGAGAGAGAGAGAGGGAGGCAGAGAGTGAGAGTGGAGCGCATAATTTATCAAAGACATTCGAGCCTGAGCCTGCCCACATCAGACGAAGCAAACGACTCCGACACTTCCTAAATGATTTTATTGTCGAAAAATAGTTTTTTCTTCTTGAATTTTTGTTTTTTTTTGTTTTTTCTTTCTGGCTATAACAATGGCAAACGGCAAATTTACGCTCGACTTTGCCCTTTGGCCTGCTCAACGTCCTGGCAACGTAGCCCCAAGGCAGACATTCTACGAAGGACGTAGAACACCCTCCTTTGCCTGATGGCGACATTCAGGTTTCAAGTCAAGTGAATTGTGGCAATTAGTGGCAACAATTTGCTGTTTGCTTAAAGTTTCCCATGCCGTTTGTTTGCTCTGCTCTGCTCTGCTCAGCTCAACGCAAAGCAGCGCAGCAGGCGCAGCCCACACAAAATTAGACGCACAATTTTGCCATTGTTTGCTCGCCAGCTGTGTGCAAAGTTGAAAACTTATCTTTATTTAGCCAATTTTACTTAATATTTACTATTATATT
This sequence comes from Hirtodrosophila cameraria, assembly GCA_949708635.1. Lineage (NCBI taxonomy): Eukaryota > Metazoa > Arthropoda > Insecta > Diptera > Drosophilidae > Hirtodrosophila > Hirtodrosophila cameraria. The sequence goes on along the minus strand of OX453089.1, from coordinate 76,008,033 downwards.
TCGAGATTTGAATATATGGCTTTAATTTATCTCTATTTTATTTAATATTTACTATTTTCAGATTTGACTACATAGCTTTAATTTATGTTGTTTTCAATGTTGCGCTGCAATTTGTTTAATTACTTTTCTGATTGGCTGCCATTGTCTGGCTCTAAGCGAGACCATAAATCAGCTAATACCCAACTGCAATTAAAATGGTAGCAAAATTTAAGCCAATTTAAACTGAAAATCTTTCACATGCACGTTATGTGCATTCAAAATCAGGAAAGAGCCATTTTTTATGGAGCTGCAAACTTAACATGCAAAAATTTGCATAGTTTTTTGCATGATTTTTGATTGATAAACTAACTACCGCAATCGATTTCAATTAAGTTAAGGTAAAAATGTTTTTTAAAAGCAAAAAAATTAACGAAAAACATGACATATGACACAGTTCGCATTGTAAAATTGAGTAGAAAATTTTGTTAATTTTGCAATACAACTTCAAATAATTTGTCACAATTTTCGAACAGAAAAAATATATATGGTAAATCTTAAATCATAATCAACTATCAATAGTTTGTTTTCTTGTTGCGTTATTTGAACCAAAAGCATTTTTAAAATAACATTAAATTCGACTTTAAAAGTGAAAACTAAACTAATAGCTCTTGCTTCAAATTTCCTAGCATTATTCATATTTAATTAAGATTTTGTAAGCATTATTGAAGCATGTTGGCTCAACTGCAACTATTAAAGAAAAACAAACAAAGAAAAAACCTATGCCAACTTTTTGTTACAGAACCCATCTATCAGTTTTTCTCCGAACTTTGTGGCATGCTTCACACTTTAAAATTGTCAGCACAAAGTTGGCACGACAAAATTGAAAACTTTTTGATTCGCCAGCAAAAGTTCGGCTACTGCCGAGGCTAATTTTATTAGATTCAAGCAAGCAGCAAACCAAAAAATTTCTGCACAAATCTGGGCAAAAGTGCAACAACATGTTACAAGTTCTACACACAGTTGACAAAGCCACGTTGTGAGAATTGTGCCTGCTGGCCATGTAAGTCATGTTTTTGGCTCTGACAGAGATGCCCTTGACATTTAACAGACACATGAACAGAAAGCTTAATTGAAATACGGCCTTTAATTTCCTCCTATTTTTGGCAATTCCAGCTAAATGCCTGCTGGGAACTGAGCTGACAAGAATGAACATTTTGTGCTATGTCTTGAACAAATTTGATTGCAGCCACAAATCAAACTTGGCATTGACTTTGTTGGCATCATCAATGCACTAACCAAATTATTTATGGCCCAACAGTTATTTGGCAAACAGTGTGCATACAATTAAAGCCAACTCCATATCGATCTATATTTCTATATCTCTGCCCCCCTGCACTTTCAATTTTGGAAAGCAAAAGCTATTTGCAGTGTCGTAGTCTGGAACTTACCCGCAGTGCAGAGACGCATATCCTCATCGTAGCCATCGGAGCAATCGGGCGCACCATCGCATAAATATTGTATGGAAATGCAATTACCATCGCCGGGGCACTTGAATGGCTCGTACGGATGGCAGGCATCTGCAAGAAAAGAGTAGAAGCACAAGAAAAGCACATGAAACCAAGAAACGTGGCTTTAAAAGGAACTTAAACTTCATTTTTAAACGACATATAAAAATACCAATTGTGGCATATAATTTACCTTAAACAAAAGAGAAGTGTTGTCTTCAGCGTGCCGAAGATATATATAACCTTGCAGAAAAGATTTGCATTAGAAAACTTATTTTTCAACTGATTATTCCAATGGCAGCTATAACATTCAACATGTGTAGAACGTGCTTTAATTTAGATACAGTGAGTTGGGTCGAGATATTTTGAAAAACACAAAAGTTTTTCATGCAGATACTTATTTTTAACCGATTGTTCCTAAGGCAGCTATAAGATATTATTGTCCGATTTCTAAAAAATTTTGTCATCATGCATAAAATGTCCTAAAACATAAGCTAAGTGAGTTTGGTTGAGTTATCTTGAAAAACAAAAAAGTTTTTTATACAAAAACTTATTTTCAACCGATTGCTCCTATGGCAGCTATAAGATATAGAAGTTCGATTTCGATGAAATTTTGTCATCATGTATAAACTGTCCTAAAATATGGGTAAAGTGAGTTTGGTTGAGTTATCTTAAAAAACAAAAAAGTTTTTCATACAAAAACTTATTTTTCCAACGATCGTTCTTATGGCAGCTATATGTTACAGTGGTCCGATCTGGCCAATTCAATTATAGGTACTACCTGCAGAAAAAAGAAGCAGTTGTGCCAAGTTTTATTAAGATAGCTCTAGAACAAAGTCCTGAAAAACGTATATATAACAGACAGACAGACGGACAGACGGACACGACTCGGCTGTTGATGCTTAAAGATTACGAATGTACACATTTTTGTTTCCTGAGTCGTCTCCTTCAATGCGTTACACATTTCGTGACAAAATTATAATATCCTCTGCAAGGATATAAAAAAGGGTTATTCACAAATTTATGTTTTGTCCTTGTGCTGAATTCAAGGCAATATTTTTGGTTTAAGGTTGAAAATTAAAAGAAGAAATATGTGTATGTTGTAAAACATACGATATCCTTTAAAGCACAGATTTATACTTTTTTTTTTAAATTATTTATTGATTAATACATATGTATAATGAATGGTTGTCATAGTCCCGTGGACAATATAAATCACTGGTTTGACTTTTAAACATTGACAATGATACGTTGTAAATATGCAATGATTTTCTTGAGTGGGAGTCGAACCCGGGGTTTTGTGTGTCAGAGCCGAATGTGGTCTTACTAGGCAACTGTCGTTCATAGATATAATACAGAATTGTGCAGGAAATATGGAATTGATGCTGAGAAAGCAATTTAAACTGGCAAGACACGTGAGTATTTTAGCTGGAATTATTCTGCATAAAATTATGAACATGAAAGCTTAAATTAAACCTTTAATTGAAATAATTTTGATTAAAAAAATAAACAGATTGTTGAATAGTTTTATTTTTTCAGCATTCAAATGCTTTATATGAAACCGAATTGTTGCTAAATAAGCAAAACATATACCTAAAATAACACACTTTTTTCTATAGGTTTTGTAAAACATATTTAAATCCCAAAAGGCTTTATTTTGTCAAACCTTTACACAAATTTAATGCAAACACCCTTTCAGCCCCTTTGCTACTTGGTATAATACAAATGAAAGGCAAGTGGTAAAGTATGGCAGAAATGTAATCGCATTTGTGCTTGTTAAGCGGATTTGTGACCCATTGTTGTAACATTTATACTCTGTTTGCAAAGGCATAAGGAGCTTATTAGTTTAATGAAGTACTTGTTTGTTACTATAAATATATGGGTATTGAATATATTCGAATATACCAGAGCTAAGATTACATTTTTGATAGTATTGCTGAAGAACAGAGTATATAGCAGTCGGTGACTTGCAACTGCCGCGTTTTTACTGCTTGTTTGCTATTCTACTTTACAGCTGATTTTATTTGCTGGCACTTATTTTTGTGAGCATATCCAACTGGGAATTACATTTAAGTTAAGCATGTGAAAATTGTCACAACTTGCAACAATTTTCCTGCAGAATTATTGCACAATAGTTTAAGTTTTTACTTTTTGCATAAAAATGAGTAACTGAAAGAATAATAAAAAAAATAACTTAACAACTTTCAAGCTATCACAATTATAATTGCACTGCTCTTATCCTGAATTTCTTGCAACTATTCCATTTCTGTTTTTTTGTCAGGAGTTTATTACTATCTACCTTTGGCTGCATAAATTTGAATTGCAAAAGCAATTTCAACATGTTGGCGTTATTTATGCCACTACGAAACTGGCAAAACAACAAACAACAACTGCAACAAAAAGGGCTGATAAACTTTAATAGAAAATTGTCAAGTGCCAAGTTGAAAAAGGAATTTTACAAAAAGTAAAAATAAACATAAACTTTAGCTTTTAGCATTGCTGCTAAAGTTGGCAAGTGTATTTTTAGTAAATTGAATAAGAGTTACGTTCTGCAAAGATCAGCAAAATGGTACAGGTAATATTTAAAGCTAATACCTTTTAAGCATCAGTTTGCAAAAGCAAACCGCATAAAGCAAATGCAAAAAAAACCACAGCAACCAAATGTCGAAAAGTGAACCTCTTTTTTATGCGGGGCCGTACATTAAAGCCAAACAAATGAACAAAAAACACACTCATACTATAAACACACACACACACACATAGACTCAAAGCGCTGACGCTGAAAGTGAAAATTGTTCCCAAAAAAAGCCACGATAAGCTTTTCTCGAGGTCTCTTCTTCTCAGAGACCGCCACGTGCCTGGTGAAAATAAAACCAATTTGCGCTGCTGAAATAAAAACTCAGTCGGAAATTTACACAGTCAAAACACAACAAATACAACAAATGCAACAAACACAACACACAAAAGCAACAAGGCCCTAACAAAATAACCAACAACAAAACAATAACATGCGAAAATTAAAATACCAAATTTTTGAGCATAACGCCATGCATGCTAACAAATGGCCCAAGATATTGGCCATGAAGGCAGCACAAAACAACATCAACAACAACAACAGCAATAAAAAATATGAAATACAGGACAAAAATAAATTCAATTAACTTGCGCCTTGTTTGGGTTTCATTTTTGATTTCTCTTTGTTTTCTCCCCCGAGAAAACTCAAACAGCGGCCCAACACAAACACACAAAATGGCGCCAGCATCCACATCCGCATCCGCTTTCGCATCAGCACCTAATGCGCATTTAACGGCATTTTATGAACGGTGAAAATTAGTGCTCGCAAAAACAATTTGAAAGATGAAAATAATTTAATTGCCTTGATTGTCTGTTAATATTTTTTATGTTTGCCATTTACAATTTGCTTGCTTTTGTTCATTTTGTAATTTTAGCTTTTGTTATTTTTGAGTAATTATATAGAATTACAAGACGGTATAGCCCGGCGTTGTTCGCTCTTGATCAACATTTTTATCTTGTGAAATTATAATTTTAAAACAAGTAAGAATGCTCTAGTCGAGTGTGCCCGACTGCGAGACTCCCTGCTCCCAACTTGCATTTCAAGCAGTTCACCGGCAACACAAGCAAGCAGCCCACTTAACGTGTCCAGTTCCTGTCAAACTGTTGTTTCTGCCTGCTGAGACGGGGGTAATATATTTTTCCATAACTTTGGTGTTATTTATCCGATCGTAATGAAATTTACACAGCTGATCAACATTGATACAACATACATGTACAAGTTTCGTGTCTCTAGCTTTTATAGTCTCCGAGATCTGGTTGTTCATACAGACAGACGGACAGACAGACAGACAGACAGACAGACAGACAGACAGACAGACGGACAGACAGACAGACAGACAGACAGACAGACAGACGGACATAGCTAGTCCGTCTCTCCTGATCAAGAATATATATAGTTTATATAGTCGGAAATGCCTCCTTCTGCCTCTTACACACATTTGCAGTACTTTATAGCTCCCTTTTTCCCATTTTTAATGGGAACAGGGAGTAAAAAAGGTGTCTCTAAGTATAACTTTGTCAAAATTCTAAATATTTCAATGTGGAAGATTGATATATTAATTTTGCATTTAAGCTTTATTGGTTTCCAAAAAAAAATGTGTATTATTTTTTTTGAAAATTTCTGGAAAATTTTGTTATTATTATTATATCATATTTATTATCTTTTGTCTATCAAAGTATACAAATTCTTACTAGATTGCAAAAGCCTTATTCTACTTTTTTGTATTATATTATTAGGATTTTTCTGTCATTTTTTAAACCAAATTTTCTTCTTCTACACTGATTCGAATACATTTCTCATGAATGAATAAATTATATAACTAATCAATTATTGTATTAATATTTCAATTACATTTGTTACGAAAATAGTTATGATTAATACATTTAGACCAACTATTACGTCAGTTGTAAAATGAGAATGGTACAAGCAAGAGAAACTGATATAATAACTATATACACATGATTCACAAAATCAAACGTTGCATGAAAAAGGTTTTCCTTGAAGAAACTGAAGCAACTGAGGGAAACCCAAATAGTGGCTATCAAAAACTCCAAAATATATTCAATAGAGCAACAAAGTAAGAGTTTATTCAATAGAATTGTCATAAAAGTGCCGCTAAAAGACGTGGGTATAAAACGATTTGATAGCTTGGGTATAGCCAAGTATGTTAAGTTTGACTTTATCGTGACACAACCCTTTTTTTTTATACAATTCGGGCAACAACTTTTGACCTTTTGCTGGCGACTATTTTGGCTGCGATTTTGTCAGCCACATTTCACAGTACACACACAATAAAGCAAATCATCATTCATTTGACTGGTATTTTGTAAGCCACACGTCCTTAAGTTGTTTACTTGCTCGGTTTGGTGCTCGGTAAATTATGGGTACTACGACAGGGCTCCAGGGCTTGTCAATTATCACGGCCCTCTGGGCACATAAATTCCAATTGCTCTAACATCAAAAAATAATGAATAGCTCGCGGCTGGCTTACAAAGTGTTTTATTTTTCTTTCTTTTTCGTTTGTGGATTTTGGAAATTTACGCACAATGACAGCGCAACTAAATTAAGTAGTCTAGTGCGTGCAACATGGCGTATGTGTGATATTCACGCTTACACAAGTTCAATGGCCATTGTTAGCAGCTGCTTGACAATCATGAAATTATAGGCATTGTTGCTTGGCTAAGCGACCATTGACATTTACCAGCTCAAAATAGTTTAGGGTCTATGAATTCTTAATGATGCGATATGCAGACTTTAACTGGTAAAGTCCAAATGTCAAAACGCAGCTGTTAGACAAGCTTGGAAAAGACTTAAAACATCAATTATGCTTTCAGCACAAAATAATTAGCTGGCCTTTTCAAATCAAGCATTATTTGGTCTTGTTTTACCACAAAAACCAAATTTTGCACACAAAAACATCATAACAATCAATTAAGACTAATTGCTGGGATTTCTGCTGAATTTCAAATGCTGTGTTCGTATATAAAACTTCTCAAATAAAAACCTTTCTATCGCTTTCAAATGGCAACAAGTGCGCACAAAAGTAGGCAACATAAACATTATTTTGAGCCATATGGAACTACATACGAATTCAATCGTAGGCTTTTGTTTGCTTGATGGCCTTGGTTGCATATAGATTCATTTTTGAAGCTTACACACAACATAAACACACACTTGCCAAAGTTGAGTACACAAGAGCAATAAAATCGTCTGTGGTTGGCCTCGACACGAAATCATTTTCATAAAGTATAAGATACACCAGACAGCACACGAAAAGCAAACAGTTGATGCTAATGGAAATTGAGATGAAGCTGGGGGGGGAGGGGTTAAGATTGCCAGTTGATGTTATTGTTGGCTTGTGTCCAGGTGTCGTCTGATGTACACCTAATGAATGTTGCATAAATGCCACAGACTGTCTCACCTGACCACCTCCGTCAACTCTGTCAGCTTGTGTAATGTGGTAAAGTATATTAAGCTTATATGCGAGTACTAGTATATATACGTTGCTAACAATACGAGTAGTTGTAGTAAAGCCAAGACACAGTTTGCGACATTGTCCAGAAACATAAAAATAAAAGCAAAAATAACATTTTGCGCTAAGCACGGCACGTGACGGGCAGTTGGATAAAAAGACTAGAATATAAAGATAACCTAGGTGTTACGAAGATTTAATACACTTACACGACAAGAATGAAGCACTATATAGAGTAAAGTAAGGACTGAGATATATGTAACTTGTAAAGAACATATTTAAGCATAGAACAAGTGACTTCAGCTTAGGCTTTTTTAAAAACCGGGGAGACGGGGGTAATAGCTTCTTCCATAACTTTGGTGTTATTTATCCGATCGTGTTGAAACTTACACAGCTGATCAACATTGATATAAAATATATGTTTACCAAAAATCAAAAATAAACTTGATCTACGTACGGTATACAGGAACCTGCATGCCAAGTTTGGTGTCTCTAGCTCTTATAGTCTCCGAGATCTGTGTGTTCATACGGACAGACGGACAGACAGACAGACGGATAGATAGGCAGACGGACAGACAGACGGACATGGCTAGTTCGTCTCGGCTGATGATCCTGATCAAGAATATATATGGTTTATATAGTCGGAAATGCCTCCTTCTGCCTGTTACACACATTTGCAGTACTTTATAGCTCCCTTTTTCCCATTTTTAATGGGAACAGGGAGTAAAAAGGGCAGCTGCAAAAGCAGAAATGTTGTTTTTGTTGGCTGCTTAAATTAAAGACAGCTGACATCGTCATATGGAATAAAAAGTGTTGACACACGGGGCGTATGCGCAACATATACGCACATTGCGTTGACTTTTGTGCTTTCCTTACACACACACACACACACACACACACACACAGCAGCAGCTACAAGACATGCCGCCTGCCAATTGCAGTTTACCTGACTCACGCAATTGCCAAGGCGTGTCCTGCGTCCTGTCAGCTTTTTATGTAATATGTGCTCCGACCACACAATGGCTATAGCAGATCTGATGGCAAACAATAACAAGCAGAAGGAGCTGTGTCTTGACTTGGGCTTAACTTCAATTTGTGCATTGTGGAGTGACAGGAAGGCAATTACATTGGCCATGTTAATATTGCATGATTTATATTATGAAAGGGCCAAAAATAATATTGTGAAAAGTATGTAAAAGTATGTAAAAGAATGTTTTTATAAACAAGATTTCAGTTCAAGTGTTGAATATTGTTGCAAAAATAAAGCTATGACTCATCAAAATTGTAGAGTAAGCTACCCAGCCCTTAACTTTATATGATACCTGCAGGCTCAAGCATATTCAAAAAAGCAAACAATACAATGGCACAACATGACGTATGCGCAATACACACTAAATAATTATACACACACTCGCACACACATTAAAAGCACACTAATGAAAATTACTTTTCTTCTCAAGTCCGTCCGCACAGGTGTGTGCTATATTTGTATTTGTATTAGTATCTGGTTGCGTTCGCTGCTGAACTAGTTTGATTGCATATAACTAATTGTTTTCCTTATAAATTAGCACATTTGTATGCAATACCACGCTCAACTACGACAATGCTGACGTAATTTATTATAGCACCTAGAGACATGCATCTATACAATTGTCTTGCGACAGACAAACACACACAGATACAGTTACAGTTACGTTCACAGAAATAGATACAGCTCAACTTGTGCAGATACGAATAGGCTAACCAAGCTAAATTATTGACTTCGACTTTGGCAATGAATGTGCTAACGGCACGAATTATGGCCTAGTTGTTGGCTGGAAGGGTCATAAACAAGTTCTCGCACAGTTTCAAACGTATTTGATTTCTTGCAGGCTCTATAAACAAGTGTAGCTTTATTTAGGAATATCTGAAAAAGTGTCCTTCAAATACTACCCTTGAAATTAAACTAAAATGTTAAACAGTTATGTCTTAAAAACTATACCCTTATTTTAAAGCATGAGAAGTGCACTTTGAGCTAGAAAAATAAACCAAACTAATAATACATATGTACACACACTGACACTTAAGCTATGTAAATATTTAATTAACAAAGCATATATTATGTATGTATATGTCAGAAATATGTTATTATCTGATTAAAAACCAACAAACCAATTTGATTTCAGTGCATATGTATGTGTATGTGAGCTGCTTAATTAATTACATTATTTGTGTAATGAGGCAAACACATGCATCAACATTTGCAAACGTGGCTAATCAGCTGTTGCTTAATATTCCAATTAAAACAAATTGCTTAATAGTTAATGCGCTTAAATTGCACATAAAAATGTTGAAATATTTTGATATGCTGTGGCATAAACTCTCGAAATTCCATTTACCAAGCGCAGCTATTTGAATTTGTTTATTTTAACAGTAATATAATTCACGCATTGCTACTCTTGTGTAAAGTGCAAAAACTGTAAAACCATAACATAAATATAGCACTTTTATTGGCACATAAAATCGTACATTTTCTCTAACGGAAACAAGGCTCGTAAAATGCTTAAATTCGTAGAAAGCACATATATATTTTGTAGTCGTGTGTGTAGAACTGTAAAACTGCAATCATAAATAATATTTTCTAATGGCATAACCGGAAATAGCAGCTAATGCAATTTGTTCGAGGTGGCTTGTAAGGAAGCAACTTTTCAAAACGCAGCAAATGCTACACCGAAGCTAAGATACACTTGAGAATAATTCATACATATTGAATTTATTTTATTACATTTTGTAGAATACTTAAAAAAATGTTAAATAAGAACTTCTTTATAAATTAAAATAATTGTTGGAAAATCTTCAATTATATACGTTGTTTTTAATAAACGCGTCTTTCGCTTAGGAATGTGACTATAAACTAATGAATATACCCCTGGTTAGTCTACTTTTCATTCAAGTCGAGTTCTTATGGCATTTCAACTTGCCTTAGTCAAATTATAAACGGAAAATGCAGCGGAAATGAGCACATCACTAAGGTGTTAGGCAATTTCTGCCTGCAGTTTTCACATTAAATGCAATTCAACTTGATTGTATCTGATGAAGTCAAGTTCTTGAAAGTAAGCTAGCTAAACTAGTAGCTGGAAATGCTAATAAGGCAAAGATATAAGAAAAAAAGTCTTATCTAAATGGTTTACCTTAAAAGTTTTAGCTATCAAAATATAACAAAATATTTATGAAAATTCAACTCTGAAATTTGTTGTTTTTCAAAACTATTTGTTGTTATTTCTATAATTAGAATAAAACAATCGAGTTTTGCAACATATATATATGTATATAGTTATATACGTTTATTCTCGACTTTAGCTGGCAAAAAAAATATTAATTTATTGCATAGCCGCAAGTTAAATTTGAGCAGTCATAATTTGGATTTAAATCCCATATTTAATTTTTGCTCTTGGCATAAACCAAAATGCCAAACCAACTCGTTCGAAATAGAATTTTGTAGTTGCATGTAGTTAACATTTGGCCATTGGCATTGTATGTTCGTACAGCCACTCGACCGCAACAATTTCCACCACATTTCGTTTGTTGTCTGTTTTCTGGTTTTAGCTAGTTTTGTTGCACAGTTTTTGGCTCAACACGCAACAGACAAAACAATGTCATTAAAGTAAAATAAGCGAAAACGAGCAAACACTCGTCTGCCTCCCTGCTACTCTGCCTCCTTCTTAATTTTTAGTTTTACAAAAGCACTACACAAACATGTTCATGTGTCTGTGGTTGCAATCAACCAAACTGCCAGAACTCCACATGCCACACAATTGTCAATGGCAATTTCTCGTTAGGATTTGCGTGTTGGAATCGTAGGGCATATGGCAGTTTAACACGATAATATACATATGTATATCTAAACACATATGGTTAGCATGTTTATTTGTGCAGTCAAAGTTCGCATTAGCAGTTTATCAAAACGTGAAAAATAAAACAAAATAAAAGTATTTTTGTTTAGCAAATGCCTGCCCAAAACACAAACACAAATCCAGCTTTCAACAATAATAAAACAACAAATTTAGAAATTGTATTACATCATAAATTTAGAAATTGTAACACATGATCCCAATGCTAATTTTGTTATGTTTGCTTTACACTTTACACTGCAAAGTTTATAGCATGGCTGGTATTTTGAACTGCAACAAGTACAAAACAGGTTATTTTACATTTTTATTAAAGTAGCGCAAATTTATGTGAACAGATAAAGGCAATATATTTAAGGCTTAAAGCCCTGTTCTGACCTCAATAGATTATTTGTACCCTTGCAGAGGGTATTATAATCTCGAAATGTGTAACGCATTGTCTGTCAGAGCTATCTTGATGAAACTTGGCAAAGATACTTCTTCTTTCTGCAGGAAGTACCTGTAGTTGAATTGGCCAGATCGGACCACTATAACATATAGCTGCCATAGGAACAATCAGTTGAAAAATAAGTTTTTGTATGAAAAACTTTTTTGTTTTTTAAGATAACTCAACCAAACTCATTTTAAGGACAGTTTATGCACTATGTCATCATTTCATCAAAATTGGACTTCTGTATCTTATAGCTGCCATAGGAACGATCGGTTGAAAATAAGTTTATGTATGAAAAACTTTTGTGTTTTTCAAAATATCTCGACCAAACTCATTATAACTAAATTAAAGCACGTTCTACACATGTTGACGAAATTTTATCAAAATCGGAACACTATATCTTATAGCTGCCATAGGAACAATCAGTTGAAAAATAAGTTTTCTAATGCAAATCTTTTCTGCAAGGGTATAGATCTTCAGCACGCCGAAGTATATTTTTCTTCTCCTTCCAACACTTTGCTGTGAAGTTAAAAAGATATCTCTATATAACTATACCAAATTCGTAGTTTTTCTATTGTATCAATAATATTTAAATTTAAGTCCAACATACTTTTTAGAAATTATAATTGACTTGTATTTCGTTAGTTTAATCAATGTTAACAGAAACAGACATACCAATGTTGATTCAGAAGAAGTATCAGATGTCTCAATCTGCCTGTTACAAAGTATGTATGCCTTTTTAGGTATAGGGTATTCAAATAAAGGCAAAACTTTAATTTAAAACAGCATTATCATAATTGGCACACCCTGTGACCCCCTTGACCCCTTAATAATAGTGTGCTGGCAAATGGATCGCTTAGAATTGGCGTGGCTTGTATGCAATGCAATTTAATGTGACAACAGGTTATACGCTGACTTTAACATGCAACAGCGTGGCACACATACAATTATCTATGTATTATATAGTATAATTTTAAACAGGAGTTGTAAAGGTAACACCGGGTATATCCTTAAATGTGCGATGGCTGTTGAGGACACTTGACGGCGTGTTGATGGCACTGTCGCTTTGTGAATGTCCGTTGCGCAGGATAAAAGCATAAGGAAGTCATCAAATTGGTGGAATTTCCGTTTCCTGCTTTTACTAAATTGCCAAGTTTGCTTTCGCTTTATTTGACAGGAATAAGAGCACGTTTTTTGCAAGTTTTTTTTTTTTTTATTACTGGTCATTTGTTTAAGTATAATGGATTTATCCAGCATTAAAGTGCTCTTTAATTGTGCCAAACAAAATATATATTGGTTGTTTAGACTGTGTTAGCATGTTTTAATAGCATTATTAACTGGTGTTAATTTGATGGCTCTTTCAGTTGTCATTTCATTTTATTGACTTGTTTATAGTTACGTAGTGATTTTATGACTCCATTTAGATACTTGAAAGTGTAATTAAAGAGCCATTTCTTTAGCACAGCTTAAAGTCTCTTGCCATTTCTTTTAAATTTCATATTAATGCTGTCTGTTTGTGGCATAAAACACGCCTTGACCGACTTTGCAAATATTCTTTTATATGCCACACAACTTAGCTGACATTTTTATGCAAATGTCAAAGCATTTATGCGGTTGAGGTTTTAAGCATTCAAGGTTAACTTGTGCCTTGTCTTAGTGACACATTTCTGTTGGCCAACTTAATTGCCCGAGCCCGCACAGGCCAAGCTTTTGTGCGTCACTTGCAAAAATGTCCTTGCACTTGACGTCCGCTAACATTTCTGCTGCGACAAAAAAAAAAAAAATGCTTAAATAATTACCACTTGTGCTGCTGGTGCTCAAAATATGACAATTAAGGCAGCCCCGGACATGGCGATAAAAAAACGTAGAAAAATAATAATAAATGCTTGGAGGGTTTAATAAAGAGAAAACCATGTAATGCCAAGGCAGCGCAGCGCAATGCAAGCCACGTCTGCAGTCCTAGCCAGTCATTTAAGCCAAGAGCGAGCAGCGTCTCCTACTTCCATACCCATAATAACTTCATAATGCCAGTTAAGCGCAGGCAATTAAAAATATGACAAAAAGTCGAAGCTTTGGCTAAGCAAACCTTGCAGAAAATAGCTAAAGTTAAATCTATAAGCTTGCAGGCTTTTGCTGATTTTATAATGTTCAAAACTAGTTGTCTTGGTTATATTTGAAAAATACTTGAAGATATTTTTGGGCAGTCAAATTGTAAAAGAGGTCTTTAATACCATTCACAAACTTTCTTTATTTATTTCGAAACAGCGTGTCAATTTTAAGCTTAATATATCAAAAATATTTGAAGCAATGTGTGTAAAGTTAAACTGTAAAAGAACTCTTAACTCTTATTTATTTATTAAAAACAGGGAGTGAAGTTGAAGCTTTGCAAACAACTTACAATATGTATGTTTAAAATACATTTTATTATTAAATTCAAAACATGAAAAAGGACAAAGCTTAAGCTAAGCAGACTTTAATTAGTAATAAATTCTCATCACACTAACTAATTGCTTTTGATTAATAAGAATGAGTAAAGTAAAAAATTGCACTAAAGCGGAGATTAACTTGTGATTAAACTCGAATTCATACTCTAAAATTAACTCAAGGCTATTAGACTCTCAAGTTACTTCAACTGCATTCTTAAAATTGTATACTCTTGCAGAGGGTATTATAATTTTGTCGCAAAATCACGAATAGGAAATAAGTTTCTGTATGAAAAACTTTTTTGTTTTTCAAGATAACCCAACCAAACTCACAATAGCTTTGTTTATGGACAGTTTATACTTGATGAACAAATTTCATCAAAATATGACTTATATATTTTATAGCTGCCATAGGAACGATCGGTTGAAAAAAAGTTTCTGTATGAAAAACTTTTGTGTTTTTCAAAATATCTCGACCAAACTCATAATATCTAAATTAAAGCACGTTCTTTGCATCTTGACCAAATATTATCAAAATCGGATCACTATATCTTTTAGCTGCCATAGGAACAATCAATTGAAAAATAAGTTTTCTTATGCACAGCTTTTCGGCAAGGAATATATATCTTTAGCGTGCCGAAGATAGCATTTCTTTCTTATTGTAAATGGTCTTTGAAATTTTATTTTTCTTGTATACAATAAACAACACCAATTAGTTGTGCTTGGATTACTTTAACAACCAGAACTGCCAGCTTATATATAAAAAAAAATTACTTCTCTTCGTCCAGGAAAAATATACTTAAAGTCAAAAGGTGAAAGGTCAGTGCATTTATACAATGCTAAAGCCGCTCCTTACTTGATTTTTACAGCCTACTTTGTTCAGATTATGAGCACATAATCCAGCTAATAATGCTGCATATTTTATTTGGCAGCTGAATACATGCTGAATATTCCCAGTTGAGCATTTCAAATGCTACCCAAATGACAAGACATTACCGGCAGGCCAGAAATTAATGAGCGATAATCATGAAAAATGTTTGTTTTCCAAATAATTTAGTAAATACATCAAAACTGAATATGTTATATCAACATAAAAGTTCAACTTTGAGACTTGTTTACGCACGTATTGGGCAATTGCTGCCAATTGTTCCCATTCGCATTCATTTAAATTAGGGCTCTAATTGAAAGCACGTTAAGACAGTAAGTAGATGTTGTTGTTGTTGTTGTTGTTGTTATTGTTATTGTTGTTGTTGCTGCTGTAATTGATAAACGACCCAAGCATTCGTTTTGATTAGAGCCAGCTTCCTGACGCTTAGAATAAGACCATTGCCATATAAAGTGCAGAGCTGAGTTTATAAGCTTTCAAATCGCAGCATAGCAGATATATATATATATATATATATATATATATATATATATAAATATATATAATAATATAAAAAACTTTACAAGCCAAGTTTATTGTGTAAATTCGAACTTAGACAGTATTTATTTATTTTAAAACATGTCTATAGTCCGCTGTCAAAAGCAACTAGATTGATATAAAGTGATCATAAGATGGCGCGTCTGCAGTAAATGAAACTCACATTAAATATTAATCATACGCCACATTGCCAGACTAAAAGAAAATTGATTTTTTGTGCCCTTGCGAAAAAAGCGTATAATGGCCAAGAGACCCAAGAGGCCTTCAAAGCAGCTAAGAACTTTTTGCTTGTTGTTCATTTACATGGCTCGCTGGTTAAAGGAAAAACAGAGGGTCGCTTTCCCCCCTCCCCCTCCCCCCTCTCGGTCACTCAAATTGTTGTTGAACTTTTTGGCTGTCACCTGCTCAAAATCAGACGCCTCAATAACCAAATTAAAAAGATACAGCACAATGGTCGCGCTGTCATTTTGCAGACTCTGTATTTTATTTGTCTTGGCGCATTGGACAATAATGCCATATTTTTGACTCTTTGACATTTTGTGCTGCTGTGACAGCAAATTGAGTCCTTGATAATAATGATGTTGTTGAGTAAAATGACTTGTGGCTGGTTTTTAGTTACCTGTTTATCATCAGTATTAATGACATTCAATATAATGGAAAATGAAGAAAGACAAAGTTGCGTGGTGTTAAATGAGTTCAACGTACAGTTATTGAAACTTGTTATAATAGAATTTTTCCAAAGAGCACAAAAAGCACTGAAAGATGTACTTAAATCTATAAATATTGTAGAAATATCAATTCAACATGTGCTCATCTATTTCAATTGTAAATTTATACATAAATTTAGAGACAAGTTTGGGAAACGTTCTTATTTTCGTTATATTTAAAATACATCAGAAAGAAAGACTGCTTCTTTTGCAGCATGATCCAACACTCTGATAAACAATGTTATTCATCATGCTGTCTATTTATACATACTCATATCAATCTGGCAACAATCTCTAGGCTTAATTTTAAATACATTTTCTTGCAGTCGAATAACAAGTTCAGCAACATACCTACACACACGTACACACGCACACACAGGATAACGATAAAAGTCTGCAGTTTTCATTCGGCAGCTTATCACGTCACATTTCACTGTCTCAGGACAATGCTTGGCATTAGCACAATGAATATCCTGTGAGCTGCTACCACCAGCAAAACAGTTTGAAAACAACAAAAATGTACAAAAAACGAGAGCCGGATGTGATTATGTAAATAAAAACCAGACAGACACAAGCCGTCGATGATGGTGGCAAAGCACACAGGTGGGCACAGCGATAAGCAGCTTGTTGGCAATGGCAATAGAGTAAATACACACAGAACTTGATCAATTATTTATATTAAATCGTTTGTACAACGCGAATGCGTCGCTTGTTTTTATAAAGCATGTCGATAACGACTCTGATGTGCCATAGCAGAGCAGCTGCAACTCTGGGATAAACCTCAGCTACTCGTTCAGGACACAGTACCAGCTGGATTACCGGGCCTGTATAATCGACCGGAAAGAGGCACATACAAAAAAAAAAAAATGAAAAAATCAAATAAACCTAGGTGGGTGGGTAGAACGAGGGTAGTTTAGCAAATATGCATGAATAAGTGAAGTTCTAATGAAGGTATTAACTAACTTGAACAATATACTAATTGTAGCTAAGAACTTGAAATGCAAGTCGTAATTCATGCAGTTCATAAATAATATTAATTTTTCTATCTCAATACTTTTAGATCGGCCCTCGTTGATGTGAGTGTACAATGTAGTACCAGGTATAATGGGCTTATTAAATATTTATAATATGCAATGGCAAGGGCAAAGGCCAACTGTGTGTCGATAAATTGATTAAAGACAACTCGAGGCACAAGCTGAAACTGTTTGCTTAAGTATTATTGAAGCATATTTTATTTAAAACTAAACAAGTAAAGTTATGTGAAAACAAATGTGTATAAATAATAAACATGTTGTGATTTGTATACATAAATTATAAAAGCCGAACATAAAGCCAAGGAAAAAGGCTTAGGCTGGTTTTTATTGAATAATTTTATAAGCTTTTATTTAGTTATTTGTTATCTTTTTACGGTTAAACTTAGTTATCAGAGGCATAGATATTAATCATATTATTTTTCTTGATATTACTTTTTTCAATATTAACTTGAATTTCTATGTCTTGTACTTATATATAAGATAAAAGACAAACCTAACATTGAAAATACTCTCTAACACACACCATATAATAGGCCCTATATATATTTTGATGTAACAACATTATACTTATATTGATAATATTATTTTCATCCAATATTTACTCCATTATCTGCCATCATTTGATTTTCGCTCAGCTGTTCAAATTGTGTTGCCTACTTTTTGGGGCTATGCTCGCATGAGATATTAGCTCCATAGAAAGCGTTCAAATATTTATGACGAATTCATTTAGCCATAAGCAAATCAATCAATCAACATGAGCTTGGCAACCAGCTGCGTCACAATGCTGCCAACGTCGACACGCCCATATTGTCGACAGCGAGAACGCCCTTATTGAAAGCGTTAACACAGGAAGGGCAAATTGCGTGATAGCTTAAAGCAGATTTGCTGTTCTGTTCGTGTGTACATCATATCAATCCAAACATGTACATTTGTTGCACATCATTCTTCTTGTTGCTCAACGCGAATTTTCACGCTAAATTTTCCGTTTGCCGCACATTTATCAGACATTTACCAAATCGCTTAATTAATGGCACTGACAAATCTGTTAATTAGCTTAAGCTTTCGATTTTTTTCTTATCAGATTTGTTTACAGCTAATAAATTTACTTCGTTTTGCCATTTGCCCTTTCGACTGCCATTTGATTGATTTACATGAAGTTCTACTAGAATTGTCTTTTCTCTTTTTGCATCCATTTGATTGCCCTACTTAATGGCTTTGTAATGCTTGTCGTTATTATGCTCAGGGCCAGGCTAAAACAAGTTCAGCCATTGCCCGATCAGACAACTGATAGAGGTTAAAGGCTACCACATTTTTGTGTATGTGCGGCTCTGCCCCGAAGGTCCACTATTGCCAATTAAATGTATCGCCATTTGTCATTGGGGATTATCAAGGTTAGTCGACCAAATTGTATTGATTTGACATTAGCGTTCTTCAAGAGGGCTTATATAGGCTTTTCATACGAGCACGTTGAAGTTTTGGCTAGCTCAGTTAATTAAAAATCAATATATATATAACTCAGTTTGTTTATTTTTTAAATACACATTTGTTTTAGAATACAATAACATAATCGACAAACAAGTGTGCTCAAAAAAGAAAAACAGCTATGCAAACTTGCCAATGAAAATAAAAAAAACTAAATGTTCAAAACTAGTTTGCAGCAGAGCAGCTCATAAAGTTTTACACTGAACACCCAACTGAACTGCAACACAGCTTCAAAAAAATAACTTTTTTATAATAAAATAACAACGCTAATTTAATAAAAACATTACATGAAAAGGTCAACCTTAGTAAAAGCAGTCGACACATGCAAAAACTAAAATAAAGAATTACAAAATTAAAATAACAATTAAAAATATATTAAAAATATATTGAACATAATGCCTGTTTATTTTTGTTAATTGTTAATTGCTGCATAATGTTTTTCTTTTCATTTTCATAATACATTTTGAAAAGAGTTTCATTTGATTTCTTAGCTTAAATTACTTTTAACAGAGTTTAACAAACACAGATCCAACTTGCATACAGTTCTATTAGTTTTCCCCTAAGTAAACTGATACTATCTGCTTACGATTTTAAGCATTTATCTACACAAAAGAACTACAGAGCACTTTAGCTACGCCAGTAGAAAACTCGCTAACAGTATAAAGCCAGCAAAGATGTAAAATCAGCCAACTACTATAGAAAATCCTTGCACTCTTGCAATGAAAATCTAATAAAAAATAGTAAAAATAAGAAACGCTTTAACCTTTGGCCAAGTGCTATGCTCCAGCTCATCCGTGGGATGAAATCGCTTAAGCTGTCGGCAACGTGTTGCCATAGCAAAAGTCATAAAAGCACCGCCTTGCGCCACGCAGAGAAGCTTGGCTTAAATTATTGCCGCCGCTAATAATGAAAAAGCTACAAAAAAAGTATATCTATAACTAAAGTGATGGCAAAGAGTAAGCCACTAAAGAGCGGGCTGGGAATACTTTTTAAAGCACGGCCAGCGCAATACAGCAAAACTCATAAAACTTGAGAAATCGCGCATAAATCTCCGGCAGACAAAATGGCCAACTGTTGTTGTGTTCTCAGCCATGCAAAAGTTTTATTTTTATTTTTTTCTTTTTTTTTTTGCATGGCAAGCGCATGTATTGGCCTTCGCCAACAATAAAAGCCAATGGTGTGGAACGGAGGCTATTGAAATGAGCCAAATGGAGGAGTGGCAGGTTGCAGGTGGCAGGTGGCAGGTGGCAGGTGGCGGGTGGCAGGTGGCAGCTGCCTGGAGAAGTGTGTTGGCGGCAGGTGAAAGGCGGCATCGCATGTGTCAAGTGTTGGCCAGGATTTGCTGCATGAAATACAAGGTTGCTTTCGGTTGCTTTATGGTATTTCAATTGTAAACAGACAGCTCAATTCCATAGCCACAGGATTTAAAAAAAAAAAATAATGTATTATGTTCTGTATAAAACGAGATTGAAAAGCAATGAGTCGTATTAAGAGATATTTCTAATTTTAGCAAAAATTTTGATTGCTTTATGAAAGTGTGGGTTTGTTGTATATCATAACGATATTAAATTATTATTTCTTTTTTGATTGAATACATGAAATATTGACAGTTTTGTATGTTGCTGTTGAATGCTGATTTAGTTAGCAAATGTTATTAACTTTTCAATGTAATATAAAGATGATATAGAAATTGATTTTTGTACAAAATAAATATGGTTTGATACGTAACTGAATGTTTTATATTCCTATATTCATTACGTGTATCAAGGAGCGAATTTAGTTAATAATTTTGATAAATACAACTTGATACATGATATTTTGCACAAAGTTTTATGATTGCATTTCGCAGTAACTAAATAAATAGCATCAAGTAACATGCAACAAATATGCAAAATTAGCGCTGGAATGCGATCAATTGTATGCACAGATATTTGATAAACCATATCGATAGATTCTCATACCACTAGTTATGTAGGAGTATATGTTAGCTAACCGATTTCTAGTCACGTCGTTGGCATAAAACCCTTTAATGGTTCTGCAGGCGCCAATTACCATTAAAAGCGCGTTCATCCAAAATGTTGCCATACAAAATCAATAAAAATATTTTGTTTCTTATGGGACGCGAGTGTGGCAGCTGAGATTGAAATTGCATGCGACTGGCAGGTTTACAATATGTTTTTCTATTGGTTTTGAGGCTATTTTGTTACACCCTTGCAAAGGATATTAAAATTTTGTGATGCAGGCATCTCTGAATTCAAAGTGTATATTTTTGCTCGATCAGCATCAACATGCGAGACGAGCTAGCTAATTTCGTAAGTCTGTTTGTCTATCTGTTCATATGATTATAGATTAAAGCCGACTTTGGTCGGGTCGGATCATCTTTTCGGATAGCAAAATTGTATCACATCGGAACAAGCTGTTAAAAAATGAGCTGTTCTATGACCAAATGTTTGCTTGTATAGATATCGCAATCAAAATATGCCAACAACTATTGTTCTGTACAATTTCTTAAAACTTGATGCAATATAGTTTTCGAAAAATTGTTCAAAAATGAAGTTTTTGTTTTAAAAACATTATTTACTGTTATACCGAAGTAAGCTGTGCTCTCTTGCTTTTTATTTTTTGAAGTGCCTGTGCGTGCGCGTGCTGTAGCTTGTGGCCAAACATCTCTGCAACATGCAACGTTATAAAAAACCAAGGAAAGGGGAACAGCAACAACAACAACAGCAACAACGGCAACAACGACAACGGCAGCACATAAATCTGCAAATGTGATAAATGGCTGTAAAGCGTAGCTTAATGTTTATTTAAAATAATGATGATGATGAGCAGCCTGCGAGGCAATGGCAAAGGTCCTTTGGCAGTTGCTGCTATGTCACTTCGGTTCGTATGCAAATTTGCCCGGCACATTAGCTAAAATTGTCAAATGTCAGTTGTGAGTGGCTGGCTGTGTGTTGTGAAACTGGCAGCAGCTGCCTTTCAGCTGTCAATTATTCATAAATTGCGTATACGTCTGCGCTCATTACGCATACGTCATGTGATTATATGTGTGTATGTATGCGCGTGAAATGAAATTTCTTTCATTTCACATTTCATATGAATGCTTGAGTAAGTGTGTAGATATTAGTTCATCATATTAATTTGATTTACAGTGCTCCACGTGGTGCTTTTTACATTTTATATTACTTGGGTTTCTTGGCACAGCATTAGCATAATTTTGTATCAGTTGGGGGCAATGTCCGCTCACGAGTCCTGAATTTAAACTTGCGGCTTTGTTTTTGCTTCAAAAACTTTCTATAACTTTTTATAATTTCTGTCAAATGTTGTTTATAATGCCGAAGCAGCCGAATAATTTACGCATGAAATCGAAAAAGTTTGTTCGCTGCTTGCTTATTGTTTGTTTAGCTTGTTGTTTATTGTTGTTTTTGTTGTATAGTGTGTGATAAGTCATAACAGATTTGCATACATTTAGTAAGTGTGCACAGTTTTATGGCTATAATGAAAATAAATGAGCAATTTGATGGAGGCTGTGCAACTTTATCGTTTCTTGAATGATATATGAAGACTTAAGTTTCGGCAACAACAACAATGTACTAAGTTTCCAGGTAAATTATTAGGCAATCTATATTCCCGTAAATAAAGAATACATATATATATATATATATATATATATATATATATATGTATATATACATGTGCAGATCAATAACATTCGGGCTTATGAAAATTATAATTGAAGTCTATATTAGAACAAAAAGCTTTTTCGTTTCTTAACTAATAGAAATATTGTTTATAACATTTGCTTGTCAAAGTTATCTACCTTAACTATCTAGTACTATCTAGTACTCTTAAAGGCCCTAGCCATAGATACTACTAATTGAGCACTTCAAACCAAAGTACTTTAACATATTTTTCTTATATCCCATCCTTTCCACATTTTATCTAAGCAATTGTACATAATTGCATCAAAAGTTCGCTTACGTTCTTGGTTTGATAAACCAAATTAAGACAAGTTCTTCTGTTGTCCTCATGGAAAACAATAAAAACGTAGCTTTATATGTATAAATAGAAGTTGGAGGCGTAGTACGTGGTCTCTCCAAGCATCTAAGCCAGCGGCCTTGATTGTCTGTAAATAAAATACAAACGAATACACAGACAACGGACAACAGACAACGGACACGTCGTCCCCATAGATACATTTTAAAATAAGATAAAAGCCAGAGTCATCGTATGTGGCTTGTAATTTCATACATAAAACAAGTAAGAACGTTGCAGTCGGATGCACCCGACTGCGATATACTCTTTTTTTCGCCTCTTTGCGGAGTCAGTGGGCGTGGCAATTGAATTTCTGCTCAAATCTTTAAAGTTTTGCCATCAATTAAAATTTGGTTGGGCCTGTTCTACAGGTTTGCGAGAAACAAACATTGCTTGATTGCAAGGGCGGGGGTGGGCGTGGCAAAAATATTTTTATCCAATCTATTAAATAGGACAACAGAATTCAACCTGCAAAATTTGGTGATTCTAGCTAAAGGGGTGGGGGAGATACAGACTTTGCCTATTTGTGGGGGCGGGGGTGGGCGTGGCCCAATTTTTTTTTGCCAGATCAATGAAGGATGTGATAAGTAGCCCTTGTGCCAAATTTGGTTACTCTAGCTATAAAACTGTGGAAGATATAGGTTTTTGCGGTTTGTGGGGGAAGGGGTGGGGGTGGGGGGGAGATCTTGACACTTTGTCTTACTATGGTATATACCAACATGTATACCAGGTTTGGTTGCTCTAGCTTCAAAACTGTGGAAAAAACCTGCGTTCATACAGACGGACAGACAGACGGACGGACGGACATTTCACAAACCCAATATACTCTTTTTTCCTTTTTTTTCAAAAAAGTTAAAAAAAGAGTATAATCAGTACATATTCGTATATGTATGTATTTATACACTTGCGATGACGTTGTGTAACTTTCTTACAAATTATGTAACTCATTGCAAACAAGTTTGTTGATTTCATAAAGTATTGTTTCTAAAGTATTGGGCATATTTTTAGAGAAAAAGCAGCTTGAAAATTCAGCATCATTTTTAAATGGCAATAACTTCTGCTCAAATCATTGAAATAGAAAATCTTTCCAGTTTTTTATTTGTAAAGCAATCTCTTTACTCTCAAACATAATTAAAAAGCAAAGCAAAAAGGTTTCAAGTTTTCAGTCATTTTCCCGCCTTTTAACTTTTTCAAACGTTCTTTTAAAAGTAACTCATTTCATGAAGTTTTTATCATCCAAATTTCAAAAACAAGGAAGCGATTCTTATTGCTTCCATCGATAGATTTCAATTCAAAATTTTGTTGTTATTTTCTTAGAATTTCTTTAAATGTGATTTCTTAACTAAGATTTTCAAAATCAAAAATATATAATAAGATTGCTGTATACTTTTATTTCTTAACTGTAATTGGACTGTTTATAAAGTTTATAAAGTAAAGTTCTTATACTCTAAGCTGAATAGAAGACAAGATCAGCTAACTTCATATATATCGCACATCTGATGAGGGTATTTGATCTTTGGCAGCCCCATAAAAACCAGCTCTCTCTTGTTTATTTACTTGATGTGGCCATTGAAGCAACAGTAATAAATTTTTTATTTTATTGTGGCATTTTGCCTTCTAATGCGTCCAGTATTCAGGGTCATCCTCAGCTGTGGTTTCTAACAGGCTAAATACACAGCGGCATGAGTAATGACAACTTTATCGTTCATCTGTTTTGTTTGTGTCTCCCTTATGGGATGGGATGTTAGGGGTTGCGGTTGTAGGCATTTGTCAGCATTTTTTGTACTATGAGCATATTTATTAATATTGTTTTTCTCCACTTCCATCAACAGTTGAGGATATTGTATAGCTTGTTGATACTCTGCTTGTCTAATAAATTCAACTTTGATGTATTTGTCCGGGAAAACAGCGAGAAGTAATCAGGACATGACATGGGCTTTTGCATATTCTACAGAAATACATTTGTCATTTATTTATTATGCAGGAAGGTTCTGCCAGACAGCAACATTTCCTTCGACCCAATCATAAACTTGAGTCAATGCCGTCATTAACAGCTACAAATGCTTACATCAAGTGGAACTTCAATCTGTGACAGTTTGCAGACGGAAACATTTATTTGCCCCTTGCGTAAATTGTATTATTATAATGCATGAAATCGTTGCAATAAGCTGATATTATTATGTAAGTCTTACAGCCTTAAGACAACTGTAAAGAAATTCTTCATAAAAACGGCAAGTTTCACAATATTCATTGAAATTTCCAAGAAAATAAAGGATTTAAGGCAGCTGCAAAGACTTTAAAAGGAGAGTATGTATGTTAAAGTCTTACAAATAGTTAAAAATAAAAAAAAAGTGAAATATCGATCAAATTGGGAAGATTTTATACCTTTGTAAAGGTCCATGACAACAATGCAAAATCAGTTTTCTACCGATTGTTCCTAAGGCAAGTAATAGTTAATGTAATCAAATTTTAATCAAATTAAGAAGTCATTAGTTTATTTAAGATATGTTCAACTACATAAAGCAACTAAATTTCCCAACTATATTCAATAGATGCTATATGGTAAAGTATTCTGATCCGCCAGTCTTTGACCTGAATAGGAAAGTATGTACTTTATGCAGTTATCAATACGATAACAAAAGTGCAAGGGTATTAAAATGTAAAACCAATAATGTACTTAAGAAATCTCAACAAAACAAAACATAACTATCATATCAGCTCAACATTGATATTTTATTCAGAATGTGTTTGTATTGTCCGGCCAGTCTCGAAACATAATCTTCAAAAATAACAGCCAAAATCAAAAGTAAATTCTTTAAAATTTAAAAAAAAAACAACAAAAAAATATACTTTTTTCGAAAATAATTTCCAATTGAATGTGACGATGCAGGCGCATCATGCCATGCCCGATTTCCGTTGCCGGAATAACTGTCAACACAAGGAATGCCAACGCCATGCTCCACTTGGCATCATTGACCAGCACACGCAATGCAAGTGCTTGGGCGAGGTGAATGCTTCATCAATATTCCTGGAGAATGTACTGGATCTAGCAAATACATTGGCACAGATAATGATAATATGCGGATTGCATGAGTGCAAGGCCAAGTCCACTGTGGATATTATAACATATGCATTTTTGCATTATGATCAGGTTTGCTACTGCATCGATACGGTGCCCAAGAAACGGCTACGCAAAGAGGATCTGTTTCATGAGCTGGGCAAGAAGTCGCTTATGAATAAGGTGGAAGCCCATCTGGCCTATAATATTATTAAGCGTGGTTTCAAGGCCTTCTACTATGAGCCCAAGGCAGAGCTGACCTACGATGAGCAGGGCAGACCCAGCTACAATGATGAATGCGTTTGGGTGCATGCGGCACGCAAGACTGCCGAAAGCTATGCTCGATTTGATGGACTCTCCTGCAGCGAACAGTTGGCATATGAGGCCAAAATCAAAATCGCCTATAAGAAGTATTATGATCGTATGCAGACGCGCAAGCGGCAGCCTGAGGGCGATGATTGCAATTGTTGTTTCTGTGCGAAGAAACGTGGCCATCTGGTCTATGCCAAGGAGCCGGTGCCATGTAGCACGAAGCGTAAGCCGAAGCATGTATGCCCTTACTGTTGCAAGAAGAAGCAAAAGCAGCAATACACACATCCAGCCAGACAACCGGCCAAATGCCCCAAGTGCCACAAATCACGCAAATTCTGTTGCTGCACCAAAATGGACTTCAATCTGCAATGGGTTAAGAGCATTTGGGAGCGACCGGACTTCAATAAGTATTATAAGGATGAAATTGCCGAGATTGAACAACGTCTTGTTAAGGGCTCTTGCTGGCTGCCACCAGAGCCCATTGGTGCTGATGGCGCTGTTGGCGAGGAAGGTGAAGAGGAGGAAGAAATGTCACCCGATCAGCAATTGGCCTTGGCCGGCAAAGTGACAACAAGTCAACCAAAAGTAGAGGAGGAAGCAGATGTAGCTGATACCGAGCCTGCGACCGATGCAAAGGATGGAGAGGAATAAAATGTCTGCAAGGCACAAAAATGTATAACCAAATCTCAAAGTCTGCTTAGTTAAAATATACAATTTTCAATAATAAAACAATTACAAACATTGAAATAGATTTTGATGTACTAATGCTGATTAAGCTAGTTCCAAATGACTCAATTACCTTTTTAGATTCTCTTTCTATTATGATGTCTTGTCGAGAAATTTTTAGCATATTCCATGACTTTAAATTAGTTTCAAAGGTAAAAACTACTTACATGACTTAAACCCCTAGTCTCCCTATGTCAGTTTTAAAAGCATGCTACAAATGTAATCTCAAACCCTCATATACCATAAGCTACAGCTATAATGTGTTGCTCTTTCAAACTGTGCACATTTCTACACTTCATCAAAACCGCAATAACCTCATAGAGCTGTTGCTGCTGCGGTTAAGGCCCACACTCGAGTGCTTCTCAACACTTAATCTCCTAACTATACACGATGATTCCCTGGTGCATTATAGCCCTACCCAAGCACAGGCCCAGGCTCAGCCCCAGCACAAATGCACTCGAGTGCAACTATCCAATGCAGTCATTTAACTCGAGTATGTAATGCAAATGCTTAGTGGCCGTTTGGATTGCACATTGTACAGCAAAATGTTGGAGTACTTGTTGCCATTGGCAAACAAAATGTCTAATCTATGTACTTTTAACTATTTGTTATATATATTCAATTGTTTGTTTTTACCAAGTGACTGAATAACTCAGTGATAAATGCTAAATGGAATCTTTACTTTTCGCAGTTGTGTATTTTGCTGCTTAAAGTTACTTAAAGTACATTTTTATGGCACATAGTTAAAGATTCTTTTTTTGGCACTTTATTTCAGAATTCATTTTCAGAGAAACAAACCTAACTAAAATCGATATGTGCTGACTTTTGGAGTTTGGGCAATTGGAGTATGCAACTATTGTGTTTGCCGCACGTCATCGTTTTGAAACTTTACACAAACACAAGCGTGTGTTTTGAAAATTTTAAAAAATCGAGCATGCTCAAATGAACAACTGTGAAATGAAAACTTTTGCAAAAAGTGCCACAAAAAGTTTTAATTTTCGCACATTTTCGAGTTTTTACCTAACAAGAATTGGCAAAAGGGGTATATGTGCACAACATGTTAATGAATGTATGTTCGACATCATTTTTTGTAGTATTCAAAGATAGTTCAAACTTGGAATGTGAATGCTCACTTTACTTAACTTTTGAAAACTTTGCACTATGTTGGATTACTGCAGGATATCTGCTAGTCGAGCACTCTTGACTTAAGTATTCTTGGCATCTAAAGTTCAGCTTTGTTTATTTCACTCATTTTGAGCGGGCTCTAAAGGGCACTGCCAACTGCAAAAGTGCAGTTGGCACAACTTTTCACCGAAAGCCCATATCCTATCCCAAGGCTTATGCCATAAAAGTTTTGGTTTCAATTGCCTGGCCATCCATTGCATGTCCATGTCCTTGCTCTTGTCCTTGCACTATCATTAACACCTGTCCGCTGGCTAAATGCCACAATGCCAATGGCTAAAACCACAACAAATTTAAATGTGCTTTGCGGTTGATCCGCCCCAAAAACTAGACCATAAATAATTCAAAGCAGCACGCTGCTAATTATTTATTGATATTTTGCGATGAAAAGCCATAAAAGCCGCAAAATTGAAATGAAGTTTGCAATTTAAAATTGAACAATTGCGGCAAATTTAATCAATAAATTAATTCACAGAAATTGGTCAAAGTTTTCAATTTCATTTGTGTAGATATACAATATACATATGTATAATAAATGTTTTAGTAAAAAGTACTTATGTACATATATCACTCGTAATTGGTAAATAGTTAAACTGTATATTTAGGCTTGTTTAAATATTGAACAGCAATTATTTCAAATTGTTCACATTTTGAATAAATATGCTATCTTAATAATGAAAATTAAATGGGCACATTAGTTCTGTAGAATAAATAGGCACATTAGTTTGTATCTTCTCTTTCAAAAGTTAATATGAAGTACACTTACATGTCTTCGGCATATTCTAAATAAGTTTCAGTTAAAATAGTATGCACTTAAGTTTCCAAGTGTGTAGTTTCCATAAAGTTTAGAAACCTAATTAAGCTAAAAGTTGGCAAAAGTGTTGCCTAAGTTGTTGCACAAAATAAAAACGTATTTTAATAAACTTCATATGCCTTAATTTGCTTTACAAATTTTCGCCAAGTTAATTTGCCACACGAACGCTTCTTATGAAACAAGTATTACGCACATGCATGAAAATTGTTGATTAAAAGTTTTGAGCAGTTCAAAATGTAGTTGCATGTATGCCAATAACAGGAGCAAAAATAAATACCAATACAACATTCAGGCAGGCACAGTTGCAGTTGCAGTTGCATATTGAATAACTGAGGCTTATACTCGCCACACCTGAGCTATTGCACGTGATGGCCTTTCAACACTATTCTATTGAATAAATATTGAATAGCTTTTAATGCTAGCTGCTAAATTGGATATTCAAAGCGTGCTGCAGTCAGTTGCAGCCATACAGCAGCCACAACACATACAACAAGAACAGCTAAGGACATTGGCCAAGGACTCCCCAGCGTCTTGGTGCAACCACTGAAAGTGCGCAAAAGTCAAAAGTGGATTTCGAGTGAAAATGTAAATGCAAATACGAATACGAATACAAATGTAAATGCACTCAGCCAATGCACATCTGCATCTGTGCTTATAAGTGTTCTTAAGCCATCGCATCTTTGCCAGGACATAACTATAGCTCTGCTTTAGCTTCAACTCAAGTCTTCACATACTTCTTTTGCTCAAAATTGGATTTCATAAATACAACAAGCACTTTGTGCATACTGCTAGTGTCATATGCAATATATTTCTGACAACAGTCAGGATAACATACATAAGTTTGTTTATTTAAATGTACTTATATACTTGTACCGCTTAGTTATGCCAAACTTGTGTATAGACTTATGCATAGATTAAGTATAAGCTCAAATGTGACGAAACTACAAAAGTCTAAAGCACAATTCTTACAGCCAAATAATATGTAAAGCATAAAATATCTTTAAGATATTACAAATATTTAAAAAGCTACCAAGTAGCTTCATATTTGTGCTGAAAAATTATTGAAAAATATACTTAAGCTCTGCGTAAATAATGAAAATGTTTAAAAAACATTTGACCAACAGTCAAATTATTTTAGTTTTATAAAACTATTGTTTATATTTATACGTTTTTAACAACAAATCTGCAATATTTAAGGTAATGCCATTGAAAGCAACACTATTTCAGCTTTAACTACAATATACGATAATTAAACTCGCAATTTCAACAAGTTTGTCTTTAAACAAATTTGAGAACTAACTATATATATATTACTCAAAGAGTGTTCAGTTAAAGTTATTATGTTGGAGCTGAAACCATAGCTTAAAATTGAACTCCGTTGGAATAATTTGATGGTTCAAAGTTCGGTTCACTTCACTTTGTGTTTTACCATATAATGAAACAAGGCTGAATTTATAGTCAATTTGTACAAACCGAATTCAATAAAAAGTGATGATTAAAACAACTGAGCTATGCACAAACAGTTTTTCTAATTGCTTTACAATTAAGTGAAAATGTAGACTTGCATAAATTTAAATTTCTGTTTTATAAAAACTTGTCTGCTTAAAAAGCAGCCGCAACCACAAATCAATAAGACGCGCCTTCTCACTCGACAGTTGTTTTAGTCGAAAACGGTCTACTTTGAACACACTTTGGCTTAATGAAAAAGTGATGTTTCACCTGCGTTTCGTTTATTTTGTTTTTGTGTGCGCAACGTGGCGTATGAGTAATGCATGAGAGTCCTCAAAGGCAGACATACATACAGCGACGACTAACCAAACGGACAAACGGACAGACGGACAGACTGACTGACTGAATGTCCGTAGGTGTTTTTGCATATTAAATATGTTGTTTTTGAAGGGCTGTAGTGCGCATTGCAAGTACATAGTATATAGTACATAGTAAAGTGGAAAGGTAGCGTAGCAAAAACAAAAACAAAAAGTGAAAGAAGAAAATGCCAAGCAGCAAAAAAACTTTCACGCAACTCGCTGTCGGCAGCCCGTAAAATTGACAAGCCATAAAAAATAGAAGTTTGTATGTATGTAAGCACTTATTTGCAGATACATATATTTATATATATATATAAGTAGAGCAACAACTTTGCTCTTTGAAAAACCATCGACTATAGTCAAATAATATTACGCCATAAAAAGCGGCGTATTGTGTTAAGTAAAGCGAATATTTTATATCCATTTACTTAGTTATAGCTCGTTGACTTCGTATTCATCTACGTCTACGTCTCAGACTCAGATTCAGACTCAGACTCAAACTCATTAACATTATACAAGCAATAAATGTATGCATAATGTGAAAGCCAAAATAGCTAACTGACCTCAGGCCAAACAGTTAAGGTATAATTGGCAACTTGCCTGCGGCAGGATATTTATAATTAAGCTGTGAGTAATGCTTCATATCGATTCAGCTTACGCGACAAAATCGATTGAAATTGACCTTTGGCCTTAGCCAGGGTTTCGATTATATTAACTACCACTTTGTATAAATAAAACAATGATAGATACAGTGGACACAAGCCTTAGCTGTTTTTACAACAAACATGAAATGCAAAGCAAATCTTTTTGATAACTACGAGACTCCCTGCTCCCAACTTGCATTTCAAGCAGTGCAGCGGCAACACAAGCAAGCAGTGCACTTAACGTGTCCAGTTCCTGTCAAACTGTTGTTTCTGCCTGCTGAGACGGGGGTAATAGATTCTTCCATAACTTTGGTGTTATTTATCCGATCGTAATGAAATTTACACAGCTGATGAACATTGATTAAACATATATGTGTACCTGGCTGTGGGAGTCTTTTGTGATGTGCAGGGGTGCGGGGGGTGCATCCGAAATTTGAAATAAACTTGATCTGCGTATGGTATACAGGAACCTGTATGCCAAGTTTGGTGTCTCTAGCTCTTATAGTCTCTGAGATCGACGCGTTCATACAGTCACACAGACAGCAGGACGGACAGACAGACGGACATGGCTAGTTCGTCTCGGCTGTTGATCCTGATCAAGAATCTATATAGTTTATATAGTCGGAAATGCGTCCTTCTGTCTGTTACACACATTTGCAGTACTTTATAACTCCCTTTTTTCCCATTTTTAATGGGCACAGGGAGTAAAAAGTAAAAATAAATATATCATATCAAGATTGGTAAAATGTGCATGACTGCACAATGTTAACCTTTTTCACAGTGCATTATAAATGTCATTTAACTTACGTTAATCACTTTGTACACAACTAGCACAATATCAATAAAAACTCAATTGATTGTGTATATTTGTATAGTATTTGTAAGATAAGTACGCTGTAATTAACATGTTATAGTATCAAATTTGTCAATAAAAACAGATAGTGTTTTCATATGTGAAATATGTACAATGTAATAGAAATCATGAAAACTATATAAATATGATATTATTTTAGTTGACATGCCCATTAACAAGATGAAATACAATTTACAAACTATTGTCATTCGTTTCAACTATTCTTGAATATTTTCTAAAAGACTCTTCAAATTTGAAAATGCAAATCGAATTTCACTTCTGCAACAACACACAATACACGTGGCTCGAAAATAATGAGCCATAAGTGACATAGTCGTCTAATTTACATATGAAATAGCAGAAAAGCCATTAATCTGTGCCATATGCAACTGATGACATGTTATTAAGGGCTCGGGTCGGTCATATGGTTGATGGACATGGCTGTATGTTATTTTAGGTGAGCGTGAGCGTGAGCGTTTACGTGGCGTATGCGCAACAAAACTGTTGAAACGTTTGCATGGGCATAACTAATAAATTCGTAGATTTGCATATCAATAGCTTCATTTTGCATAACATTGACAACAGACACATAATTCACTACCTGCTAACCATAATTAAACTGTCAACATCATTTAATTTATCACATTTATGTTCAACTTTATACTTTCTGAAAAGTTTGTTGCAATTAAACGCCCACGCTTTTGACCGACGGCAATTTGATGGCATTGAAAAATTGCTTGCAAATGGCTTTGGCAGTCATATTCTCACCATGTACTTGGCTTGTATAGGGCATATTTACTAGTTATTTTATAGCTCTTAGCTCGGAGTTTATATTGTTTTATTATTTATGCCTGTGGGCTGTGTGCACACAAATTGCCCAGCTCAAAGGCCGTTATGCAGCAAAAGATTCTCGTGCTGTTTCTCCCAGCAATAACAATAAATATTTTGCTAAAGTTTTGGGTGCCTGTTTGTGGAGCGTTGGAAGGCTTTTAAAATGTTTATTACTAAAACGGTATATCTTGTTTTTTTTTTATATATGGATTTGCAAAGTTGTTTGAAATTTGCTCAGAGCAAGGCTTAGATTTAATTATTGCCTTAAATTTCAGTTGATTTTTGAGCTATTGTTTATTTTTATTGGTTTAAAAGAGACACTGTCTTAATTCTTAATATTTTATAAATTTAGAAAACTAAGAAACAATTTAAGCCTTAAATTATTGCTTTATGTTTGAGTCACATTTGAGCAAAGCTATTAAATAAAATTTATTTTTAAAGTGTCTCTTTTTCTCATTTTTCAAAGTGGCAGCAAAAAACCTCATTGAGCTCTTGGAAAATTAATAAAATGATATGAAAATGCCATGATTGTTTTTAAACTGTCGAGTCAATTGAGCAATAAATATTCTCAGAAAATGTAAATCACATTGTTGAAACTAAATCGAAGAAATTCAAAGCAATTACTATTATCTCTGGCTATTTCTGCAACAAGAAATTGTATTTAGATAATTGTTTATGGCAGTTGCTATTAAAGTGTTTGCTAATTGGTTTGCATAACTACAACAAGAATACACAAAGCTATACTTACAATAGAAGCTCTTATTGATTTCTCGCTTCGTTAACTGTTCTTATTCATGTTGGGTAACTTTATGTTCTATTTGTGACTGCTAGAATATTCATTTATTTGAATCGACTGAGCAGCATACAAATTTGTACATTTATTGAGTAATTCAATTAGTTGTGTATGGTCAAAGCCAGCTAATTAGTTATACACACACAGAAATTGTATAGAAATTGTGCATTGAATTATGTAAACATTCATTTATATTTGGCAAGGCTAAAAAACAAGTACCACAAAGGCAAAGAGCAGACGCGGGGGAGCAGAAAATGTAGTTAAATGCGTGTAATGAGTGTGTGTGTTTGTGTGTGTGTGTGTGTGTGTGTGTGTGTGTGTGTGTGTGTGTATGAGTGTGTGCGTTATGCCACTCTAGTGCATTCGGAAAACCAAAGCGGCAACAAATGGCAAACAAAACGTGGCATACTCGAAGGCGTTCGCTGAAGCGTGCCACACATGCAAATGCAAGTCCAAAACCTAAAGCTAAACCCAAATTCAAATTCAAATTCAAATATAAATGTATATAGTATAGTTATATACTTATATACAAACGCGAACTTACCCTTTGCCACTGGCTGCAATATTGGCTTAAAACATTTCGTGCTGCCATTTCAGCTCGTTGGCCATTTACGTGAGCGTTTGCAGCCGCAGCTGCATGCAGTTGCATGCCACACACAAACTGGAATCTGCATGGCAGCCCAAAAGGCGTCCCAAAATATCAACAGAGCGCCCAGAAAACCTAAAATCGTGATTATGTGCGCATTATGGCTAACATTTTACACACAGAGACCTGACCAAAGCAGCAATTTCCTGTTAGCCCCATAATAACCATCAACTTTATTAGTTTTTATACCCTATAGCCATTAAAAAACAGTGTTATAAGGGCATATTTAAGATGTGCAAATGTATTCAACAGGCAATATAATCACCTTTGCACATGAAAATCAGCATTAAGAGTCAATTCGGTGCTTAAAAAAATATCTAGTATAAACTGAACAAATTGTATAATGATCGGGTAATAAACAAAGAAGTGACCTCAAGCCAGCTAAACCCCTCTATTTAAAAAGAAGTTTTGGAAGAAACTATTTTTAAAAGTGCGGTTCAGAGATAGGCACAATTTTTTTTTTAATTTGACTTTTCCGCTTTGAGTAAATCACATTTTAAAATCTCATTAAAACATTTTAAATTTCAAAACGTTACGAATATGATTCTGATCGAACATGATTCTGATTTTGAAAATATATTTAAATATTTATTATAAAATTGTAAGTTTTAGATTTGAAAATGAAGGCTATCAAATTTTTTCTAAAAAAAGTTCTATTCTAAATTTTTGTGTAAAAACTTTTTTTTATTTTTAAAATGTTTGAATTTACTTTTATGATTTCAAAATTTGTCGTTAAATATAAAAATTCACATTAATGTTTTTTTTTTATCTTAATCAAATCTTAGTTGACTTGTTGAAATTTTACGATACATATTTGTGTTTTAAAAGCAACATTTTTATAATTATTCGAAATAAAAATTTGAAAATATTCACTTTATCTTGTGTATTGAAATTTTCAATTTGAAAATGTAAGTTTTAACTATTTTGTTTTCTCAGTGTACAAATATAAAGAAACATGCGATAAAGCGACTGTTTTAAGATTCCCTGACCTGGCTACAAGGTATTCCTAAGTCGAAAATACTAGACTCGATCTAACCAACTTGTTTTAGTTTCTGTTTTTATACCCAAAGGGTCGTGCACTTGAACAGCGTATCTAATTTTATTAAAAACTTTCAGATTTTGTGTGTTTTTGGCGTTGTTTCGAAATGAATTTTCTTTGCCAAACATTATTTTTGTTTCGCTTCGTAGTCAGTCTGCTGCATTGTTGGCCAAGTTTCCTCGCTGCGTGCCTCATTAAGTAAGGGAAGTTGGGCCGTACAACTTTTAATGAATTTTCACAGGTGAGAGGTTAGTCAAAGGGTTTGGGGCAAGCGTGGCGGTCATTAGAAGCCTATACTATAGTAATCCATTAAACTAAATATTAGTTTCGATTGTATGTGTACACTTAACTTAAACATAGACGAGCTTTATTCTTTATTGATTACAGTTGCTATTTCTACGCGGACTTGTTAAGTTTTCAATTTCTTATAAAGTCCATAAAATTACAAAGCCACTTAAACTCAGTTTAGCCAAACAATTGCAATTTAAACGTCTGATAATTGTGGTCAAATCAACTCAACTCGACTGACCTTTCACTACGAATGCCACTTAAAAAACTCTTCCAATCAATTTTTTAAACAATTACAGTCTAAAGACTGATTGACCCAGCCACATGCCACTTTATGCGGCAACCACTTGATGTGAAAATCGTTGCCTAACCACAAAAGAAACTTAATAAAAAAAATGCCATTAAAATGTCATGCTGTGCTTTTTAGCTTCCTGTGCTTTTGTTGCAACAAGCTCCTGTGCACATTTATTAACTGCCAGCATTCAAGAGAACAAAAAAATTTTGACCACAGCCGCATTCGTTAGCGTCAGCAGCGGGGCAGGATGAAGGATGTGGAAGGTGGTCATCAAAGCAGCCAAAGCCAAATGCCACAAGTACAAAAGCAACCGACAATAAATGCCTCAGCTGTGTGATGGACATCGCTGAGTGAACCATGAGAAAGGATACCAAAAAAAAAAACAACGTCCGAGCGAAACTAAAATCCTTTCACTGCAAGCAGCGAAGCATCACACTGTCCAGTAAGATTTTTATTTAAATATAAAAATACGGTAATCTATAAAAATATGATATATAAAACCTGGACTGTTTGGTATATTAATATTATTTTCTTTCATTCATTTCTATACAACTTTACTTTAAGTATTGTAGAAATTTCAATTTGCAAGCCAATCTTAACTAAATTTGTTTGACTCTAATTAAAAAAAAATTTAAACAAAACTTATATAATCGCTCGCAACGCTTTGATTCCAGAGCAGTTCTAATATGCAAAACATTCTAATTTTAATGGATTTTATGAGCAAATTTTGAATAAGAAATCCCTTTTTTATTAATATACAATTTGTATAAAATGTGCTTGTTCAGAAAATGTTTTTCTTAGCATAAGAACCATTCCACATGTTTACTCATTATTATACTTTTCATATAAAAACGTTGCAAATTGCATTAAGTTGTTCATCAGAAAAAGTATATTTTCCTTTTACAGCGACATGCGACATTTTATTATTCAGCTGTGTAAACAGAAACTTTTCATGTGGTTTTGAGTATCAACAGTCTTGGATTTCCCTGTTGAACAGTGTTACAAATGAGCGTGGCTCTGTCAGCCGGAAGCTTTACCTTTCAGCTGACAGTTGTGTGGCTTAACGTTGTGGTAGTTATGGAAAATGGGTTTTCTATTTTTATACCCTTGCAGAGGGTATTTTAATTTGGTTACGAAATGGGTTACGCATTGAAGGAGACGTCTCAGAAAAAATTTGTATATTCGTGATTAGCATCAACAGCCGAGTCATGACCGTCATGTCCATCTGTCCGTCTGTCTGTCCGTCAGTCTGTCTGCTTATATGCGAACTACTTCCTCAGTTTTAGAGCTATAGTTATGAAACTTGGCACAGATGCTTATTCTGTCTGCAAGCAGCACATATGTCAGAATCGGCCAGATCGGACCACTATAACATATAGCTGCCATAGAAACGATCGGTTGAAAATAAGTTTCTGTATGAAAAACTTTTGTGTGTTTCCAATCTCGACCAAACTCACTCGAAAATATCGAAAATAAAGCACGTTCTGCTCATGTTCACCAAATTTTGTCAAAATCGGATCACTATATCTTATAGCTGCCATAGAAACAAAGAGTTGAAAATTAAATTTTCTAATCTAAAGCTTTTCTGCAAGGGTATATATCATTGGCACACCGAAGATAACATTTCTTTCTTGTTTTTTTTTGTACAGAAGGGCAATTACTGGAACTGCATATGACAAGCGTTAAAGTGGAAATTTACAAAGTTAAATTGCAGCTGTAGCTGATGTCAGAATTTCCTGTCGATTATCTGACCTTTGACTTGGCACATAAATTATAAATAAACATATTATCCGCTTTTCCACATTACTTTGCAAACTATAATTAAACATGACAGTAACAGATGTAAACTGCAACTGGAAGTCTGACAATTGGGTGAATAAGTCAGCTACTTTCCAAGAATTATTAAGTAACTATAATTGGATTTTAACTGTTTTAAGTTTTTAATATAACATGAAACCTGTCATTCTGCATAAATGTTGTGTGCGTTTTGTTAATAAAACAAGTATACGTAGCGTATGCCAGTAATTATTGAAGCAATTCGTTGTGGTTAATTAAACTTGTATGAAAAAGATAAAAATGTATATATTTAATATATTTTAATAGTTATAATAATTTCAGATATCATATTTGCAATTAAGTATATCAAAATATTTATTAATATTTAAGCAGTAAATGGAGCTAAGATATGCATGGTTAAGCCCAAGCCAATTTAAAGTTGGACTTTGGTATAATAACTGTAATTTCACCAAACAACTTTCAGTTTTAATGC
The DNA here is from genome assembly GCA_949708635.1 of Hirtodrosophila cameraria. Taxonomy (NCBI): domain Eukaryota; kingdom Metazoa; phylum Arthropoda; class Insecta; order Diptera; family Drosophilidae; genus Hirtodrosophila; species Hirtodrosophila cameraria. The sequence goes on along the minus strand of OX453089.1, from coordinate 75,969,523 downwards.
CAACTGGTGTTAATTTAATTATAAGCGCAATAAATAATGTCGAATTCCAACATGAAAATGTGAAAAACTGCTGGCTGAGCGTTATTCAAATTTCATTCAAACGAATTAAATGAAAATGATATACATACATATACAAATATACATACATATAAACATGCATTTGTACAAATAAGGACCAAAAGCTCGGTCTGTTTATTAAACTGAAATGTGAGTTTTGAGCACGCAAATACTACAAATTTCCGCAATTCATTTTCCACTAACAAAGTGCAATTAAAAACGCGAAAATATTTTAGATTCATTTTTAGTTTTCAACTACAAAATGCCCTATACTGAGTTGAAGAACGACTTATAATACAATCTATATTGCACATAGATATTGTATTCGAATGTTGTATCATAGTCTCTGAGTTCAAAACTTTCATACATCCACACATTCAGTCAATAATAATCAAACTGCAAAAAAACATGATATTATCTGCTTCAACTGTAATAAAACACCTATTTTAGACAAACTTTTATGAGTATATGATATAAAAAACATACATTTGAGTGCACATTGATTATAAAGTTCAGCAGTTAAAGTAAGTACCCAGTTGCACAATAAATTTCGAAACCGATAGGTTGAACAAAGAGTTTGTTAGACAACTTAACACAAATGGATTACCAAACTAAAAATAACTACATGGCCATGTTACTATAAAGTTGCAAACTTTTGCCACAAGAAGTGTAAAGTTAACCTGAATGCTTAATCTCTCTCAAATTGGAGCTTTATCGAGCCGCAGATTGTGTAATTAGCTTAATTAGTTGCTGTTTATAAATGCAGAGTTAACTTACCGCTACGTTTCTGTATCGGATTGGCCATATGCCCATACAAGCGACTCAAATCGATGGCATTTGCCGTTGTTTGCAGCAGCAGCAAAGAGAGTATAAATGTTGGCCAGATCAAACGTCGCTGGTCCATGTTGGATGGCATGGAGGATGACATCCTGCAGCTGTTGTTGCTTGTAACGCTCCTAATTTAGTTGCTGTCCTGTGAACGTGTCGAAATTAAAACACTCGCTTGACTTCGCTTCTATGTGTGTTTTGTATCTTTATCTGTTTCAGTATTTGTAGCTGTTTTTTCTTTCTGTATCTGAAAGGTACAAAACTATCTTTCACACGCGCACGTTTGCCGCTTTATACGAGTGTTTGACAAAGTTTTCTAGTTAGTTTGAGTTGGGTTCGTTGTGGAGCTTTGCATTGAATTGGATTGCTTTCAGTTTCTACTTCCACTTGAACTATTTCTGGGTTTACTGCCAGAGTCTGATTTAATTATTTGTTGGTTGGCACTTCTACACTGCATTTGTTTCAAAGTCGTTTCGCGGTTTCTACATTCACTATTCTAAATGCTAATCGTCTTCTAATGGAGTTATACGCACCATAAATTAGCTTTATTCTTAAGTTACTTTCGTTATGTCGTTTCGATCTAAGTGTTTTCCTCTATATAAGTTACGTTGCGATTTGTACCTTTCTACTATAAACATATATAGCTATAAACCGTTTGGTTTCGTTTTCGTTTAAACTTAAAATCCAAAAGAATTTGCAGGCAAACAAATATTATGTTTTAGTCGACTTTTTACATTTTTCTACACTGCAACGAAAAGAATGAAATAAGCATTAATTAATAATCAATATTTAAAATTTTGTACAAAATGTGTGATAATAACCTTTAACAACTGTTAAGGCATGTTCTTATAAATACATATTCGGAAGAGTATATGTAAGAAAGTAAGAAAAGGCAAATGAGAAATAAGCAAACAACGAAAGTGTGAAAAAATGCAAATGAGAAGTTAATGCAAATATGTCAGTTATCAAAACGAATGTCAAGATGTGCAAATAAAGCAGACCGAATGATAACAAGCCCCAAATTACATTCAAAGTGAACAAACACATACTTAATTATCAGCATTACGAACTTCACACCAAATTTTCACACCACATGAAATTAACATACTATATGTGTATATATGTACTTTATATACATATGAGTAAATATATATAGTCAGAATTATATGAATCAACATCATACGAGGCAATTTAGAAGGCAATGTCGCCTAATCAGCTTAACGAACTTTAACATTTTTTGTTTTTTTTTTTTTTGTTTTTTGGTGGTTTTGAAAAGTTGAACAACCCTTTTCTTTTGCTACCCGACACTCATACAGACATAAGTAGACACATATACATATAATACACTCTGGCCATACTTGAGCGCGTTTTAATGAGTCTCTGGAGCACCCAAAACACATACGCAGCAGTCGCTAAAGGAAATTGTGTGAAAGGAAAAGCAGTAATGAAAGGGAACCCGAAACAGACCTTTAATTATAGCCAAGTAAAAGTTTTTTTTTATTTTTTCTGCACTGAACATTGCTTAAGAGCCAACACAGACGGACAGATAACTTTTATACAAAAAGTCAAGCTGAGCCAGATGAAACTTTTAGCATACTTTTTGGGGCAATCAAAAATGTAGCTAAATTTTCGACTCACTTTATGTAAGCCAAAAAAGGCAAAAAGTTTAGCTAAGCTTGACGGTTCTAAGCACTTGCACAGCTTGTAAAAAATATAAGCAACATTATGAAGCAAGCGACAGCATTTTAATTAGTCAGTTTCCCTCTTCTTTTTTTTGGGAAATGTTCTCGTTCTCTTACTTATTGGGGGTGCGTGGGCACATTTTGTTGACTTTTTGACTTGTTTAAAAAACATCAAAAATTATTTTAGTTGCCCAGCGGCATTTTAACAAGCAATGTTGATGTAGGTCTGTTCGTCTGATCAACTTCTTTTTTTGAGAGCTCTAATTAAAGTTGAAAAATGCTGTAAAATTAAAATGTATATAATATAATTCATGCCAAGAACTTTTATTTGCTTTGACAATACAAAAAGGTTGTGATATTTACGGTCAGTAGAAATGGCTTAACTGGTTAAAATTGAAAAATTGTATTATACCATGAAATATTCTTAAAGTAAAACACTCGCAATTCAACTATCTTAAAGTTAAATAATTTTAATATTTTTATCAAAAGTTTATTAATCACATAAGACAGCAAAGACACACATTGCACTGAAAGTTTTAAAAGCTGATTGCCAGCTTCATTGCCTACGTAAATTAACCAACTTTTTGCAAAACGAGTGTTTACGGCCAAATGAATTTATATGTAATATGATCAGCACTTGGCCCAATTAACCATTGGCCATGAACAAGAGCATCTAAAAGCCTAGAAAACTTTTTAATGTCCACAGAAAACTTAATTCTCAGCTAACTTTGGATTTGCAGTTAAGTTTTGCAATGAATTTCTTATGATTAAATCAAAAACAAACAAAAAAATTTAATAAATATCTAAGGCTTATAACCTTGCAAAGCATTTGTAGTCTATAAAAAGCTGCGTTGCAAGAGAAACAATTTCATCTAGTGAAACTGCTGCATTTACCCGTGAGATTAAAGCCATAAAATTCAGTGACAATTCCCAGACAAACATAAACAAAGTTATGCCGGAACCAAATTCTTTAATAAACTCAAATGAAAGTTCTGTGCAAACGATTTAAAAAACAATTTCAAAATGTATAAATAAAAGACTGACGTCTTTTTGCCATTATTAAACGACAAGGGAAACACCATTTTCGACCAAATTATGTACACCAGTGGCAAAAGAAGCTAAATAACTCAAGACGTGTTTACCGTACAGACAATCTAGGCCAAGATTCAAGCACAAACCACATGGCCAAATAAGTAGTACGATAAGCCACAAGAGACGCACAAACAGACATGCAATAAAGTAGCAAACTAAGTGAGTTATATGGCCGGATAGCAAAATGTTGCCAAATTGTTTTCAAAATGTAGCGCAAGTCGCTTTATCCAAAAGCGTAACTTTTTACGTGAGCACAGTTAAAGTGAAAAGATCAATCTGTAAAAACCTAAAAAAGAACAAAATGAATATTGATTGAAAGTAGTGTTTCTGACTCCACTTGCGAATCAATTCAACAAAACTGTGTACAGCATACTTTCGGGCTTGTGTGTTATTTAGTTTGGTGCTGCGCCGAAAAGTATGCTACACACTTTTTTGTGGCATTGATATGAAAGTGGTTTTTGGTATTGACAATCAATTCGCACTGTCAACAAGATACTGACAAGTTATCGACATGACAGTTGACACATTTTGTACATTTCATTAATGTAAACAAATTTGACGATAAGTTTGAAATCGTAAACATGAAAAAGTAAGCCTTAAAGTAAGGTTCAAAAAGCAGCAAAGTGTAATATTTTAAGGCCATAAATTTTGGTTAGCTTTTGGCTACCTTTAAAATAGAAAAATGTATATAAATAGCGGCAGAAGCAGCAGCCAAAATCACACACAAGCATTAATTTGCATAAAATGTATACGGCTCAGGAAGACTAAGACTGCCCACAACAACAATAGCAACAACAACAACAACAACAGCAAGAACATAAAAAGTGTGCTTGATTTTCACAGGATTTTTCCAGCCTTTTATATATATAATTTTGTAGCGTTCATGAAATGGTTTGGGCTCTGAATTTTCTTAATGCATAATTTAACAGCTACCGTTGGACTGGGGAGAGTCAAAGCAAGAAGCAGAGGAGAGCGGACAGGAGCAGAGGCAAAGCAACAGTGAGTGCGCCTAAAAGCAGGCAACAATCAACAACTGCGTGTTGTTATTCAAGGCACAACAACAACAAAATACTCAAGCAGGCACACAAAACACACACGGCGTATACGCAACATGAATCAACGGAGGTCTAACGAGGCTAGAACTGAGGCTGAGACTGAGACTAAGCTCGGTGAGGTGAATAATGTGCACGGCAACGGTGCCAGAATTAAAATCTTAAACACAGACATACACACACAAACACACACACACACACAATGTACACATAAATTCGGTCATAAGATTTTTCTTTAGTTTGTTGTCAATTTTGTCACTTGATTTCGAAGTTTACTTTAACAATGCCGCCACAAAAAAGGTACCAAATTGATGTGCTACATTTTTATTACAAGCACACACACATAAACACACACGAACACATACACACACATACACACATGAGTATACAAGCAGTTGGAAAAACGCGGCAATAAGAAAAACAATTTTCTAGTTATATAAAAAAAATGTCATAATATATTTTTATGCATTTCTTATATATTTTTTTGTGTGTTTTGCAGAACTGTGTGTATATATAGTATATATATGTATGATAATATTTGGTTACAGTACGTTTGAGTACGAGCCAACAACTCGAACAACTATTTACAACTCCGCTTGAGTGTAAGTTTCAAACTCGACTGAAGCATTGAGCGTTTCGAATGCGACTTTTATCCGATTCAATTCACTCAGAAACCCGACCATATTTCGAGTGCTTTTCAAAACGCCTACGCGAGTCTCTCGTTCTCATTCGTAAGCTCCTTGCGGTCTACTCTTTCACTCAGAGCTGTTAATGCTCTCTGCAGCTGCTTATCCTGGTATAAGGTGCAAAGGTAATACGACTGAGTTCCCTGAACGTTCATTACAACAAGTTGCCACACTGCAAAAAGTTGGCAAAATATTGAAATAATCTTAGAACAATTAATTGCAGTTCTTATTACAAAAATGAAATTGAAATCGAGTAAATGTTGCTGCTGGAAACATAGTTAAATCCTAATTATACTAAAGTAGATCTACAAAATTTCAATATACAAATATATAATCAGGCCTGTTCGAGTTCCACCTTTGAAACATACTTTTAGGCTAAACGAAAAAATATATTTAAGAACAATACTTGAAGGATTTTATAATTCTAGGATGCTCTAAAAAGAATGATATACACTTTTCTGTGAAAACGATTCGAAAGTGAAATTCGGAAATGGAAAAATTGTAAAAAAAATTGTTGACTCAATAAAAATGACATTACTGATTTTAATATAATATTTTTGTGCATTTGAATCTTTTTTTACATGATATTCGAAAGCGTTGATTTTCAATGTCGACTTAAAATAATGAAATCAAAGCGTATAAATTACCATTCGTGGGTCCACCACCAATCTCAAGTTCAATGCCAGAAAGCAAAGCCGTGTTCCAAGAAAAACCCCAGACATCAATATACTTACGACTTTCATCCTCAAACACAAAATGTTCCACCTAATTGAAGCCACAATTATTAATTAGTACCGTACAGTTTAACATCTCTTTGTGCCCGCTGAGCGTAATGTATGATTTCCTGGTAAAGGAAAAGCACATGGCAATGAAATATAACCCAATGCTATCTTATAACAGCCCTTTGAGTTGAACATCAGGGAAACAAAGAGATTTCTCATACGATTGTAGAAGAGCACGCCGGTTCCGACCCCGCCCCGTTTGCTGCCCACGCAAACATCTCGGTCCATGGCTGTATAGCTTTATATATGTATATATGTATATATATCCAATAGTTTGCCAACCGGGCTCTTCACATGGGGCGCCCACGCAGCATTGAGGGTAGCGCTGATTCGCTCTGGCAAAAAAGCTCAAGGGGTATACCGAGTGGGCGATGTTTTTTTCAGCGCAAAGCACTCAAAACTGAGTGAGATTTGAGTTAGCTGGAGTTAAACAGAGAGGGTTAATGGTTTCTTGGTTTGTTTGTCTTTTGGAGCGATAGAACAAGTAACGGTTATATTTTAAAGTGTTCTTCAGGGACTTTCAACTTGTTTTCCAAAATGTTTATGGTTGAACGACAAACTTTCTTATAAGTAAACTTAACTTTTATTTGGGCTTTGAGAAAGCTGAGGAGGTAATCTACCGAAGACGAGTTAAGTTTGCATTGCAATTGAAAAGAAAAACAGCTCAAAAAAGAAAGTTCTACACTCTGAATTATAAGCACATGTGGTTATGCTTTAATGTTTTCTCTCAAAACTCAAAAAATGTAACTTTAAAAGTAAATTGAATATTAAGAAAACATGCTTATTTAAGATAAAATGTAAACTAACGTTCAAGTCTAGATTTACAAGCTCTAAACTTTAATTTTAAAACATTCCAAGAACGTAATTGTACTTGATATCAAATTTTATGTATTTTTTTAATTTACTTCTAAAGAAATTGTTTTTGATGACAAAAGTACGTTTTAAAACATTTTTACTTAAGAAATCGAGTTTAATTTGAGCATTTTTGACCTCGTTTCTAAAATAAGTTCCATTTATGTTTTCATTTTAAAATTCTGCATTTTAATATTTGTACAGAATAAATTGTTTTGTTTGTTCTAATTTCTCATTCAGTTTTTTCTGTCTATATATTTCGACAACACGTCAAGTAGAATAATTACAAACTAACGAAACACGAGCATTCCGCATATTAGGAAAAATTTTCCATTATTAATCAATTATATATTATAATTATATTTCACTTCAAAAACTGATGTTTCTAATTATCATATAAGTTGTAGATTATATGTTGCTCCATTAATTGTCGATTCATACCTGCTTGCATTATGATAGACAGTTAATTAACATAATTACAAATAAATTACCATTATAGGGGTAATAAGTGCAATGCTCCAACTACCTATAAAAACGACCTGCAAACTGGGTCAACAACTTCAATTAGGAGTTAACCACATCAATATGAAGTATTATTTGTGTCTGAAATTTGTATTCATTCTACTTTTCTGCTTTTCGGTCTATGCAAAACAAATGGCTCACAATCCTTATCGTCGTAATTTGGAAATGCTGCTGCAGGAACCCAATTCAGGACCTTATACAAAAAACGATGCTGCTGCAGTGCAGGAACTTTGGTTAACCCAAAGAGTAGATCACTTTGATGAGCTCAACAATAAAACCTGGCAAATGGTAAGATGTTAAATTTAAAAATTAAAGTTTTGTTTAACATTAAGTTTAACATTTAAGCGCTATTTACGCAATGCCAAGTATCATAGACCACAAGGACCCATTTACATATTCGTGGGTGGCGAATGGACCATAACACCAGGTCTTCTGAGCACAGGTCTAACACACGACATGGCTTTGGAAAATGCGGGTATTTTGTTTTATACAGAGCATCGTTACTATGGCCAGAGTTTGCCATATGAGTAAGTTGGCTTTTGTATTAAAATTTATATATAGCTGCAATATGTTTGTTATAAATTATAGCATTGATAGCCTGTCTTTGAAGCATCTGGAACATTTGACATTGTATCAAGCACTGGCCGATCTGGCGTATTTTATTCGTTATCAAAAGTCACATTACTCTAATCTTAAGTATTCCAAGGTATTATTAGTTGGTGGTTCCTACTCGGCCAGCATGGCAGCTTGGATGACTCAACTCTATCCTGAACTTGTAACTGCCAGCTGGGCTTCGAGTGCTCCTCTGCTTGCCAAGGCAGATTTCTATGGTACGATAAACTTGTCTTAAATGATCGCTTTTCTATAAATTGTTTTTATTTCCATAATCTTTCTGTTTTAATAGTTATATGGTTTTTTATGATCATACTTACTATAATCAGCTAAATACTTATTATTTTCAGAATACATGCAATTGGCAAATAACTCGATGAATCTTAGCTATGGAACCAACTGTACACAACGTCTAGAGAAGGGTCTGCAGCATCTGGTTAAACTTTTCAATGGAAACGAGACGATTGGATTACTAAAACGACTTAATGCCTGCGACAATTATAATGCAAGTGATGTGCTGGATCGAATGAGCTTCTTTAATGGCATTGGCAATTACTTTGCATGGATTGTGCAGAGTTACAGGTGAGCACTGTGCATTTACAATTGGGACAAACTGTCAAATCCATTTTGAAGCACTCACATTGCAGGACTCTGTGACAGACTCATGACGCTGCACTCCAGCGATGAGGAAGCTGTGGAAAGCTTGTTGGAGCAGCTCTTTGGCAATGGAGAGCGGTTAAGCAGTCGTCAATGTCAGGATTTTAGCTATGAGGCAATGTTGCAGCTGTTTGTCGAAACTACGGAACAGAATTCAGGCGGTAAGTTGAACAGTGTTGACTTGCAACCAATCCGACAACAATTTGCTTGTAGCACGCGCTTGGTTCTATCAGACATGCAACCAGTTTGGTTGGTATACCACAACGATGACCGCAAGCTCAACTAGCTCATCCTTTGGCAATCAGGTGCCTTTGTGGTATTTCGAGCAATTATGCAGGGATGCCTTTGGTCCTGCCCAGACACCAGCACAACTTGCCACGGGCATTGCACAACACAATGCACACTTTGGTGGCATTAATTTTAAGCAGGGTGTGGGATACCATAACGTGCTATTCACACATGGACAGCTGGATCCTTGGCGAGCACTGGGACAACAGCTTGGCGAACAGGCGTTAATTATAACTGGTATGCACTAGCTAATTAGCTGGTTAAACTTTGTGTTAATTTATGTTCTGACAATGGCAGGATATTCGCATTGTGAGGACTTGGCTAGCATCAATGTGAAGGACAGCGTGGCGTTGAATCTGGCCAAGCTGCGTGTTATGTCCTTTCTGCGACGTCACATTACTGCAGCAATATAAATGACAAGAGTTCGCCTTTACTCATTAAATAAACAACACGTGGGAGTCAATTTCTAAATTCCTTTACTTTATACTTGTCGTAGGCGTTCGTCCTTTGCCTCAATGGGCTAGAAGTAAACAGAGACAAATTGAGTGACACTTGGACATAAGTGTATGGACATATCTTGCATGTGAGTGCCTGTTAGAGTGTGTGTGATTGGGTGTGTGTGTGTATGTTTGTTTGGTTTGTTAGCTAAGCTCAAAGCATCTAGAAAGCAATTTCTGTTGATTAGCTAAATGCACTTATGCTTGTTTTGCACTTTGTTTACTTGTTGTTGTTAGTTTCACATAGCTAATTCTACAACAAACTAATTCAGATGAACCAACTCGTTATACAAGCGTCTACATGACGTAAGCTGCAAAATTGCATCACCAAGTGTTGTAATTTCAAAAGTAAACACTAGATACTTTACAAACATTGAAAATTGAACATTTAATTCAAATTTTATTTAAGATTGAAAGAAAAATGCTTACCACAAAACTATACTTTAACATGTACAAGTTACAACCTTTTTTAAAGCTTTATGAAAGCTAATTTTGAAACAGTTTCAACAATCTTAAATCCATTGTTGTATGACTGCATACTACATGCATTTACTCGTATGCAACAACATTTATGAGACAAGAGCATTTTTATCACTGCACTTAAGGCGCTTTATATTCATATCATATTTGGTCATATATGACAAGCTAAGCAGCGGCATTTACCCTGTATTCCAGGCATAGCTACACTTTACGAGTATGTCACATAAATGTCACAGGTTTAAAGCTGTATCATGTCATCATGCCAGCAGGGCGTATACGCAATGTCAATGCAATGCAGAAATATGCATGGCATCCGGTAAGGCGACAAAACAAATAGCTTATAAAATATTTTTACTGCACTGCTAAACAGAGAAAAATCAAAAGAATCAAGATGGAACAGCAGCTAAAATACCCTTGGATTATGTGCTAGACTAAAATATTTTCATTCAAGAAATTGCAGAGTTTAACGCAAATTGAATGCAACTAGAAGCTTATCAATCAATATCAAAGTCCCGGCTGCAGTACACTCTGTACTTACTTACTTTTGAATAGAGTATGTTTAAAAACAACAAATTAAGCTAAAAAGATATCTTGGCGCAACAGGAGAATGTTTTCATGTGTCCGTACGCAGCCAAAGGACCAAAGGATTGTATCCGAGAGCCTGTGAAACACGTGCTGTGCATTGCAGAAAGGATTGCAAAATAAAATGACAACCAGTGTTCAAATATTAAAGCCAAAGTTGCTTCATCATATACACACGGAATGTGAAATGGGCCTGAGCCATATGCATATAACTTCTGGCCGACGCTAGGGGGCGCTTTATGGCAAATGGGGTGCTATATAAAGTTATTATTATTGCCAGTCGTTGTCGCTATTGTTATTGTTGTTGTTGTTGTTTCTGTTGTAGCCATGCTCCCATTGATATTTCCGATGTTTTTTCTCATGTGAAAATTGCAAATTGCTTAAATTGCACAGTTGTCGCATTTCCTCGTTGTCCTTGTTGCTGTTGTTCTTATTGACAGTATCCCAGTCCTTAGGCTGTTGCTGCAATTGAGTGCAAAAATCATCAACATATATGTAACATCAATTTTATTTTAAAAGACTCACATTTGCATTCAGTTAAGTGGAATCCAAAAATGTATATGTATTTTTATGCACTGTTTCTATAAAGTGTAATATTTTGATAAAGTATTAAGGCAAAGAGAATCAGTTATTTATGCATGTTTCCATTTCCGATTCCAATCAAAACATTCTGAATCGGAATAACTAGCTGTTGTGAAGTCCAAAAATCGACTAAAAAGATTTGCTTACGAGACAGTGGAATAAAAAGCTTACGAGCTTATCTTTAGAAAGAAAGAACGATGGCATTGTCAATTGAAAATCGGAATGAAAAGTTGTCAGAAATGGGAACCGGCCTTATTAGAATAGATTTTTTTAGGTACACGTTTTAGTTTCAAAGAATTAACGAAACAAATACCTAAGTAACGAAACTATTTAATGCTAAGTATAGAAAGTGAAGATGAGATATAGTAAATTTTAAATAAATTATATGTATATGTTCTAAACACTTTGTCTGCCTATGGTATATACCAATATTTATCGCGTCGCTTTCATTTTCCACCCAGAAAGAAACAGTCCTTGAAATATTTTCATATTGTACTCTTTTTATAATATATATATACTTTTAAATGAATTTCAAAAAACTCTTAAAGAAATTTTAAATAAATGTTAAGTGGAATCCATAAAGTACATTTATCCCAACGGTATCAAAAACAACTCTTTGGGAAGAACAAATTTAACCGCTTGGCTATAAATTTGCCGAAACATCCATCAGGTTCTTTGAGCAGTTTTTGAAGCTTTGAGTTTGACTGCTGTTACTTACGAGTTTTTTCATTTCAAAATTAATAAATATTTTTATATGAAAAGTTGATAGTTTGCAATAATGACGAGATGAACAAGATCAAAAACTAAATCATTTCGTTAAATACAAAATTACTTTAAGCTGAGCTTAGCCTCAGGACATATCACTTTAAAAACAACAAAATCAAGAACATCGCTAAAACCCACATATTGACATTTGTCAGTTGAACTTTTTGCAATGTTATTCTATTTAAATGCCAAAAGCTTTTCGCCCACTCAAACTGAAAAATGCGCTCATTTAAGCACTCCCTCTGTCACACTCTCATTTTGGAACTCAGAGAGCAAAAGCTTTCGCTCTTTGGCTCAAAAGTAATGTACATTATGAATGGAGCATCCTGTTGCTTGAATAAACTTGTAACAGGTGGCAAGGCTTCGACAGCTCTCAGTAAGCCAAGAGACAGCTTTAATGGAGCTGCTGATGAGGCCAGATGGTAAATGGTAAAATGGTTTAAAGAAACCACCCACAGTCAACCCCCAAAGAACGCAACTTGATGCGTTTGAGAGCAACTTGGTAAAACGCTTTCAGCAGATACCTTGACACTGTGACACTGTGACACACAAACATGTTTGCACTTGGCGATGCGGCGCGACGTTGAGTATAAATTACAAAAAAAAAACAGCAACAACAAGTACTTTAGAGTTGCCATTGCCTAGTCTCAGGGTTGTTACCTTGAATTTTCGGCAGCTACACACATACATATACAAGTACGAGTAGTGTAGCTCTATTTTGGCTATGGCTGAAATAACTAAGCCAAATGGATTAGTTATCTACCAGTTTATGCAACGCTCGAGCTTGTTAAGCTTAAAAGTTAATGCAGAGCTGACTAACAAATTGCTGTCAAGCTGAAGGATTATATAAAGTGTTCTTGAACTATGAATTAATTGCAAACAAGCGCATTGTTAATTATATTTGATATATTACAATTATAAAACGAATGTGCAGAACACACAAGTGTTACATTTCGTTGATATATAAAATAAAGGACTTGTGCCAATTTGTGGGACTAATTTTCGTAAAGCTAACTTTAAATTTAAAAAAAAAAAAGCTTAGAAAATCGTAAAAACGTAAGTTAAATTTGGCTAAAATTAAGAAATTATTATTTTCAGAAATGAATAAAAATTCAAATGAAATGCACTCTAATAGAAAATACAAGTTTTTAAATTTAATTTTATTTTTATTCTTGAACACAAGAAAATTGATACATTTCATGTTTTTTGTGCTTATGATTCGAAAGTTTGAAACTTTAAGCTTGGCTAACTTATTTCGTTTTAAGGTCCTCATTCATACCCTCAGCTTACGCCCATACAAGTATTAATTAAGCTAAGCAAATATTGTCAAGTGGTTCAGCTTTCTGGCTAATCGCTGGCACAAACTCATCTTAAGTTGCTCAAAATACTGTTATGCTGCACTTTGAACTATATACACACGTGTGGCTTATGAAAATATTTCTTGCTTTAAAAAACTTTTAGTTGGATTCACCGGAGTCTGTTCTAAGTTGAATTCTCCCGGGCGCAAGGTGATCTAAAAAACTTTGCTCACTAATCAGGATTATAATTTAATTTTTCCAACCCCCGTGCGAATTAAGCTGGCCTTGTGCTTCATCTGCTGAATGCCTGGCTCAGTTACCCTCGGTGCGCTTAATTAGCCAGCGGCAAATCATTTTCCAGATTTTAGCTACTTGGCAAGTGAACTTTAATTGAGCGTTCAAATGTTTGCACAAGTAGTTGCCCTACCGTTTCTAAGCACTGGAAATGCCACAGTGGCTTCTATATATGCTGTATATATATATTCAAATATCAAAATAAAATCTTGTATTTAATTCAGACTAGAAATATAGAAAATTAAAACTGCTAAGAAATGAATTTTGTGGGACGTGTGCGATTTATTCAAATATTTTATAAATTAAATTAAACTCTATTTGGTTAAATAACTTTTTGGAATATTAATAATAAATAACTTGATAATATATATGTATATATATAAATATATGAATACAACAGTGGGTATATATCAGTGTTTTAATCAATGAATTGATTTTGTGGTGCATTTGTTATTTCATTGGCATTGAAAAAAGTAATGCTTAATGAAAATTTTCTTAATTAGCATTGAAAAAAGTAGTAGTCGATGAAAATATTTATACTCTTTTTTTAACTTTTTTGAAAAAAAAGGAAAAAAGAGTATATTGGGTTTGTGAAATGTCCGTCTGTCCGTCTGTCCGTCTGTCTGTCCGTCTGTCTGTATGAACGCAGGTTTTTTCCACAGTTTTGAAGCTAGAGCAACCAAACTTGGTATACATGTTGGTATATACCATAGGCAGACAAAGTGTCAAGATCTCCCCCCCACCCCCACCCCTTCCCCCACAAACCGCAAAAACCTATATCTTCCACAGTTTTATAGCTAGAGTAACCAAATTTGGCACAAGGGCTACTTATCACATCCTTCATTGATCTGGCAAAAAAAAATTCGGCCACGCCCACCCCCGCCCCCACAAATAGGCAAAGTCTGTATCTCCCCCACCCCTTTAGCTAGAATCACCAAATTTTGCAGGTTGAATTCTGTTGCCCTATTTAATAGATTGGATAAAAATATTTTTGCCACGCCCACCCCCGCCCTTGCAATCAAGCAATGTTTGTTTCTCCCAAACCTGTAGAACAGGCCCAACCAAATTTTAATTGATGGCAAAACTTTAAAGATTTGAGCAGAAATTCAATTGCCACGCCCACTGACTCCGCAAAGAGGCGAAAAAAAGAGTATATCGCAGTCGGGTGCATCCGACTGCAACGTTCTTACTTGTTTTAAATTGGATTGAAAAGAAAAACTTAATGAACACTGACATCTATAGCATTGAAAAATTCTTATGATATTTTGATAAGATACAATTGATTTTTCTGAAAAATCGATAACAATTCCAGGAAATACCGAATAATTATTTTATTATAACAAGATAAATTAATAAAGAGTTTCAAAATGTAATTGATTTGGTTGCTTCTAGTTCAGTTACTTTTTCAATTAAGTAATTTCATTTTAACAGTGGCTTTTCTTACAATAAGTTATGTAACTATATTAAAGAAACTTTTATTAACATACATTGAACATTGCCATGGATAGTTAAATGATATTTCATATATTATTTTTAGTATTTGCTTATCTAATTACTCCCTGTTCCCATTAAAAATGGGAAAAAGGGAGTTATAAAGTACTGCAAATGTGTGTAACAGACAGAAGGAGGCATTTCCGACTATATAAACAATATATATTCTTGATCAGGATCAACAGCCGAGACGAACTAGCCATGTCCGTCTGTCTGTCTGTCCTGCTGTCTGTGTGACTGTATGAACGCGTCGATCTCAGAGACTATAAGAGCTAGAGACACCAAACTTGGCATGCAGGTTCCTGTATCCCATACGTAGATCAAGTTTATTTCAAATTTTGGATGCACCCCCCCGCACCCCCGCAAATCGCAAAAGACTCCCACAGCCACAATTTTAAAGATAAAGCTTTAATTTTTGGTACACATGTATGTTTAATCAATGTCTTTCGGATGTGTAAATTTCAACACGATCGGATAAATAGCACCAAAGTTATAGAAGAATCTATTACGCCCGTCTCAGCAGCAGCAACAACAGTTTGACAAGCAGTTTACGAGTTAAGTGCACTGCTTGCTTGTGTTACGCCCGTATCAGATGGCAGCAACAACAGTTTGACAAGCAGCTTACGAGTTAAGTGCACTGCTTGCTTGTGTTGTCGCTGAACTGCTTGAAATGCAAGTTGGGAGCAGGGAGTCTCGTAGTCGGGCGCACTCGACTAGAGTATTCTTGCTTGTTTTTTTTTTAATTTTCAAATTTTTTTTTTGTTGATTTGTTCAAATGGTTATAGCTTGGAAGTTCTACCATAGATTTTAACGAGTGATGACTTTTTCAAAACGTTATGAATGAATGTCCATGCTCAAAGAAGAATTTAGTGAGATGCACAGATTTTCCTCGAATTTTCAAATTTAATTCCAACTAAACATTCTTGAAAAAAAAAATATATTTTCGCAGTTTTTGACTCAATATCTCCAAAACTCTTAGATATGAGTCCAAAATGCAAGTGACTTATTTGTTGGGGTATATATTGACTTTCATTTTATGTATTGTTCGGTGCTGCAATACGCAAACTAAAGTCAATTATTTGAACTTACTTCAAAAAAATTCAAGTTGAAAAAAAAACTTTGAAAATTTAAAAAAAAGTCCAACTTAGAAAAAATTCTAGTCTTAAAGAAAAACATTGAAAATTTTTTAAAAAAAAACTCTACCTAAGAAAAAAAAAATTATTTTCGTGATTAAGGAGGGACCTCTAATGTATCATAATTTTCAATATGGGCCCGGATGCACGCGATAAGCCTCCATTTGTTGCATAGTGTAATTCGCTGGTTTTAGGCATCGCGAGCTTCTTTAGTATTATCACTGGATGCTTGGGATGCTGGCAACTGAGTCTTCTTCTTTTTCTTATTATACCATTTCTTTTTAAATGGCTGGGCATTTGGCTGACGCTGAGTTTGATCCTCAACCTGATCAACATTGTCAGACAACTGCTGTTGAGCCTGCTCATTTTTATTGGAAATAACATTTGATGCCTCAGTGCCGCATACTTCATTAACTGACTTTTGAATCTCATTTGCCTTTGGTTGCTGTGAGCTATGTGAAACTTGCTTAAATGGTTTCTGCTTGTAGCTTAGCGGATTGTTAAATCGTAATTGTTGGCTATTTGTTGCCAGATTGCAGCTTGTTGATGGTCCAACAGAACTAGAGCTATGCACATTTTGCATATTTACAGTTGGGCGATACTGATGAGGTCCCATGTTTGGTCGACAATTATTGGGAAACTGCATAATTGATGCCATGCCATGCATGATGCTGTTGCCATTCAAATTCATGTTGCACATACGCAACGATAAATTTGACACGCCCATTTTGTGATGACGTGTACTTTCTCGTTTTTGCCAATGCCACAACAAATGATCTTTGAATTTGGGAAAATTGCTAGTCATAAATGTGCATTGATTGCAACGAACGGGCGAAGTATTTTTCAATTTATCTGCCATATCAGCTGATATGGGCTCAACACAGCCAGATGTGTTCAGAAGCGCATATACAGCCTGAAATGTTATAAACAAATCCGTATTGAAATTATTCCAGTGATGAATGCGACGCATTGACTCTGAACAGAAGTCATCGGATATGACATGCATATTTAAGCGATTCATAAACGCGTTTATCTTAAATCCAATCCGAAAGTTGCTGGATGGCAAATGTTGTTTTTCAATGATTTGATTGGACAATTGCATCATGTGATCCAGCAGAGGCAAGTGCTCGCGGCTTAGCTAAAGTATATCAAATGAGTACATAATCACATTGCATATATTGTTAAAATAAAGTTACCGCAGTCACATTGACAATATCCTCTTTGGGCATTACAACATAATGATATTCCGCCTTGGGATTAGTCACATTGCGCAGCACCGCAGCTCGTTCGCTTTGTAGAAGAACATCCTCTCCCGCTTCCAATTTACGGGTCAATATGCCACGTTCAAATTCCTCATCTCTCTCCACCTGCATGGCTTTAAGCAATTTATGGTGAATCACCGGAATATGAAAATGTAGTTAACCAGACACAACAAACGCAGCCAACAAATCGAATCAAACTAAACACTTCGACTCGTAACATATGTTTTAATTGTGAATACTGCTCGACAGTGCTGCAAGTCGTGCAAAATGTGAAAGATAGCTTTCAAATAAGCTTGTAGTTTTTAGCAGTTGCCTCTGCGTCACCAATACATGTGCTTCTGTGTATGAAAAGATCACTTTGGTGACGTCAGGCTGCTTCGAGGAGCTATCTGCGCATGTCTTTTTTATTTGCTTTTCCAACAAATTGCTGACGTGGCATTGATTCAAAGTGTATACCCTAGAGCCATGAAATGTGAAAAATGGTATTATACATACATAACACTTAAAAGAAGATATAACCAATTCTATAAGGGATCTGAATTATTTTCAATCCCTCAATGCTTGAAAAGTAAATGATACTGCAGATCTTTTTTTTCGGGTTGTTTTTTATTTTTTTAAATATCCTGCTGTTTCCAAAACCCTCCCAAATTCCTTATATCAATTTGTGTTATCTGTAACTTGTTCCTATTTTAAATAATATTTTTAAAACACAAAATATTTAAATAATTATAATATTTTATAACAGAGTAAATACAAAGTTGCAGTCGCATAGCAGTATTTCATTTTATAATTTTGAAAGCCGTCTCAATTCCTGTCCCAATGCAATCACAACCTTAATAGATTACATTTAACTAATTAATACTCATACACTTTTACAATTTATCTATCGTAAAGTGTCATATTATTGATAAGGTTACAAGCTGTACCATAGGTTTCCAGAGTATCTCTTCCTTGGGCACCCTCAACTTAAGGGTTGTTATATCTTTTCTTAGTTATGTACGCAGCCAGAACAAAAATGCGCATAGAATAATGTGATTATATAACTAATATCATAATAATTATTGTTGATCTCTTGTTTTTATTAAATATTAAGTTCGTTTTTGATTTTCGTACATATAAAAGATTTTAAAATAATATTCAAGTACATACATTTAACAAACGTATGTTAAAATAATATTAAATACTTTATGTTCCAGCATCTTTTCTAGAATTACTTGGCGTTTACGGACTAGACGACTCTTCATTTTTGCTCTCTGCCAATTTTTTCTTGCCTTTTCCGGCCTGAGCCTGATCTTGATCGCCAGGCGAAGCTTGTGGACACCCATTATTAGTATGTTTAGAATTAGATTTGCTTTGCATGGTTTTATTTTGAGGCACATTCATTGCAGTGGAGCTTCCTGCTGCGTTATTGCTATTGGTTTGAGTTTGATTATGTTGTGGTTTAGGCTTCCACTTGGGTTTGTTTTGCATGGCTTTATTTGAACGAGTAATTGAGTGTGGTCCATTAAAATTGTTTTGACCCTGCTTAAAGGGGGGCCTGTGGCCATGATACTGAGTAGGACGAATTAGTTCCATATTTGGAGATTGCTTAAATGGATTAAAATGTGGCTGTGATTCAGTTTGTTGACGCTGCTGATGTTGCACATTTGGCATTCGTTTGCCAGTGGAACTTTGCGGTTTTTCCAGATGTTGACCATTTGGCAACTGAGTAAAATGATTGGAATGTTGTGGACTATCTGAGCTAAACTGATTAAATCGAGATTGCTGCTTTTGCTGTGGATAATATCCTCCACCCTGATATTTGGCATGCGGTCTGAAGTTCGCTCCAGGCTGCTGTTGCTGAGCATATGGCATACGTAAACCGATTGGGGCATGTGGAAATTGATTAGATTCCTGCTGCTGAAAGTTTGTCTGCTGTCTTGGCATATAGTTTACATAACCTTGCTGTGGCTGTTGTTGTCCATTTGCAGCTTGTCTATAAGCTGACTTCTGAAAGTGTCTCTCAAATGGATTTGAATATGGTACCGATGGCTGCTGCTCAGTCGGCTGCTGTCCCATGCCTTGTCGCCAATTATTTGGCTGTTCGCTTGGTTTTGTATTTGTAGCACGGTTGCTGACATTTGGCTCCTGATCAGAACTTTGACGCCAGCTTGTTGTCTTCAGCTTGGGATCTTCAATTGCATCACAAACTTTAGCTACTTCTGTGCTTGGCGACACCTCCAATTTAGTTTCTTTCAGCATGTTAATCACTTTATCTGTCAGCTTTTTGGATTCAAAATCCCTTTCACGCTTAATCCAATGCCAATGCAAGTGGTTCTTAAGAGCCACCAAACTCTCGCTTTCAAAACTGCATTGATTGCAACGCATTAGCTTTGTCGATACCAATTCCTCGACCTTATCCTCAGGCATTGGATCAATGGAGCCCTGCACGTGTAGCAGGGCGTATGCAGCCTGGTAGGTAATAAATAGATCGGTATTAAAGCTGTTCCAGTGCTTAACACGACGCATTGACACTGAATAAAAATCATCGGATATGACATGCATGTTAAGGCTTTTCATAAACGCGTTTATCTTAAACCCAATTCGAAAGTTGCTGGATGGCAAATGTTCTTGCTGCTCTATAATCTGATTGGCCAGTTCCATCATGTGATCCAGAAGAGGCATGTGATCTCGTGTCAGCTGCAATGCATATATATATACATATGTAAATAAGCACATACACATAAATATATATATACATGTACAAACCTACCTCAGTCACATTTTCAATATTCTCCTTTGCCACAACAAGAAAATGGTATTGCGCCTTGGGATACTTGTCTTTCATCACCATCGCCAAATCGGTTTCGATCAGTATATCCCTGTGTTGAGACATTTGAAATTTTAAAGTATTTTTTCGATTTTCCATTTTGTTTAAATCTAATTGTGTGTGAACCACCGAAAACTGAAATCGAAAACAGTTTACATGCGTGCTAAAATGACTATCAACAAGTTGTTTGAAACAAATGGAATCGGCACATGTTTTGTTGCTGAACACTCCAAGAAGGTGTTGAATAACATAAGGGGATTCCAGATATTGATAAGCAATATAAAAGAATCAAGTTAAAAAATCTTTAGAAGATCTTATATATGGAATTAAAATTTCTATATACATAAGTAATAAAAGACGCGTTATTGAAATTTTTTCAAATACCGCCTTTTGCAGCTGCTGACTTTGATCATATCTTAACAAAATCGTTAGCTTTTGCGAATTTTAGAACATAACATTGTCTCTGAGCAAGTGAAATTAAATCTAGTTAAACGATGACTCTAAATGGTCAATCGGTTGAAATTTAATAACATTGTTCACAGCTGTTTGTTAACATAAGTTTGTGCGATTTTTAAGGTATGAACTCTAAAACTGATCTCACATATCGAACTTAGCCTGGGAACAGTTTTTGATTACTTTTGTGGAACAGCTGATTTGGTATCGATACTTTTGTCTGGAATACCCAGCCTATAGCTTGCATAGTTTACATACATTTGCATATTGTTATTGTTGTCCTACAGCTGTTTACTGGCCTAAATGCTCATGCAGGTGTTGCTTGAGCGAAGGTATATTTTTGGCAACAAATTCGCACTGATTGCAACTTAAAGGCTTTGCCAGCAACTCGTCCAGTTTAGATTTGGGCCAACGTTGTATGCAGCCGTCTTCATTTAGATTGGCATAGAGTTCTAGAAAAACATAAATTAAAAATTATTACCAATTATCAACTGCTTTATGTATGTCCAACTTACTTTCATATGGCACAAAGAGCGGCGTATTAAAGCTATTCCAATGTTTTTTTGTTTTTAAGCAATCCGATACAAAATCCTTTGAAATGACGTGCAAATGCAAACGTTGCATGCTCGGCTGCGCATGAAACCCAATTTGAAATCTTTCCCAACTTTCGCCTCGCACTTCGATAATATTGCGCGCCAGCAGATGCAGTTCCTCCAGCAATGGTAAATGTTTTCTGTTCAGCTATTTGGTTTTCAAACAATGTATGTTGTGAAACTAGAATTGGTTTGAATTTGATTAGTTGTTACCTGAAATATGCTGGCAATATCCTCTGTGGGCAACACAAGATAATGATGACGTGCCTTTGGAAATTTATCGGCTATGACAACGGCTATATCTGTACTTATAAGCAAATTATTCGGATCTAATATGGTTTTGATTAGCCCCGTTTGCCAAGACATTTTAATCAGCTGTGTGCAGTGTTGCCAACTGTTGAAAATTAAAAATATCTAAATTGGGTATTAAAAATAGCTAAGAATAGCTATCTTTGTCTATATTGGCTATTATGAATAGCTACATAATTTCATCAATATTTGTAGCCACATAAATTCAAATATGTTAAATCAATGTTGATAATTAGACTGGCATGTTATGAACTTATTATTAAATAATACAAAACAACAACAGATCTTTGCATATAAACTTTTTTCAAAAGTAGATACATAGTTTTGCATTATTAAGATTGATGCATAACAATTTTAATGCCTCATCAACAACTTCATCATCAGAATCGCTTGTTAAGTTATTGTTTAAACATTAAAGTAAAAACAAAAGTTCAGCCAAATTCGTTTCATAATAGAACAGATTTGGCTTGAAAAAGGCTGATATGGCAGCACTGCTGCAGCTGTGCTCTGTATGTGCAGTGCTGGTAAACAGCTGATGTATGTTTTCTTGGCAGTGCTGCATAACGTCGGAGTGCGCATAATGCGCGCCAAGCAATGTTTCACGGCAACGCAAATTAAACGAGCAATGAATGTCCTATATTTATTTAAAATATTTATATTTTATTAAAAAAATATGAAACTGCATTTCTGAAACAAATACTTAGTCGATTATACAATGTACTCATTTACTCAAATGCATTGCCCAACACTGCTAGCAACGCACATGCAACCCTGCACGCAACCCTGCAGACAACAACAATGAACCACAAGAGCCGAGAAGAATTTTATTTGTTTGGCCGTCTAAATGTGCTTGTGTGCAGCGTGTGGGCATGGAAAAAACTGTGTAGCGCAACATACAAAATCAGCCGTGTGCATTTTTTACGCAACGCATGCGAAAATTTCCCAATTACGTGATACATTTCAATTGGAATTCGTTCGAATCTCATTTTGAAGGTTGTCCCGTGCAGCGCCAAGCTAACGGAAATTTGCAACTGCAACAAACACATATTGGCACTTAAAGATTCAAATAATTAATCAGACAGCAATGGCAAATGCCACAGATGTCAAACCACGCCTCATGGCCGAACCTCTGCACATACAGCGCCTGGAGACGGCTTTGAATATGCGTCCATTCATGGAGATGGCTCGCCAGCAGCTGAAGCAGCCGCTTAGCAGTTGCGGCAGCGGCACAGAAATGGAGACGGAGCTGGAGCGTTGCATTGACTCGGATGACTCCTCCACTAGGGTGGGTGTGGTAAAGCTCAAACATAAACAACGACGCCGCAAGCGTCTGCTGGGCAGCAAAGAAGGTATGTGCCATGAAATAAATCCGTACGCAAATCTAACTTTCAACTCTTGCAGAGCGACAAAGCGTTAAGGCTCAAATCTATAATTTTAATGAGCTAACCAGCGATAGAGAATGGCTATACGATTTGTTGCTCAGCGATACGGAGAGTGAGGCTCAGATAAGCGATGAGGACGAGTACATTAATCAAATGCTGCGCGAGCATCTTCAAGAGCAGCGCCAGCGCAAAAACTATTATAAAAAGCCCACGGTAAGCCACAAAGTGCACTAAAGAATTCTCTTTAAAGATTTGGTATCTTGCAGAACGCTCAATATGCCTACTATGGCAGCGGACTCCTGTCCAATCATGACGTCTATGCAGAACGGCAGCAGACAACGCTTGGCACTCGCAAGCGACGGCGTCGCACCAAGCAGGAGATACTTATGGCTCGTCTGGCTGAAGCACAGGCTGGTCCTAAGCCGGTTAAGCAGCGTCGGCGAGGTCGCAAGAAGCGGGAGTCATTGGCATCGCCGGAATCGGGTGAGGTGCATCCGTCGGAGCTGGGCAAGTACAGCTTTGGCGATACGCTGCCTGCCAATGATGATGATGAGGACGATAACGGTGAGGTGGACTATAAACGAGAGCTGGCGAATCTAGCGCTCGACTATCCTGAGGAGGAGGAAGAAATCGAAGAGGAAGTGGATGTGGTTGGCGCTACCGATGGCCAGGTAACACGTGTGCGTCGCCGTCGCAAGAATCCAGAAGTATTGGCCGCACGCCGTCGTCGCATTTGGCAGATCATGTCGAAAAAGGAGGTGGGACGCGTGCAGCGCATCAAAAGCAACAATCACAAGGAGATGCTGGCCAATTGCAAGCGAGTCGCCGGCTTGTGTGCCAAAGTTGTGCGCCAGCGTGCGGTCAACTCGCAGCGCGTCATGAAGGAGACGGTGTGGCGTGCCAAGCGGCTCACGCGTGAAATGCTCAACTATTGGAAGCGCTATGAGCGCGTGGAGCGTGATCAGCGTCGCAAGCAGGAGCGTGAGGCGGAAGAGCAACGCAAACAGGATGTGGAGTTGATTGAGGTGAAGCGGCAGCAGCGTAAACTCAACTTTTTAATTACACAAACAGAGCTCTACGCACACTTCATGTCCAAGAAATTGGGTCAGGGCACTGAGGAGGATCAGTTGCGCATACTCAATCAACTGGACGAGGAGCACAACGAGCGTCTGGCAGCGCAGGATGATTACAATGCTGACGAAATGAAGCAACTGGCGCAGGCGAACGCAGAGGCAGCAATGCAGCGTGATTTGGACAAAACGAGAGTATTTGATGTGCCTGTGCCCTTCAAGCAAGAGCAGATACTGGAGCGACTGCAGGAACTAGAGCACACGAAACCAGAGGGTGAGCAAATGAAGGATTTGCCGCAGCCCAAAATGTTTAAGGGCATGCTCAAGGGCTATCAGATCAAAGGCATGACTTGGCTAGCAAACATCTACGACCAGGGCATCAGCGGCATTCTGGCTGATGAGATGGGTCTGGGCAAGACGGTGCAATCAATAGCGTTTCTATGCCACATTGCAGAGCATTATGGCGTCTGGGGTCCATTCTTGGTTATCTCACCCACCTCAACACTGCATAACTGGCAGCAGGAGATGGCACGCTTTGTGCCCGATTTCAATGTGGTGCCCTATTGGGGTTCGCCCAACGAGCGTAAGATACTGCGTCAATTCTGGGATCAAAAGCATTTGCATACACGCGAGGCCAGTTTCCATGTGGTAATCACCTCGTACCAGCTAATGGTCAGTGATTACAAGTACTTCAATCGCATCAAATGGCAGTACATGGTGCTGGATGAGGCACAGGCCATCAAGAGTGCCGCCTCGCAACGCTGGAAGCTGCTGCTAGGCTTCAATTGTCGCAATCGCCTGCTGCTCAGTGGCACGCCCATACAGAATAGCATGGCGGAGTTGTGGGCACTGTTGCACTTTATAATGCCCACGTTGTTTGATTCGCATGATGAGTTTAATGAATGGTTCTCCAAGGACATTGAATCGCATGCTGAGAACAAAACAGGCATCGATGAGCGTCAAATATCACGTTTGCATATGATTTTAAAGCCATTTATGCTGCGTCGCATTAAGAAGGATGTGGAAAACGAACTATCTGATAAAATTGAGATTATGGTCTATTGTCCATTGACCATACGCCAGAAGCTGCTTTATAGAGCGCTCAAACAAAAGATACGTATCGAGGATCTGCTGCATTTAACCAACGGCAGTTCCACGTCTTCGGCGGCAACAGATGGTTCCATACTGGATCGTAACTTTACCTCGAATCTCATGAATCTGGTCATGCAGTTCCGCAAGGTCTGCAATCATCCGGAGCTCTTTGAGCGACGCGATGCAAAGAGTCCATTTAGCATGCGCTGTGCCGAGTTTGTTATGCCGCGCCTCATCTTCCACGATGGCCTGCTTCATAGCGCTCTGCCCAGTCGCAAGCACTTGCTGTACAATCGGTGAGTATCTGTAAAGCATTAACTTATATATATTCCTAATCTATAACTCTTCTTTAACAGCTTTAACATCTTCAAGGCAGCGCATATGCAGCGTTCTCTGTTTGATGATGTTCACATGAACAATTGCTTTGCCTTCACACGCTTCTGTGACCTATCGCTCTCTGACATGGAGAATGTGACCTATAATGGCCTCATCGACTTGTTAGTATTCAATTTGTTATTGTTTAGACTCGATTTTGATTGTGCTTTGCTCTTGCAGTCTGTTGCATTATCGCTGTGTGCTTGCCAAGCAGCCACTCCTTGCCTATCGTCGCCAGTGGTGGCCACAGCATCGTTGCACACGTTATCAGCTGCTGGAGCCGGTGTTGGAAAGCAAGCTGGTGCCGGATTATATGTTTACAAACAGTGTGCTAAGAGAGTTCATCTTCACCGCAATGGTAAGTCTTTGAATTAGTTTATTTACAGAAAGCTAAACCAAATCATAATGGACAGACTCTAACCCAAATTCTGTTTGAATTACGATTTTTACGTATTTTTAAGAATGGTGTTCACAAATTTGATTGGAAATTAAAATTATTTTATATGTTTTCAATATTTTATATTATATTTGAAGTTGTATAAGCATTCTTAATAGTGTTGTTGCGGATCCAATAAATAGAATCCCAATCATTCGTATTTTCATTAAAGTATTTTCCATTTAAATAACTATAGAAAACATAAAAATGTGAATGAATGTAAACCCTGCGCATATATAACAGATTATTTACCTTTGTACCAATGTCCTCCATGCCGCTTTTCGGCGCAGTTATTTTCAACCCAAGCATCATTGTTATCATATGTAGTTAAGCTTTGATTTTGGAGCGATGTTAACTTGTCATCTTTCACAGTACCAGAAAATTGTCCCAATATCAAAACGTACTGATTTTGCTCGCTGGCAATTTCAAATTGATCATAACGGGCGTGTTCTGTGATTCCATCATATCTTTCCATATGTAGGTGTAGCTCATGGCGTTGAAGGCTCGTCAAGAGATGTATCTTTTCCAAGCCAAGGAAATAACCATGGGAAATAACTGTTACCACTTTTTCGATTTATGATCACAATTCTCGACTTGTATTTGCATTTCAGAAATTTGTTGCAATTTTTGATAAATATTTTTCAATTTTTGTATGTTAACAGACCTCTTGTGAAAGCAGCGTTTATGCCTTTGGCGATTATATCAAAGTCAATATGCAGGAAACGATCGAACATCGTGTGACACGTTCTAAAATACTTAAGCAAAAGTCTGCACTCATTGAGGAACTTGTCGACGTCGATGGCCAACTACAAGACAAGACTGAGCCACGCATAAAGCAGGAGCTGGAGATTGAATCTGTGGAGGTGCAAACCAAATCGAATACCAAAAGCGATGTCAAGCTGACCACACTCCATTTGCTGCCCGAGTTTGTGCATCGTCCACGGAAGCCACAAATTTATCAATGCGAACCGCTGCAGATGCCCCGCTTTCTCTATGGGCTGGGTCAGCGTGTGCAGGCCGTCGACCGACGTTTATAGTAAGTATAGCTGGTTGAACTATGATGTATGTAATGTAATAATGTGTGTCAACTTCTGTTTTTTTTAGCTGCGAAAGTCGTGCCGCTGCCTGGGCACAAATACGCCACATGCAGTGCGATAACAGCGTGGGCAGAGAGCTTCTGGCCACAAGTTTGGCGCTGTGCAAGCCGCGCAGCGGCTGGTCATCGATTGTGGTGCCTGATAAGGAGACACTTATCACGGATGCGGGCAAGCTCTCTGTGCTGGACAGTCTGCTAACGCGTCTCAAAGCAGAGGGTCATCGTGTTCTGATCTACTCGCAAATGACCAAAATGATTGATCTGCTAGAGGTGCGTCTTACTTTAAAGTTGAAGCCTGTTGTAAATGCTTGCTAACGTTTGTTTCTATTTATTAGGAATATATGTGGCATCGCAAGCATCGCTATATGCGTCTCGATGGCTCCAGCAAGATCTCAGCTCGTCGCGACATGGTTGCCGATTTTCAAACCCGCGCCGATATCTTTGTTTTTCTGCTCTCAACGCGCGCCGGCGGCTTGGGCATCAATTTGACTGCAGCTGATACGGTAAGTGCAAAGACATTTTTATTAAAAAGAAAACTTTAATTGTTAGAATTTCAATTAGTTTTTAAGAAATCGAAGTAACATGCTTAGTATTCACGTTCAGTGTTTAGCAAATCGAATACCAATTGCTATGTCAAGCTGACCACAGTCATCTTCAACAATTAAAAGAGTTAACAACAATAATTCGAATTTCTCAAAACATTAAATTAGGGGTTTTAGGTTAAATTGCATTTGGCTTTCGTGTACACTTAGAAGGCTCTTCTGATTTCAAAACATTGACGTTGAAGTTGAAGTTTAGTGTTTATTAAATAAAACAAACGTCTTCATGCCGACTTTTAAAACCAAATTATTAATCTGATTTGCATGTATATTCGAATAGAATATCGTCTTGGTCATGAATAGTGCTTTGGATTGATCCTTTCTCAAAATAATATTTTTAAAAAATTAAAACTACAAAAGTTGAACGTTTATTTCACTTTACACATTCGAAAAAACAAAAAAGTTTTTTTTTGCAATTCAACTAGCCAAAGAGCTTCAAATTTTTAAGTTACACTTTTAACATCTGTTTAAAATGATTAATCTTATCTAATTATACTCAATAGCCAATCCGTTTATTCTTTATAATACATTTTTTAAAATTCTTTTGATGAAAAAAGAAAAAAATAGTATATTTTTTTTGTGAAATGTCCGTCCGTATGAACGGACAGTTCCACAGTTTTGAAGATACAGCAACCAAACTTAGTATACATGTTGATATATACCATAGCCAGACAAAGTGTCAAGATGACTCCGCAAAGAGGCGATAAAAAGAGTATAACGCAGTCGGGTGTATGCGACTGCAACGTTCTTACTTTGTTTATTTATCTCTTATACTATTGTTTTTTGAAGTTTGACGATCAAAACAACTTTTCCCACTAGTATTGTGTTATTATTTGAACTGAATTCAAAACAAATCAAGAATACTAGTCTGTATAGATTAGAAATACTTTTCCAACTGCTTAAAAAAAACCTCAAAATTTATTAGTTATTAGCTTTAAGACTAAAAAAGATTACTCACTGAAGATGCATGCTACACCAATTTGTAAGCTACCGCATATTGTGGCCAATCTGACGCCACTTAAAGCCAGAATGAATATAAAGCTTGAACAAAGGTCAACATTAAGTAATTTGGACTCGGACAAACGTAATGGACTAGATCTCGAAGCAGATGCAACAAACAATGCGAGCAGCAAACAGAACAAGGAAAAGTTGGTGCTGCTGAACAAAGCTGCATTGATAATCAGGACCAGAAGCACAGTGCTTAAAAAGGAGCCGAATATCAAAGCTGAGAAATCCAAAATCAAAGTTGAGAAACCCAAAATCAAAGTTGAGCAAACCAAAATCAAAGTTGATAAGCCCAAAATCAAAGTTGATAAACCCAAAATTGATGTTGAAAAACCCAAAAGCAGAAGAGAACATTGTGTTCTCCATGTGGGCTATAATGGACAGCAAGCGGCGCTGGTGTGTCAGGTGCAAACAGCCGATCTGGATGCACTGAAGCAGCGATTGTCACCGCTGCTGCGTCAATATAAATCACGTTTGCGCTATGTGAACAGCGAGCGTAATCTTTTCCAGCAAATGGGTCTGGTATATGCGCTTATGACCAGCAAGGCTACCATGGACTTTGCGGACTTGGATCAACAACTGCACTGCGATGCGCAACGTTGCCAGGCTGAAAGCTGCCGTGTTGTGAACATTAAGATGGGTGAGTTGTGCTTCAAGTGCCAACCGGCGGATATGGCAGAGGTGTCAGAGCAACTGAAGCAATGCGGCTATAGACCATTGCGCACAGAAGTTGGCTACAGCGCCAAGATGCCGCTGGTAAAGCTGGCAGCTCCAGAATATCAACGCTATGCGAAGTTCCTTCAGGCGCTGCAGGCACACACGGACATTGTGAAGGTCTATGACAATGTGCAGTGCTCAAAGCATGGAGCATTGGCAGCTAACAGATTTATGTGTGGGCGCTGAATAAAGGGGGCGGGGCAGCTTGTATCCATTTGCTTAACTACTTGTTTATGCAATGCACAGCACAGCTCTGCGACGCCCGAGCAGTTTTAACCATGATTTACTTATTGTGATCTTTATCTTCGCCACAATGGCAACTGAGAAATTCTCAGGCAAAAGGATGCAATACTTATCCAGCATTATTATATTTTATACTCGTACTATGTCTGTGTTTGTTATGTCTACTCCGCTCTTCGATTTGTGTTGATTTCCTTCTGCCTGTGACTTTCGGCTGCTGTGCTTCGTGTGAACATTTTCGCTTGGTTCCTAAATCATTTTGTCACTGATTTTGATTTGTTATTCTCCGCTGGCCGAGCAGTAATTTTCGTTTGTCTTCTCGTCCATTTTATTGTTTGGTTCTCAGGCTCGCAAATTGTTCGCCCCAACTCGGTGTTGACTAATTCCTTGGCATTTTGCGGCTCTTTGAGCGGCTCATCGCAGGCGGCAACAAAAGCTTTTGTATTATAACCTTGCCTTAAAATACCCTAATGCAACTGAAAACACTTTTTATACCCTTGCACAGTTTATTATAATTTTGTCACGAATTATGTAACGCATTGATGGAGACGTCCCAGAAAACGTCTCATCAACAGCCGAATCATATCCGACTGTCCGTCTGTCTGTCTGTTATATATGCGATTTTCTAGAGCTATCTTGATAATACTTGGCACAGATGCTTCTTCTGTCTGCAGGTAGTACCTATAGGTTAATTGTCCAGATCGAACCACGATAACATATAGCTGCCATAGGAACGATCGGTTGAAAATAAGTTTTTGTATGACAAACTTTTATGTTTTTTAACATAACACAACCAAACTGACTTTACCTATGTTTTTTAACAGTTTATACATGATGACAAAATTTCATCCAAATCGGACGGCTGTATCTTATATGTCATGGGAACAATCGGTTGAAAATAAGTTTCTGTATGAAAAACTTTTTTGTTTTTCAAAATATCTCGACCAAACTCACTAT
Source organism: Hirtodrosophila cameraria (assembly GCA_949708635.1). Lineage (NCBI taxonomy): Eukaryota > Metazoa > Arthropoda > Insecta > Diptera > Drosophilidae > Hirtodrosophila > Hirtodrosophila cameraria. The sequence continues at coordinate 75,938,896 of OX453089.1, read as the reverse complement.
ATCTAAATAAAAGCACGTTCTACACATATTGACCAAATTTTATAAAAATCGGATCACTATATCTTATAGCTGCCATAGGAACAATCAGTTGAAAAATAAGTTTTTTTATGCAAATCTTTTCTGCAAGAGTATTTAATCTTCGGGTTTCGACAATAGCTAAAAGTGATGAGCTGAACTGCTTAAAAATGGCTAATATATGTCTTTTTACTCCCTGTTCCCATTAAAAATGGGAAAAAGGGAGTTATAAAGTACTGCAAATGTGTGTAACAGGCAGAAGGAAGCATTTCCGACTATATAAACTATATATATTCTTGATCAGCATCAACAGCCGTGACGATCTAGCCATGTGCGTCTGTCTGTCTGTCTGTCCGTCTGTCCGTATGAACACACAGATCTCGGAGACTGCAAGAGCTAGAGACACCAAACTTGGCATGTAGGTTCCTGTATACCATACGCAGATCAAGTTTATTTCAAATTTCGGATGCACCCCCCCGCACCCCCGCAAATCGCAAAAGACTCCCACAGCCACAATTTTAAAGATAGAGCTTTAATTTTTGGTACACTTTTATGTTTAATCAATGTCTTTCAGATGTGTAAATTTCAACACGATCGGATAAATAGCACCAAAGTTATGGAAAAACTAATTTCCACTGTCTCAGCAGGCAGAAACAACAGTTTGACATGCACTGTGCAAGTTGAGTACGCTGCTTGCTTGTGTTGCCGCTGAACTGCTTGAAATGCAAGTTGGGAGCAGGGAGTCTCGTAGTCGGGCACACTCGACTAGAGTATTCTTACTTGTTTTTCTTCTTATATTGGAGCAATTCAAATGATTGGTTAAATAAGCTTTTGAGCAATGGCTTTTTGAATCAATATACTCTGAAAAAAATAAAAATATATATTTTGAATTTTTATGCAAAACAATGCCCTACTCAAGCTATGTTTTATTTAGAATGAAATACTTTTCATTTAACATTTAAATTTTAATCATACTTTAAATTCAATTGAATACCAAACCAAACCAATTTCTACAAGAATTTCCAAAAATTGTACAAATTGTATTTCTCTTTCAATAAAATTACTAAAAACACCATCGCAGTGTGTGAGAAACTCAACTAGAGGCCCGAAAGTATTTGCGGTTCATGTTGTTGGCGCATACCAAAATAATTTGACCAACAAAACGAAAATAAAAAAAAAAACCAACTCAACACTTTGGCATTTCTCTTGTCTGCTAACGGAAATTGTTGAGGGCCCACAAAAATTGTACCAGTTACATTTTAAATTATATGAGACCATCTCATTAATTGTTTTTTATGCCATTTATAAGCAAATTGTTTGCTTGTTTCTTTTTTGTGTTTTTTTTTTTTGTTTTGAGCTAAAAGTTTCAATTGTTGCTTCGTTCGTTTCCATGGATCATTATCATGCGCATCTTGACTTTGGTTGCCTTCAAGATTTATGACATTTTCGAAATCGTAGCAAAGTCTTTAAGTAGCCGCTGTATATCTCTCTTTTGTTGGCTAGTCTCTCATATTTTCGTATGCCTCACACGTTCCTGAATTAAGTGCAATTCATTGGGTGTAGAAATTTGTTTGTCTTTTTGGAACTGTATTGCCTGACATCGAGTTGGACTCCATGTGTATATATCTGATTGGAAGTGACCGTGATGGACTGTCTGATTGGTCACACCTTTAAAAATAACACTTTGATCGATTTCTTTGCTCACTTAAAGTTTTAGTTAATATTTTTATTGATATGTTCACATATGCACGTTAGAAAGACTAGATATATTAAAATCTCAAAAGGGTACTTAATTTCAACACTTAAGTTTATCTGAGAAACTTGACAAAATTTGAGTACTTTTATACTTCTTCTCATAGCTTCGAATACTGTTTAAAAAGGGCTTTATAATAAGTCAGACACTTAGAAACAATTCTTTACTGAACACTTGTGAATTAAGATAGTTCATTAAATTGAGCATTGCAATCAAGATAGTTCTACATTTGTATAAACGTATGTACGTAAATACTACTGTATCGAATCATTTCAAATCTTATCTATAAAATGCTTAAATTATATTTATTTATTTATTACTTTAAACACATTTTTAATTTATATGACAAGCACAATGTTTATTTGCTTGAGTTGGCCTACAAAAGTATTCAGTAGCTTCAATAGTAAAAAAAAATAAAATGTGATATTGAAAAATACTGAAAGATAACACTGATAAGCTTCTGTATCATCATTTATTACCTTTGTAATAAGTGGCATTACTCTATGACTAGTTGGCACTTGTCAACTAGAAATAAACAATTCAGTAAGTAGCTAAAATCTACCTTTAGAATCATTTCAATATATACAAGTAAAATATAATAAACTCTGCAAGTCAGCTTAACATATTTGCTTTATTAACAAAACACGCAAAAGAGATCTGTACCGAAAAAAAATTTTATACACATAATCTTTTGAAATTTTAAATGAGAACTTAGGCGAGCCACTCGCGAACCAGCTCAGCCAATCGCTGCTTGGCGGCGAGCAATCCAGGACTATCCGTGGCACTAATGGAACCCGAATCGGAACAGTGCGAGGCCTGGGGAATAATGGTGGCACCCTGTGCTGCTCCAGCGCCAACTTTGCTCCATGGATCCAATCCACCCTGAGTCCAATACACGTTCTCGACATCAGTATTTATACCCCCGAATTTAGTGTTAGTAGCCGCAATTTTTCTCTCAATCCTAGCTGCGGTATACCTTGATCCGAGCACTCCGTGACAAGTATCGGTGTACAGAGTAGCCGGAAAGTTGGAGCCGAATGGTTGATTATTGCTACCAGATGATTGAAACCAGCCGAACTCATTGCAAGTTTGATAGAACCAGCCAAGACCAGCTAAGAACAAAATTGGGAGTTGAGTTGATGTCTTTCATTCATTTAGTTAGGTAATACTCACATCCATCGTAGTTGTTCATAGACCATTTGTAATAGTTGACAGTTCCCTGATATCTGGTGTTAACGCACGTTGGATAGCCAAGACGCCATTGTACAAATTGAGATAATGCTTCAGAATCATCCTCACTAAAGCTACGAAGCACAGAGCAGTATTTGGCCAGATCATAGTTCTCAGGTCTATAGAAAGTAAGAACTTGTAACAAGCATCAATTATACCAAACGCATAGTTACTTTTGATACTGGGCGAGCCCTGCAAAAATATTTGCAATTGTGCTGAAAATTTGCCACTGATCCTGTTCGCTGTTCTCGTCGAAATCATCGCAAAGGTTCAATTCCTCCTTGGCCTGGGCACCGTTACCGCTGTTAAACAAATCCTGAAAATACGCAGTGGCATTATCCACAATGTCATAGCAATAGTCTCCAGCCAATTCTCTGTATGCCTGGCCAACAACTTCCATGAAATCTTTAAAGAAAACAACAGGTTTAGTGAAAACAAAAGTGTTGGGATTGCCTTAACCCACCTTTGAAGTCTACCTTGGCCTCTAAAGGAGCACTGGACGCCCAACTGCCCACGATTTCATCGGGATACAGTTGCTTGAGCCAAGTAGCCATAGTTGCAGAATAGGAACAACCTGATACAACAACTTTGGAGTTCTTATATTTATCCTCCGTTTTGAGAACGTTGATAATATTAATCACATCAGCCAAGGCTTGCTCCACACTTTGATACTTGAGGTTTTTAGTTGAAAGGGGTCTATAATAAATATTAAACAGTTAATATCTCTGCAACTGTAGAATAACTGAAGTAACCTACGTAATGGGAATGCTTTCACCAAAGAATCGATGTTCCGTGTAGATCAATGAACCATTGTGCTCTTGAGCAATGTCTACCCAATGTCCTGATGTTATGCCGCTAGGATCTATAGCCCATTCACCGCCTAGGTATATGAAGATTGGGGAACCATCCACAAAGTAGTCCTCGTTGATCAAAATGCGCTAAGTTTGAAAATTAGTTACTACGGTTTCCTATCAAAGGCTTCGTATTAAGTCTTACGTCGTTCCACTCCTGCTCATTGTTTTCATCAAAGTTGTCCAGTTTCTGTTTGATCCAACGCGTCTCCACATTTGCCCGCTTGTTGTTGGGTTCCACTGGTGGTGGCCCACGGTGGAGTTCGTTAAGGGTTCGAACAAAGGCCGGAATCTCTACATCATCTGTGCCCAGGGGCACACTCAGACTCAGAGGAGCGAGCAGTGCTAGTATTACTAGAGTATACTTCATCTTGTTGGATAGTTCGCAAATTTGCGAATGATTTCCTGCCCCAATGCATGGCCTATTTATTAAAAAAATGTAGTTCTAAAAAGGGTGCAATGAAAGATAACCGCATATTAAAAAGCAAATATTGACAAATCGATTACTTTTGAGCCTCGTTTATATAACATTGATAAGTTAAAGTGATTTCCAGCACACGTTTCAGATCACGTTGACTATTATTTGCTTAATGGTTATAGTTCATTTGTTCTAGAGGCAGTTGGCACAAAGAAAATAAATTGTGCACCTGATATCGCATCAGGAATCAATATGCAATATAATTTCCATCAAAACAACAATAAGTGCTTTAATCAAAGCTAATGCTGGATTATATTGTTAGAACGTTTACTGAAGCTCTTTAATTGATACTTCAAATTAATTGTTTATAAAAAGCTGTACTCCTTGTATGGATTTTCTCATCTCCGAATTCGATTAAATAATACTATTATTATTTTAATACAGATTTAAAGCTGTTACCTGTTAAAACTTAAGATGTTGGAGGTATTAAATTGAAAATTATAGCTTCAAACAGCTTTAGAGATCATAATTAAGTTATTTTACCATACATATACATTTTAAAAGAAATAATATATTGAATTTAAACTAAGATATACACCTATTTCAAAGAATTAAAAAGTTTTTGATATAGTAAACGTTAATACTAATAAGAACAATATTCTTTCTCGAAATTTTGAAAAAATTCGCATTGACTCTGAAACGCTCCTTGTATTTGCTTCTGCAATCATCGATTACTCATTGACCATTTAATCCCTTATAATTGCTTGTAATCTATGATAAGTTAAACAACAACAAACCGTGATGTAAGGTTTTCATCTGTTATAGGTACCACCTCAACACACGAGCTTACACTATCTGAAATTCTTATCAAGTACAGTACAGAACTGAATATACTTTACTTGCAATTTTTGAATATGACTCTATAAACAAATAAAAACGCTCCCATTGAGTGTGCCTGAGAAAGAAACACCCTGTTTTCAACTCTGAACCTCCCAATAACACAGATTCCCAAATAGTCTCGGCTGATCCAGAATATATAAACTTTATATAGTCGAATTGTCAGCTTAGGCCAGGGTCATATTATCAACCCTTTTTACTCATTTTTAATGTAATGTTCGTCTGTTAGATTCTTTTATTCTGCTTACGAAATTTTATAAAAATCAACAAATTCTAAAAAAGAGTTGTACGAAATTTGTTTTTATTGTTTTTACCACAGTTGCTTCAACCAGCCACTCAGCAATTGAAAATTTTTATTATATTTTACATTGTTTGGTTTTATTTGTTACAAATTCATTGAAGATCCAAATTGTTAATATTTTTTAAAACTTTTTTTAAAACTTTAGATTTCATATAGTTTTTTTTACTTATAATAATATTTATAGCAACAATTCATTTGCGAGCAATGCTTATTGTTCTATCATACTTGTAAAGTAAGAGGCTCAATAAGTCCACACTCAACGTCAACTATGATTATTGCCCCCAAGAGAATTAAATACTTGATGTGAATAGGTTATATTTATATTATTGTATAACAATAAATTTGTTTTTAAAGTGGATTAGGCATATAAAATACATATATATAGTGTGAAATATTAAAGTCTATTAAATTTGGGCTTGTAGCCTCTTAAAATTTAGGCGAGCCACTTGCGCACCAGCCGAGCCAATCGCCGTTTGGAGGCGTTCAATTCAGAACTATCCGTGGCACTAAGCGAACCGGTATCGGAACAGTGCGAGGCAAGGGGTAGAATGGTGGCACCCTGTGCTATACCAGCGCCAACTTTGCTCCATGGATCCAATTCACCATGGGTGAAATAAACATTATTGACATTAGGATTTGCACCACCGAAATCATCGTTAGTGTCCTGAATATTTCTTTCTATCTTCTTTTGGCTATATCCTTTTCCGAAAACGTCATGACAAGTATCGGTGTAAAGGGTAGTTGGAAACTTAGAGCCGAATGGTTGGTTCGTGTTACCAGATGATTGAAACCAGCCAAACTCATTGCAAGTCTGATAGATCCAGGCGAGACCAGCTATGAAAAGTTTTGAGAATTGATTTGATTCACTTATATATTTTATTAATTTAACTAGCAATACTCACAGCCATCGTAGTTGTCCATAGACCATTTGTAATAGTTGACAGTTCCTTGATATCTGGTATTAACGCACTTTGGTTTGTTTAGACGCCATTGTACAAATTGAGATAATGCTTCAGAATCATCCTCACTAAAGCTACGAAGCACAGAGCAGTATTTGGCCAGATCATAGTTCTCAGGTCTATAGAAAGTAAGAACTTGTAACAAGCATCAATTATACCAAACGCATAGTTACTTTTGATACTGGGCGAGCCCTGCAAAAATATTTGCAATTGTGCTGAAAATTTGCCACTGATCCCTTTTGTTGTTCTCGTCAAAATCGTCGCATAGGTTCAATTCCTTCTTGGCCTGGGCGCCCTTACCGCTTTTAAACAAGTCCTCATAATAGGAGGTGGCATTTTTAATAAGGTTATAGCAATAGTCACCTGCCAGCCTCCTTAATGCCTGGCCAACAACTTCCATGAAATCTGCAACAAATGCAACAAGTTAAAATATCAATAATGTTGGAACTGCCTTAACCCACCTTTGAAGTCCACCTTGGCCTCTAAAGGAGCACTGGAGGCCCAACTGCCCACGATTTTATCGGGATAAAGGAGCCTTAGCCAAGTAGCCATAGTTGCAGAATAGGAACAACCCGACACTACCACTTTGGAGTTCTTGTATTTAGGTTCCTTTTTGAGAACGTTAATAACATTGATCACATCAGCCAAAGATTGGTTCACATGTTGATACTTTAGGTTAGCAGTTGAAAGGGGTCTATAATAAATATTAAACAGTTAATGTCTCTGCAACTGTAGAATAACTGAAGTAACATACCTAACGGGAATGCTATCACCAAAGAATCTATGTTCCGTGTAGATGAGTGAACCATTGTGCTCACGTGCAATGTCTACCCAATGTCCTGTTGTTATGCCGCTAGGATCAATAGCCCATTCACCGCCTAGATATATGAAGATTGGGGAACCATCCACAAAGTAGTCCTCGTTGATTAAAACACGCTAAAGTAAAAATGAGTTACTTCGGGTTCTTATCAAAGGCTTCGTATTAAATCTTACGTCGTCCCACTCCTTATCATTATTTTCATCAAAGTTGTCCAGTTTCTGTTTGATCCAACGTGTCTCTACATTTGCCCGCTTGTTGCTGAGTTCTACTGGTGGCCCACGGTAAAGTTGCTTAAGGGTTTGAACAAAGGCCGGAATCTCTACATCAGCTGATTCTAGGGGCACACTCAGACTCAGAGGTGCAAATAGTGCTAGTATTACTAGAGTATACTTCATCAAGTTGAATATTTCACAAGATTGCGAATGGTTTCCTATCCCAATACCTGGTCTATTTATTCAAAAATCGTAGGGCCGAATTGGGTGTTGTTTAAGATAACCGTTAATTGGAAAACAAATATTGGTAAATAACTTAGTTTTGAGCCAAGTTTATATAAGACTGATAAATGTAATTGGTATATACATCGTGCATTATATTACTTTGCCATTTAATAACTTCTTAGGCTTGAGTTTGGGTATATTGAAACCTCGGAATTTATACCGACATTCGCCTAAAAAATTTCGCTGTTGATGAAAATCTGATGACCGCTTCAGAGGTAATATTGTTTATACGATAATAATACTTCCAAACCAAAGCAATATTTTTTAAAGTAAACAAAGGAGAAACCAATTCCAGCAGTACTTTTCAAGAGTGTCATGAGTTGGTTGGTCTACATTTTTTAAAAGATATTGAAAGTTAAAAGTTGTATTACATCATACCTTATCCAAATTCGTATGAATACAGGGTATTAAAACAGTAAACATAATCTCATGCTTGCTCATTATTAAAACCAAACATTAGTTTACAATTTTTATTATGATTTATTGCTGATTTATTGATTTATTGCTGTGGATGGAAAAGTGGAACCAGTCTTATGTAAAGTTAAGCTAACCATTTGCGAACTAGTTCAGCAATACGTTCCTTCGAAGCACGCATCTCAGCGCTATCGCTGGAGCTGATCGAGCTAAAGTCTGCACAGTGGGAGGCTTGGGTAATGACAGTGGCGCCTTCGGCAACGCCATGACCAATGGCATTCCAGGGATCTAGACCGCCGTGTGTCATGTAGACGTTCTCAACGTTCGGTTCCAGGCCACCAAAGTCGGCATTGGTCTGTGCAGTATTTTTAACAATCTGAGCGTTGCCATATTTGGAACTGAAGACATCTTGGCAAAGTTCAACATAGAACGTGGCGGGAAATTTGGTGCCAAAGGGTTGATTACGCGAACGCGATGACTGATACCAGCCGTACTCGTTACAGGTCTGATAATACCATGGACGAGCTGTCGATCATAATAAAAAATAAAGAAATAGTAATCAGTTAAAGCAGTGTGCTAAACAGATTAACAAACTTACACGAATCAAAGTTTTCAATGCCATCGATGAAATAATCAACGGCGCTTTGGTAGCGCGCATCGACACAAGTTGGTGCATCCCAAGCCCAATAGGCCAAGTTGGCAATGGCGGCGGCATCATCATCAAAGCTCATCAAGAAGCTGCAAATATATTCAACTTCTCCCGATCTGAAAATAAGCATAGACTATAAGTGATGATTGTCAAAAAATCATATGCTAGACACACCTTTGATATTGCGCAATAGATGCAAAGATGTTGGAAATGCTGCCAAATAAGCTCCAAATGTCCAAATCGTTTGTATGATCAAAGTCATTGCATAGACGCAACATAGCACGTGCCTCCGCAGCGCGTTTATGGTCAAACATGTGCTCCAAGTCCGCTATGCCATTCTGTATACGTTCATAGCACTTTTCTCCACCCAGCTCATGGAAAGCCTTGCCCACCACTTCCTTGTATTCGAAAAAGTCAACCTTCGCAAGCAGCGGCGCACTGGAAGCCCAGCCACCCACCACCAACTCTGGATACAGTCGCTTGAACCACACAACCATTGTGGCAGAATAGGAACCACCTGCTAGCACCACCTTCGAGTTGTTGAGCTGTGCATGCTCCGATTTGAAGGCCTTTATAAGCTTGGCCACATCTTCGAGTGCCTGCTTTACATGCAAGTACTTCAAGTTCTCTGTAGACATGTTCCTATGGATATAGAAATGAATTTCCAACTTTAGATACTGTTGCGAACTTCACTTTCAGACAATCAGATCCTGTTCAAAGTTCACTTACTTTGTAGGCACACTCTCTCCGTAATAGCGATGTTCAGTGTAGATGAGCACACCCTTGTGCTCCTTGGCCATATCATACCAATGACCTTGGCTAATCATGCCCGTAGTGGCCTCCCATTCGCCGCCCAAAAATATGAAAATTGGACTGCCTTCGGTTAGGAATTCATCGTTCACAAAATAACGCTGCAGCAAAGAACTTTGATTAATTTGATGCGGACTAAATCCAAAGTTGTTGCATTTACCATTTTGTATGTTTCCTTATTGCTATCATCGAACTGATCAATTGGCTGTGTAATCCAATTTTTTGTGATACCAACACGTGGCAAGGCTATCTGCTCGGGCGGACCACGATAAAGGTCTTTAAGAGTTTTGACCAAAACTGGCACATCTTTCTTTAACTTCAGGCCATTTGCTTGAGTGGTCAAAGCCACTAGAGCTAGGCTGACCAACTGTAGAAGCAGCATATTGACAAATGAACTGCCGAATTGAGTGTTGTCTGGGTTTTTATTAACTTACGGTCAAAATAAAAGCTAATAAATTGTTAGCTGATAAGCTTCAAATGCCTGTTTTAACAATAGAACTTTGTGATAAGATGGGCTTTTCAGTAGCTTTATCACAAATTTATGATGCTTGATCATATTTCGTGGTATTTCCTTGGACTTGATTAGTTGCTAAGCTGATTTATGTGTATATCTGAACTAAATCAAATCTATGCTATGATTAACATCTTATTATCACATCAATTTCATTGAATAAAATAAATAAACACAAGTATTTAGTTAAAGGCGACTTTCAAAATTGCCGCTTTCTCATTTATTGCAACTATAAAACACACTCATAGTACACATAAGAGATTAACGTTATCGCTTAGAAAAAACCCGAATCGATCCAAAATTTTACTTTAGCCATTCGCGAACCAGTTCAGCTATGCGTTCTTTTGAGGCACGCATTTCGTTGGTGTCACTGTTACTAATCGAATTAAAGTCCTTGCAGTGCGCATATTCTGTAAGATTATAAAATTTGTATTTTTAAACATTCTCAAGTCGAGCTCCAATTCAGCCTTACCTGGAATAACGGTCGCCTCCGTTTCATTCTGTATGCCCATTGCACGCCAGGGATCCAAATGTCCATGGGTTATGTATACATTTTTCACACCAGGCGACAAACCACCAAAGAACACATTTGTGGCATCCACACGACTCTGGATGAATGAATTGCTATATTGAGAGCCATAGCAATCGGCGCACATTGTTGTATAGTATGCGGCGGGGAACTTGGTGCCGAATGGTTGATTTGGAGAGCCCGAGGTTTGGTACCAACCATACTCATTGCAGGTCTGGAAAATCCACTGACGCACTGTAATAAGTAATCGCAAGTGATTTTGATTAGAATTTCATTATGTTGCTTTGATTTTCAAGCAAAGTTATTAAACTTTGAAACATGAGAGGTAAAGTCTAACAGATTTGCAGACAGTATCAATTGATACAACGAATTAGAACTCACTCGTCAGGTAAAATTATATAAAGAGAATTTTGATTTGTCCCCATGTAATACTTACTGATACCACCGGTATATCTGGTCTCCAATAGTGAGGTAAGCATAGCATTGTAACTCAGATCGTGACACTTGCCACCGCTACCATTAAACACACCGAGTATATACTTGCTCAATCCAATGAGATCGGTACTTTCGGACATGATTTCTTCACACACGCCCTCAATTTGTCCAGCACTGCGAATAAAGCATTATTATTTACACATTATTAGCTGCTTAATTGTATGCTCACTTGTGTGTCTGCACAACGCCAGCAAATATATCGGAGATCTCGCTGAACAGTGTCCATATATCCAGATCGCTATACACATCGAAACGTTCACAGAGCTTGAGCAGAGCTTTGACTTCTGCGCCACGTTTGTTGGCAAACATGCTTTCCATTTCGGCAATGCCATTCTCAATGCGTTTATAGCAGGCAGAACCGCCCATTAGTGCAATGGACTGTCCTGTAATCTCTTTGTATTCTGTAGAAGTAGACAGAAAAGAAACAAATCAGTATTTTGATAGCTACTATAAAATATCAAAATTTAGAATTGATTGCTGCCATGTTTATCTAAGTTCTGATTTATCGATCGACCGATTTATATCGTTTTCAACTTACCCACAAAGTTGATTTTAGCAAACAATGGTGCACTGGAAGCCCAGCCACCTGCCACTAAATCGGGATACATTTTCTTGAACCAGGTGACCATTGTAGCCGAGTACGAGCCGCCCACAATGATGACTTTGGAATCCTTCAAGCCTTCATAGGTTGCCTTGGTTTCATTAATAAAGTGTGCAACATCAGCCAAGGCTTGTTTCACATGCAAATACTGAATGTTTTCATTGGACAAATCGCTAAAAGTTACAGAATGAAACATATAAAACTTTTCCTTTGAACAACTTGATTACAACTCACGGCAAAGGTTTGCTTTCGCCATAATAGCGATGCTCGGTATAGGCCAATAAACCGTTGTGCTCCTTGGCCATATCATACATATGGCCAGCAGTAATGCGTCCCTTCGATATTTCCCACTCACCGCCCAGGAATATAAACAGTGGACCACCAGCTTGGAAAAACACATCGTTCAGCATATATCGCTGCATAGAATCATAGTTTTAGTTTCTTCAGATTGATTATATAACAATTGAGTCATACCATATCCCAGGTTCTCGTCTCGGCCGCATCAAAGTGATCCAACTTTTGTTTGATCCACAACGTTTGAACCTCATCTGCGCGTTGCTGGCTCTCTGGAAAAGGTGGCTCCTGATGCAGTTGCTTAAATGTCTGCTGGAATATATTGGCATTAACCTGTAGCAGGCATAAGGCCAGCACGGCCAGCGTAACTCCGATTAGGCTGTGTGTCATCGTAGTCAATTGGAATACAACTGTGGCTATAGCAGTACTTGTTGCTTAACCTAAAGGCAAACCTTATCAGCTTGTTCGGTTTGCAGTTAATTAGGCTATTATCTACGTACAAGAGAAATCGCACAAGTAGTTGTAAATAATACTAACAATATTGTTAAACAGTTGGCCTAAAACCTTGCTAAACTCAAATATCATGCGGTGCTTTATCAGCAATTGCCTTAGTTGGCGCACTTCCAAAACCTATTTTAATCGAGTGCTTTTCGTTTATACAGTTTCACTCTATTTGCTGTCATTTAAAAGAGCTGATAATGGTTGTCGATAAGCCCAGCTATATGTTCTACAACCTTATTAATTAGTGTTTGTAATCGCTTTCAATTTGATAGCAATCGATAGTTTTTTGATAGTTGAAATTGAGCTCAAAATTTTATACATATATTTCAATCTCATATTTTTTACTTTTATCGATCATTTAACACATTTATCGACAATTGCTCATTTTATTTATTTTGATAACATTTTGCAGGCAGTTTCTGATCGATTTCTTCTCCATTAATCCAGCTACGCATCAAATCAATGCCCATTTGCTTAGCCGCTGCCAGTTCCGGCGTATCCTTTTCGCTGCGAGCTCGTATCTCATTGCAATGGCCAATTCCTGCATTCATATGAAATCCTTAAATCACATTAACATTCTTATAGATAGTATATACCTGGTACTACTGTTGCACACTCATCAATTATGCCTGTCCAACGCCATGGATCGTCTTCAGCTTTTGTATAATAAATGTGATCAACTTTGGGCTCTTGGCCACCATACTTGGTATTGAGTTCATCGACCTTTCCGTTTATATAGTCTATGGTGTACTTGGGACCAAATTCTTTCTTACATTGTGAAACAACGGTGGTGAAAGGTCTTGCATCACCAAATGGTTGATGTTTTGAACTGGTGGTAATAAAATTGCCAAGTTCGTTGCAACTTTGATACAAATATTGACGTTCTGAAATTAGACAATTATGTTTTTATTTATTTAAAAAAAAAAATACATAATAATACATAATGTTACTTACCCATATGATTTTCATCGAATTCAGTGTCATTCTTGTCACCCAAATATGGTATTTTTGAGCTAAGCAATTTTAGTAGCTTACCAAAACCAATTAAATCATTGTTTTCAACCAAAGATACATTATGGCATGTCTTTCTCATCATGGTTATGCTTGAGAACGTTTTAATTGAAACTTTTTGATTGAGTTGAAACATGCTAACAATACTCACTTGCGATGCTGCACATGTGTTGCAAATGTATCATCCATATCGTTAAAATCTTTAACTAAACCCTGTGCCTTAATTTCACTATAAACTGCATCGTTTTCTTTCTTATGTTCTCTGTAAGATTTACTCATATTTGCAATACGTTCATAGCACACATCTCCACCGATCTTTCGCAATGATTTGCCAACGCTCACCCAAGCATCTAAATAAAATTAATTTCGATTTTTATAAATAAACTCTTTATACACATACCGGAATAGTCCAATCTAAAGCATAATGCTGCACATGAGCTCCAGGCACCAGAAACTAAATCCGGATATTCCTTCATAAAATAAACAACCAATGCGCCTGGATATGAGCATCCTAATAGAATGACCTTAGAATTGGCAAATCTAGGCATTGCCTTATGGTATCTTATAAAGTGTGCTAGATCAGCCAGTGCCTGTGGTATATTCAAATACTGCAAGTTCTCGGTATCTAAATTTCTGTTGGTTTTAGAGAATTATCAAATAGATATGCTTTTTGACTATAATGCTGTACTTACGGCACTGGTCTGCTATTGCCGTAATAACGATGTTCAGTTTCAACTGAATAACCATTAAACAATTCAGTCATCTCGTAAGAAATGCTACCAAATTCACTTTTAAAGGTAACGGGCCATTCACCATTAACGTTTATAATAATTGGGCCACCTGGTTTGAAAAATGTATCGCTTGCTAAATAACGCTAAAATTTAAAAATAAAATTATAACTTATAATCTTTTTAAAACTATTGTATACTTGCCATTTGCCAAGTGCGTGTGTCGCTCTCATTAAAATGATCCAGTTTTTGTTCAATCCATAATTCCTTCTCCTCAAAGTTTTTATTGAAAGCCGCCTCATTATTCACCAATTGTGTTAGGATCAGGACCAGAAAGTGTTGTAGCTGCATTCTACTATATTGAGTAACTGATAACTGTTAAATTAGTTCACGTGCTTATAAATAGACAAGCGTGCCTTGAATAATTAGCAAATGATATGGTCTTAAATATTAAAGGTTGATTCGTTTATTAACGCTTAGAACTGATTAACACGCTTTGACATCCAATACATCAGTATAAATATGTTCTTAAGTTGAGAGCTGTAAACTATGACATTATTTGATGTAAGGTTATGTGCTCTCTTTTTTGAGTAGTTTCTGGAGTTATACTATAAATCTTAACAATTCTTTTTAAATAAACTTAAGCATTTGACTATAAATTAATCCATTTAGTCGATTTTAAATAGATTTAAGCTCTTCGCATATGCATTTCATGATCCAATCCAATTTATCAAAGTTATTGTGATGTTTTCTTTTAGTTATCCTTAACTAACCAAAGTTATTGTGATGTATGTTCATTTTTAGTTATCCTTAATTCAATTTCTTCCTTAAGTAGCAATATCTGTACTTATTTATTTTAATTTCAATTCATATAGATCGAGTGTAAACCTTTTCTTGTTATTTCATCTCAGTTCTGTAAAGCGGAAATTGATTTTGAAGAGGGGAGAAAGTAGGAGTTTAATGCTGACATATAAAAGAACACGTGTTCTTAATTCAGTTCAATATAATTAGATTCATCAATGCCGGATATGGTATTCCAAAAAGCAACCCTTAAGAAGTGCTGCACACTTGCACGTCCCAAAAGAAAAGAGTTTTTCAAATTTTCCTGCTCTACAACAGATAATAGACAATCGAAATAGCCAAGAGCAGGAAAGGCATTGAAATCGTGATACGACAAAGTGGATTATTGGAAACGCATAAGAGTATTAAATATGCAGCGCTGACAAATGCGACATATCAAAAGGATAGCGAAAGGATGTGCGTGTCAAATGCTCATTTGCATATTCATTTCTATTCCTTAAAAACGGAAGTTTACTTTAACGGCTGCACCAATTTTAATTCAACTTTCATCTTTGCTTTGCAGGTTATCTTCTATGATTCGGATTGGAATCCCACCGTCGATCAACAGGCCATGGATCGAGCTCATCGTCTGGGCCAGACCAAACAGGTGACAGTCTATCGCCTTATATGCAAGGGTACCATCGAGGAGCGAATTCTGCAGCGAGCACGCGAAAAGAGCGAGGTAAGTAAAGCTCTTTTTGAGGTTTAGGAAACCGCAAAACTCTTTTCAGCAAAACAAAACAAACCAGCGAATTTCTTGAGGTTTCTGGCTTTGCTTAGCCGCATATTAGGCACGTGCGTGGACTTCCCCAGCCCCATTTTAAGTTGCCTCAATGCATTGTTGCGCCTTTTTTTTTTTTCTTTGAAAATGCTAAATGAAACACGAGCCGCACGCATGAAACACTTGTACATGTTGTGCATTGTTGGAGCAGCTCATAAAGGACTGAGTAAAACGATACCGGAAATAAATTATACAATTGGTTAGGCGACATTTTGGTTACGCCTTTAAGTTCTCTATATGAAGCACTCATTGAATGTGTTTTTTCTGCATTTATTAGTTTAATTGCCCCGAAGCCCCTTTGGTTATCATATTAAAGTGCTTGGGCTGCCAGGCGCTATTCATTTTTGTACGTGTTTCATTTCATTTCCTGAAGCGCTGCTCTTTTAACATTTTCGGCATTTTAATGCATATTCTATTTAATATTTTTCTCATTTCTGTTCTTTTCTTTTAGATACAACGCATGGTCATAAGTGGCGGCAACTTTAAGCCTGATACTCTCAAGCCCAAAGAAGTCGTCTCATTGCTTTTGGATGATGAGGAAATTGAAATGAAATGTAAGTGTTTTCTTTTCTTTTTGATAAAACAAAAGTTTAACTGAGTGGGTGTAAAATTCTGTAAAAATGTTGAAAATAATGTTTAAAATTGTTACTAATATCGGCGATTTGCAATAGAACATATATCAGTTAAAACTTAGGATAATATATAAGTATAAAATTTATATAACTATTTTATAATACTTTTTTCAATATTAAAACGAACAAATTAAAACAATAATTTATCATACTATGAACGCAGATCGCCAGGAAGCCAATCTGCAGGTCAAAGAAGAGAAACCCAGCAATCCCTCACCCAACACAACAACAAAAGCTACAACAGCACAGAATGAACGTAAACGTCGTAAACCAAATAAGGTAAGTACTAGTACTAGTATTAAAAACCAAAAACGGCGTAAAACAAATTGTTTAATAAATTGAAAGAGAAAAACACAGCGCAATGCAAATCGGTATGCGTAAAACTAAAAGACTTCCGGCTGAAAGCAGCTAAGTATTTAGTTATCTAAGATAGAAAATCTTGTTGTTTAAATGCGCTTTAACGCATGATCCGACTGGCTGTTAATGGCCAAGTTATTAGACCAAGTTTACACTTGTTACACGCAGCGACAAGTTGTGCCAGTCTCAATGAAAGTAAATGATCTTTTAAGTGAAGTTCAAATTGCGACTTGGCCATATACAGATACAGATACAGATACAAATGCAGAGATACATTTACTGATACGAGAAACAGAGAGAAGAAAAGAGAGACAGCTTCAAGTCTGGCTTTTGTTGTTCTTACTTGGGCACTGCACGGTGGTCATGGTCACGTGATTCATGCAACAACAACAACAACAACAACAAAAAGAACAACAACAACAACATTAACGACAATTCAATTTGCTACAAGACTCAACTAAAGAGCTGAGCTTGTCTTGGTCTGCTACATAGCGTGCTTTGAACTTGCTGCCAGCTTTGGTCATATTCGTAGTGAATCTTATACATACATACAATACATACATACATACTATATCCATTCATCCAAGTGTTGTGTTCCCTACGTTTTAAGCAAACACTTTACTCTTACCAACTTGGTCTTATGTCCAAGTTCCAACTTCCAACTTCCATGTCTTGGAAAACAGTTTCAAGTGCCTTTTTGTGGGGTGCAGTGTGCCGTCTCTTTACGTTTCGGTTTCGCTAAATGATTTTGTGCGTTCAATGGAACACTGATTATGGTCTGTTGCCTCTTTGTCTTATTTTCTTCTTTTCTCTCTATTTTTGGTTAGTTCTACTCCTAGGTCTCTCCCTCTTTCTCTTATGCTCCGGCAGAGGGGGCAGCAATGCACTCAAGTTCATATACCACATTATACCATATAGCATATAAGCATTTTAATGGCACGCAGCCATCTTTTATTTTCTTTGGTTCACTCGATTCTTCTGCTTGTCAATTCTTTTTTACTGTTTCGTTGCTCAAGTTTTGTATACTTGTACTAAAGTACATTCAAGTTTTGAGGTTAAGTGTCATTGTACATAGATTTGTATTTAGTTAAAAGCGATTCATTTGAAACTGATTGCAGTCATTTTGTGTCACAGTTGTTTATTAAGTACAACGGTTTCTCAGCTTCTTTAGATGTACTTTCTTCAGCAGCTATTGTCTGCTCCATTGGTTTAAGTGGCTTGTCATAGAATGTCGACGGCCTGCTTATAAAACCGCATGGAAGAGAGAAATTGTTAAATAAGTTAGCATAATTTAATCATATTTAAGTTTGCTTTTCACCAATTTTCTTATTTTGAAAATATTTCTAATTTCCTCTTACCTCTAAACCAAATTCATTAACTATTTACTACTATAGAGCTGAAAAGTATCCACATTCGGGCTTATCCGATATTTGCTAATATATAGGGCTTTTAAATTTCAATAATGTCTCAGAACTTTTCATCATGAATTGTTTGGAATTTTGTGCTTCTGTTTTTCATTGAAATGAAAGTAGTTCTTTCTTTTTTAAGATAAGTTGGAATACTTTTCGTAAAACAGCTCATAATTCTGATTCCGAATGTTTGGATAAGAATCGGAAATGGGAAAATACCTGTTTACATATTGTTTCTAGTATATTATGGTGATGGGACTTGCAGCTTTTTGCCATTCTTAAAGATACAAATACCTTAAAAAAATCAACAATTTTACAACATTTTAAAAATTGGCTAAATCAATATTGACACTGATATTTCACCGCTCTACATTATACACATGCTTTTCAAAGACCCAATTTACTCAACTTTTGCAACTTCTTCAACCTTGTACAAAATTACATAATATATATATATGAACTACTTGTAATACCAGCATTAATCTACCGCATAAGCGCGTCTACGATAACCAAAAAACGAAAGACTTGCTACTGTGTTGCCTATCTAGGTAATTGCTATCAAAATCTGTGCAAATGTTATGCAAATTTTGTTAACATTTACCCCAGTTGCAAGCCAAGTTAAGTATTTCCTAAAGCATGGCCCTTGGTATCTTAGCACCTTTTCGTTTAGTTTTATTCCCTGTTTAATTTTGAATTGAGTTAAAAAGTTGGTAGCTGACCGGGTGGACTACGCTTAGCCATAACTCAAGTCTTGGCTTGGCTTGGCATAAATTATTTGAATGTTACACAACAGCAACAAAGAGGAACAACAAAAAGAACACGCATAAATTATAAATGAAAACCTTTGCGGCCCAGTTAGTTAGGGCGGTGCACCAACTGCAAACGCATATAGATAACAAGAAAATAGACGTAGTTATTCTTACATCCGTTGCACATAAAAATGCTAATTGATTTAATTGCAACATAAAAATAATAATGAAATATATTCTCTATTATATTTGTTTTAGGATGCCAATATGGGCGGCACTACGATACCGGCAAACGAAGATGATATTCCCAGTTGCAGCTCAGCTGCAAAACGCATTAAACAGGAGCTGGACGAGGACTCTATTGATGTGGGCATTTCCTCATCTATATCGAGTGTGGGCACCGATAGCAACAACCAAATACTTAGCCAAGAGACTTATGTGCCAGGTGCAACATGTGTGTTGCAACAAGCGCAACAGCCACAACAATTGCAACAACATCAGCATTTACAAGCTGACAACGATTCCGATAATGAGGCTTTAATCGTTGATGGAGATAGTCCGACATCGATGTGTCAAAGTGATTCAATGAGTGAGTACAAATATTAAATAACTTTTGAATATTTTTCAAAATTACTGTGTAAAATAATATCTTCTTGGAGCGACCTTTCAAACAGTTAAGCACTAGTGTTTACTCAAGTTTTACAGCTCAGCAGCCTTAAAACTGTGCATGTTACAAACATGCACTCAAATTCTGAACATTCTCCAATCACTTTATTAATTAATAATTCAAATTATTTGGCAATAGGCAATGTTTGGCCAGGCGCATTAAGCAAAACATTTGCATCGCAGAATGTGGTCTACCAGCTTGAACAAGTTGGCTTAAACCACTTGGCCTGTTTATGGTTGTTGTTATGAGTTGCAAATTGCATGTGGGATGTGCAACAACAACATAAAAATCCATGATTGCAACTTGTTTGCCACAAATAAATACAACGCATGCGATTTGCATGCGCGCAAAACAAAAAATTGAAAAAATAAATGTTGCTAAATTTATAAAAATTTGCCTAACAATTAACCAATCGAAAGTACAAGACGTTGAAAAGTAGGCAACACAGCGCAACATAAAAAACACAAACTGATGTTAAATCGCGACAAGTGCAACGTCAACAGATTGAAGTTGTTGCTTGAATCAAATCTGTTCGACAACAACCAACATACAAACGAGTACCAATTGTGACTTGTCTGCCTGGCTCTTGGGTATTCGCTTGAATATTTGCCTGGTTAGGCAGCTGCTTCGCAGATGGGTTTCCAATTCGATTGCTGGAGTTATTGGCGTTGTAGTTGGAGTTTTAGTTGGAGTTGTCTGGAAACGCAAACTCAACTAATTTTGCCTATGTTGTGGTCACTGGCATCGTTGTTATACCCTGTTCTTTGGATATAGTTACAAAATGGGTATACTAAAGTTGTACAAATGACTTTGATAAAGATTATAAGACACCTTTGACTTCATAAGTATTAAAATCAAGGCTGCAATTCTCGAAATTCCTCGAATAGGGTCGGTTCGGAGGTTCGAACCTTAGGGAAAACTTTAGATTCGGACCGGCTTTTGGAACCTCCGGAGGTTTTGGCTCGAACCTTGGTTAATTGAAGTTTAAAAAGTCAGAGCTAAATGTTAAATAGTTTAAAATATAATAATGTTGATTGTTGGCGACCTTTCTCTAATTTAAAAAATATATTATATCTAATATATTTTATTTATTATAATAATATATTGAAAAATTTCTAAAAAATGTGCAATAGTTTAAAAAATGAGGTGTTTGTGGATAAATTTCTTATTCAATCGAACACTCTTTGTTAAAAAATCTTTTGGTTTGGGTTCAGGTTCCTGGGCACAACAATTTTTACAGTTTGGCTTATGGACCGGTTTAGAGAACCCTAAGAGCCCAAAACGAACCGTTTCTGAGGAGCTCAACTCGTAGCCGGCTTGCAGCCTTGCTTTTAATTTAAATTATTTAATGTTGATATTGTTATCGCCCTTATTTTAGAAAAAAGCTGTTACATAAGGGTAACGAAAGTATCGACAGTACAGAGAAAGTTCTTAAACCAAAAAAAATTTAAAAAATCTGAAAATTGAGTAAAAATTTAATTAAAATTGAGTTTGAACTATGAAATGGCTTAACGTTTTCGATTTTCAACATAATGTTCGAATAGTTTTCATTCAACTGGCTAAAAAATTTGAATTCATATGGTTTGAATTGGAAATAGAAATGGAAACAGGGGTTTTATTCAGATCTGAATACAGGGTAACTTTGCTTTGAGCAGAAGCCAACTAAAGTATTCTTACTTTGCTGCTGCACTTGTTGTCGTTGTTGTTGTTGCTGTTGTTGCTGTTACCGGCTGTCGTTGATAACATTTTCATTTGTGTTGGCCACCGTTTTAGTTAAACTACAACATTTACTAGCCACGTACGCAACCCAATTTAATATCACTCGTTGCCTGGAAATTGTTGCTGCCAGTTGATTATGTTCCCCAATGCGGTTCGCTTGTCAGTCAGACGGCCAGACATTGGCATAGTTGTTTGTTTGTTTGTTGTGCTTTTTCGGCCTATTGATTTGGCTTTTACTTAGCTTTAGTTGCTTGACTTATGCATTAAAATGCCACAAAAAAATATATATAAAAAACAGAAAAGCGAAAAAAACGAGCTGCTCATAAATATTTTTTATATGCCATTTCTTTGGTTTTTTTTTTGCTTGTGGATTTGCAGGGCTTGGCAAATGAAAACATCTAATTTAATCAATGGCTTCACGTGTTGTGGCTACATAAATTTGGAGCTACCTTTTGCAGTTTCTTGTTTTTTTGTTGCCTTGATTTCGTAATTTCTTTGTTTTTTTCTATATACATTTATTTGCTGTTCATTATAGACGAAAATGAGAAATTGTCATGAGATGTGAATTCAGCAACGGACCTGTCTTTATTAAAATGTTCATATTTAATTTTAGGCTATAAAAACTGCTTAAATTGAGTTGCAGACAAGTTGATTAGCTTTTTGCCATTTTATATATTATTTTTTTAATAAGTGTAAGACTTATTAGAGCAGAGGAACTTTGATGCTGTCAGATATAACAGTGTATTTAGCATTAGTTTATTATAGTTTTAATTATGCATTCTAATTCAATTTGATATTTTTAAACAATCAGATTGCAAGAAACATGTTTGAGTTCAAAGTAGATTAAATCATTTCTTGAATTTATGTATTATATTTGTTGTTGTTCAAACAAATTATACTTAAAACTACAGCCTTTTCTAAACTAAGTTCATTATTTAATAGTAATTTATGAACTTTATTTAGTTAATTGATTAATGTTTAAAAATATGTACTATTTATATCACGAAAAACAAGAAAGAAATGTTTTCTTTCAACTGCTTAATCCTATGGCAGCAATAAGGTATAGTGATCCGATTTTTATAAAATTTGGTCAACATGTGTAAAACGTGCTTTAATTTAGATATAGAGAGTTTGGTCGAAATATTTTAAAAAACTCAAAAGTTGTTCATACAGAAACTTATTTTCAACCGATCATTCCTATGGCAGCTATAAGATATAGAAGTCCGATTTCGATGAAATTTTGTCAACGTGTATAAACTGTCCTTGGCAGCTGTATGTTATAGTGGTCCGATCTGGCATCTGTGCAAAGTTTCATAACTATTGCTCTAAAACTGAGGGACTAGTTCGCATATAAACAGACAGAAAGATTTCTTTGTGAATCATTCTTATTTAAATGATATAGAATTGACGTGAACTTTGATTTAATTCTTTACACATTGAGGATAAAAGAATCATTCTTCACAGCTCTATCGAAGAATTGAATTCAAATTTGATTTAATTCTTTCAGAATTAAGGATAAAGAATGATTCTCCATTCTTTGCAGCTCTGTTAAAGAATTGAATTCAAATAGAATCAATTCTTTGAGAATTATCATTTTGAAAATGAATTGAATTCAAATGGAATCAATTCTTTGAGAACTAGGTATTTCGAGAATCAGTCCATTGCGTTTGAAAATTATTTGAATTGAAATTTAATGAATTCTTTGAGAACTAGGTATTTCGAGAATCAGTCTTTTGCTTTTAAAAATGAATTGAATTCAAATAAAATTAATCCTTTCAATCTCATATACATAATATGAATTCATTCAACTTTAATTCCCTGCTTTTTTTTTTTGTCTAAGTGAATTCGTTCAATTTTGACAATTCATTTGCTGAATGATTCACAGATTCATTCATTCTCATTCTCTACAGCTCTGGTAATTAAGCATCGTATTTTTAATATTTTATATGGGCTTTTAGTTAATCTTTGTTGTATGATTAATTACAACACAATAATAAGTAAACTGTTGCCCTTAAAAAAGTTGTATGCTTGTTATACAAGGATCAGAGACAACTTTAGTTTGAGTTAAGCCTGCTTCTGTGCACTATTACATAAGGTATTTAGCAGTGTTATGGCACAACTTGGTCAACTCATAGCTATAACATCCGGTTTGTGGTCAACCCTATCTATGAGTCCATCCAATTACGCGTGCCTCACGCACTCGCTCGGCACTACTTAAAAGTAAAAACATTTGCTTTAAGAGTGGAGTATGTTTTACTTAACTGCATTCCATGGCAAACACTTGATGCGGTCCATAACAACGGAGTCTTCAGTTGTTTTTCGTTTTCCTCTGTCTATGGCATATTTAAGCACATTTAATTTTATGCAGCAGGATTGTTTATATTTTTTTTATGTTTTCTTTTGTTGTTTGTATTTTTTTTTTTTTGCTTCGCTGCATTTTTGCGCCATTTGCTGTTGTTGTTGTTGTTGTTGTTGGCTGTAAACAATTTTGCACATTTTCTTGGCAACGGCGCCAGAAATGTGGGTTAATTTTACAATACATGAGGCAGTCCACAAATCATCCGGTCTTTCAGTTAGGTAGTTAGTAAGTATTTAGTTGGCAGCAATAACTAGCAGCGTGTAAGGCATTCAAATTGCCATTCCACTTGAATGTTTCTGTTGTTGTGTAATGAAAGCCAGTTGAAACTATTTTTTAATTGATTTCATTTAAGTTCATTTCGTTTTCAAATTGACTATAGACGCGTGCCAACTTTAGTTCACTTTGATTGTGAAAGATACTTTCTCAAAACTACTTGAGCTTAATTATGGCATGATAATATTAATTATTCATTAGTATTTGATCGTAGAGATCCTTGTTCACTTTGTCAATGTTGCTTGTGATACATATAAATAATTAAAGAAACAGTTGTAAACAAGGTGCAAAACAGCCAAAGAACATGACAACAACAACAGCATTAACAACAAGAACAACAACAAACAGCAATAGCTCAAAGAGCAACAAACAAACAAAAAAAGTATCTCATAGAATACAAGTTAGCCATGAGTTACAATTACGTTGAAATCTTGGCAGCAAATCAAAACTGCGAACAAAAACGCTGATTGGCCACAAAAATTCACACAGCTAACAAATAATTACAAAATGCGCTTCGATTGCATGTGAAGAAAAAAACATATAAAACAATATCTAAAAAACAAACAAAAAAGATAGAAAATGCCAATCACAAGGCATACAAAATATGTGCGTTTTGTTGAGCTTTTAGAAAAATTAACAATAAATTGCATAGGCTCGTTTGCTAATGCTTGTTGTTGTTATTTGTTGTTAGTATGTTATTATTGTTGTTATTATTGTTGTTGTCTGATTCTCCTAACTGGCGCTGGCGCATAAATTTACACCTTATTGGCCCCCATAGCGCCCAGAGCGAGTACGTGCCCCAACCAAATATCCACATACTTGTTAATACTCGTTTATACGCATACTCGCTAGTATTGAATACCTGAATAGCAGTATGAGTGTGTATGTATGAATATGTGTGTAGATGGATCACGGATCAGATTGGCAGTCGCAGTCGCCACTTGTCTGTTTGATTTAAAACTTTATAATTAAAGTGGTTTTGACTTAAATTGGTTAATCATATTTATATGTGAAGTATTCCAATGAAAACGAAAAAACAAAAATCATTTATAAACAGAAATAAATCACATATTGCGAATTGAAAAGAATTTATTTTTGGTATTGTCAAGTTGTGAATACGAGCATATTTAATTTAAATGCAAGAATTTTGTCATAAGGCTTTGATTGTGAGGTATTCTATTATGTTTATTGATTAGTATTTTGACTGTAGTCTTAGAAATTAATTTAAGCGTAACTTTAATTATGCTAGATTGATTGAGGCAACGGAAAAGCGAAAATATATTATAGGTATGTTAATGCGAAACTTGGTTTAGACTCTTAATATGGGTTGTATTTTAATCAAGAATGAGCAGGAATTTAGGCAGAATGCAGAGTAGATATATCTTTGAAAATAACTATAGTATAATAAAAGTTAAAACATAGACCATAAAGTCAATTAAAAGCCAATTCTCAAACCAAAGAGCACAAATAAGTAAGAGGAATAACTGACACGAATTTTAACGCGAGCCAACATTTTCAGCCTGTCATATCGTTTGGCTTTTCGGTTTTGGTTAATAAAATACACTTCCAACACTTATATTTGTGCCATTTAAGTATGCCAAACTTAATTTAATATTATTTTTCCCCCAACTAATAAGAACATTAATTGTATATGCCACATTTATATTAAATATTTTGTTTATTATATAAGTATGTTGTAAGAGTATATTGTGCGGCTGAAGTCAAAAACTAGAAAAATAGATTTTGTTCCGCTTGCGAGCTGCGAGCAAATTGTAGAGAGAGACAGATGAACTGCGAAAGGGATACCAAGCTTCCGTTCTATTTTTAGAATGATAGCCGCTCGCCATTTCAGCGACATCGTGTCAATTTTTTGGACGTTGCGCAAAATGTAGCTGCCATACGACATATTATTGTTCGTATTTACTTCTTTTTGTACTTATATTTTTTTTGCTCAAACTCCGTTTGTGAGTACAAAAGTGAAATTCAAAAGAAATTAAAATTGATAAGATCGTTTATCGAAGACAAATATTTATGAAAATATGTCAACTCCAATAATAAATTATGTTTTTTTATCTGCCTATTAATAATACATATTTGTAATACTTTTGCAACCAGACTTTGCTAGTGTATATGTTTTCTCTTTTGTGCTTTGACACTATGCAAAAATACAAAATAAAATGCCTAAAGCTAAAATTTATGAATGCTTGCAGCTATTCGCATATTGTAGAATGCCATTTTCCACCACTTTAAGACACAATGTAAACGGCTCAATCACGCACTCCTGACCAAAGGAGTTGAAGAGAAGTAGAAGTTGGCGACACGCATTCGAGGTCATAACCCAATTCCTTTTGTAGTCATTGTCCGACTGAATGCCTAACAAGTGATTGGCTGCTTCAACTGTTACTGGTATTGGTTTTGGTATATGTATTCGTATTCGTATTCGTATTTGTACTGATACTGGTACTTGTATTCGTACTTGGTGCTGTTTTATCATCAATAGCAGCTGTATTTCTCGAATGCCATGGCCATCCATTACAAAAGCTTCTGCCGTTGGCTCTTCGATTTTGTTAGAGATGGTTGCATATTTTCCATACGACACGAATAAACTTTATTTAAAGTTGAACTCACGATATGACAAAATAGCTATTGATATACAATTAAATACTATTGTTTCTAAAAAGAAATCGGAACTTAAATTGATCAAGTTTGACTGTGCTCTTATGTTTTTGGCAGCATGTTGTTCGTGTTTCGTGCTACTTCTTGTCATCAAATCAAATACGAGTACAACACTTAACCATCTTTAGTTGTTCGTTCTTTGGTCTCTTTGGTCGCTCGATGCCCAATTGAAATTCGGTGCGCATTGCAATTGATCGCACTTTTTGCCTTGTGATTGTGCGGAGTACCTTTCTAACGTTGTCGTCGTTGTTGTTCCTGTTGTTGCTTGTTGCTGTTTGGTTGCTGGTCGTCTTCTGTCCCGTTGACATTGTCGCCCATCTTCATTATCATCCATGCTGCCGCGTGTTGCATTTGATGATGTGCAACGCCGCCGCCGTCGACGTCGTTTGCAGACTGCAACAACGTTGCCTTCATGTCGCCATCGTCGTTGTCGTTGTTAGCCGTGTTGCTGTTGTTGTTGTTGTTGTTATCGTTGTCGGCAGTTTGTTGGTTACCGTTGTCATGATTTGTTGTCGCCAGTTTTCTAACCCGGTCCTACCACGATTTTTGTCTGCATTTTCTTACTTTGGACTTGGCTTGGTTTGCTTTTGCTTTTGCTTTCGTGGTTGGCAGTAGCCAAGTATTGATGCCTCAAGAATTTTAATAATTCACAAGCATGTTTTTTTTTTTTTTTGGTTTTTGTTGCGTAGCCTTCGTTATTTCCTGGGCATTTCCTGTTGGCTCGCCTACAGCCGGAACTGTTACTCTAAGGACAAGCACACCAAGTTCAAAGTCATCAATCTGAGTATGGGCCATAACTTGTACTTAACCGCAGAGTGCTCATAACATGTGTGAAATTGACACCACATATGCCATCGACCATCGCCTGGCGGCGGAAACAAAAGCAATTTTACGCTACATTTGCTTAATGATGCATCCCTCAATATGCCCAGAGGCAGATGTTCTTTTTTTTAGTTTCTGTTGCTGTAATAAAAAAGTACTTGAGTACAAGAGCCAAGCGACTAACTAAAACCTTTTTGGACAACTGCTCTTCAAGAACTTAGTTCAGCATACTAAGCAAACGCACTTACTTCATTAAAAATGCATACTTTTGGGCTATTCGCGGTCAGTGGGTTAATGGGTTAGTTGGTTCAAGTTGAAAACAAATGCATTTTTAAGCACTGACTATGGCTTCCGGCTAAGGTATCTGAACATTCTCACCTCAGGCTGGGCTTCGCCGGGAACTTATCATTCAATTGCAAAGTTCTTTTAGCTTCGACTTGTTTAGAAATGTCATGCGTCAAGTGTTGAAACTAGAAACTGAATAAAATAATATAAATTATTATAAAAAAAATATTTTAGCAATATGCCAATCTAAGCTTTTGAATATAAATTCCAAGTAAATATTTTAGACAATGAAAAGACAGAGCTAAACAAAAATTTCGAGCGTGCACACGTTCTAAAATTTTTATTTAAATTGTTTGTTTTATTTTATTTGGTTTAAATTCAACACTTTTCGGCTTACTACGACGCACCAAATTTGCTGTGAAGCATGAGGCCAAGCTGGCAGGAATGGGTGGAGCGTAATGCCAAGCCAAAACAAGTAGCTATTCCAACGATAAAAAAACCTGAACCGACGCGATGGCAAAAACCTGGACCCATGGACCGTGATCAATGGGTTAATTTCTACAAATGGGTTATGGTAAATGCGAGTCCTGCGCGGGAGCAGAGATCTGTGCTCGAATTGCAAGCACAAGCATCACTACGGAATATGCGGCCACCAGTTTTTGTCTTAACAGCATCCAAATTGCGCGAGGAAAGAGATAAAAGGAAATCACGAAAGAATAAATGGAAAGTGCTAAGTAAACCACGTCATACACGTGAAAAGTATGCCAAAAAGAAAGAAATCTATGCATATCGACCGCAGCTGAGCCATCGTCGACCAGTGCATCCAGAGCCAGGACGACCGCTGGAAAAGCCAAAAGTTCCATGCTGCTTTCAGCACAAAGATGTGGAGATTGACTTCTGGTCAAATATACGTTTTGAGATCTCTAAGAACGCACTTAGAGCCAAACCAACGAGAAAGATTATTGAATTGGCAAAGCCAAGAAGTTATCCGCCGAAGCCACATTGTCCCATACCACCAAATCCGGATGATTATCGTCTACCTAAGCGCAGGATAATGTCTCCCAAGCGTTGGCGCGCACATCTGCTCCGCCTCAACTATCTGTCCCAGCCCAATGCACGTGTTTTGGCCGAATTGCCCTTCTCCAAAATCAACAATTACAATAACGATACTTCAAATACAACACAGCCCGATAACTTTTGCACAATATGTGGCTGTCCAATAAAGAGTGTAGAGCAATTAGATCGAGGAATGAAATATCAATGTTTCAGGAATTAGAAGCAGCAATAGATTATCATTTGTAGCAGCTAATTGTGGAGCAAGGATATATCATTGATCGATCGAGTTACTTTTTTTTGAACTATTGCAATATTGTAAACGTTAAAATTCACATTCATTTATTCGAAATTACAATACAATTTTTAAACTTTATTTTGCTTTTTCTTTTTCGGACTTTGATACCTAAAATTATGTTTATTTATATTTGGAAAATACATGAAACTTCAATATTATCAGCTGTTATTTTAAACCTTTTTTTCAGTTGATAAATTTTTTAACATATTGAAAAATCAATGATTTTTGTAGGCTAGCTTGAGACTTATTCTTAAATCTCAGAATTTTTTTCATTTTTTTCGTAAATTTAAGAAGCCAGTTCCCACTTAAGTTTAGAAGGTTTCTATCTAGTAAATCCGATCGTAAGAATATCGACAATATGAATGTATTTCAGAATCTTAATGCGAGTATGAAAGTAGGAAGAAAAATTGAATAAAAATGTTATATAGGTAAACCTTAAATTTTTGGTTTGAAAAATTCAAGGAATTACTTAAGCTAGCTCTAGACTTTTTCTTAAATCTCAGACTATTTTTTCGAAAATAGTTCTCGAAGTGCAATATTCTTAAGATAAAACTTCATTCAATTCCGATTTTCATTAAAATTTCGACTTGCATTCAGAATGTTTCTATCTACTAAATCCAAGCGATAATATGAATGTATCTTAAAATCCAGAAGCTTTATGTGATTATGAAAATTGTGAATGACAGAAAATAAGGAAAATACAAGAAAGATTTGATATAGTTAAACCTTATGGCTTAATAAAATATATGTAAATACTATAAACTGTAGAAACTGGTCTCAGTAGCTTCTGATCAACTTGTTATCCTAAAGTTCGAATGTAATCTAGCGATTGCTTAAAAAAAAGTTAAATAGCATGCGGCGTGCTTGCCAGCTATAACTTTTATTCATTCTTTATAAAAACCTCAACAAAATAACATACGCTTATCAGCGAAAAAAAAAAAAAAAATATTTACAAAAATTTCAAATCACAAGTCGTATATATCTAGTTGATCGTTCGGTAACTAAGAAGTACCTTTCTTGGTGAAAATGGACACAAACGAGGATGATATCGGCGAAGGTGATGTAAAAGGTTTGGAGGATTACTCCAAACCACCGCCCTCATGGATTGAGTGGTGCGAGCGCAATGCACAACCCAAGCATCGTTGTAGGCCTCGAGTGGTGCGAGAGGTGACACGTTGGCAGAAGCCGGGACCCATGAAAAAGAAGGACTGGAAGAAGTTCTTTGAATGGGCGTTGGAGAAAGCAATGCCCAAGGAACCGCCGCTCGTTGAAGTTGGAATACCTTGCGAGGCGACTTGGTTGCCCTGTGGACGTGAGCCGCGTCAAATGGACATGGACACTTTGGTCGAGAAAATGGAGGCGCTGTCAAAGCCGCTTGAACGGAAAATCACACCGAAGCATGAGTATATATATCCATTTAATGCTTACTCACCCGTCATCGTTTGGGGCCAGCCACCGCATCACGACAAAGGTCGTCCCTTTGCACCACCCAAGATGCCCTGCTGTTTTCCTAACAAGGATATCGAAGATGATTTCTGGGCCACGTTGCGCTTTCCTGTGCGTCCAGCTGCGCTCAAAGCGCGTCCCTCGCCACGCATCCTAAGCCTAGCGGGTCCGCAAATCAAACCACAAACACCACCGCATTGTCCCATACCACCAAAAACTCTGCAACCACTGGAAGTGCCGCCACCGCCACGCAAAAAGTTTACGCCACGTGGCTGGCGTTTGCATCAAATACGTTTGATTTATCTGTCGAAGCCAGTATCCAGACCAGAGTTTGAGTATTTCTATATGTGAATCAATGAAACGCTTTTGGCCATAAAAATTCTATGTATTTCATTTTTTAATAAATAACGCTAAAAGTAACTGATTGTCTTTTAAAGCTAAGATATCGATGTGTATAAGAAAAGATACTGGGCGCATTCGAGAACATACCTCACAAGTCTTGCTTTAGAAATCTTTGACTTATTTTTGAATGGAATTTGTAAATTTTTCGAGTTTTGGCATAATTTTGCACTTAGTTACCACTGACTTACCAATTTTCATTTGCAATCTTCAATTGCCAGCTATTACAAAAATAACAGTCAAGTCGCCAAAAACAAAATTAACAATTTCACGCTGATAAAAAATGCAATTTATATTTCGTTTTTTTTTTTTTTATTAACTGCTCACGGTAGCTAAGCGCCCAAACCTGGCCAAGACGAAGATGCACTTAGTCATGGCAGGCGCATTAGAGTCTCGAGAGTCACAGTCAAAGGTGAGCAGCCGCAGAGAATGGCCATTGTGGCACACAGCTTCTATCTTTGCAAACCTTACGCTGTGAATGGAACTGGAATTGGGATGGGGATGAGGATTGGGCCTGGCCAAATGGCTGCTTATCAAGCGTAACAAACATGCGTCACATTGGCTTTAGCTGGCCGGGCTAGGATCAAGGTTCACAAATGATCATCAGTCAAATCAATTAGATAATTGAATGAATGATTTGTAAAATCCGATTATGCGCACAGTTCTTGCACATTAAGTTTCTTATATTGTTATGTGTGTGTGTGTGTGTGTCTTGGTGTGTGTCTCTGTGTATGTCTGCTTCTTAAAGCTGTTTAAGTCAAGATATCTTTTGTTGCTTTTTGCCTGTGTCCTTTCGTGCTAATGGAAATTATGAGCGTTCAACTTACGTAATAACGAAATAAGCAACAGAAAACATTATCAATAACAAACAAAAGCAATTTATTATAATCAAAAATACTTATTTCTGGGCAGATCAAACATATTTTTGATAAAAACATGAAATATAAAAAGTTATATTGTAACTTTTTCATTCAATTCAAACTTCGAAGGGTATCTAAAAGTTAATGCAACTCAGCTGAAGGCCAACAACTACTCTCAAATGTTGCTTCATTTCATTTTTCAAAGCAATTTCTCGGCGCCGATTCGATGTATGTATAAAAATATGCTAAAAAGCGAAACTTTAGACAATATTTGTTTGTTATGTTGGTTGCTTGCTGCAATGCCGCGAAGCGACGTTTGACCGAAATACAACAAAACAAAATAACAAATTGCCAAAAAACAGAAAAAAAAAGGAGAAAAAAAAATATATTCAATGGGGCTGTGTATGAAAAAAGGATTGCCTTGTATTGAATATTATTGATAAAACTTATGGCAGAAGGCAGGCAATTCAATAATTTGGTACTCGTTCTCAATTTTATTTTGGGTGCAAGTGTAACAACAAATCGAAGCAATAGGAAAAGCTAACATAGAGTTTCTCATTAAAAACGGCTTTAAGTTGACTGCCAAAGTTGTAAACAATGCCAGAAAGGGGCCAACCAGTTGCAGGCTGCATCTTCTGATGATGATCAGTCGACTGACGAGACTATGTCGAGACGAGACGAGACGATGATGATGATGATGATGTTGTTGATGCTGATTGGGTTTGGGATTGTGATGATGTTGCTGCACTTGTGGTGCATACCAAAATAGCAAGCGCCAGGCAATGTCGCCATTGCGACAACAACAGAAACAACAACAACAAAGACAACATGAACAACCATTGTAACAACAACAGAATCAAACAACAACATTGTTGTCATCAGTTGTTGCTTTCTGCAGCCCGTCTCTTGACATTGTTTTATTTATACAATTTACAGTTAAGTTAAGCCAAACTAAAGGGACAAATACCAAAAACAAAAAACACATCATACATATGCACATTCAAAGCTTTTGTCAGCTGGAATAGACAAATAATATATGCATACATTCACATTCACATTCACATTATTCGTTGTGTTGTTTTCCTATTCCTGAACCCTGCACGAGACTCAAGTTTCGTCTTGTTCTTTAGTTGGCATCTGCGATTGCCTTGCCTAGAAAATGTAACACGTGAATACAAATATGGTCATGACACACATTACGTGAAAAGATCAGCTGCACATGATGCTCTTCACTAGCTTTTGAGTGGGTGGCTACAGAGCAGAAAGTGATGACTAACAGTTGAAGAAAACACCAAAATTTAAGCACATTTTATCATGTAAACGACAAAGTTCTCAGCTGTAATAAATTGTGTTTCGCAGTTTGTTCGAAAAGTTTAATTGAATTCGATTTTATGATTCCTACTTTCCTAACTGATTCCATTCCTAAAACAAGTAAGAATGCTCTAGTCGAGTGTGCCGGACTACGAGACTCCCTGCTCCCAACTAGCATTTCAAGCAGTTCAGCGGCAACGCAAACAAGCAGCGCACTTAACTTGTCCAGTGCATGTAAAACTGTTATTTCTGCCTGCTGAGACTGGGAGAAATAGATTCTTAAATAACTTTTGTGTTTGTAATCCGATCGCAACGAAAGTTAAGCAGCCGATTAACATTGATTAAACATATATGTGTACCAAAAATCAAAGCTTTATCTTTAAAATTGTAGCTTTTGGAGTTTTTTTTTTCGATTTATGAGGGTGCGGGGGGGTGGATCCGAAATTTGAAATAAACTTGATCTACGTATGGTATACTGCATGCCAAGTTTGGTCTCTTATAGTCTCTGAGATCGAGGCGTTCATACAGACGGACGGACAGACAGACGAACATGGCTAGATCGTCTCGGCTGTTGATTTTGATCAAGCGTATATATACTTTATATAGTCGGAAATGCCTCCTTCTGTCTGTTACACACATTTGCAGTACTTTATAACTCCCTTTTTTCCATTTTTAATGGGAACAAGGAATAAAAATATTTAAAATTTTTAAGTATATTTTTCTGTTGTACAAAAATGAATCTTTACTTAAATTTATTTCATTCTTCATTAAAATGTTTATTGTTTTATAAATTTATATGTTTTGCAATATATTAAATATGCCGGATATAATTGCAGTCGACTGGAGAACGAAAACTTATATAATTTTAGGAAACAAAGTAGCATATTTTATAAAATATTCACAGACTTATTTGCTCTTAGTAAAAGTTTGTAAGTAGTTGCCGCTAAATACATAAATAAAACTATGTTTAACAATATAAATGGCTTAACCTTTAAGCACAATGTTGAACATGATCCAATAAAGAAAAGCCTTGAAGCACATAATTGCTGGCGCCGAAATGAATTTATATGGCATAAAATTAGATAAATGTGCGGTTGAGAAATGTAACAAATATTCGGCAATAAGATATTGAGTTTGTTTTTTTTTTTTGGTTGTTTATTACTATATGCTCTGTTTGTTTTACGGTTGGTTGCTTTGTGCCAGCTGTTTGGCAGGGACCGCAAAAAATAAGGAAAGAGATGTAGAAACAAAATAAAAAGAATACCCCAATTAATCAATAAAAACCATTATTCTTCTTGCAGACTTCCTGGGTGAATTTGGCGGTGTATCGTCGCTGCGGAGACGTCACCACCCGCGCGGCACAAGACGAGGACGACCACGTGGCAGCGGCAGCAGACGCGGCGCTGGCCATGGATCGCTGCAGCGCGTGCCGACGCCGACATCGCCAGCGATTGGTGTATTAAATGTAACTGGAACAACCACATCACCCCAACCTCAACTCCTGCTGCAACCCCAACTCCAACACCAACCACAGCAGGAAGCAGGCAGCCGCGAGGCAGCAAGTGGCTCGCCAATGCCGTTGCATGAGGAAGGTAAGTGCAGTGTTTTTTTTTTTTTTTTTTTTTGTTAATCAGTTTCCTGGTGTCCTCGTCCCGTCTTAAGTGTCACTTGTCGCTAATCGCCGTCATAATCACGTTTACCGCTGCCTTTTTTTTACATACTCTTCATCTGCACTTACATTTGTATGCATCTTACTTATGCACTGCATCTTTCTTAACAATTGGGCAGACTTGAGTGGTGTTCTCTGTGGCGGCTTTTGTGGTCGCTTCCCCTTTTCCCCTTTTTCATTTTGGACTACCCGCATTTTATTTTGGGGTAAACTTCACTTGTAGTACGTGACAATTTTAGCACAGCACAAACCATTTTCATTATATCATTATTATATTCAATGGCAATGGCATTCAAATGCTTCCCTGCAACTTTAACTTAGACTTTTTGATACTCTTTCTTACGAAATGTGCATCGCATTGATAGCTTAAACATTTCAGCTAACTTTGAATATTTATGTGTTCTTGATCAGAAAAGTTGTATGATAACTAGTCTCATAGTTTGTAGCTTTCCTTGGAAACCATCAAATCGAATCATTCTGTCCTTTAGATAAAGAATAAATCGATTGAAAATTGAGTTGTAAGAAATTTCTTTCAATATTTCAACTAATTAATACAAATTTAACCCTTTCAGGGCGGAGTTTTATTGTAAAATCCAAGATAGTAACACAAATTATTTAAACATATTCTGAATGATGATAAAAAAAAATGTATTGCATACTTGAATATCCTGAAATCGTCCTTTTTTCTGAGATATATAATCCCAACAAGTATTTCTAGATTGAAATATTA
Source organism: Hirtodrosophila cameraria (assembly GCA_949708635.1). Classification (NCBI taxonomy): domain Eukaryota; kingdom Metazoa; phylum Arthropoda; class Insecta; order Diptera; family Drosophilidae; genus Hirtodrosophila; species Hirtodrosophila cameraria. Next base: position 75,903,277 of record OX453089.1, on the reverse strand, counting down.
TTCCAATGAGTGTAAAAGCCGAACTTTTTGTCCCAGTAGTCTCCAAAGGGTTAAGTTTCTTCATACCTTTTACTAGTTGAAAACATTCTTTAAAATCTAAATAAAATGTCTGCAAGGGTATTTAGTCGTCAATATCCTATAGATAAACATTCCTTTTTGTTCATTTTTTATATTTTCATTCTTCGTTGTCGCTCTTCACGCAGTCAAACCAAATATTTGTTTTAAGATTTGCATCTGGCAGCGTTATCGTAGATGTAAAAAGAAGATAAACAGCCCCTGGTTTATGCAGAGTGTCTATTTTATCAGCTACTTGGCATGCTGAGTACTTCCTAAGTGCCTCAATTATAATTGAAGCGCTCTTCTAAAGTAGTTTCCAAATCGGGAAACTGAGCAGAGTTGATAGATGTTTAATGCTATATAATGTGATTTATGAGAAAAAGTGTGGCACATTTTTAAAAACTAGAATTTACAGTTGTCGACTCATTTCTTTTCTAATGTTAGCAAAAATAAAAGCAATTCAATTAGCGCAGTTTTAATAACTTAAAAGAATTCTCAGCCACGTTTCAATCTTTCTAACAGCACACAAATTGATTTCTATCGATTTATATCAATATTCATAAATAGTTATACAATGTAATTAACAGCTGTCGACTTTTAAATTATGCAAACAGCTGCTCAATTTTAAAGCCAAAAATTAATGCAATCCGCAATCGAATTTAATGAAAAACTCTTGCCAAATTGTTGCCAACATCTATACGAATTTTCAGTTAAATGCCCAAAAAAAAAGAAAAACACGTTGGCGCACATGTCAAATTAACACGACAAATGATAATTGCATAAATCGGCTTAAATGCTCAGACTCACAAACAGAGTGCTGCACTGTGCGTGTGTGTGTTTATGCATGTGTGTGTGTTGGCTGGTTGGTTGTTTGGGCGGGGGATAAGCTGACAATGCAAATGCTGCGCGCAGCGCCAGACAACACGTGACAGCAACAAACTCTCTTCGCTAAATGAAGTCATAATCGCATACGCAAATAATATAACAAAAACTTCATGTATCGACTATGAAATACCCATTGTTATATCATGAGAGTGATATCAACTAAGCTATATCTAAATCAAAATCAAAGGAAATGTCAATATCAATGTCAACATTGGATTGAAATGTATATACCTTTTTAAAAGAATATAATACATAAAGCTCCGTTTGGAGTTTTATATATCTTCAATCAAATTTAATTTCTTCTTTTGATTTATCAAAGCTCTTTTTAAGTAGAAATTCCCATCTTAACGTTAATGTATTGCCAGAAAACAGTGTACAGAGAGTTATCACTCTGTTTTTTTTTTGTCAGCATAACTACCTTGTAGCACTCACATTGCAGGGTATTTAAGCGCAACGTTGCATAAATGCCACTTAACCACTATGAAGTACGCTTTGCACAGGACATTGTTAGCGGCGGGAAGAAGGGATTTGGAAATGTGCCGACAATTAAAACGAAAAGAACCGCAATTGTCGCTCTCAAAAGTATGCAACATTGTAAGCACAAATGAATAAGGATGTGGCAGGACGTGCCGTAACAAGCGTTATGGGCATTAGTGACAATGTTGCCGCTGCCTTCCACAATTTATATTTTATGCATATTATAGAAAGCAAATTGAATGCGAATTTACATTAATTACGACTGCGAGTACGAGTAGCTTATCTAATACCACTTACCATTTATATAAATGTATCTTTTGCAGAAGCACCTGCCACATTCATTGGACTGACCAGCACAATGGGCACACCACCCGCCTCTTTGGCTAAACGCGGACCGGGACGTCCACGCACCAAGACACCTACGCCCGTCAACCGCGGCACACGCGGCGCTCCACGTGCACGCCGACCCATGGGTCCGCTGCTGGTGCCACTGGGTCGCAGTCCGGATGACACGCCGCCTGGCAGCAGTCCGGCCACAAGCCGTGCGCCCAGTCCATCAACCCATGGGGCACTACTCGATTAACTTTAACAATTCCATTGTGAGCCCATCAAAAAAAAGGTGCTAAGCCCTTATGGCTAATAGCATTTAATATAGTCAGTTTGTTTAGCTCAAAACTGTTGAAAAAGTAGCGTGACAATTATAATAAAATTGAGAATACAAAATAAATAATTAATATGTGTTTTTAATTCGTTGGTATCCAGCTTAATTAATATTTGTATATGTATAATGGATCGCAGTGTACATAATTGGATAACTACACTTAGAAAAGTGCTATTTCTAGAATTATCCAATTAGAATTCATACTCAAATTCAAACTCAAACGTCTTTAAACATTCTTCAATACAAAAACGATCGTTTTTTGTCATAAAATTTGAATAAACATACTTATATTAAGTAATAAATAGTTTCGAACTTTAAAAAAACGTACTTAAGATAAGAATTTTATACTTATAAATAGTTATTTTGTGCTTGAGCGGAGTTTGTCACCATTTATTTTTTGATTTGAGGAGAGAATCCTAGTTTTTTTCTGAGTGTATCGATCATGTAGCTGCCATAGAAACGATCGGTCGAAATATACGAGCTATTTTATTGAAAACTTCTTTGTTTGCCCTATTATTAACCTCATTTTTACTTTGAGAGCCTAGATTAAAGTGGAACTACTTATTCTAATCAATTTAATCTGAAAGCTGTTGTTAAAAAGATTTATTTTTTAAATTTTCACTAGTTTTTAGTTTCTTAAAGCAAATTAATTATATATTTTCACATTTGACATATTCTTGATTATGTAGGCTAAGCTGACTTTGATTTTGCAATTCGCTTCAGCTACTCAAACGACTTTCGCATCAATGCACAGAATCGAATAAAAAACAATTGAAGGACAGCTGCCGCTCAGCTTATATTAAGTTTTACTTGCTAAGACGCTATGGGCTGAGTGAAAAACCATTATATCCATTATGAAGCAGACGCCAATGGTGACTTTGTCTAAAATAAATTGAATTAGAGACGCCGAACGCGCACATTCATCAACGGCAACGCGAGGGACAGGCACAAGGACAGAGGGATAGGGATATGATAGATAGTTGTAGTTGATGGGATAGCTAAAAAACGAAGAGAAAAGCGAACCCTCGCCGACAAATAGTAGGAGTAGACATTTTAATTTCCGAAAAATAGCTGCTACAAAAATAGACTAGAGAGCTGCCAAATGAATGCCTGTCGCAGGCGGTACCTTAAGGGTTCGGGGCTGAGCATCTTCTTTGGGTCTTAAGTGCCAAGACAATGATGAACGTTCTCCAACATTGTTGTAGCGCATGCCGGCGTGAATTCAGTACTTGGGGGTAGCAGAATTAGAGCATGCTGCGTTCTTCGTTTATTTTTTATGGAAAGAAAAGGGATGGGAAAAGATGCTGCATGGCAATGCACACACCTTTGAGATTTTCAGTAGTCCTGTCTCCTGTTCTTTGTGGCCATGTGTGTAGGCAGCGGAAAGGATTTGATCCAGCAAACAATTAAGTAGGAGTATGCAAGAAGATTTCCTTAGCCCCTCTAGCTCAATAGCTGTAAAACGAAAAATTAAATCCTTTTGCTTATTTTTTCAAGGTGTGGCTACGCAATGTATGCACGCTGGGCGTATCCTCGTTATTGTCTTGATTTATAGACCGAGCATCTTTTGGCCTTGTATATATTATGGTAGCAGCTTATAGCTAAAGGCGTACAACACAAAAAAAAAGGATTTAAGTCCGCATTTTGTGGCTTATTAGTTGCGCTGGATTAAATCATAAGAAAAGGTGCGCCTATGTGCACGGAAGCAGCTGCCTTTATAAGAAGTCTTAGCTCAGCATGTCGAAGTAACTCAAAGAAGGACCTTAGGGTATTATGCTAAGAGGGCGGAGCAAGGCGTTTACATTAACTGTAAACTTGGAAAACCTAAGCTCTGAATGTTAAATATGAGATTTATAAATAGAGAGCTTGATTTCCTAAACTTTGATTTATTCAAGTTATCCTGTAAGAAACCCTGAGCTTCCTATAACCTTAAGCTATTTGTATGAAATCCCGCTTTGTTATTTTTAATTTTAGCTTTTTGATAGTTATTTCAATCCCGCCAATTCGAAAGATCTTAAGCTTATGCTCAATATTAAAACTAGCTAATGCTTAATATCAAACATTTAAATGCTAGATTATCGACAAACATCGAACACACCTTCGCCGCTGGGCAGAGCATAAATCCAAACAGGCTAACAGGAGTTCCAACTGTTGCCAATGAGCCGACGAACCTGTTGCCGGCTTTTAAGCAATTTCTTTTTCTTTGACTGACCACAGCAGAAACAACAAACAGTCAAGACGATTGAAATGCTGTTTGTGATTTTTAATTGAAGAAAAAATGTGTACAAGTGTGTGTTTAGCTGTGTGTGTGTGTGTGTGTGTGTGGTGTGCACACTTGCAGCTAAATCTTAGCTTTTGCTTCTCTGTCCGCCTGTCTATCTGACGGTGTGTGTGTCGGGATCTGGATGGCTGCTAATTAATAAACGCAGTGACGGCAGAGGAGGAAACGACGGTGAACGACGACAACGAAAATTGCAACGACAACTGCAACTGGAAACTGAGGCCGCCCGACGCCGTCGCAGATGCCACTTGGCATAAATGCACACTTTTAAAATTGTTGAGATTCTCCAACTGTAGCTAAAACGTGCAGCTTTATGACAGTCCAACTTACCGTCTGCCAGCCGTCTTTGGAGTAGGACGACTTCGAATACAAGTACGAGTACGAGTACGAGCAGTAGTCGCCAACTGGACGACGACACAAAAAGTTGCAGAAACCACTTGCAGTCGGCATCAGAATATTAAGAATTGTCATATTGAAAAGTCAAAGATGCCAACAGTCAATGCCAAGCGTCGCATTTTGCCATTGCTTCAATAATAACAACAACAACAACGACAGCAACAAAAACTAAATTCAACATTAACTGGTATACACTTACAAAAGTCTATAAGCTCAACTTGATGAAAGATAATGCTAAGTGTTAGGCACTGTTTTAGTATTATTATTATTGTTAAAATTTTGATATGCACTTGAAATATATTGATCTCTGCTCTTTGAAATAAACTTTAATGATGTGAATGTCATTATGTTATAACAAGATTGATAATCCAGCGATGGAACTTAGAATGCCTGACTAAATCAGCGTTGAGTTCAGACCTGAGAAATCATTGAATATAGAAGCGAGACCGGAAGCGAAACGGGAAAATAGGCCTTACGTTAGAAGCGAGAAGGTAATGCCTACGATCGTAAGCGAACTTTTCCGAAAATTTCCGATTGAGAATTTGAAAAAATGAAAGGGAAATATACATAACTATTTTGTTTTATTTTGTATTGCTTAAAGTTTTTGTGTTTATTTCAAAGTTAAAGAAAAACCTAAAAAAATCAATCAAAATTTTATAATTTACTTCTGTTACAAGTAGCAATAAGAAGTTAAAATACCCTCTGCAAGCTTAGAGCATAACATACACACAAATCTTGCATAACAAGTTTTGCAGATTTTGTTATTTGTGAGTTATTGTCTGACACAGGACCGTGTCCTGTTTATTTTATTAAGTAGCAACATTTTACCGTTCCAAATGTATTTTTTTTTTTTTTGTTGTATATGTTATACAATTCGTGCTTGTCTGAATCTTAAGAATTTTTCAGCTGCTACGATTATACTTTTATATGGTATATTATAAAAATCATATGCTGTAACTAATTGCCAAAATAAAGTTTCCCTTTGGAGAGTTGTTTTCACAGCGATTTTTGTTGTTGTTCTTATAATTTGATTACAGACTTTATTTTGTTTTTATGCCTGCTGTTTGTAGATGTTGTTGTTGTTGTTGCTCTTATTACTGGCTGTGCTTGATTGTGGCGCTAATTTAATGTCATGCACACTTAATGGCTGCGCTTCTTCAACTCAACGCGCGGCGGGTGTTGATTACAAACAAACAACAATATTTTAGTGCTGGCTTTTGGAAAAAATTAACTTTGTTTCTTTATTATACCACACAATTTGTTGTTTCTGTAGCATAGTGTAGTACAATTATTTTGGCAGGTGATGCGTGAATGCGTCAAATGCGGCGTTGCGTGGCCTGAGCCAGCTTGAGCAGGCATTTTGTTTGGGCTGAAACAAATGACTTAGGCAACGAACTTGCCACGAAGTAGTTTCGTGTGACAACGGAAATGTTTTAACAGTTTTACAAGTTTATTAATTTATGCCCGATAGTAAAAGTTTTGACTAGTATTTAAAACAAACAACAAAAAAAGGTATTAAAACTAATTAACTAACGAATTAACTTTAATTTGTAAAGCGATTTGTTAATTTTCAAACAGCTAGCTGTTGATCTTTTGCCCTATTTTCGTTATGTTTGAGAGCCTGTTCTTTAAAAAATATGAAAACGTAATTGCGCTTATTCCCATAACGAAGACAAAGCCGAACGCTGCAGTAACTTGTTAACTTAATTGACTTTGCTTTTTATTAAAACTAATTCAATAATGAAAACATATCAATAAATACGAGTACACACGCCGTTGCCGTCAACAAGTGACGGCTTTCAAAAATAGTCGAGTCGTAGTACAACTACGACTACGAGTACATGATGCCTAGCTCAAAAAGATGCTTCGGTCGAGGCAATTGTGTAAAAAAGCGCAGCATGTCGCTGACAGGAGCAGGAACAAAAAGCCATAGCAACAATAATTAAAAAATTTAATTGATGCATTAAAACAGGCAACAAGTTTTGCAGTTGCTTCGCCGCAACTTTGTTTTTTTGCTTTTCTTGTTTTTCTTTTTGTTTTTGCTTTTGTTTGCCAGCCGCTTGGCGCCCGTACAAATTATAAAAGACCAGCTAGAAAAAGCAAAAGAAAAAAAAAATGAAAACTATGGCCAGTTGAGCCGAGTCTACAAAACAACACTATTTTTAACTGGCTGACAGGACCTGGTCCAAAGTATCGTTAACCAAGTTAAAGAGCTCATTATGTGGCTGCCAGCGGATTGGGGCGGCTTTTACATTTAAGTACCTCTTTAAAATATTTACATTAAAATTGTTTTGCGCTGCCTGTGATGCTTTGCAGTGAATGTTATTTTTGATTTGATGATGTCAGGCGGCCTTTTTTTAAGTCTACCTGTTAAATGTGCATTATTTGCTTAATAAATTGAAGGTAAATGAATAATAATGATATAATATATGAAAAAATTATAAAAAATTCAATCAGAATCCCATTCTTACAATAACTAAATGAATGCATTAACTAGAGCAGAGAATATAAAATGCTTGAAATTAAGTAAATTTAGAAAAATTAATACCAAGAAAAATTTTATTATGGAAACACATTTTCTTGAGATTTAATATTTAATTAAGAATTCAGTTCTGATACAATTTATAACAAATATTTCTATAATGTTAAAGTAAATGTTAGATATTACCATTGCATATGGATTCAAAAATGTAAACGTTTGAAAATTGTAGAGTGTAGAATATCAGTAGATATATTATAAATATTGCTTTTGTGTAATATTTAAATGCAAAAGGGATGTTCAGAAATTAGTTTTCATATGATTCTTGATATATAATTACTTGCTGCAAATTGCAGTTTCATATTATAGTAAAGTATTTATATTTCAAACAGTTTTTAACGTATAAATATTGTGTATCGTGTATACCACAAATGTTATATCATAATTCCCGTGTTTTTATAATTAAATATTAAAAATACAATTAGTATATAACGTAGCATTATATAAAGTCAATTCAATTTTGAGTATTGTACAAACAATTCCCATGCTTTAATTCACTATGCACATGTGTTTATTTAATTGTTTGTTTCTCGTTTACAACCTGTTCAAGGCTCAGCCAAACACACATACATATATATACAAAAAGTAAACAATTACTCAATTTGGTTGTGGCGCAGTGCAACGCTCTTTATCATTAACATATCGCATCCTGTGGATCTGGGACCAATGCGGACAATGCATACCTATATAAGCTGCAACCGCAAGCAACTTGACAAATATGCTTTCAAGTCTAATTATACACCAAAAAGCGAACCGCTGCTGATGCGCATGCGCATGCTCATTGGGTTCGAGCAGGCGGGACAAGAGGACAGCAGATCGGTAGGACGGTAGGACGGTAGGATGGCAAGGAGTAAAGATGGCAACAACAACAATAATGCTGACCAGAGCAAGGTGACCCCAATTTCAATTTGCGGGCAACCCTTTCAGACACGTACGCTGAAGACGCTGTAGTATAATTACGGTGAATGAAAATGTGAATGTCAACTGAATGGCAATAAAAAGGTAGCAAATTAAATTGTATTAAAATTTTTATATCATTTCTTATTTTTTTGGGGACTGCTGCGTGTGAACAAAATGTTCGTTTGCATTGCAAAAATAAAATAAAAAAACGATGCCATCATTTTGGGCTATGCAAATGAACAAAAGTGAAAAGAAATTTAAAGTGTGTGAAATTTAGAAACATTTCAATTTAGCTTGTTTTCTTTACTATTTAAAGCCCGCTGCTATCTAAACTGAGCATCTTGTGCAGTCATTAAAAATTTGGTTTGAAATAGATAAAATTTGCATAAACTAAAGAGAGAGAGAGAGAGAACTGACAACAAATTATCACAATGACGACGCCTGTCACAATGTTTATGTTCTTTTATTTGGCTTATACACAATACTATTATTCACATTTACAGCATAGACCTCCCAATTAGCTTGATTTATTGCAACAACGTATGCATGTTGTATGCAATGCCAAAGTTACAAATCTCTTTTATTTTTAGCTCTCTTTGTCTCTCTCGATATTTTATACAAGAAAAACTAGCCGGTTTTGTTTTTTTATTATTATTAATTACAACTCAAAACATTTATGTTAAGCACGTACAAAAGAACTGTCAAAGTCATCCAAGCTGCGCCGTCAACTTGGCGCCGCTTTGCCCACATGCAATGCAATTTTTTTTTTTCGTTTCAGCTGAAATAATTAAAATAATAAATAATCTTGAGCGCAATTTCTCCATTTGAAATTTGAGCATTCAATGTATTCGTTGACTGCAGTCTACTGAAGAAATTAGCAGAAAACTTCGCGTGTCCCAAAAGGGCCAACTAGCTTATGGACTTATTATGTAGACAGCAAATAAAATTATTAACATTTTTCGGCATGATATTGTTGCGCTGCACAATGGCATAAAATGCATTTAATGTGTTCAAAATAATTGTATTTAAGTTGTAGTATAAACACAAGCGGCTTAAGTGTAGTTTACAATTTGCTTGGCACTAATCTAAACTAAGTCTGAAAACCATTCTTAAATGGTATCATATAAACAAGGACTACATTTTTTTACAAGTACAATATGTCACCAATTCATTTTCTCTAAAACAAAGATCTAAAATGGGGTTTCAAATTAAAGAAATATATATTAAGTGAGTGTTAACTATTTTTCATATTTTTGATCAATTTCTTAAATATACTCCTTTTTCAAATATATGCTTTTTTGAGACACTGTACTATTTTTTGGCATGACTCACTTTCTGTTTATTAGAGCGGCAACAGCTAATCACTTTTGGCAGTTGCTGCGATGTCTTCAATTCGCATAACAGTGGCTGGCAAGACATCAGCTTAATTCATAATTTATATGTTAAAATATTTATGAACAATTATGTATTTTGAGTAATTTTCTTTATTGGGTGTAGTCCTGTTGGCCTTTAACCGTTAGCTGCTTTTGTTAGCAGCTCAGGTAGGCGTAACAAATGTTGAACCTAGCAAATGTCACAATTCGCAGCGAGTTCGTTGCCTAAGTCTTTTGTTTTTGACCGCAACGGCAGCAACATTTCGCTTTTAGCCCAAAAAATAAAAACTGCAAATTGCTGGCGGTAAAAATCAGTATAAAGTATAAATTAAGCATTAAGTGCATAACATCACGGATCACGGTCAATGCACATGTACATGGCAATTTCCATGCAAATTATATACACTTATGCGCCCAATATATTGTACACAACAAAAGGGCAATTGAGCTCAATATCAGGCCATATTCAAGACTGATGGCGGAGCCTATGGTTGCCGATATTCAGTTCGGTGATGATGGCCACACTTTGGGCGACAACGTTGCAAACTGTTTTCGCACCTTACGGGCCTTATAGCAGCGGCCCTGAAAACCAACTTTCCTAAAGTGTGAACATCAAGCTGGCCCAGCTACACACAGACCCAGGTACAAAAACCCAAGTCCACGTCCCAGGCTTAGGTCCAGGCGGTAGCTGGACACGCGCAAAAGAAAGTGCGAGCGCCGCAGCTGCCCCGAGGACATGTAAAACTGTTCGAGGTGTGGCAAGACATGAGCGCCGGTAGGTGATGTTGGTCAAGTGGTAGCAATGACAATGCCTATGCTACAGCCATAATAGTTGTTACAGCCAGCCGCATGGGTACTTCAGTTTCAGGCTGCGTTGCACACTCAGCTTTTTTCCCGTTAAATTTGGCTTTTTAAGTTGCAATTATAGAAACAGAAATGTTGTTTGGTTTTAACGCTTTTTACTCCCTGTTCATATTAAAAATGGGATGGGATATGTAACAAGCAGAAGGAGACAATTCCGCCTATATAAATTATATATATTCTTGATCAGCATCAACAGCCGAGTCGATCTAGCCATGTCCGTCTGTCTGTCCGTCGGTATGAACACACAGATCTCGGAGACTATAAGAACTGGAGACACCAAACTTCCTGTTACCATACACAGATCAAGTTTATTTCAAATTTAAAAATAAAAATATAAAAATAAAGCCATTTTACTTAACTTTTAATCTTTTGTACATAAGAATCTATGCCAGGAAAAGTCAATTAAATTTTTTAATGTAAATGGCATAAGCCAAGTCAAAATTACGCCAAAACTAGATTTGTTTTCTTCTGAAAAAGTGGCAACTCCTTCAATTCAAGTGTTGACGACACTTTCTTTTCCACCTTCATGAACGCTACAAGAGTGCCATACAACTGCAGTCTACAGATGCTGTCCAGCCACAGGCAATTTCAGAATTCTCAAGGCGAAAGTGCATGTGAAGTGCGTGCGCCGCCGTTGACTTGCGGCAATTGGGGCGTGTGTGTGTGTTGCGAGGGGGCGTGGCACTTAGCCTGCAATGTGCACCGCAAATTATGAGGTGTTATGTCAATGCGGTCGCTGTTGCCACGACCACGTTCACGTCCCCATCAGCAACATCAGCCACATCGATGGCGTTAAAGTGCCTGAAAATGTGCGTTAAAAGTCACACGACCAAAAAAAAGCTTGTGAAAGGTTTTGACTGCTCATAAGATCGCACAGCTATATAATTGAAAACGCCCCATGAAAGGGAAATGCGTGCAACTGCAATTGTGAGCTACTGAAAGAGTTGTTCAAGTTAATGAACAGGCAAAAAGGGCTGGACCCTTTCTATAACAATTAAGCAAGATTATTGGCTAACTGTAGACATTTGTAGGTTCAAAATATTGATAATGTTATAAATCAAAAGTAATAGTTTTAACTATAAACACTTCGAAAAGTTAAGAATTGCGTTTATATCAAAATACTAAATAATAAATAAGCAGAAATTGTTTTTTCTTATACAAAAATTTGTTTACTTTTTCGCAAAATTAGTATATTTGTAGTTAAAGAAAGCTAATTTAAAATCAAAATGGTTTTTAGAAACACAAATTCCACACATGTTCAATAATTGGCATAAATATAATCAAGTTTTATTTGCATATACCACGTAAAACATAAAACTATCGCATATGCAACGAAAAGGTAATCAACAGAACGATTTTATATATATAAAGCAATAAGTAATGCAAATTGATGTTTGGCTATTATAATAAAGTAACTTGAGTTGAATTAATACAGGGTCTCTTCCAGTCGATCAGTCTCGTCTAGATCATGGTTATTTGTCTATAGCTTATGCTTATTGTAATTTAATGTGCAGTTGTAGTAGCTGTTATTGTTGTTGTAATTGTCATGGTTGTTGTTATTGACTTCACTTGTTGTCATTGCTGTCGATTCGTGGTTGTTGTTGTCGTTTGCTAGTGTACTATGTTGTTGTAGCCATCAGGAGTCGCTGTCAGCGCCATCGCCATCGCCATCGCCATCGCCATCGTCATCGCCATCAGCATTGCCATCAGCATTGCCATCGTCATTGCCAGCTTCATCGTTGGACGTTCGATTTGTGGCCGCGAACGTGCAGCATTTTATGAAATTGCTTGTTGTTATTATTATGGTTATTATTAGTAGCATTTGTTGTTATTGCTATTGTTGTTGCTGTTGTTGTTGCTGTGTGTCATTTGAAGTTTGGCGCAGCGCGTTGTAGCTACAATTTGCTCTCACGGCGTTCTCTACGAAAATATAAACATAACAATCATTACAAGCAACATTACCGAGAGCAACATCAACAACAACAACAACAACTACAACGGCAATAGGAAAAACGAAAGCTGAACAAAAAACATTATTGATATTTATGAGAATTATGTTGAACTTCCTGCTTTGTGACTACACGGTGGCGTCTTAAGTGGCGCTAAATGCGTGCATTTAATATAATAAATCTTTTTTTTTTGTTATTTATTATTTCGGCTGTTTTTTATTTTATTTTGTGTTTTTTGTTTTGTGCCGTTGACGTTAAAGATTTTAAGATCTTAAGCTCAGTTTTGTGTGGCCAGGCACGTACGCGTTGAGTTTGAGTGGCGTGAAGTGAAGTGAAAGGGTCGACAGCCTGTAGAAATGCTAGCCCAATCGTTAAAAGCCCATATATATATGGGAAAATTCAGCTAAAATTAGCTGAGCGCTGCAAGTTTGTTGCTTCAGTCTTTTGTTTTATCAAGCACAAGTGCTAAGCATTTGATCAAATCGTTTATCTTACAAATGTTGAACATCAGCAAGAAGTTTACCTTCAACAACAGTTTAACTGGAAAGTTCGTTTCCTAAGTCTTTTGTATTGATCAACCAAAAAATCCATTGGCCATGTGAAATCGAACAAATGCATATGCAAAGAAAAGCATTATATTCAAGTACTACTACTACTTATACACATTCCGTTACTCGCAGTGCTCATGCATCATGCATAGACATAAGTCTTATAGATGGAGGAGTTTTTTTTTTGGGAAATATATGTTGCCATTGTTGCGCCATTTCACGCTACTGCAGCAAACTATTCAACTGGGCAAAAGATACTCAAACAGTATGCATTGAAACGCACAATGTTGTCATGCTAGGCTATTGTCGCAGTTTGCCTTATTGATTGTTTGTTTTGCCTTCTGCCAAGGCGTTGTCCTGTTGACAATTGGTCATAAGTTAGGCACCCAATGACCAATGGTCATACCCAAAAACATGAAGCAGAATGTCAGCGCATTGTCTTCCTGCTGCTCCTGAGTTATGTGCAGCATACAAAATTGTCTAAGAAGTCGAAAAGAAAGAGAGTGCTATGAAATCCAAGTAAGACTGTGGGGCGGCAGCAGCGCTAATGTGAGAGAAACGCCCAGCAGAGGGGAGACATTGATTAAATGTGACACAATTTAATGGAATTTTTATATAAAGGATAAATTAAAGGATAAATTAGAGATACAAATTAAAGTTATTTAACAAAACTGTTGACATGACAGAAAATAGGAAAACATAAAATATATTAAAAGAAATTTTAACAAAATTAGCCATAGTAAATTTTAAAATAATATTTTAATAATTTTTTAAGAAAATTCGAAAGATTATCAAGCCTGACCAGTATCCACTAGAAGCAAAATTTCTATAAAAACCAAACAAGGTTTGATTTTGCTCTTTTGGGAGCAGTCAAAGATATTAGGTTGAAGATGTGCTATTATAAATAGTTGCAAGAATAATCCATGCTGATAATTTTAAAGGTCTATTCTTTAAGTAACTTTAAAAAATGTTATAGGTGTAAAATGTTTGTCTGTATTTAATAGTTTAGTTTTTCTTTTATTTTCTACTACTAAGTACGAGTATATTGAATGTATTTTATTAATTTTTTCATTTTAAACTTTATTTTGATAGGCTACCCATTTCTAGCAACTTTCTCAGCAGTTTGATGACACGCAATAAATTATTCAGCAGCTCCCTTGTTGTCTTGGCATCGGCACCCACATCTGCCGTGTGCCCAAATAATGTCAACACAAAAGTCAAAAGAACAAAGCAACCAGCATACAACACACACATATTACACACAACACACACACACACACACACACATAAACACACACACATTTGACTCCAAACAGTGGCAATATTTGGCTGTTGTTTACAATGTTGAGCCCTCGCTTGGGACGCCATGGGTTGGTTTCTTGAGAAATTGGCGCATGCTGTGAATTGTGCAGACATATCTATCTGAGTATATATATATTCGCTATAGTCATAGTCATGGACAATATTGCGTTGCTTTTGTTTGGCAGCGGCTTTGCGATTGAATTTTGGGATTTGGATTTGGATTTGGCTTTGGCTTTGGCTTTGGCTTTTGCATGCTTTATTTTTCATTCACGCCAGCCATTGGGGCTATCAACAACCACGATGAGACATTGTGCGAAACTGAGGCTTGAATATGCCGCTTGGCCTGGTCGGGGCCAGCAGCTTGGCTATAAAGTGTCAACAGCATTTGGCTACCGTTCTACGTACAATGTCTTTTTTTTTTTTGCATTTCTTCATATTTTTTTGTGAGCAAGAGGCAACAATTTTTCGCTGAAATTTATCTGATGCTGTTGAGTCATGCAATGTCTTAGCCAGCATTTGAATTATGGAGATGATAATGCGTTTGCTTATGTGTGACAGCAGCCATTCCGTGCCAGTGCTAGTCTCTGGCTGTTTCACTGTGCAAAGCAATAGACGCAAAAATTTGCATTGGAAGCAGCGCTCCAAACGCAACAGCAACAACAACAGCCACCTCAAACTCGACTCCAAGTGTCTGCTCTGTGCTCAATTAAATGTCTTGTACTGGAAAACAATCAACAGGACTTGCCGAATAAAAAAAAAAAAACTCGGACACGCGCACTCTGTCCGCTTAATTGAGTTGATTAGCCCTCCTGTTCATTTGGCCGTTTCTCAACCAACAAAAAAAAATTGACATGCTCTTGAGAAAATAAAAATATATGAATTCACAAAACATGCCACCGCACGTATTTATATAAAGCAAAAATAACGGTAACATCAAAATATTTCTTACAACTTGCAACTTGCGGCAATCAGCGGCTGCTTCGCTTGTCCCCATCTGAAGTCGAGCCTCCATTCCACCTTCTTTCGGCATGTCATGCTTGGCCTCCTCCTCTCAATTTAACGACACTTCACACAGTCTCTTAAAGGCATACTCGTGCATATGTGTGACTTGGATTCATATTAAGGGAAATGCAATTTTTGATATAATTAAATATGAAACCAAACATGTTTGCAGGGTTCCATGTTCTCAGACCCAGAGTATTTCGGCGAAACTTTATTTGCAATTAGCCTCAGTCGAAAAACTTTAATTATGTAAATTTCTTTCTTTTTTAGCTGAATTTATTGTAGCTCAAATTAATGCAATAAAGTCAACAGCTAAAAATGAAATGTTTAAAAAGGGAAAATTATTTTTTATTTCAAAGCAGGTCACAAACCAAACTTCTTAAAGTTGCATTGTTTTTAAGAACATGGCTTTTTTGGTTCCCATAAGAGCTAATAACCACTAATTAAGCTTGCGCAAATTTAATATTCGATCGTTGTTTTTTAAGCCAGTTAAAGTAAAACAATCCTAGTGTTTTCGAAATTTGTTATACCACCTTTCATTAGCATCATGCTGGGCAGATGAGTCTTATGCAAATGCAATCCAACGCAGTCATAAATAACTTTGTCATATCCTGCCAAAAGTAAGAACCCTCGACAAGGGTATCAAATAGATAAACAGAAATGGAAAAAGATTGATTCATTGATTGATTGAAAGCTTTCATACATTGAGATTATAATAGATCATTTAAAGCGAACACTTTTCATCCAAATATTAAACAAACTCTATACTTAATAAAACTGTTCTAATTAGAGCCTTACTCTGTCTAGTTGACAAGCTGACCGCCGTTATATGCAACTGTTAATTTGCTAAAAACAAAAACTAGAAAGAAGTCCAAACGAGCAGTCCACATATATGTCGACTTACAACCCAATTGCGCTGCTAATGACAAGCAACAAATTAATGGGTTCAACATTTAAAAAGAATGCTGCAAATAAAAAATAGACAAAACACTTGACACTTGAACCCGTGCACTCATTAAACTTCACACAGATACACATTTACAAATACATATACTTATATTTGACTGTGTTAGTTATATATGTTGAGGTCTATGGCAGCAGCTGCATGAAGTGCCAGCTCAGCGGCCAAAACTCTCACTAGGCACTTAAAAATTAACGCTTTTGACAGCCAAACGGACTTTCAAATGTACAAAGAGCAAAAGCAAGCAGCCAACTGGCAACTGGCAACAACAGAAACTGGCCAAAGTTTGTGGCAAGGCGCAACAAAGTGTCAATGCGGCGAGCAGCAGCTTTAACAAGATTGGCAGAGACGTCGACGTCGAGTTGGGCAGATGAGACAGCGACAGCGAAAACGAACTGGCCGTGGCCAATCTTAAGATTTTCTCATAAGGTGCAAAATCTGTGGATATGATCATAAAAAAGAACCAAAAAAATACACAAAAACAACTGAAAACATGCACAGAAATGAACCCAAGAGCCGACAGAAACAAAGTCATAAAAGCAACAGCCGCCAGAGCAGACGGAACCGCCTCTTAAAGGTTCTGCTAGTACCTTAAGAGGGAAAACAAGGGGGGCTAACGATGGCTCCTAATTAGATGGCCGGCTGCGCTGCAATTGGGTACGACTGCGCTTCAATATTTTTAGTATATATTTTATTATTACATATTTATTAGGCAGCTTAAAGCAAACAGCATAGCCTCACACAGCCTCTTAACGTGCATCCGCTTAAACAATGGAGCACTTAAAATCTGTGGCTAATAAATAAATTAAGTCTTTAACGATGACAACACCAGCTTAAAGCCAGAAGCGACTCGACAGGGCGCTCGAACATCTCAATTATGTATGTTGTTCAAGCTCATTGTTTTTAAATTTTCTGTTTTTTTTCTTAATTTTCTTATGGTTATGGCGATTTTGTTTTTATTTCTGGCTTATCTTAACGCAGATCACAGCCCCAGTTAACCAAATTGCGGAAATTCGCTGGCAATACAATTTAAATGGTGGCTCATAAATGCCTTCAAATGAAGCCCTCTGCTCTTGAGGGTTACTAACCTGGGGGTTCTGTGCCACTACAATGCGAATTATTTTGGCTCCAATTAAAATTGTAATAATATTTTGTTGGCTAATGTTCTTAATTAGCTAATTTGCAAACAATTAAAGTTGGAAAATATGCGTTGCCTCTATGCGTAAATTTGATTACAACTTGTGGCAGTTACAAAGTTGCCAACTCATTTGATTGCCGATAGCAACAGATGGGTAAAGCAAAGTCATGCCGGAAAAGTATTAACAAAAGCTGAAATTGTTAAGAAAGTGAAATGTTTGCACAACAAATGTCTGAACTAAAAAAGCAGATCTTAATAATTGAATGCTCTTACGTGTCTTAAAAGATTTTATAACAAATTTAAGCTTACTTTACACTGTGCTACATTTTTCATATGTAAAGGATTATAAGTATAAAAATTTATATATTTAGCCAAGCAACTACTGCCATTTATTTCACTTTTAGCCTATTTATCTAGAAATACACTCACTCTGAATTTTTTGCCAAAATAAAAACTCAGTTCCCACGTTTGCCAAACTACAAAACAGTTTTATAACCGTAACCAGACACATAACTGGGCCTGAGAATATTTCGTGATGTCCACCTGCAACAAAAACCTACACTAAAATTGAAGAGGAAAGAAGATCTGTTGTTGCAATCCCGTAGTCTCTATAGCATAGTACTATCCAGCAGTCCCAGCTGCGTGCGAGGCTCAAAGAACAGCTACGCACGAAACAATTTTTTCATCTTTTCTTTTTTTGTTTTTATTTCCAGCAGGTAGTAGTTTCATATAAGAGTGTTTTTAGTAAAGCGTTTCCAAACAATTGAGTTTTCAAAATGACAATTTTTTTGTTATTTGTGTGCTCGATGTGAACAGAAATAGAACAATGCCAACGTCAATGCCTGGCATTGCACCTGAGCTAGTGAAAGATCATCTCTATTGTTAAGCTGGGAGAGTATAATGCTTTATATAATTAAAAAAGTCCGCTTTATCAGCATGCGATGTAGATGGCTCAAGAAAGCAGCTGCCAAAAAAAAAAAAAAAAAAAACACAAAACAAGTTTGTTGCTTAAGTCTTTTGTTTTGCAACCGGGCGCTCGTCAAGTTTATTTTTTTAGGCTTTTTTTTTCGGCTAACGCAAGTTGGCAGGTTGGCTCTCTGCTGCTTTCGATTTAACGCTTCACTACTGACAAATGAGCAGCATATCCTGTTGATCCTGTTGTAAGCAAATAATTACACTGCTGTCGTACGTGTGAACGCAGCAGCTTTAATTGCAAAAATAATTAAAAGCTCATAAATTAAAGGCATGCAGCAAAAACGAAATGTGCAAATTTAATTATAACCCGACTCAATTAATTCATTAAACATCCACAAACAACAACAACAACAACAACGTCAAGCACACCTTCTGCAGTTAAATTAATCAACGCCAAATACAGACGCGCATTTATTCCCTAAGGACATGGGCCGTGGCCAGGCCAAGTCACAAACTGGTTATACCATTGCCAGTCCTTACGCATCCTGGCCTCCCGTACTTAGAATATGTATTATGCAACTGCAACTGCAACTGCAACAGCAACAACTGTGCGCCAGGCCTTTCATAATTTATTGATTTTATATGGCGTCACATTTGTCTCTTTGTCTGTCTCTCGACACTGGACGCTGACAGTTTTTGCCACTGCCAACGCTGCCAGAGACATTTTGACAGTTGCATGTTGTCATCGCAGTACGCCGCTGTGTGCTGTCACTTTAATTGCAACTGACGCATTGCCAAAAAAATAAGTATATATAAACTGCGTCCTGCATCCCGAGCCTTTGCCACATGTTCACAATAAGCTCGACTGTCATTTCAATTTTTCATGCTGCCAAATAAAGAGCGCAAGGTGCGCTAGCCCATCTTTCTTTGCCCCCGAGCCAGTTTATTGGGACCACTACACTAATATCGAGCAATGTATGATTAAATAATATGTAATGCTTCAGTTGACCCTTTTGGCCATAATTCATGGGTATGTGTTTCGATGCGAACGCAAGTTTGTGGCTTAAGTCTTTTGTTTTGTGGTAGGGTGAGCTGTTAACGGCTATATTGAAGCTATCAACTTCAACTTCATAATTGCAAATATTGCGTCAAAAAGTTGTTTATTTTACTTCACGAATTTTGTTCGTCGATCAAGTTATAATATAATATGTTGTACAGTCGATTTTCTTTAATGAAGTTATAAATATATATTAATATATTAAAAGCAATGTGTATTTTTCAAATCGCTTAAGCCTTAATTTCAGGTATTGTTTGCTTAACAAAATTTGTATACCCTTGTAGAAAGTATTATAATTTTGTTACGAAATGTGTAACGCATTGAAGGACACCTCAGATAGAAAAAAATTGTATATTCGTGAACAGCATCAATAGCAAAGTCATGTCCGTCTGTCTGTCTGCTTATATGCGAACTAGTCCCACAATCTTAGAGCTATCGTGATGAAACTTGGCTCAGTTGCTTATTCTTTCTGCAAGCAGTACATATGTCAGAATTGGCCAAAACGGACCACCATAACTTATAGCTGCCATAGAAACGATCGGCTTAAAATTAGATTCTGTCTGAAAAACTTTTTTTGTTTTTCAAAATAACTCGACCAATCTAACTATATCTACATTAAAGCACTTTTCACACATGTTTACCAAATTTGATCAAAATTGGATCACTATATCTTATTGCTGCCATAGGAATGATCGGTTGAAAAATAAGTTTTCTTATGCAAATCTTTTCTGCAAGGGTATATATCTTCGGCACGCCGAAGACAATATTTCTTTCTTCTTTTTTGAATTATTGTGAAACGAATGTATAAATATATATATTGTTGATCGAATTGTATAATATAATATAATTTTTTAATTTGATTTAATTATGTAAGTTGCATTTAAGAAATGTATATACAATAACAAATCATTATTGTACATTTTTTTGTAATTGTATAGGGTTGCTACGGAATCAGCTAATCTAGGGTTGTTAATACGACTTTAAAGCCTGTTCCGATTACATAAATTACAATGCAACATTAAACATTAAAAAATTTGTATATATACTTAATAGTTCTCAAACTTAATTGTTTTCTTTCGGATATTATTATATGTATTACAAATACGCCTTCAAATTGCATATTATACCTTACCTATATATTATTATAAATTATACCTTAATTATGGTACGCCTTATAAAATATAAGCACATTCTTAATTTTCTCTTTTTGTTGCCCCCAATTAAAATTGCCTTATTATAAAAGTGGAATATCTTTGATGCTCTTACCGTTAGCTTTACTTATTATAGATTCACTTTCATGCACATGCAATATAAAAAACTCAAAAAAATGCAACCCTCTCGTGCACACTTTCCGATGAATAGATAATAAATTACAAAAATGCAGACGAGCTGCAATTAAACCGAAAAATACAAAACACGACAAGCAACCTGCAAAAGTAAGCCAAACTAACCCCTTTTAAGCCATTAATTCTAACAAAACATTTCAGCCATTACGACCCGCAGGTGCAGCCAAAAAGTTAAAAAAAAAAAACTATTTCAACAAAGTGCCAATGATATCAATAAAATGTAAATAATATTAATCTAGAAATGTATTTTGTCCAAAAATTGTGGCCTGGTTAAAAGTATATTAAAGTCCACAATTAAAATACAATTTTGTGCAAATCCTTGAAGCTTCGTATAACTGTAACTTGAACCGTGTTGCATTGCAGCTGCATCTGCCTGCGACTTGTTGCAGATGCATATCACATTTGGGCTGGCTGCTCATTAACGGCTGTGCAACAGACCAGAGCGTATTTATTTTTTATTAATTTTGATAGTGAATTGTTCGTATTGGTTGCTGCATCGCCTGCAACATGCAACATGCAACCAGCAACTAAATGCCGTGTGCAGCCAGTGCAGCATGACCAAACCCCAAAAATTGTTGTACCCTAGCTCAAAAGCAGGGGCAGAGAGCTGCACGCGCTTCTTAACCCTTTATTTTTGGCTTATCGAAATGCATCCAAAAATGAGCCCAAAAATACAGTGAGCGTTAAAAGTTGTGTTAGCGCTTCGTGTGTCTGCACCATTCGCATCCTGCGTTCGATTTCTACGCTTTCTACACTCGATACGGTTAGGAACAGGTGTAATGATTTTATTTTGCACCTTGACTTCTGCTTCCGTTTCTGTTCCGTTGATGTTGTTGTCATCGGGGCTTGTCGATAACTTTTTGGCCGAGGGTAATTTGTGTGCATTTACTTCCTTACCACACACACACACACACACAAAAAAGGAAGAAAAAACTTGCAAATTTTCATACAGGATGCTTCATTTGTCGTCAGAGTTTTGGTTCAAGATTTGCATCAATTCCGCTATAGTCACATTCTTTATATTGGATTTTTCTGTGATCAGCTCTCGAATATTATAACCATATTGATATATATATATTTATTATCAACTTACCCAGCTCCTTTTTACGCTGCTTGTGTATTTCCGACTCAACATGCATATAACATGCTAGCGCGTAATGCAAAACAGGTAGAACTATAAACAATTTTGGGAATGTCTGCCAATTCAACTTCATGTTTCAATTGTCCAATTAGCCAGATATAAGAATACAAAAAAAGAAAAAGAAAACAAAATAAAGTGTAAGGCCAAGTCGTGAGTGTACTGAGTTTAGAAATTCAATGCTCAAAAATATGCTTGACTTTTTCGATTTCAATTTGAAGCTACATGCAAAGCACCCTGTATGCTCACTTTGCCCCTGTTTAAACGTTAATTTCATACTAAGGACTTTATTATCGACATTGTATCGCAAAACGGCACAAACCCGAAACATTTAACAGCACTGAACAAAATTTTATGCTGATTAATTAAAAATTTTCAATATAAAAGTTTAGTCTTTACGAAAACATACACGGAATTGGTAAGTTTTTACGGCAAGGCAATTTTAAAGAAAGTACGTTTAACATAATAAAGAAGAATGTGGAATTGAGTATCTAACAGACTTCGAAGGATGTAAACCGTCAACATTGAAGCGATGTTGCTTTAAAAAAAATACATAGCAGAAGCCAATAATAGGATCAAAAGCAATATCATATCAAAGTAGGACGATATTTTTCGTTTTAGTATCGATTAACCAACTAAATTTCTGTCAGTGTATGCACACTTTAATAATGTTATACAACCGCAAGACAACTTCCTCAATATCAATCATTACGCCTGCTATATTTCCTACCCCCATATACAACTTTCTTCATGAAGCATTCAATGTAGTCCCAAAAATAAATATAAAAAAAAAGTTTCCTTTGTGTGTTGCAAGTTGCAGGTTGCTGGTTGCAGGTTGGCAAGTGGCAACTGCAATTTTCAGGTGTTAGCCAAGTTGTTGCTGGGGCAACCCTTTCATTAGACAGGCAAAAATGATATATTTAATCCGTTCGTTTCGTTGGTTCGCTTATACGAGTACGTGGGGCAGTCAAGCGAATGCTCGTCTTCGATATGGCAACAACAAGGCCGGTAATGATAAACCTGATATGGAACACACTTAAGGGCTTAACTTGGGTAATCTGCAGTTTGTTCAAGTAGAAACAGCAGCGACAACATCAACCGGCACTGAGACTGGGCCAGCGAAATTAAAACATAAGTGTGTGTAAGGTTTATGTACTCCAAGGAGCCCTCGCGGAGCGAAGAGGAAGCACTCGACAAAACTTGAGAAGCGAACAGATACAGATACAGGGACTGAGACAGGAACAGCGACAGAAACAGAGACAACAACACAGACTGAGACAGCAGATCGCAGATGCAGATCGTTGCCCGTTGCCAGCGAAATGTCGCTTGGGTGCAGGTGGATTTCTCAAGTGGCTGCGTCCGTTCTCTTCTGACTTCATATAAGGTTTTACATATACACATATGTGTGTGTGTGTGTGTGTGTGTGCGTGTGTATGGCATTGAAAATGAGAGTATCTTGAGACAACTTTGAAAACAGACTTAGATACACATGTTAGTACTTTGTTTGAAGTGGAACAAGTGTCTGGTTATTTAAACTGATCAATAAATAAAGTTTTTCTATTTTGAAGAATTAGATGAACTATAAAAGAATTTCAAACTAAGACAAAGGACTTCAAGACAATAGCAAAATATTGTGATATATGAGTTATTTATGAGTTTTAACTTTGATACATGTATACAAAATAACTCTAATTAGTTATTTATATTTAAAAACTCAAAATATTAGAGTTATATGATTTTTGTTCATAAAAATTGGTCATAAAAATTAAACAAAATTTGGAAAACTTGGAAATAAGACAAATTTTATGGTATATTTAAGAACTTTGTAGTAAATTTCCTTTACTGTGATTTTTTTTTTCAAAGAATGGAAATAACTCCAGTTTTCCATCCCTGAATATTACATTTCTGCATAACATAGAATTGATACGAAATACTAAAAATGTTTTATATGAAAATGAGAGCACAGACTTAAAACGATTCTGGCTACATAACTGAAAACAGAAGTTTAATATTTTTGGAAACGGAGTATAGAGATATCGAGAAAGGTCAAAATATATGGTATAATAAATCGAATCAATTTCACAAATGTTGATTGAAGGATTTACTATCAAGATTTATAGATAGATCGACGTATGGCAACTATATCTTAATGCTAAGCTAAAGCGTCATTAATGAGCAGCCAATAAAGAAAATGACCATTAAATATCAAACATTTAACACAATTTAACTTTTGGCAAAGCAAATACAAGAATGCAATAATTAAAGAAAAAGAGAAGGTGATCCCAAAGGAGCTCCGGCTGTTATAAGACGCATTATTCATGCTTACTTAAGAAGACTGAGATGCTGCTTAGTTGACTTTTTGTAAAGCCTGGGGGGAAATGCAATTGTATGTGGTGTCAAAAGTCGCACAGCAATCCATCAATTTAACAGCCATGGCAAATCAAACAGACGAGCAAACACACAAAGAAGCAGCAAAATCGTAAAATAAATTGTACAAAATATATCAATGCAAAAAGGACAAAAAGGACACAGTAGTCGTCACAGTTTGGGGTGGGTTTTGCAAAAGAAAGATTTCTTTTTATACGATTTCTTTTGCAGAACGACAATGAAACGCCAAAGTCATGTTGCATTTTAAAGGCAAAGACATTGACCTTTTGTAGTTTGTGGCATATTTGCGTAATGTTAACAACGCTGTGCAAACTTCAAGTTTGCTACACAGACGCAACACAACAGCTGCCAAAGTGTCAACAAACTGTGCTCCAATCTACAGGCAACACGCGTGCCATATGTCAAGCCCTACTACCATATAAAACAAAATAAAATACAAAATAAGAAAAAAACAACTAAAACAAAAGTACAAACTCTGTCTGGCAGCCTGACGTCATGTAATTAAAAACCACACGCTTATCATTTATTTACGAGTCTGCAGCCAAATTCGAGCTCCAATTCGTCGCCGTGCTGTATCCAAGCTGCTGCCCTTGTGCTCGTCTTTTGATTGGCTTCGCGGCAAACTCGCATTAAATGTCGTATTCAAAAACAAAACCAAAAAAAAAAAAAACGAAACACAAAAAATCCTGACCCTGTTGTGGCAGCCGGCGCAGTTCATCAACTGCAACAACTGTCGCACTGGCATCAGGTTCGCTTTCTTGTCCAGATTTTTTGTTGCTTGCACCGCGGAGACTCGTGTGTGGCAACAGCGGCATCGGCAACATGCCGCAAACATTCCACTCGATAAATTTTCAGCAATCAAATTGAAGCTCTTTTTTTTCGTTGCATTTTAATTTATGCTTAATGTTGGCTAAGTATTATGGGGCAGTCACTACGCACAGCCCCTTTTTAAGCAACTCAATTCCAGACTGCAGGTTTGGGGTTCAAGTCCGGAATTTTGATATACATATAAATATTTGCTGGTATAGTTTTTACTCCCTGTTCCCATTAAATAAAGTACTGCAAATGTGTGTAACAGACAGAAGGAGGCATTTCCGACCATATAAACTATATATATACTTGATCAGGATCAACAGCCGAGACGAACTAGCCATGTCCGTCTGTCTGTCCGTCTGTCCGTATGAACACACAGATCTCGGAGGCTACAAGAGCTGGAGACACCAAACTTGGCATGTAGATTCCTGTATACCATACGCAGATCAAGTTTATTTCAAATTTCGGATGCACCCCCGCAAATCGCAAAAGACTCCCACAGCCACAATTTTAAAGATAGAGCTTTAATTTTTGGTACACATGTATGTTTAATCAATGTCTTTCGGATGTGTAAATTTCAACACGATCGGATAAATAGCACCAAAGTTATAGAAGAATCTATTACGCCCGTCTCAGCTGGCAGCAACAACAAGTTTGACAAGTAGTTTACGAGTTAAGTGCACTGCTTGCTTGTGTTGCCGCTGAACTGCTTGAAATGCAAGTTGGGAGCAGGGAGTCTCGTAGTCGGGCACACTCGACTAGAGTATTCTTACTTGTTCAACTTGGCAGCAGTCTGAGAGTAAAGTAGTCTTAAGTTTGAGTCGGACAAAGTCTCTCCTGATTGATTATTGCAGTCTCAATCGCTATTGCAATTAGTTCCTTTCTCGTTTTTATAGTAACTCAATATTTAACTAGTCATTTCATATTCCACAGAAGCTTGTTTCTTTGCATAACTGCTTTTTTTCTTCTACTTGTTTATATATTTGATTGTTTTCTGTAAATTGTGTTACGTTGTTGCTGATTTGACTATTTAAATATCATATTAAACTCAATTTACTTTTAGATTTGAGAGAGTTTTGATGTTGACTCCCAAAATCAATGAAACACATATCAAAAATGTATTACATACATAAGTGGTTAGGATGCTTTTTGTCAGGGAACTTATCCGGCTTAACTATTTTAGCCCTATCTTTTGATCAAGAATTGAAAAAAATGCCCACAGCCGGCTAAGTTGCCCTACCAAAGATTTTAGCAGACAATTTCTAATAAATTACAACATTTTAAAGCCAAACAGCAAACTACTTTTAAAAATACATTGCTGATGATTACAATATGAGTATAAATACTTAACGTATGTGCGAATTTGAAGTGCTGCTCATTCGGGTGTGAAGCATTCTTTTTGAGCAACGTCAGCTACCTTAGCCTTGTAAGTAGCCAAAACACGAATTGAACATCAAGAATGTACAAAGTCGTAAATTCAATTGAATTGGCAATTGTAGCTGAACGCTTTTAAAACGCTTTGGCGAGCAACGCCCACGCATGACAAATAAGTTAATAAAAAGAAAAAAATACATTAGAAGAAGATATTGGCATGCGTGGGGCAGTATCGAACAGACATACCTAACATTCAAGTAACTAAGTCTGGACAGTCGCTTACACACCCAACTTGAAGAGTGCTTAAGTAGTTTTGTCTGGAAATTTACATTTTTCGAACAACTGTTGTTAGTTTGTGCAGCAATTGTTAGGCCTATGGAGTGTAAACTATTCAAAAGCATTGTTTCTAACTAAGTAGCGTCTGCTGTGATTGCGACCATTTTGCTGAACAACAACGAAGCAGCTGCCATGGCTCAGCATACACAACCAAAAATGTAAAGAAAGAAACAACAAAACTAAATCTGTTTGGCATGGTAAAAAAGAAATCCATTTCAACTAGCGGCTGCAGCCTGTTGCGCACAGGATGCGCAGGAACTCTGACTGTGACTACGACTGAGACTGCGATTGTATTATCCTTAAAAAGTACCTGCTGTGAGCAGCAACTGCCAAATGTTTCAAGCATTCGTTTCATTTGTTGCACTACCTTTTTTTTTGTGCCTACAGGACCCTCACTCTCTCTCTCTCTTTGTATCTCTCTATCTCTCTCTTTATCGCTGGCAATCTGTTGCTTGCTATGCACATGTCTCTGATTCTCATGTTTTGATTCACTACATTTGTTGCCCTCGCAAGGTGTTCCACTGACCCTGTTTTCTGTGTGTGCTGCCTGGCGGAAAAAAACTTGGTATTCTTTTGGTAAACAACATTTGGTCCATATGCATTTCGAATGATCTTTGTTTTCGCAGAACAGCAGTGCCTGTCGAAATTTCGAGCATCTCAGTGTTTTGCACTTAAATATTGTTGAGATTGTTTGGTACAGTTGCTACTAGAGCCTGGAATACGATAGTGCTGTCTCTCGATAGGATGAATAGTAATAGCTTAAACAATTGATACTATTGAGAAAATGTGTTAACAACTTCATGATCATTTTAAGCAGAGATGGCATCAGAATAAGTAGCGAAAAGTTCGTAAAATTCAAGAAAATTCTGGATCGATGCTGTATGGCTTGACTATTCTGATATCTATCGGGACATTTCCAAAATTCCACTCTGCTCTTCACATATCAACTTAATACTGCTTCAGGGTATATTTTACATGATGAATGCAACTTTCAATTCGGATTTAGGCTTTATGTTAAGTCAAACATTAAAAGATCATAACATATACTGGTTCTCAAAGAAAAACCGAGGACTACTATCGATTCGGTCACCAGTTTTAGCTGCCAAATGCGCTCTGACTTTTGACAGCATTATTTTCCGAATGTAAACATTTTACACACCCACACAACATCTCGTTAGCCGCGCCCACATTTTGTTCGAAAGCTAATAAAGTTGTCATTTCAGCACGATTGAGCAGTTAGCCAAAGATTTTTCCCACTGCCGGCACGTACAATACATACAAACAACGCCAACTGTGCAATGAGGAGGCAACAATTACCAACAGCAGTCATTACAGTGGCAACCAAAGTTGGCCATAACAAGCAGAGTGGCGCTATATAATCATAGACGTCGTCGTCAGAGACGTCCACGTTCGCACCGGACTGGAGAGGTAAATCCAATGGCCAGACATGGACGCAAACTGCACTCTAAATCAATTAACAGCACGTCAAAAGTGTTGAAAATTGGACCAACGGGCAAGTGCAAGGCGGCTGCTAATAGATAAACTGGAGTTCGAGTTGCAGGCCAAGAGATAGAGAGAGGAACGGAACTGCACTGAGAAAAAATTGCTGGGAAAGTTCAATATTTTCTAGTTTAACAAAATCTCATGAGCATGACTGTAGCATAGTGAGGAAATTAACTTCCGGCTATAAATAATGTATGGTAAAACTAAGGGATAGAATAAACTTGAAGACAGATGGATTATAGGGCTTTCTATGATGATATTATAAAAGATAAAGTAAAACATATTTCAAATTTTCATCAAAAACATAAAAATATATACATTATTCGAACTCTTTTTTGAAGATGAGACTGAAAGAGAAAACTCAAAACTTATTCAACTCAAACTAAAAAAAATTCCTTTCAAATTTATTCTCAATTCATCTCCCATTTCAGTTTTCGGAAGAGCCAAGCACCCCATTCCGATGTCATCTTTGCTTTAGACTAGGAATTTAAATTCAAATATTTCAACTTGTTGGCTCCTTTCTCAAACCCACTCTTGATATTATTCTCAGTGTTGAGCTGTTAGTTGGAAAGTGAGGTGCAAAATGTGTAGCAACCTGTCTGCGTTGAAGGCTAATCAGCATGCAAATAATGTTGCCGCCTCTGCAGGAAGATTAAAGAGCCATGTAGCAGTGATAGCCACCGTAACCAAGTCGGAAATGTGGTTGGAGGGGGTCTTTGCTACGTGCTGGGTAAACCAGTTACAGATCGTTGAGAAAATTATTGAGTGAAATGAATTTGTTAACACCTAGCGACGAGCGGGCGTGCCCAACATGGACCGATAATTAAGTATGCGTCACGTTGGCGTTAACATAGCCACAAGATGCAGAAGGAGTTGCATCTAAATTCAACTCGTTATGCCCCCTCTGAGTATGTCTGTGTTGGTATGCTCTATTAGCGGGAGTATGCGATATTTAAGTGTAATTATGACAACAAACTAAATGGTAACCAACTTCATGCCGCACATGCAACATGTCTTCATTAACCTGGCTGTAACTGGGCAGCAAATGGTAAATAATGGCATTGTTATTGTTATGATTATTTGTTTGTTTATTTGTTTGCCATTTCGATTGACATTCACTTGCCACATTGCCACACATCAGTTAAAGATACATAGATACATAGATACAAATTGTAGAAAACTGTAGCAACATTTTTCGTTACGTTTGGTTTGCTTTAAACTTGCCTTTTGCTATTCGATTTGTTTGCTTTGTCCGGCTTTTCTTGAGCAGCCAACAAGTTTTTCACTTTTATTTATGATGAAGATGTCAATCTAGCGGCCTATTGCCTCTGTCGGCATGTGTTTGTTTTTCCAATTGCCTGGCTGCCTGCCTGCTTGCTCTACTTGTTGGCCAATGGCCATCATTGGCTATTGGCTTTAGGCCATTAGATATTGGCTACTCTGAGGTGGCTGTCAGTGTCAGTGTCACAGACAAGTTTTCCATTTCGTCTTAAGGCCTGGGAAAAGTTAGCTCTACAAAAAAGTTAAGCATATATTTGGTTTAGCCATCGCATTCGATGTTGACTTTTTTAATTGGATCTAAAGGCTAGTTAGTAATTGAATCATTATCAATTTAAGAGCATGTGTACATGAGAATTTTCTATTGTTACTGTTATTTTCAAGCTCCAATTCTGTTTATTGTTAAGTTTATTTAAAAACTCAAAACGTTTTTTAAAAAAAGCAATAGTATTTTTGTTATATATGTGGATTTCACTAAAAGCTTTTTTCGATTTTTATTTTGTTTAAAAAGAGTTTCTTCGTTTAAGTCAACATAAAGTTCGCTATTAAGCCAAGTTGTTGAACTTCTGTCAACATTTCCGAAATGCAAATCGCCAAAAACGAATTTACGATAAACAACCAGTTTTATGATCAAATTTCATTGAACATTTACCAAATGGAAAGGTAATTTTCAGAGCCCAGTAGGAGCATGTACGTCAATACGAAAACAGCTCTTCTTGGCGGCACGTGTTGCGCTTACAAATGATAACCAATTGTCATGGTGCACAGTGGGTAAATATGACGATATTGCGGAAAATAAATAACAATTTCAAAAAATTAAAGAAATGAGTATTCAGCTGTATTTTGTTTATAACTACTTAAAGCTTTTAAAACTACACTCGCATTCTCTGTAACTGAGAATCGTTTTGTTTGCAAAATGTTGAAAATGTAGAGTACAATCGAATGGATTCTGAAGTAATAGTTTGATGTACATAGTGCCCTATACCCAGCTCTATTATTAGCTAAACTTTGACTTCGCCAAATCAGCCAGTTGACCCACTGTGCGGTAACAACGGTAGTCCAGAAAACATCAGCATCGCCGAAAAGCACGGCACGTATGTGTCACCGCCATGGCACACTCACGAAATGTTGTTGTGTGGGGCCTTTGGACATCAGCAGTGCTGAAGAACTGAAAGGAAGGCACTTGGGGCGGACAGCAGACAGTTGCTCAGTTGGCTCCAAGTTGAGTTGGGGGCTGGAGCTGTTGTGTGGGGCGTGCGGCTATTTGATGTCAAAATAATTGTTAATCCGCAGGGAGCAGCTACTTTTTGGGAGCTTCGTCATCGGCATAGCTTGAGGTTTTTTTTTTGTTTTTGGTACAAGTAGCTTCGGCATCAGATATTTACGAGTAGCTGTTGCACTGGAAACGTGACAAGCTTATGAAGATTTATGGGGTTCAGGCAGCCGCCCGTCGACATTGTCGCCATTTCCATTCTCACGATCGGTGTTCGATCGACAGTTTTTTTTTTTTTTTTTTTATTTTGATTCTTTGGCGTACACAATTTTGTTTGGTTAATTTAAGTACAAAGTACGTGCAGCTCAGCAGACATTGATTTTTAATTTGTCCATTAAAATGCAATCATCACACCCGCCCCAAAAGCCAGTCGAGAGTCGAGACATTCCCAGTTCCCACATGCCCAGCAACAATCAATTCGATTGCAATGTCTGCTGGCAGCTCCTTTGTTTTATAATTTGATACAAAATATGGCATCATAATTTAATCATTTTATTTCCTACGGACTGTTACATTTAAATTTTTTGCTCACTTTTTTATTTTGATCAGGCAATGCGTACTGCATTTATAGCGCAATCGATTCGCTTTAAGCATTTTAATATCATTTTCTGAATTGCTCCATTTTCGTTGTTTCAACAATACAAATGACAGCGCTGTGCCTTGATTTTTAATCGCAACTCAATTGTGTGACTCAAAAATATTGTGAAATAATTTCAAAATGTAGACTTAATAGACTATTTAAAGATTATTTTGGGCACCATTGGAGTAGATAGATAGATCTTAGAAATCCAGAAATGATGTATAATAGATTTTAAGCGATATAAAGTAAAGATGAATGACTAAGTTGTTGATATGGTATAATAGATATATATCACTTTTAAGTGAATTATTCTTATGTTAGGTAGATTAGTGCATAGATTGCGCTTGAATCTTCTGTTTCCGGATCTTAATCAGCTGGCTCGAAGCTAATTCAACCCCGATACTTTAGCTGTAAAAACAAATACTTCAAAACAGTTATCTGTAACTGAGTACGTTTCCCATAATCCTTACTTCCTCCCGTTCTGATTAGCATATTCAACATAAGTACTAAGGCTCTAAAGAATTGACAGCTACTCTCCACTTAAGGATGCATAGTCAGTGGATAGACACATGTTTGACATTATCAAACCGCAGCATCCATGGCAGTTTGAATTTTTAATGCTCATCACACATGGCGAGAAAAACGTATACAAAACAACATGTTGAACGATGAGAGGTGAGAGAGGTGCTTAAAAATGGAAATAAATTCAAAAACGAGCAGCGAACAGTTGTGATTTTTGTTTGGTAGTCGTTTTGCCTGCAGGGACAACTGTTGCACAGCCTCAAAACTGAGATCGCGGATTGTAGATTCGATTTGAGACTGAAACTGGGACTGCTATTATTTCCGCTTTGTGCACCGTTTGTTTCTTTCATTCTCATTCGCATTGCCAGTTTTGTTTTGATTCTTTAGCCGCGACTGCTGCTTCCGCATCCTTGTTATTTGTTATATGCTGTTGTTCCTGCTGCTATAGATTTTTGCGCATCTGTCGTTGAGACAGGTACAGATACAGATACAGATACAGGTACAGGAACACACAAGTTCCCAGTGCACCTTTCTTCAATTCAGTTGCTTCCTTAAACGCGTATTCTCACAGACCGGAAGTTTTTATTTCTTTTGTAACTTATCGCCAAGGATCACAGATTTTGGCAAATTACAGCAAGGCGGGTGGTTAATGAGAACTGGGAAATTTCCCAAAATATTAGTTACAAACTGTTTTCCGGCAGTTCAAAGGTTAAACAGGTTTTCCTTCTTCTTTTTTTGGTAAATTTACATGACTGGAAGTTGTTGCTCTCTTCATTTGTTCTTGGGTGAAAGGTGATGCCGTTGATCTGTTTGAATTGTTCTTTTACAATAGGGATTATAATTGAATGTCAACATTATAGACTGATTTCAGGAACTTAAAACTTCCTGCGAACATAAATTAGAAACGAATCGATAAGAATGTTTGGAACCAAAAAGAAATGCAAGTAAAGATTGAGCAATTGACCTGAAAGATTCAAATAACATTTTTTCTGATCTTTAGGACATATCTGCTTAAGTTTTTTCTTTAAAGTTGAACACATTGCTTCTAAAGAAAAGCTTCCCTTACCAATTCTACAAATCAATCGATTTTAATGTTATTTTAAAAGACTTAATTCTTGTTCCCCTAAAACTCTTAAAGAAAACATAAAAAACATGAGCAGAACAAGCAACAAAGTCGAATAGGGCTACAGTTGAAATCAAGATAAGCCATGCAACAGGATAAAGCTGCAGTGTGGCAAGGACATGAGTTAACAAGGAGCAGCAGCAGCAGCAGCAAATGCAACAACAGACACAATGCATTGAAAATTATGATATAAATTATACAATGCACATTGCAACATTTTAAGCGTAAGAACTGCCAACGGCTGCCGGCTGGTTGGCTGGCTGGCCAGGACGAAAATCGTGCAGGACAATAGCGTGTCCAACTACAACAACTACCTGCTGCCTGTCAGCTTGAACCTGCCGATGCTTATCGCCAGTTTTAAAGCGTCTCAAATGAGTCTGGCCCCAGTGTACCTGGCAAGGTGAGGACTTTGTCCTGACAGCGTGACGCGCGATTAGAGATTAGGACAAACGTCTGCGCGTCCAAGGACGAGACAATACGTGGTCAAAGCAGAACACAAAAATACCAGACAGCCGGCCCCTATGATCGTTACGGTTATAAGCAAGTATTCAATAAAAATAGAGAATGTCTTGCTGTTAGACAAATGCCTTCATTGGAAATTGACTGCATACAAATGATTTTACAATGGTTTTTCATGAAAAATTTGTAAAAAAAAAATAAGTTTCCATAAAAAAGATAAGAAAATATGAGTTTAATCTATTCAGCGATCGTAGCTAAAGTTTAAATGTTTCTTAATAGTTGTTTAATGTGTTAAATTTGATAGAGAACTCAGCTAAATTTATTAAAGTTTTAAAGAAAGTTTTTAGATAGTTTGTTAACATTAGAAAGTTTAATCTAAATCAGACATGTTCTGGATTGCACTTCCGGTAAGACTTTGAGAAAGTGAAATCAAATTTAATGATTTTTTTTCTCACTTTTGACAAGTTTTAGCGTTTTAAATTCACTTGACTTTGATCAACAATTGAAATCACTTTGAAGTAAGATTTATTTGCTAGCTCTAAGATTAAAATTAAAATCGGAAATTTGAGAGTCGAAGGCCTTTATAGTACGGTTTTATTTTATATTCTAATCGAACAGCAAAACTCCATAAGTCTCTCTTTATGTAACCTTTTTTGAACTCAACATACCCGTAACCTTTATAAGGACATCAACATTCAGCTTGCGCCTCAAAGTAAACATAAAATCCAAACAGTCGCGAATTGTGAAAGGCTTAAACAAACAGTGAAGTAAATTTGGAAACAACAATGAAAGGATTCTATGTGACGAGTGGAATGCAAGGATAATCGCTATTGTGGAGCATGTTTGCGTAAATAGCAGGCGGTGTTAGATGAAGCCAATTGCCGCACAGGACAAAACACGTTGAACAAACGAGAGGATTAGAATGAAATTCATGCTCAAATATTATATAAAATATGAAAGGCTTGCAGCTGTCAATATGACATTATGTGGGTGCTTGGCAGGATATGTGTTGAAGATGGCAGGACATAGAAAACTTTGAAGACGCATATGCTAATTGAAGAGCAGCAGCAGCAGCAGCAGCAGCAGCAGCAGCTGATGCTCCCGACAGGCGACAGGATATAATGTCAAAAAAAAAGTGTTGCCTGGCAGTTTCTATTAAAAAATATCTTTTAAGTTTTTTGGGTCGAAAAAAGTGCCATAATAAGGACACGCACGCTCCATAATGAAATGACAGGATCAACGCTAGTGACAGCTGCTGGCGACAGCGACAGCACATGTCTCTGCCTTGTATCTTCAACTAAAGCAGGATACGCATATCCTGCGTTTAAAATTCGAGATTTTTTCTATTAAAAAATAGTACGCAGCAGGCACGCGCTTGACCTTGACATTGTTCCTAGGCAGAGTCCTGACTGACTCTAAACTGAGAGAGAGACTGTACATGTGTGTGCAGCTGTGTGTGGAGGAGTCAAGCGTTCTGTGCAAGGACATGGGCATATGTACAAGCCAGCCTACCTAGCAGCGTCTTCGCATGTTGCTTACTTTTTTTTATGTAGCTCATCGTTTTACTTGTTTTTTCTTTTTGTATTTGTGTGTAAGTATCCTGTTCCAAATGTCCTGCGTGTGCATGCGTACAACAGCAACAAAGCCAAGAAAAGACAACAGCAACAAAAAAAGAGAAAGAAGCGAACAAAAATTGAGCGGGGCAGATGTTTCCTCAACAGGCTGCAAGCAAAAATAACACCACGCATGATCAGTTCACTTGGTCCTGTTGTCCTGCTGCTTTTTAATGCTTAATTGTGTTTTTTAGTGCGTCACGTTGATATATTTTGGAGCATTGTCCTCCACAGCCACGCACATCCAGCATTCCGGATCGAGTAACTCTCGCACAATGCCAATGCCAACTATTTCTATCAAATCCTGCTGACTATTGTTTCCGGCTCACAGCATCCAAGCCATCCTTATCATTTTTTTAAGCACATAGACAAAGTGCGGGTGCCTTCGTTGTCTGCCAGTTGCTATTCAATCTGCAAGATGTTTAGTTCTTAGCTGGTCTCTCTCTTACTTCACATCGATGATTCAATAGTTTTTTTAGAGCACTCAAGGTCTTCATTTGTTATTCAGCTCAGGTTGTACAGGCACATGCTGGTCAACTGCTTTATGTGATGTATATATTGCCCATTTGTAGCAATATAGTATTATGAGTTATGATACAAAGTTTAATTCAATAATGCTGAAGTGCCATGAATCATGTTTAAATAATATTTTAAAACAAAGTATTATGTACTCAAAAATCAAAAAGTAATTTAACTACTTCTCAGTTTGTGTTAGCTTCTTGAGCTCACTTTAATCTTTGACGAATCAAATGTGTTTCAAATGCAAAACGTATAATTTCCCGATTACGCAGGAAATTACAAAAAAATAAATTCTTAAATTCAATTTTCTTCTATATTTTATCATATTTTGAAAAGAACTAGTCAATTTCTTCATTAGCTTAAAGTCAAATAACATTTTTAACATTTTTTAACAGAAGCGAAAACGTGCAAGAAAACGTAGCTGTTCTCGATTCAGCAATGCCTACGAGATGAGAACTAATGCAATAATAACTCGTTTTCGAAAAAGAGAAAACAAAACCATTCCGATAGGAAATCAGAACAGTAATTCGTAAATCGTTCGGAATTCATTCGTTTTTACTTTACAAAAACCTACTCAATTCGAAACAGGCCTATATAAATTTTCAGCATTTTTTAGAATTTAATAATGTTTTGCACAGCTTTAACAATAGTTTCCTGTTTATCTTTTAAATTCAAAGACAAACGTTTTACTTCAACATTCAAACATATCTATTCAATAATTTTTTTTTTATATTCATTGACAGCTGTATTTGGCACTTGGCCCCCATAATATTTGGCCTAAACAAATGGAGGCTGTCAATAACTCAATTGATCCATTCATTGCATAGCAAATTAGTTATATAAAGCCATCAATAATGCATTGGCAATTGTATGCAATTTTCATCAAATTTTATACAATTTTTGACAATATTTTTGCAGCTTGCCATGTCTGAAAAGGCTTAAACCCTTTGACAATTGGCAGCACACCTTTTGCCAATTGTGACAATTGCTGAATATTTGCGCAAACATGACCCAGAACTGTCTTTTGGGTCATTGTCAACTTGGTGCTTTGTATTTGAAATCCCTTTTTATTTTGATTTTCGATCTGCCTTTTGATTAGCAGCGCTTGCGGTGCCAAATGTTGAAAGTCCTTTGTGTTAGTTTTCAATATGGATATGTCAATAGAGTTCGCGATATGTTTGTTCAATCAAATTGTGAGATTTCAGTTGATATTGATTTCAGAACTAAGCATCTGCATAGGCTCGACCATTGTTCGCAGTTTGTTCTTTGAATTTAAAGAGTTTTACGTGCCTTGGGTGAATCCTTTGGCCTTAGTATTATATATATGGCTTAGCTTCTGAGAAACTGTAGAGAGATCTCTCTATTGGCGGCAATAAAGGTATCATAAATCGTCTAGCGGCAATTCACACTCATGTGTGATTTTTTTTTAAGATACTTTGACAGATTATTATGCAATGCTTCATGCATTGGTTTTGTTATGAGCTCAAACACATCTGTTCTGGCTACTTCTTCATAAAACAAATACCTTAAGATCTCTGAGTGCCAGTTGGAGGACCTTGAGCCAAGGTGCAAAGCAAAAATGATCCTTGGTGAGCAGGTTCAGTGCGTTCAGTTCAAATAGTTATGAGCCACAGGGCTTTGTTTATTTTTCTAGTTTGCACTGGCCTCAACTGACCCTATTTGATCCTGTGGCCTGTTGCCTGCTGCTAACAGCCTATAGCCTGTTGCATGTCCTGTGGCTTTTGTTTCCACACTTGCAGCTGCTACGCATCGCATTTGGAAATATTTGCATATGCGCACGCACTGTGGGTGTTTCTCTCTTTTTGTTTTAGGGGTTTTTGGTTCCGCTGGCATGGCCACACAATACCATCTCCTTTATTACATTTTACGCATCACCTGTCCCAGGATCTGACCCTGACAATGCCACGTGCTTTGTTAAACCCACTTACCTGTACAGGCATTACTATTTGCACTGACATTTGAGCCAGCTTACGTGCAGTTTTCGTTTTAAGTCAACTTCGTGGGTGTTTTGTTTTAGATTTGTATCTTCAGCACGATTTGAAAAACATTTGAGTTACTCGTAATTATGATTGAAAACATTTTATCGCTGTGCATCTGAACATAGCTTAAGCTACAGATTTTTGCAAATTTGTCTTAAGCAAATCACTCCTATCTTTTAGAGCTAATCCAACAGCTGAAGAACGAAAGATGAAAACTGATAATGGTTATAGAGAAGAGAATCAATTGAGACAGAGCTGAAAATGTATATATACCCATATGTAGATACTTAAAATTGAATAAGTATAGAAAAACAAATATAATATATATATTAAATCAAAATTTTGCTGAGCTTCGGAATATTTTTAGAAAATAATCTACTTATTTAACATACTCTTGTCTAGAATATTCCATGAGCACGAACTTCCTTTCTACACAATCTTCATTGTCAAAAATCTCAACTAGTAAATTCAACAAAATAGCGAAAGCGAGTTTCTTACCCAAACCCTGTCTCCCCCAACACATTCTCCACAGCGTGTCCTGTTTTGACACTATTAAATGTGCATTTTTGGTATGCGATTGGAAATGCTATGAAGCATAAAGTAAAAGTTGCATGCGTGCGTTGTAATAAATTTTATATAAATTTGACAAAATGAATCAAAACAATGAGCCAAGCTGTGGCTGAGCGTGGCAGAAAGAACTAGCGGCCTAATGCAAGGACACGCACGAAATGCGAAACAATTGCAGCACGCGGCAGGACACAAAACCGACGACAGCACAAACAATGGGCCAAGTACTTGAGTGGACAATGGATCTGGCCTGGCCTGGCCTGGCTTATGATAAGAATAAGAAATGCTGGCCAGGCGGCTGCAGGACGATGACGACGGCGACGGTAAAGACGACGCTGCAGCCTGCTGCATGCAGCACCTGGTGTTTGTTGTTTACAAGCCCAGCAAGGAGCAAGGACGAAGACGCTGACGTTGACGTTGCAGACCAAAAAAACGAACCGGTACAGTTTGCCAAGATGCAACTGGGCACGTGCTGTGCAAGTCAATGTCAGGATCGGCATCTCTAGCCTGTCTTAAGTGGCCCCTGTGACTGATTGTGATACTCAGCCACTTGAAGGATATGCATACCTATATGTACAAGCACAAACTAGAGCTGAATAAGCAACGATAGTGCAGCCAGTCGATAGTTTTGATACTGATAGTTTCAACTATCTAGAATATTTGTAAGCACTTTTCAAAACTTAAACTTAGTTTATTGAAAGTAGAACGGGAAAATCAATGCAAATCCCTATCACTTTTAATGTGATAATAGTTTATATCATCGACAAATTCAACAAATTCGAAAATACTATTTGGATACGAAATTTTGGAAACAGTTAATACAGTAGTCGCTTGGAAATTAGAACCTTCACAGCTTCGAATTTTCCAGAAAAATCAAAAATTCTAAAAATGTCATTGATCTTATCTCTGCTGAACTGAGACTATGCATCAAAAAACAAGTAAGAATGCTCTAGTCGAGTGTGCCCGACTACGAGACTCCCTGCTCCCACTTTGCATTTCAAGCAGTTCAGCGGCAACTCAAGCAAGCAGTGCACTTAAC
Organism: Hirtodrosophila cameraria; assembly: GCA_949708635.1. Taxonomy (NCBI): domain Eukaryota; kingdom Metazoa; phylum Arthropoda; class Insecta; order Diptera; family Drosophilidae; genus Hirtodrosophila; species Hirtodrosophila cameraria. The sequence goes on along the minus strand of OX453089.1, from coordinate 75,864,101 downwards.
TCGTAAACTGCTTGTCAAACTCTTGTTGCTGCCAGCTGAGACGGGCGTAATAGATTCTTCTATAACTTTGGTGCTATTTATCCAATCGTGTTGAAATTTCCACAACTTATCAACATTGATACAACATATATGTGTACCAAAAATCAAAGCTTTATCTTTAAAATTGTGGCTGTGGGAGTCTTTTGCGATTTGCGAGGGTGCGGGGGGTGCATCCGAAATTTGAAATAAACTTGATCTGCGTATGGTATACAGGAACCTGCATGCCAAGTTTGGTGTCTCTAGCTCTTATAGTCTCCGAGATCTGTGTGTTCATACGCATAGACGGACAGACAGACAGACGGCCAGACGGACATGGCTAGTTCGTCTCGGCTGATGCTGATCAAGAATATATATAGTTTATATAGTCGGAAATGCCTCCTCTGTCTGTTACACACATTTGCAGTACTTTAATACACCCTTTTTCCCATTTTTAATGGGAACAGGGAGTAAAAAAACCTCGATAGCAGCTCAAAAAATATGAAATCGATACTATCGATAGCTCCATGAATTGTGTGCCAGCTCTAACTCTAGAGAACTGTAACCAAGCGTCAATTGCAGCCGCCACATCCCACGAATATGGGAACGGCTCAATTATGAGCGTCAAATTAAATTTTGGTAACACATTGCAACAGCAAACAACCCTTTAGACCAAGATGCATGCTACCAAGCTGCTGTCTCTAGTCTGTTGCCTTCTGGTCAGTTCACGTCCAGGTGGTAAATCCCTAACCCGCTTCGATAATTACGCCATGCGCCGCCGTTTGACTGGCTTTGACTTGAACTGAAAACTGAAAACTGAAAACTCAAGAGGCCCAAAAACCCAAATACAAACCCGAATCCGAAACTGAACCCTTCGGCAACTGTTTCAATTTCAACTCTTTGGTTGGCGTCTGCTGCGATAATTCGATGGCATCTGTATCTTTGAGGGTTTTTGTTTTTTTGTTTTTTTAAGTCTCTTGTCTCTCTCTCTTTTTAGCCACGTAGATTTTCAACAACGTCGTTCATTAGTCCGTCCATTTTTTTGTTTTCAGGCTTCTTTTTGGCCCTCACTATTTTTTGGCAGTTGGTCATTACGTATGCACTGGCAGATGCTCTTTGCTTATATTTCTTGTTGTATTTTTTCTGTTATGCCTTTCGTAGAAGGGTCAACTGTCCGATGGATGCCGATGGCTGCCGCCTGTGAACAACACCTTTGATTTTGAGCTGGAGCTGGCAGTCAAATTGAATTCCTTCTGCTGCTCCGTCTGCTTCTGCTTTTGCTGCTGATCCTGCTGCCTGGATGCCTGGCTGCTTGGACTGCAGTTAGAAGGGTTTGCATTTTGTCCTGCAGGTTGCTGCTTGCTTGATGAGTTTGTATAGATAAGCAGAACAGTTTTCGGGCATGCTGCTTACCAAATTAAAAATAACAAACTTGCAGCCGTTCTTTCTTTGAATTTGAAGTCAATTTGGCTAACAAAGTGTATTAAATCCATCGAACAAACTTTGCTGACCAAGTTGAAGCAGCTGTGCAGCAAATAAACAGAGACTACAATTTCAATTCGAATTTGTTCAAGCTTAATTAAATATTAAACAATTTGTTATAATGATTGAATTCTACTGAAATAGCTTTGATCAAAACAAGATTTATTTTTATAAATTTTATAAAATAACATTTTCTTTTAGCTACAAATTGCACATTAAGAGGCAACTGTGCAAATAATACAATTTTTGTAAAAACAAAGCAGCGTATAAATCATTTACGTAAAACGAGCACAATTTGCAAGAAGCTGTCAGCAGGCGACAAAGCGAATAGGAAAAACAATAAGAGAAAATTTACAGGAAAAACTAACAATGATAAGGCGAATAGCGTAAGGAGTCAGTCGGTAGCCAGGATGTTTCACTATAGCGACAGACAACTCAAACAACTGTCCTGTCCAACTGCCATATGGCGATTTTCTATTGAACTCTATGGAACTCAATCCTTGGCAGTCCTTGGTCAAGCATCAGTGGCACAGGCAACGTCAGCGTTGCGTTGTCCTTATGCACTTTAAGTGGCCGGCTACACTTCCAGGATCTGCTTGCCCAGCGCCGTCTGCAACGCCGCATGTGTCGCCATTTTATCGTATCGTTTATCCTTATGCTGACAAAAAGGACGACAAAAGGAATCGCTGTAGCTGTGTTGTAGGTGTTGCTCGGCACAACCCACCCAAGCGTCTAGTCTAGGTGTTTTGCTCTGCCTGAAGGTCCTTTTTCTTGCCTGATGATCCTGCGGTGCCGTTTACATTTGTCATTCTTGTGGTTTTTGCTTGGCTGCCTTTTGTTTTATTTAGCGCATCTTTTGCTGTCTTTTGCTGTGGCTGCCGCATAAATTGTTTTCGTATTACTTTCAATCATTTCTTGCAATTGTTCAGCAAGATTTTTGCTACCTTTTCATTGTAATTGAGTTTGTCTTTCTTAAGGCATATCAAATGTTACAGAAGCTGCTCATTTACAGCGTAATTTATATATTTCTGTGGCACATTTCTACAAATGGATAATAATAATAGGTTGTTAGCTATCCTACAATTCTGTGTATATCTTACAATTTTATTTTAATACGCATTTATATATAAAAATTGCATTGAAGCACAAAAACATATAATTTTTTTATACAAAACTTCTACATTTGATTTAATAAATATCCTCACAATTTTTTAGACATTCTGTCACTGATGGGTTTAATCTATGAACTTTCCACTGCTATACAAACTAACTAACAAACTGCTACATAAACTAATTTTAAATAGACTCCCATACACAAACACACCCACACTCTTCTTTTCATAACAAGATTAATGTCATAATCCAACTATAATAGTCAATTCTAATTAAGCTGTAACTTTACATATTATTTACTAACAGAAATGATATTGTTAAACATATACCAAATCTAACATTTCCTTTAATGGTGAGCCACTGCTCAAATAAATGAAGTATATACAGACCAAGGAAAATTTTGATACAAAAAGTGACTTTACGTGGGCACTACAGCAAGTGTTTGCTTAAACCGCTTGGGAATTATAAGCGACTAACTAAAATTACTTATATTTTTTAATAGTCTTTTTTTAAATTTTAGAAAAAAAGAGTATACTGGGCTTGTGAAATGTCCGTCCGTCCGTCTGTATGAAACTTGGGAGACAGGTTGATACATATCACAGGCAAACAAAGTGTCAAGATCCAACTCTAAAAAAGAGTATATCGCAATCGGGAGTATACGACTGCAACATCCATACTTGTTTTTTATTATGGCTTACTTTGTAATACTATTTAACACTTCCCAGACTCTTAACTTGAAGAATCTTCTTACAAACTATTGTAAATTTAAAATATGAACTTTGCTTTGTCGAATTCTATTAAGTGCTTGGGCAATGTTTCTCAATTTTATAAAATCTTTTTTAAATATTGCCAATTTTTGCATTTCCATATTTGATATACTCTGTAATTTTCATATCCTTAGATTACTCCGTTTTTAACAACTATAAACTAACTATTACAATTATAAACTTAATGTAAATGTTATACATTTTATATTTGGAATATTCAAAACAAATTTCTTATGCTTAAGCGTATTTTGTATATTAATACTTTATGATTTCACGCTAAAGAAATTCCAATTTAGCGAACAGGTCCATTTAAAAATTGTGCACTTCTTCATACCCCCCAGTTGGCATACCTTACAAATTACTTCTGGTAATTGGGCAAAGTAGAGTGAAAAATAGAACATATTGCTGAAAAGTCCAGAGCAGGCGCAAAATGTTGTTAGCCTGACCCCTTGGCCAACCTCAGCGGTCAGAAGACTGGGAGTGGAAAGGGGAACGGGTAAATGGAATGGGATCGGTAGAGAGACTTAAACTGGGTTCAGAGACAACAGTTGGTGTCTGACAGCAGCAGCAGCAGCAACCTGACGATGACGATGAGTTCGAATTGGAGTTTTAAATTGTAGTTGTAGTTTGTAGTTGGAGTTGGAGCAACCTGCCAGTGTCTGTGTCTGTGTCTGTGTCTGTCTGGCTGTGAAATTGCCAATGCTCATGGGCGCTGGGGCAACAATTTCACATTTAATGATAATAATGATGGCGATAATAGGCTAAAATTAGTTAAACACGAATTATAATAAAAACGACAAGGCAACACAACAAAAGGGTTTGAATATTGCGAGGGAGCGCATTGTATGCAAGAGACTGAGACACAGAGACAGAGGGAGAGCGAGAGCGAGAGAGAAAGAGATCAGCTCTTAACTATTTCCTCCAGCGACTTAAGTGCCTCCAGCTGTTGTTGTTTAGCTGGTGAGATTACCTGTGCCAGGGGCGAAATTACTCGATTTAGCCAAAGTAAAGTTGGCCAACTAATTTGGCTCAGGTGGCGCGCCAGCGAGAAACGGAACAAATTTATAACAATTTTCAGATCGGTAGGCTGAAATTGAGTTCCATATGGCCATGTGATTGAAATGTTGTTAACAACACTGGTCAACAAAGGTACAAGTTTTTACAATTTCCTGTATTAAAATATGTTATATGGAAAATATTCGTCAGCTATGTATCTCAAAATGGGCTAAGATGTACATCTGACATACAATAAAGTTTTATATTAAGTGCAGCTATTGAAACGAATTTCGTGTTGATCAGTGCTATTACATGGTTTTTGATTTCTTAGCATTCATTCAGTAATCGTCTATATAAAACATTCATTTCTGCTGCCAACTTTTACCCTTTGTTTATCACAACTCAAACATTTTTGTCACGTACATAAATGATAAACATTTTGTTTGGCCACGAGTTTCTGTATAGTCTTTAAGCCACTTTATAGCTACTTACTGCATTTACGATTTGGGGCTAGGTTACTTCTGACCCGAACCCAGCCTTTTTTTTTATTTGTCACCCAAAACTTTGAAGTAGCCGCCAAGTGAGTCGAGCTATTAATGAAGACCCAGTTTAACGAGTTAGCAGTCCATTTAGACGGCTTTAACTTCACTGTTGTTGGCTACTAACTGACCACACACAATTGAACTTACTTCATTGTTGTCACAAAAGAGTCCAGAGTTAAGTTAGTTTAAACTGTGGACAGTGAATTATATTTATAGATTGTAGTTTGAGGACCACCCGAGCTAAGTTTAAGCTTATCGTAATAGATTTGTTAACATTTTTATGTAGCATTTGATTAATACACAATAAGATTTCATTTATATGTTAAACATTACTTAAGATCTTTTTCTTCTTTAAACGAACAAACTGTATAACCTCAATCATATTAAACTATTAGCGAGTATATGATGGAATCTGGCATAACATATTTAAAGTTACCATCATATCTTTTATAAAAATTGTTAAGAATACTTAAAGTTGAACCAATGGACATTTGCAACTTCTTAGTTTTAAATTTCAAAAACAATCTGTGAATTCAACTTACTATATGTACTATAGTAGCTATTTTTATAACCTTTAAATTCATATCCTGGAATTTCAACCCTAAGCCTTACTGATTAGCTAATATTACATAAAAGTGGAATAATGTAATGAAAACTGACTCTAAAATAAAGAAAGTATTGATTACCATGTCCTTTAATTCTGAACCTGATATTCACAAATATAATGTATTATTAAATAACTTGGTTTCTTACAAATTTGTGCAATTTTGCCAAGTTAAATACTTGAATCTTTTGCAATGGAAAACCTTTTGTTAAGACAAAAGTATACCTATTTGCGAACTTTAAACCACATACTTGACCTAAATGCATATCAAATATGCAGCAGCTGATTGCACATTAAGCCCCAGACCGCTCTTATCTATAAGATATTGCAACATATCAATTTCCCGCAAGATGCAAACTTATAACAAAACATAACAACAACACTCAGTGAAGCACTCAAGCAGTCTATAAAAGGTAGCTTCAATTCACAACTTGAGAATTTGAATGGAGATATTACATGATGGATAACCAATCAAGCGATTATCCTTATAATTATGATGGACTACGGACTACTGCTCCACTTCTGATCTTATCGCTGAACGACCACAAAATGCAATAAACAGAAGGCAACACGCAGTCAAGAATTTGACAGACAGTTACAGCTTCATTCTCATTTTCATTTCATTTTTGGCTCACAAAAGGTGGCTCAAATGTGAAATGTATAACATAATCTATATACGCTATAGAGCAGAAGCTAGGCCATTCATTTCACATTGACGACAGCATTATTGACGCATTTTGAACAAAGAGAGAGAGGAACAGAGGGGCACATGGATCTCATCTGCTGGATTCGCTACACTTAAGGGTGGAACAGACAATGAAGGAATCTAATCTATTGTATGACTTTGAGCCATTGTTCAATTGCTGACTTGGCTAGGCAATACTTTCGTATAATATCCAACAACAACAAAAGTGAGTACAGTTTGCCATTTTTGTTAGATATAACATTTGTGGTCTATTAAAGGAAGATTTGTAGCCTGATATGTCTTGACTTACAATTTCAGATCCGGCAGACCCATTAAAGTCACATAAAAGTAGTTTTTATAGTGCAATATAAGTCATAAGTATATTTAAATTAAAATAGTCATGCGCATAACTAATAAAACTGGCAAACCCACTTAATGAGGCATAACAAAGTATTGAAAAAGGATAATCAAAGTCATAAAAATGATGTCATAAAACTGCAGGCCAAACGATAATACTTAGATCTATATATATATATATATGTATATATAGGTATATATATTCCAGTACTAGGACAGATGCAAAAGCGGAAGGATACGCAACAGTTTTATTGCACTTTGAAGCAAACAGTTTTACGGAACGCGTCGTTAAACATCGCATGATAGTATAATATTTATATGGCATATACGACCAGTATTCGTAGAGTACTATCCCAGTTTGAGAATCGCGCGTGCCGTATATCGTTTATCTTTGGAACAGCTGCCACAACGAATTGCGAGCTGCAGATAACATAAGTGAAAACTTCCAATCGAGTTTTACCTTTCAACATATTCGATATCTTCTGATATTTGTTTAGATTTCGAATTGTTTATTATCTTATCTGACCCGCTCGACTTGGCTTATCAGTCGTGCTTAGTTCGGGCTTGGACTCGCTCTGTGCTCGATCGTTATTGAGTTTGTATGGGGTTTAAGAGGCATCGTTATGCACTTCTCGGTACCTGACTGCCTTTCAAAACTGAACTTAACCCCAATATTTCTGGGAATTATTATTTGTCTGAGCGTTTGCAGAAAGCTTAGCACGCGCCAAAAAAAAAAAAAAACGAGGGTATAAAAATGGCAAGCATAAAGTGAATTCTTGTCTTTATTTAAGCAGTGTCAATATTATTTGACATTTTATATAACGGCATTTTTGTGCAAGAATTTGATAAGAGAATATTAGGTACATAAGATGTTTGGAATTCCAGTTTGAAAAACTCATTAGTTAGATAGGGGAACTGTTTGTACATAATGGTTTACGCAAGCAATTTCTTGAAATTTTAAATGAACTTCTTTTGGTTATAATATTTTCGATCTGTTTGATGGTAACTTAATGATATAGTCATAGGAATAAGATGATATATATCGGATCAGCCGAAGATAACTTTTCTCACTTTTTAAGTAATATTAAGCAGAAAGAAAATTCATATTCAAATTGTAAGCATCAAAGCCACTCTAACGATGTCGAAATCACAGGGAGGAAAAGTAGATTGTCACTTGTAATTCTCAAGCGGTTTAAGCACACACTGTTTGTAGTACCTAATTATATTATTATATTAATATATTGCCGAAACATGTATCACTATACACTGTTTCAAAAAAGTATCTTTCGAATACGCAATGGATCAGGTACAGATACAGTTTGGTAACGGTAGGAAAGATGGTGAATTGGATTACAACGACAATGATAATAAAGAGGAACGTCAAAACCAATAATAATAAAAAAAAAGTCAACAACATCATTGGAAAGAGGCGAGGGTAGCTCCTGCTGCTCCCTTTTAAGGCCGCGGGCAGAGGCAGAGTAATCAGCCCGCATAAATACAAATTAAAGTGCAAGCGAGTTACGGTTAATATATGCAACTACAACAACAACAACTACAACAACAACAGCAACAACAACAAAGATAAATACAATGAGAAAGAAATAGCATAAAAATTAAATTTGTCGCGTGTTTGCCGCCTGCTGCTGACGAAGTAAGTAACCGAAAACAGAGTTAAAGCTGAAGTCGAAGACCGAAACGAGTAACGTTGCCAAAGCCAAGTTAAAACCAAGCCAAGCCAAAGCCTTTGCCAGAGAGAGAGACAGAGACTCGAAGCGACTCCAGGCCCAGCATTCATTGCTAATCATGGTAATTATGGCAATGAAAAAGTTGCCCAGGCAGCCAGCCCGTAGAAGAAGATCCACAAAATGAAAGCACAAAATTTAGTATGGCAGCACTGCTAGATACCCTGTAAGACGCTCTATAAAGCTGTCATATAAACTCGCTTGATAAAACGTATAATTTATCTATATTAGCTGACAAGTGCTTCAAAGATTGTTGTGGCTTTGTTTTTTCTCTATACTCAGTACACTTTCTTTAAGATATTGGAAAGGTGATTTCTCCTGAAATTCACTTTTGGTTAGATTTTGTGAATTGAATTCACTTTTTTACTCCCTGTTCCCATTAAAAATGGGAAAAAGGGAGTTATAAAGTACTGCAAATGTGTGTAACAGACAGAAGGAGGCATTTCCGACCATATAAACTATATATATACTTGATCAGGATCAACAGCCGAGACGATATAGCCACATCCGTCTGTCTGTCCGTCTAGCCGTATGAACACACAGATCTCGGAGACTACAAGAGCTAGAGACACGAAACTTGGCATGTAGATTCCTGTATAGATCAAGTTTATTTCAAAGTTTTGTCAAAGTGTATTTCGCTTCAATGTTAATTTTCTCTATTTCTGTTGAGCTGGAAAACTAATGGCTGTCATATTAAATTAGATTATAAATTCTAAGTGAAGTTCGCAAAAACTTGTCACAGTTGAAAATCTGAAACTTTTGCAAAATATTCCAGAAAGTTTAAAGCCAGAACTTTTCTACAAATTAACTTTATAAAGTTGTTGAAACATTTGCAAAGTTTTGAATGGGTACTATTCCCTTTCAGGCCATTTGGTTGGTTACAGGGTATTTACAGAAATGAAAACCCAACTGGGGAGCACAATGTTTTTTTGCTTTCTGCAGTTGTTGCTGTTGTTGCTGTTGTCGCTGATAAATAATAAAAGAAAAAACAGTAAATACACCTGTTGGCAGCAGTTGACGTGCACGTTGTTGTTCTGCTGATATGGATGTGAATGTGTGTGTAGATGTGAGTGTAGCTGTGAGTGTAGATGTGAGTGTGAATGTGGATGTGACTGACTTGTGGCTGCGCATGCGCAAAAGTTGTTGTTGCTGCTGCTGCTGCTGCCAGAAAAACGGAAGTTTGTTGGCATCAACACAAACACCGGATGCAGCTTGCCTGCTGCTGTCCACGTTTGCCAGGACAACACTACAACAACACACACAAAAACCAAAAACAACAACGCCAACTGCAACAAATTAATTTTTGTTTTTTTTTTATTCGTATGCAACAGGTTGCTTTTTCAACAAAAAAAGTGGGAAAGCTTTGCTAAATTATTTTTGGGGCAACGTTTTTAAATGATTAGCTCTGGAAACCCGTTTGCTTATCTCTCTCTCTCAGTCTGTTTAGCAACCCCAAAATAAAAGTTTTCATTACGCTTAATCTGCTCACAGGCAGCTGCGTTTCAGCGTTCTCATCATCTCATTTTGTGGGCTCTCAACTTTCCATTAAGTTGAGCGTAATCTGTTTGATACACTTACATCTGATTTTCATTATCTCTTAAATATTCATTAAAAATGACTAAATGCACAGGAAGCTACTGTGAATGATTAAAATATATATATATTTTTGGTTTTTTTTTTGTGATTTCGCGGTTGAAGGTCTTGTAAAGATGATAAATGCATTTAAATAAATTTTTTGATTAAATTGCAGCCGTAAGTAATTCATTTTGGCAGCCACATATAACAGTTACTTTTACTCAAATTAAGGATATGATTTGCAGTTATTTAAGATATGTTTTAAGTTTATTTTGCTTTTGGTTTCTAGACGAATGATTCCAGAAAGTACAGAAAGCGAAGTAAGCCCTACTTTCTAATAAATTGTTAAAATTTCTGAATAATTTTTAAGATTTCTTTTTATATTAAGTTACTTATGGGCATAAACTATACCAAATATCCTACTAACTATAGATATAGTAATATCCAACTATTTAAATTGATAATACATTAAAGCAATGCAGTTGATTTTTGAATTGAATAAGAATAGTCTTTGCACTGTTTTCCATTAAAAGTTCAAATACACTACTATTATAAAGATTTCTTGCTATATCCTAACTTAATTTCAAGTTCATTTAAACAACGAAAAGTTTACTTTATTCCTTTTGGTTCAGCAGACATATCTTAGATCCTTTTCAAAGTTACGCCCTCAGAACACGACAAACTTTATTTACAAAGCAATTAAAAATTGGGTAATTTCCTTAAGTTGTTATTTCAGCTAATTGCCAAAATGCTAAGCGTTGCAAGCCGCAGGATATACAGGACTAAAGTAAACAACATTAACAAACGGCAATTTGCTGATATGACAACGTTGTCTAGACAGTTCAGGTCAAAGTCAGGGTCAGGGCAAACTTTGTGTGTTTTTTCTTTCAGTGGACTGCACCTGCAGCGTCTTTAAAACTAATTATGCTAGTAGCTGCAGTCGGAGCAGCATTTAGGCCGGGGAAATTCATTCCGAACGCCGAACGCCCGAACGCCCACAAATGTTACCAAATGCGTTAGTGGACCTTAGCCAAAATGATTGTGCAGAATGGTTTTTTTTTGAGCTAACAAATCTGCCGACATTTGCTTTGTCGGCATAAAAATGGAACATTTGAAAACTCAGCAGGTTTTCGACAAGCAAGATCCTGCTGATCCTGTTGCTTAGCCCATAGTCTGAGCTACAAAATACGTGCAGCAAATCGCTTTGGGCACGGCAGGACTATGCTGCTACGTGTCCTTTTTTTCTAGTCGTTGTTGTTGTTGTTGTTGTCCTGCCTGCGCCTGTATCAGTGGGTGTGTTAGACTTTGGGTTTTTTGTTTCTTCTATCGATATTTCTAGACTGGTATTTGGGTAATGCCTGCAATGTGTTTGGAAAATTCATTAGTTTTGAGAGTACAGTTGCCGTAGCTGAAAAACATCTGTTGTACATAGGCTGGGCAAAGGTCGTATCCTTGAAACGATAAGATATAGGCACTTGAATTATTATAGCATATGCTTCAAATGCACTTGAAATGTCCTTAAAGCAACAGACTTTTGTGATTCCAAGCGAAAATATGCTGTGAAATCAATTACCGTTTTGTGATAGGGAAAATTTTGGAAAACTCAGAAGCAAATGTGGGTAAAGTACATGTTTCCCATTACACAGATAGCTTATCCTTTGTGACGGCAAGTACAAACTGAAAAGACTTTTCTTTTGCTGTACAAAGATAATCAGGCAGATAATATTTAAAACAATAATTTAGAAAAAAGTTATTCTACACTTTTTAAGTAGCTTGGAGCCTCAACTTTTGACTATAGTTTTTAGGAATTTTGTCTAATGGAATACGATCAAAAGTATACTTTATAGGAAGCATAATTTGCCTTCCTTATTTGCTTAAAACTGTTAGTTGTAAATAACAATAATATCACAGCGCATTCAAAAACTTACTTTCCCTTCGAAAGATGATCTATTTGAACCCTTTCACAATAGTTCAGATTCTCTAGTTTTCATTTCATAGTCATTTCCCGAACACTTCCCACGCTAAAACAACTTCCGTTTGCATAACATAAGTTCAACATCAACCGCAATCAAAAGGATTCCCACACAATCAGAGCAAGGATTATGCAATGCACCTGATACACCCTCGCATTTGGTTTTGGCAATGCCAGAGACGATGAGGGTGCCAGTAAAGGGTGCTGGTCAAAGGATGCGTCGCTTCCGTTCTCAGAACGCAGACAGATATATCAGATAAAATGCGATTCAACTGCTGCCAATTAAAACTGCCAAAAGCAGTTCAGTTTCTAACAAACACGTCCAAAAGGATTAAGGTCTAGAAATTGGCACTTAGCCAGCTGTTGTTTGTTGCCAAAGAAGAAAAATCATGCGAAAAACATGAAAATTCACACGGAAGTAAACGTCGATTCATCAGTTAAAAACATATCTCAAAGAACTGAAACTTTGAGACGAGACAGCAGCTGCGGCTGCTTCAGTTCGAGTTGAGCCTCCTGGGAAGTGTTGGCGTATCTATAGATACGCATATCCTAGTCCAAAGTACCTGCTGCATTCAACATGTGTGTGTGTGTGTGTGTGTGGGAAGCACACATGTCCTTTACGCTGCGGTTCCCATTCGCTTCCTTCCACTGATTTCGATTTTGGTTGGGCTCTTGTGTTTTGCATGAAATCAAACATAAAATTTCATTTCGTTTGCTTGTTTTCTGTTACATTTGCATCCTGTGGGAAACATTTTCAGTTCCTTTGCTCAGATTACTTCAATCTGTTGGGCATGAGAAAATGCTATGGAATACACCTGCAAAGGATGGTAGATCAAGTCTTGGTTTTGGTTGATAGGTTGGGAAAATCTTAAGCAAGCATAGGAATGTTATCTGCTAAAGAAAAGGATACCTTTGTTTTGGTATAAGAGATTCTATGTTCCCATCTTTTCTTTTGTGTAAGTTTCTGAAATGTTAAATTCGACTATGGTCAACTTAAGTAAGAACTTTAGGAAAATAATTTCAGTACAAAGGATGACAAAATGTGGTTCCAAAATACTCTAGATTTCTTGGACAAAAGATTACAGTTTAAAATATAAAATAACTAGACAAATACAGTTTGAATTGAAAATAAGTTTCCTAGCAATGAAAATAAGTTTCCTTTCTCGCAAAAATCAAGCAAAATCTTTATTTTCCAGCCTCTTGATAAACAACTTAAAGCACTTGAACCACTTGAGTGTAATTCCGTTTCTTTATTCAATCAATCGATGGAAAAACATCCGGCGAGAACAGCACTCAGGAGGCAGGCACTTGTTGTTTTTATTTTCATTTGGGATTGGCAGCAACAACGCATGTCCTGCTGGCGACATCCTACATCCTTATTTGCATGGCGTGGGCACAGCGCAGGAAATGTCCGCGAGGCAACTGCAAAACTGGCCACAACAACAACAAAAATAACAACTACCTGCTGCTGCTATGACGACGCAGCGTCGCTGTCTCTGTCGCTGTCGTCCTTCGCGCAAAACCGGAAGTAGTCAAGGCTCAAGGTGCAAAAGCAACAAGCAGCAGCAGCAGCATGTGGATAATGGATAATGTATAGTGTATGTGTATATGGCCAGAGACTGTGCCAGAGACGCAAACTCTCAGGGACTTGCTGGCCAGGACACGCGTAATTTGATTCGCGCTCATAGACAGAGCCACAGAAAAAAGGATCTGTTGATTCGATTCCTTCGCCTGTTGGCTCCACCCGCGCTTTTGTTGTGCCAGCAAGCCCAGGCGGAAGGAAGGAAGTGCCTTATGAAATTCCCACGAACTGGAACTTCAGCCTTTTCAGTGCTCAGTGTTCTCTTTCTCTCTCTCTGTCTCTGTCTCTGTCTCGAAGGTTCCAAGGCTCACTTCCGGTTTCTTTAGCTGTTTACGCGAAATTTTTACGCATTCGCATTTCGGTTTTGCGTTGATGAATGAAACGCCAAACGAGTTATGCTGTTTCATAACAGGATGTTTACTGAGAGCTCCCAAAACCAGCCATCAGCTCTACTCAGCTCTTCTTTTTGCACTGAACAAGGACATTATACAAACAGCTTTGCAACATGTGCCAAGAATTCTGGGAAATCATTTAAATAGCGTCCAGATTATTCCTGGAACTAAAGCTGCAAAGTTTTCTTTTGTTGTACAAATCTGTTTCTACTAGAAATTTGTATGATCTCTTTGAAAGAACTCCACAAGAAAAAGAGATAGTTTTAATAAGCTTAACTTATGTTAAAGTTTAGTTAAGTTTAATAGTATTCAAAGTGAAAATATATTCGTCTTATAATCATAAATCCAAATTACTTTATTTTTTTTATAAATGATGCGACTTTTACACATTTACCAAACGATCTTTAGATCAAAAGTAGCTTTGTCAAAGTCATTTCAAACAGCAATGCCCCCAATCTTATATATCCTATATTATATACATATTGAATACAGATGATTATGATTATCTCACAGATCATCCGACGTTAACATTACTGATCAAAGTTATTCAAATATATATGTTTCCATAGTACATGTTGGAATCAATCATTGCATTTGTCAATTCAATTATTTATAGACATTTGATTACTTAGATTATGTAACTTCAAAGCATAATTTTACATCCTGTAACCATTAAAAATAGGGTAAATCTAAATTCAGCATTCAGAAACAGCTAAACAGACCTGTTCTGCTTTCCGACGCCTTTTCCTTCCGAATTGTTTTCGATTTTGTGTATCTGTTTTCGAAAAACATATCAATTGTTGCTTCATTTTAAACTTTAGTTCGAATACTTCCTATTTCATTGTTTCAAAACATTTTAAACCGAATTTTACATCGATATTCGGAATTCTGAAAAGGTAATAGCTCCGATTGATTTTAAAACAGACCTAAATAATTTCGACTCCTTTGGATTATTGCACCTTTGACTTTGAGTTGTTGCGAATTTTCCGGGCCACCTTTTTTATATTTATTTTGTTTGTTATCACCCAGCAGCAACTGACTATTTATTGTTATTTCTGAAAACTGAAAGCAGCCGCAAGTATTTCAGTATCAGGTTTTCAATACTATGTGATGGGATTCTGAGACTTTGGCATCATCCTGAGGCAGCAAGGTGCCAAATTGTACTTTAAATGGCTTTCGTTTAGATACCCAACGAAATGAATTGAAAGCCAGAGCAAAGCTAGCTCTAAAGTATTGTAGATTATGCCAAATCCTGCACAGTTTTTATGCCTTACCATCTCGCAGTGATGTTGCTTCTGCCACTTCAGATCCTTCTGATTCTAAACGACAGTGCTGCTTGGGCTGCTATTTGGACCGAAACGTACAAAATTGCGTACAATCTTGAAACGTACAAATCTAACAACTCAAAGATCACATTAGCGACCATTATGGCCGATAGGACCACTAGGACCACCGTGAGAACCAGTATAAAAACGGCATTGCCCAGCAGGAACCATCGAAAGTAACAGGACATGGTCACAGTTAGACTCATCCAGCTATTCCAGCTGGCGAGAGATATGCACAACTCCTCCACACATTCCCCAACGGCATTGCGGACGCAGCCTTCGGGACAACATTCATTATCGCTTAACCGTTCATCACACTTGAGCGTAATACATATATCCGCCTTGGTGCAGTTCATGTTTTGGCCAAAGACTGGCATCATCAGTTGGCCAAGCACCAAACAAGTCAACAGTAAGTACAGCATAATGCGAAATAGTGCTAATTATAACTTGTTCTTGGACCTAACTTTTCGATATGCTAACAATAAATGGTAAAGCTGCTCAGTGAGTAAACATTTTAAATTTTACGGCGACGAGTATCCAAATTTGTAAATGAAGTACAAACACGAAAGAAAAGTAAGATCCAAGCCTACTCAGTCAAGGTAAATGATGATAGAATAAAGAGTTGGGAATTTTAGTGATTCTAAACTCCCTCAACACTCCCAAACGGTACTCTTTCGGACTCTCTTTTCACTCCAATTCGGAGCGCTACAAAATTGCTCCTTTGAGGAGTTGCTGTAGGAGTCCTTTTTCACTTCAATTCGGAGTGCTCCAGAAAAGATCCTTTAAGGAGTTCGAATGGGTGTCTCTTTTTACTCCATCCGGAGCGCTCCAAAATCGCTGCTTGAGGAGTTACTGTAGAAGTCCCATTTTACTCCAATTCGGAGCGCTCCTGAAAAGATCCTTTAAGGAGTTCGAATGGGTGTCTCTTTTTACTCCATTCGGAGCGCTCCTGAAAAGATCCTTTAAGGAGTTGCTGTAGAAGTCCCATTTCACTTCAATTCTCCAGAAAAGATCTTTAAGGAGTTTGTATGGGAGTCCCTTTTCACTCCAATTCGTAGCGATCCAAAATCACTCCTTTGAGGAGATGCTGCAGAAGTCCCATTTTACTACAATTCGGAGCACTCCAAAAAATATCCTTTAAGGAGTTCGTATGGAGTTGAGGAATTGCTGTAGGAGTTCTTTTTCACTTCAATTCCGAGTGCTCCAGAAATTATCCTTTAATGAGTTTGTATGGGAGTCCCTTTTCACTCCAATTCGGAGCGATCCAAAATTGCTCCTTTGAGGAGTTGCTGTAGGAGTCCTTTTTAACTTCAACTCGGAGTGCTCCGGAAACGATCTCTTAAGGCATTTGTATGGGAGTCCCTTTTCACTCCATTATCGGAGTTCTCCGGCAACGTTCCTTTGAGGAGTTGTAATGTTAGTCCTTTTTCACTGCACCTTCGAAGCGCTCCGTTTTAGTTAACTGGGTAAGAACATAGTGTATTCATTTGAAAAGATTCATGCTCAGTTCAAAAATTTAAAGAAAAGCTGCCGTTTTCGAAGTGTAATACTGACTTTCCATTTCGTGTTTATACAACAATATTAAAAGCAGATGATGAGTTGCTTGCACCACGCCCACCCGTTATCGTCCCCTTTTTCACAGAGTGTCACACGCCACGCGCCTAATTTTTCAAGTTTTTTGAGGCAGGCGATAAATTGATAAAAAAAAAAGTAAGCATATGAAAGAAAAAGTGCTCAAAAGTCGCCAAGTAAAAGACATCAAGTAAAAAACATAAAGTACGCTTGCAAAGTGAAAGATGTTGGCGGCCAAAAGCGATCATGTTGTAGAGTAGTAGTTGGGGGGCAGCTGAAGAGGAACAGTTGGGGAGGAGCAGCTGTAGAGGACGCTGTCTGGAGAGGCTGTCGGATGAGAAGATCGCCCGATCGCCCAATAGCTGCGTGCGTGTGGAGTACATGACCCCAATTTCTTTTGGCTGTGTGTTTTGGCTTTTTGTGTTTTTGCTTATTATTCAAAAAAAAAAAAACAGAAAAAAAAAACTTCAAGGCGCCCTTTGGCAACAGCAGAGGCAAGCGGTGGCACTGCAGACAACTGGCGGGGGACACCCTTTTTGGAAGGATGATGTATGTTGCGCTTTCAATTTGGAGCAGCAGGACATCTGTTTGGCCAGCGGCTTGGCTACCTGCGCAGCCCCAAACAACCGGTTTACAGGTGCTAACTTGGCTTTTGGCTTTTGGCCAGGGCTTGTGTGTTTGGACCCGGGCCTGTTGCTTGCCTTTTTGGTTAGCCATTTGCCCCACAGCCCGCAGCTTTTGGCGGCCATAAATTTGTGTTTAATTTAAAAACTTTTCACTCTTCTCGCTCGCATTTTACTGCCTAATTTATGGCGCGAAACCAAAATTTTTGTTTAAATATTACACTTCCCAAGCGCAGAGCTGAGCAGAGCAGAGACATCCATGTCCCAAGTCGAAGTTCCACTTCAAGTCACAGTTCCAATCCCCATCTCAGGTGAAATTTTTGTTGGCTCTTGTAAAATTGGGTGTTGACTTGATTGGTTTTTCCCCCTGCTTTTGCTGCTTCCTTCTGCTCATTCATATGCAAATGTTTTCTTCAGGGCCAGCCCCAAACAATCCCAACGACATGCGAATTAATGAACATCGACTTTTTATGTACAAATTTCAACAACTTTATCGAGTCCGAGTCGAAGGCCCCCAGTGTATTGAACTGGATGAGCAGCTAAACAGATTCTTGGCCATTTATCAGAGCCACTTTATGTGTTCATCGCCAAATATGATTTACAATGTTTGCTAATGTTAATTAAGCATTATTAATCTTTTTAATATTTTGGAAGTGTTTGGCGTTTCAGAATATTATGAAAAATATGTTGGTAATCTAAATATAAATATAAGAGTTTGCTGTTCTTATGCAAAAAAATATTTGAATTGGTTCATCAAATGTTAAACAGCTATCATTGAAAGGTGATTAAATCAAGTGATTTTTAAGATAATCAACTAATTTCCATTAATAAAATGTTTACAAAATAAGTTGAATTTCACAATGATATGGTAGACTTCAAAGTTTGATTTCTTCCCATTGAAAGACAATTTTCCAACGTTAAAACATATATTTCTTGCATTTGAATCCCAATTTTAACATTTATGTCAATAAGTTCTACTCTACTAAGATTTTGTAAATAGTAAGTGGATTTATCATACGTTTAAAGCAAAATCACAAGAATCTGATATAAGAAATATGATGTCGGAATTCCAATGGCAATGGAAAATTCTCCTAAATTATATAAAAATTCTGTTAGCAACTCAGAAACTTCAGCGGATATATTATTAAACGGGAAACTTCTTTTTACATTCACAAATTTTACAAATTTTAAAAAGTAAAATTAAAATTGGTTAAGCAATGAATTTTAACTTTATACTGAACCCTTTAAAGATCAAATATTAATTTTGGTTTGCATTTCATTTGCTTCCCTCGTTTTTTTTTTTTTGTATTTTACTTTTCATTTTGAGCGCCAAAAACTGGCCAAAACCCATTCACATGCAAATCGTGTGCCATAAAGAACCCAAAAATCCTTTTATGCGAAGTTCCTGTGGCTTATCTATATTTCTCCTGCTGCTGCACAGCCAAAAAAAAAAACAACCCTTGCCATAGACAAAGGATTTTAATAGTCGTATATTAGCTGCTTTAAACAAATTGCGCGCGCAACATTTTGGTCAAATATGGGCAAATATATTATAATTATAATACATATATTTATTTTAGTTATAATTTCTTAAGTTATATTCAATTTACATTCAAATAACTGCGTCTGCTACAACAAAACCAGCTTAGTGGGCTACGCAACAATGTTGCTGCAACATGGCGCTCAGCTCGCAACATTTGTTAGCAACACACTAAATATGGACGCAAAACGCGTTTCGCTCAGCAGCAAACACACAGCAGTTGTCCCGTTCACACGCGCAGGCGCACCCAGCTTACCGCTCCGCAAGTAACAAAAAAACAGGGATGACAAAAACAACAATGTGCCTGCAGCCGCTGCTTTTGCTGCAACTGTGCGCTCTCGCTCTCTTGCTGTGTGTGTGTGTGTGCGCTCTCTCGGCAGCGCGCAGTGCTAAAAACAAATTTGACAAAATAAAACAATTTCTGCTTTCATTCTGTTTTGGATTCTTGCGCTGTGCGGTTCGTTGCGGCTGCTACGTTGTCTCCTCGTTCGCCAATACGTTTTGTGGCTCTTACGTCGTGCACATCGTTCGCTTGTGTCGCGCGTCGCTTTTCAAATATAATTCTAGCGCAAATTTTGAATTTGAATTTGAAATGTGCAACGTTAATTTGAATATGAATTAAAAAAAAAAAGTGTTTAAGCAGTGCTGCCAATATAATATTTTCAAATTAAATTTCAATTTTATGGTAGCCAAAATAATTTCAAAAAAAAAAAAAAAGTGCATGAACAACAAAAGTTTTTGAAATCGTTTTTAAAAAAAAAGCAAGAATATCAAAAAGCAAATACAATTTTTGCATGTGGTATATATGTATATGTGTGTGTGTGCGCGATTTTTATATAGCAACAAAATTTACTAGCGGCATATTGCCCATACCCCTCGCCCGCGCCCTCGCACTCGCACTCGCCTGCCGTCGTGCGTGAGAAGTAGAAGTTGGCTAGAAAATAACAAATCAAAAGCTAAAAATGTGGCGCGTGCACGTGTAAAACGCAACAACAACAGAATAACACACACAACAAAAAAGAAGAAAGAAAGAAAGAAAACAACAAAATGCACACAAAAGCAGCAACAACAACAAATTGCCGCAATAAAAGCAAAAAATTGCCAAAATAGAAAAGAAAGAAATCAAAAAAATATATAAAATAAAACAACAAAAATACAATAAACTATTATTTTTTATGTTGTAAATTGAGTGTATGTGTGTGCGTGTGTTGCAGCAACAACAACAACAACAATTAGGCCGCAACAACAAGGATTATTACACTAACAAATAACACACACAACAACAACAACAACACCATTTTGCCAACCACAACAACAACAAAAGCAATAAACATGCATTGGATTAAATGTTTATTAACCGCATTCATTTGCTTCACAATCATTGTGCAGGTGAGTTTATCTATCTAACTATTCTCATTCCTTTCTGCCCGGCCTCCCTTTCGACGCTTCACTCTATCCTTACGTTTTGTACCGCCAGCAACTTGTTGTTGCTTTTGTCTTTGCAGCTAATTCTATTCTTTTTTTTTGGCAATTCTTGCATTACACATGCGCGCGACTTTTTCAACTGTCGCATATGTGTGTGTGTGTGCGTGTGTGTGAGAGAGCTTTTGGCGTTGCCAGACTGTCGTAAATCAGGATTAGCAACATTTAGCGATTTTATAGCATGTGATTTGCATAAGTTGATGTGGAATCAAAATTCAGCTTCAAATGTTGCAAAGAAATTTCAAATCTTTTATTTTTGATATTGTAAAACAATATAAAACTTAGCTATTAATAAACCTGTACAAATATGTTCTATGCAACTACTAAAAAGCTTGCTTTGAATTTTAAAAACATTGATTTTGAATATTTGTTAAAACTGCATTTGAAAGTAAAAAGTAATGTTTAACTCAGTTTGCAAAATATATATTTTTGTTTTTGTTAGTAATAAATATGCCTTCTATCATTAATAATAAATAAATTATTTTAAATCATGCGTTCGATGAGTTGAAAAACGTTCTGAACATGATTTTCTTAATAAAATTATGCATATTTAATTAAAGAATGCAATTTAGAAACACTTTGTTTTTCAAGGTAATTCTAATTTGTAGAAAACTCAAATTTCTGAACCATTTTTTTAATGTTTTTCAATTTGTTGCTTTACAAACTTCAATTCTAATTTCTGAAAGATTCGAATTTCATAAAAATACTAATTTGTTATTATTAAAAATTAACATGAACGTATTATAAATTTAATTCTAAATACTGAGCTGTTCCGGTTTCCACCTAAACAACAATTGTTGAAATCTAGAAAATTTCATTATTTTGAAACTTTATTTAATTCTTAGTGAAAAGCAAGAAAAATTTCGAAAATTTCAAAAATCTTGTCCAAAAAAGAATTAAAACTTTTAAGTGAAACTGGAAACCGGTTAAAGTTTTTATGTATCCCTTTCTAACTTTGCAACTTGAATATATTTATTTTGCTTATTTATGATTTTCAAAATCTAAATGTTGTAATTTGATATGTTGATGTGCTCAATGCTAGTTGAGAAAACAGCTGAGCAAATAGGGGTAGTTTTTTGGAAGGTTTTCACCCTGCAGCAGCCCTCGTTGAAAACTAGTTTTGGCTTTTCTTTTCGCTTGGCAAACAGGTTCAAATAACCAAAAATTGAACAAGCAGAAGAAGAAGAGTCTCTAGCCAATATTAAAAATAAAAAAATTACCACCAACGGCGCATGCCTTTAATATGCAACATTAAAAAAAAATAAGAGTATAAATAAAAAAAAAGCTGCTCGATTTCAATATGCGTGTGCCTGTGTGTGTATATATCTGTGTGTGTGTGTGTGTGTGTGTAAATGGGTAACATCTGCCGTTATGTCGACTTTTTTGCATGCGCCTTTTTACATGGGCGTTTTTGGCTACACTTTGCGTAGGTCAACGTCAACGTCAGCGTCAGCGTCGTCGACACATGCGCAGCGTCGTTGTAGTTGTTGTTTTTGTTGCTTCTTTCATTGATCTTTAACGCCAGCATCGCCTGGCATTGCATGCAGTGTTGCCGATTTAGCCATTTTCAAGTCAGATCTAGCTGTTTCGAAAAGTTAAAAACGCTAAACTATTAAATGTTGCTTCAAAAAACATTTAACATATCTCAAAAATCAATTTATAATACTATTTATAATACTTTGACGTTTTAAGATAACTAAATATATTTTGAAAGCTTTATGGAAAACGTAAATTTATTTACGTAACTGGATTTTCTTCCAAACAAGTTGAAATTATTAGTGTATTCATAACTGTCTTTGATTATAATATACACTGGATGAACTTATTTATTTATTGAAAATATAAGTTAAAGTTCTGATCAGAGTTTCGTCAATAATATGAAAGATTCTGAATAAAAAAAGTAAACGAATAGAATGGATATAAAAACTTTAAGTTCAAAACATGGCTATTTTTAGTTAAATTCAGCTATTTTTAGTTAAATTAGCTATTTTTTGTTGAATTTCAGCTATTTATAGCTAAATTTTGCTATTTTCAATACTTTTATTTAGCGACAATTGGGCAACTCTGATTGCATCTGCTCCACATCTTTGCTGCTCCCCTCGTCCTCTCTGTCTGCGTCTGCCTCTCTGACTTTGACACGTTGCGTGCCTTACTTTTGCTCTTCTTTTTGTTGTTCTTTTCATTTAGTTGCTAATTTTAACTGCACTCGAAAATGTTGCTTGAAACCTCCTGCGGTTTTTTTTTTTGTGTCTGTCTCCTTTTTCTCGACTTTTCAACAGCTGAAAAATATTGCAAGCCAAACTTGGGGCAAAAATTGCAGCTGTTGTTGTTAATTTTGGTGTTGCTTTTGTTGTGCGTATTTTTGTAGCAGTCTGGCAGCACCAATTTGAAAATGATCGTTTTTCTTATTAGAAACAAGATCTCTTTGGCGCTATCTAACTCCATCTCTCTCTATCTCTCTCTGTCTGATATGATTTAACTAACAATATAACCGTATCGTAATTGTTCTTCTTCTTCTACTCATTCTCTTCTGATTTGCATTTCGTGCAATTTTCATATTAACATGCGAGACAGCTGAATGAATGACTGAATTATTGAATGAATGAATGAATGCTGCTTCATCTACATCTTCTTCTTTCATCTTTATTAACGTAATCGTTAACGTAATCGCGCTGTCTCTGTTGTGCACATTATAACATTATTAATTGCAATTTAGAAACTAGCAGCGTGTGAGGGAGAGAGAGCGAAAGAGAGCAAAAACCAACTCCCACACACACACACACAGTGTGAGAGAAGGGTGGGAGGGGAATGCAGAGGCAGAGGCAGAGCAGCCGCTTCACTTGCGCTTATAACTGTTATCCAAGCACCGTTCTTAACGGTTAATTATGATGATGAATTTCAATTTAAAGCCAAAGGGCAACGTTTTTTTTTTTTTCGAAAATTCTCGCGCAACTTTTGCAACAGTAGAAAATAAAGTAAAACAAACACCTGTAAAAATAAGAAATTATTATAATGCGTGTGTATGTGCGTGTGTGTGTGAGTGTGTTGGTGTTGCTTAAGAAACAACATTCAAACTGTCAGTTCGTCATTGTAAGTTGACGTGGAAGACACTGCGCAGAAATGTTCAAAATGTGCTGCAGGTGAAATGAAGGGGGTTGGTGGGGGGGAGTCGTAACTAGTCGTGTCAAGCCTGAGTGATCACAGCAACAAAAACAACAGCAACAACAACAGCTAACTGAACAAACTGAGTCAAGCAAAAGGTAAACAATGCAACGCACTATTTTCCAACACTTTTAACAAGTGTCTCAACGTCCGTCCGTCTGTATGTCTGTCCATCTGTCTCTGCTGTCGCAGCCAGTTCAGCGAGTCTTGGCTTTTCAGCTTTCAAGTTCTGCTTCTTATTATTTGTTTATGTGCGCCCAAAAGCGACTCAAGCGTAATAAAGTTCAAAGTTGAAGGCAAAAAAAAAAATAAAACAAAAAAAGAACTACAAGTGTATAAAATTATGAATTTTCCACAACTTTTCTTTTTAGCTGCTTAAAGGCAGTTTTTTTTTTACTAAAATTTACCTGTGTGATTTGGGAATTTGGAATGCTTGGGAATTGCTTTTTTTATGATTTAAAATTTAAAATTTGATTTATTTATTGTCAATTTAAAACACTCGACACAATTTAAAAAAATTATAAAGAATTTAAAATAATACAAATTTAAACTTTTAAAACTATAATTAATTAAAATTAACTTTTGACATTAAATTGTGTTTGGAATTTTACGAGTTTTTAAGAATTTAAATAGTTTTTAATGTTTTTCCACTGCAATATTTTAGAAACTTGGTCAAATTACCCTAATTTAAGGGAAATTCACTTTTCGCCGAAAATGAAAACCAGAAACGCTCACCTCATATTTTTGACGCAATTTTTAAGCAGATATCAAAAATACGCTACAATATTTTAATCATTTGGCTAAATTTCCCTGCCTGGGAGATTATGTTAAAATGTCCCAAAGCCATTTAAGCTTTTAAAATGATTTCAAATTGTTTAACAAAACTTATTTTGTAGTTTTTTGTCATTGCCTAAATCTTCTTCTTCTTTGCACCGCTTTGTTTCTACTTCTTCTTTGTGTGTGTATGTGTGTGTGTGTGTGCTTACATATTTTGACAACTGTCTTCTTTCATTTTGTTTTCATTCTGTTTTCTTGCTGTTTTTGCACTTGCCTCCTGCCTAAAACTTAATTTAATCTTCCTTCCGCTTTTTGCTTTTTCTAACATTTCTTTTATTAATTCAGCTTCAGTCGCTGTCGCTGTCGCAGTCGTCTACATCAGGCATCAGCAACGCATCATTGCTGCTCTGATCGCCTATTAATTCTTTTTTCTTCTTTTTTCCTATTCGATTTGTTGTTGTAGTTTTTTGCACTGCTCTTCTTCAAAAAGCGCCGTTGAAACAAGTTTGTGCGCTCTCTCTCTTTCGCTCTGTTGGCAGCAGCTGCCAGCTGCACTTTATAAACCCAACAACAACAACAGCAATAAAGCAAAAACGCAAACTTAAAACAACAACAAAAACAACACTCCAATTCACTTTTAAGTCACGTTTTGCTCTTTTTTTTTTTGTTTTTGCGTTTGGCGCTGCTCTTTTGCTCTGCTGCTGCGACTGCTGCTGCAGCTCCAACACCAGCTGACAACAACAAACGCTAAACTGTTATTGCCTTTGGCGCTCTCTCCTATATCTCTCTCTTGCGCTCTCTCGCTGCTTGCGCTCTTTTAAACATGGCTGCTCTCTGCTGTGCTCTGCTTGCACTGTGTGTTTGTTTTTGTGCTGCGGCCGCTTCTTCACCTGGCGTTTGCTTTGTTTGCTGCTTACACCTTTTGCTGCGCCTGCGACTGAACGTCAGCGTCGTCGTCGTCGCGTCTGTCGTTCTGACTGTTTGTCGCTCTGTTCGCTCGTTCGTTCGTTCGTTTGTTCGTTTTAACCATCAATGTTGACCGGCAAAATCGTATGCCGTGGGAAACAATTCGGTTTTACTTGTACATTTTTTTTTTCTTCTTCTTCTTTTTTCAACGTTTTTCTTTGCTTGCCTGTTGCTGTCGACGTCGTCGTCGCTGTTGCTGTTGCTTCTTTTTGCGTCCGTTTTGCCGTGCGTTGTTTTGTTTTTGTTTTTTTTTTTATATTTATTTTGTTGTTGCTGCTGTTGTTGTTGTTCTTGGCCTGCTGCTTATTAATACACGTTTTGTTGTACGTAGCGCAGCAGCGTCGCTGTCGCTGTCGCCGTCGACGTCGCTAGCTGCGTCTGCTGCTTGCATTTGTCTGCGCTGCGCGTTCGTTGCTTAAGTCTTTCGTTTTGCCTGCTTCTTGGGCGTTTTATTTTTATATACTTTTATATTTATTTCTGATTTTTTATGAGCTGCATTTTGCAATTGCTGCTGCTTGTTCTTTTAATCATTATTATTTTGCTTTATATGTATTGCATTTCTCTCAGTGCATTGTAACATTGTTGTTTCTCAATTGCGCTGACAATTATCAAAGGCGTGCGGCAAATGTTAGCGCCAAGTGCCAAGCTCCAATTGCCAAGCTCCAGGCTTCATTAAATGTTAGTTAAGCAGCTTTGCTATAGTTTTTTTTTTAATGCTTTTCCCCCTTTTTTTATAAGCGCTTTATTTTTTTCATTTGGCGCCCACCAACAGCTTACACCTGTGCTTTAAAAGGGAGGTGAGGAGCAGGGCATTGCTTACACAGCATCTCCAGAAGAGAGACATGAGTCGAGAGGCAAGATCGGACGCACTTCTGCTTAATTGAGCAATTAAACACCCATGTTCATACAAAGAGTTGAAGTTAACAAAAGCAACAGCAAAAACAACAACAACAACAACGACATAAACAATAAAAGCTTCCCAAGCCAACACAGCACATGTGGATCACAGAGGAACTCAGTCAGGTCTTGTTAACAATTAAATTGTCATTTTAACAAGCTTCACTTGTTGTTGTTAAAATGTTAATTGCCGAACAGTTATAGAAAACGGGCAGCAATCAGAGCAATAACTCTACTAGACCAACTATTTTTGGGCATTGCCGCGTTGTAAGTAGTATTGAGAGTTTTCCATTTATGGTTCATAATTATAACTTAAGTGCTCCAGCAAAACTCTGTATACACTTGTCGCACCAAACTGAGTCATGCACACAAATTTCCCTAAACATTTCCCAATATGGGAAATTGGCTAAACAATCTATTTAAAGCTTTGGCAAAGTGTATTCACACTTGTGGCAGCAAAACAAGTAGTAATCCAAAATTTCCCTAGATGTTCTAAAGGGAAATTTTCTTAACAAACAATTAGTTGCTTTGTCAAAGTGTACTTACACTTGTTGCACCAAAATGCAAGGTAAATAATAATTTCCCTAAAAAGGGAAATTTTCTTAAAAAGGGAAATTTGTATTAAGTATGAACATGAAACAGTTTCAATCAAGTTGTTTACACACGCTGACCTATTTTACAAATTCGTATCACACCTAGAGTCGTAAAACGCGCCAGCGAATTAATTGAGAAATTTATGACGACAACGATGACTATCAAACAAATTTGCAAATCGAAATATGCAAATGCGTTCAACGGCGGCGCTTCAAAAACGAAACGAAGTTGGAATCAGTTTGAACGTAGACTGAACCTGAATCAAAACCCAAAAACCAAAACCAAAACGAACGTCAAAAATCGACCGCTTGCTGTGCATTTGTTGGCTTTAGTTGCTTGATTCTTGACTCTTAATATTTCATAAGCCCGTTTTGTCCTTTGCATGGGTCTCTTTTTTTTCTTTTTTTATTGCTACTCGATTTGGTATTTGGTTTGTTTTTGATTCGCGAAAAATTCCACAGTGCAGCAGAGTTTTTTTTTTTTTGGTTAAATACCATGTTGAAAGATTTATTGTCATGTTGGGGATGCGATGCGGCATTCTTTTACTGTTTTCTGTTTTCAGCGATCGAAATGAATTGCTTTTTAATTTGATTAAACAAATGCCTTTTCTCTTTCTCATTCTCTCTCTCTCACTCTGTCTCTTTCACAGGTTCACAGTTCGGGCAATTTTGAATTGCGTCTTAAATACTTTAGCAATGATAATGGCCGCGACAATCTCGGCAACTGCTGCACCGGTTTAACGGATGCGACGACGGGCAAATGCATTGGTAGCTGCAAGACGCGGTTTCGTGTCTGCTTGAAGCATTATCAGGCGACGATAGATACAACATCGCAGTGCACGTATGGGGATGAGGTGACACCGATCCTTGGCGAGAACTCCTTCAATTTGTCGGATGTGCAAAGCTTTCGCATCAAGGACTTTACGAATCCCATACAATTTCCCTTCAACTTTGCCTGGCCGGTAAGTACCTTACAATATTTTGAATGTTTATATTTCAAATTAAATAAAAAAGAATAATGCTATATTTAGAATTTCCCTTAATCGAGTCAGTACTTCAGACAGTCAGTTTATCAATATAATTTCAGTTTTGTCTTTTAATTTTAATATTCTTGCGCCTTTGCCAATTTGTTTGGAGGCTTTTTATAGCACAGCCCTATACGTCGTGTGTGTGTGCGTCGTATTTCCGCCCGTATATGTGTGTGTGTGTATGTGTGTCCTTGTCAAGGGTTGTTGCCGCAAAACATCTGTCGGCTATTAAAATGCGCTGAAAAACGCGTGCGCCGCATTTGTTGCACCACCAGCGACAATTTCCAGCTCGCTGGCTACGCTTTCTGTTGCTCTGTTTCCTGACTCCCCTTCCCATTTCCCCTTTCCCCTTTGCGATCATGCTGCATACAGAACTATAATCAACCCTTGGCGAACGAACGTTACTTTTTGGTCACTCTCTGACGCTCACCTTGGCAGATTTTTAGCTTGAAATCAGCTTTTAAATAATTATCATTATCATTTTTGTACTGACTCTTTGTGAAGTAGAATTTCCCTTTTCTCCGAGTTGGTGCATTTAAAACGCAAAATTTTGAAGATAGTGAATATGGCAGTCTAGCTGCTAGGGATTTAAATAATTAGGAAATAATCGACTATCGATTTTGTAAAATTACAGTCGTTGATGGTTCGATTCGTCGTATAAAATATATCGATAATCAATGTTTTAAAGATAATAGTTCGATGAATCGTATACAATATATCGATAATCAATGTTTTAAAGATAATATCGATTGTACTTTACATCACTGCTAAGCTGCTTCTTTTGAACATCATTTTGCTCAGTGTATGCTTGCGCACGTGTTTGCTTAATAAATTGCTTGAAATTTGAAATACTTCTACAAATAAATTATTTTGTTTCTTTGTTTTTTTTTTTTTTGTAGTTTACTTTTTGTTAAGGCCTCTGCGCCTTTTATGCTCCACTGGCTAAGAAATATATGTATATATATAAGATGGTATATTGTGGCGATATATACTCGTATCGTAGCATGCCATGCATTTCTTAATTATAACGAGTATTACGGCCACATTTGCTATACCCGAATGATGACTCGCGCTGCTGCCGCTGCCGCTGCTTCTGCTTCTTCTTCAGACTTTGTTCACCCCACCTTGCCAAAGTTACTCAAGCTGCAACGGCAGCCCGCTTACATTTTGTAACGTATTTTTGTTGAAGCGGCTTTTGTAGCACACGCGCCCGCAGCGTACTTAAGGGGTGGGTTCCTCTCTCTCTCTCTCCCTTTCCCTCTCTCTTTCTCTCTACTCTCTCTGTCTCTGTTTCTACACTTTACTTCCTAATTGTGCGCATGTGCAGCGTCATTATTATTATCATTACACACATATGCGTTTGCCTAAAGTGGCAAAGTCATGCTAGACAGCAGGCTGATTGGTAGAGGGGCAAGCGCTCAGTGGTGGGGGGCAACTTGACTTATCTAGCTAGACGATGTTGGCACGTGAATTGTGTAAGTTGCATTAAAATTTAGCAGTTTTAGCTGCGGGTTAAGTGAAAAAGAAATATGCATAAATATGCAAAAGGCAATTAGCAACATTTTCACAAAAAAAAGGGTGCATTTTTAAAGTGCACGTGCCTAAAATAGTAAGGGGAAATTTACATCTTAGCAAATATTCTGCAGCAAACTGTTTAAAATATAAAAGAAAAACCTAAACATGCAATTAATATTTAAAAGAAATGACCAATTTTGTGCAAACGTCAAAACACGTGCTAAAAGAGCTAGAAATTTTTAATATATAAAAGAAATGCCTAACTATGCATTTGCAGAAATTTCCCAAAAAGGGAAATTTTGAGCAAACGTCAAAACTCGTGTCAAAAAAGAGCTCAACAAAATAGCTTGTTGCACACATTTGTTAAACAAATATTCGAAAAGGGAAATTTACAAATTGTGTCTATAATTGACATTTCCCAATTGAAAATAGCGAGAAACTTTTAAAGTATTTCTAGGTCAAAGAATAAATTTAATTATAGTTGTAAGTGTAGACTGCAGTTGCAGTTGCAACAACTAATTTAATGTTGCACTTAATTAAAACGAGGCACGGGTTGGGCACGGGTCGGGCAAAAAGGGGCACGAAGACGCAGCACGCCAGTGAGATGTGCCACTGCGTTGCAAGAGGGGTGGCTGTAGTCTCCCCCTCCGCCTGCTGCGCCTCCACAGCTGCTGCACAGTGCCTA
Organism: Hirtodrosophila cameraria; assembly: GCA_949708635.1. Classification (NCBI taxonomy): domain Eukaryota; kingdom Metazoa; phylum Arthropoda; class Insecta; order Diptera; family Drosophilidae; genus Hirtodrosophila; species Hirtodrosophila cameraria. The sequence goes on along the minus strand of OX453089.1, from coordinate 75,834,112 downwards.
AAAATAGTCAACGATTTGTGGCAGGCAGCAACTTTGACGCAGCTCGACGTTGTCTGTGGCTGCTTGTATATTGAACTTTGTTACTTTTGTCTGTCGATCCGAACCGAAGCGACTTCCCTCCCTCTGTACGTCTGTCCATCTGTCTGTCTGTCCGCCCGTCCGTACGTCTGCGGGTGTCTTGTCTTGTCTTGTCTTGTCTTGTCTGCGTTGCTACGTGGCTACCACTCCTACTCTTGCGCCCTATGCATGTGGCATGCACTTCACCCTATGTTGCACATATTGACGTTGATATACAGCGCCGCTGCACGCGATACGCGTTGCCTGTAGTCTCTCTCTCTCTGTGTGTGTGTGTGTGTGTATGTCGCTCATTTATTTTTGGAGCTCATACATATATGTATATCTTATATATATCTATATAGTATATAGTATATACATATATATTTTATGTGTGTCTTTGCATTTATTATAACTCAACATTTAGAATATGTCGCCAGAGTTTTGCTTTTGAAATTTACAAATTGAATCTCCCCTTATTTGGGAAATTGTTGAACTTGCTGCCAAATAAAAAAGAAACCTGTATTTCTCAATAAACCATTATGCAGCGCTTCATTTGATTCGTTTCGCTTATTTACCATTTGTGTACTCTGCTGATGATCTATGTCTGATTTGTTTCCTGTCGTGCCCATCAATGTTATATGTTTATTTGCAATTGCAACGTTTTCAATGTCTGGCCACACCAAATGCACACAACGTTCAATACTCTCACAGTTCTCACACAACTAACACACAAGCTAGTCGAGCTGCGTTATGCAATCAATCGGCACTGGGACGCTATCAGCTAAATTAATTCTACATCTGCTGCCGCCGCCCACACGAAACGTACCTCTGCAAACCAAACGAGAAGAGAAGAAACGAAACGCACCAATCGAAAGTTAGTCAAAAAAAAATTAGTCATTTACATGCAATGGCAAATGCAACTCTCAATGCGAAGCGAAACTACGCAATCAACGCCCAACCAACTTTAATTTAGCAGTGGCGCGCAGAAGGGGGTAACATATGTTTTGAAGGCTAAACACTTTAAATTTTTTAAAAATTAAACTAGAAAAAGATCACACAACAGTCGTTTGCTCATTTCCAAAATTGAATGATAATATTTATAATGATTTTGAATTTCAGCAGCATTATAATTGATTTTTCTGAAAAAAAAAAATAAATTCCAGATAATTGGAAAATAATTCAATTTTGACGGGTTTCCGTGTTCACTTTTGATTTTTACTTAAATGTTCGAGTTTGCATTATTGTAAGTTTTAAAATCATTTGATAAAGGATAAATTTAACTTGCCATTTAGATCAAATTCACTTTATTAGATGAACAAAAGTGAAATTTTCAACTTTTAAAGCAACTTCAATTCCGCAAAATGCCAACGAAAGTGAAAACTGAAACAGGCCTCAATATTTGGCTTAGAAAGATTTGGCTTTTAAAACAATGGAACTTAGTTTACCGAAAATAGATTTCACCCGCTTTAGTGGACGACTGTAGCCTAGTGGGAAGGCATTCTGATCGAAACTCGGGTTCGATTCCCAGTCAAGAAAATTACATTTAAAACGTATCACGGATAATGTTTAAAAGCCAATCCACTGATTTTTGTTACATTTTGTTATTTACATCTGTATTAATCAATAAATATCCCCTTTAAATACATTTGCTGCTACGCCACTGTGTTTTTGGTGTTAGTTTGAGATCAAAGCTTGCTCAGCTTTAAAGTTGCCAATACGCATATGCATTTTGTGTGTTTGTTGTTTATTTTGGTGTGTGTTTTGTGTCATCTCTGCCGGTTTTTGATTTGTACCGCTCTCCCTCCCTGCTGCTGCTGCCCCCGCTTCGCCTTGTGCTTGTAATCAAGTGTGAATTGAGGGCGCTGCCAGTTGCCAAGTTGTAAGTTGCAAGTTGCATTTGCATTTGCATTTTTGCCTGGCCTGCACTCGATTGCATTAGTTGGTCGCTTGGTTGACTTTCAGTTGGCTCTCAGTTGGCTCTTGGTTAGCTCTAAGTATCAATGTGGCATTGTGGCATCTGTGGGCGTCTTAAAGCTTGTTTCGCTGCTGTCATAATCCGTTTATAATGAGCTCTGTGGGCTGTGCGAGATTTGTAAGAGCTTTCGATGCATTAGCTTTAAGTTAGTTGTGGGTTAGTTAGATGATGATGATATCTTTTTAAATGAAGAGATTTTCCAATTCGTTTAAACCAGCACAACAACAAAACTGTTCATTTCCCGTTTTGATAAGGTGCTTGCTTTTGACTTCCTATTCTTCTTTTTATTATATTAACTTTCTTTCTTCTTTTTTTCTATTTACAGGGCACATTTACGCTGATCGTTGAAGCCTGGCATGATACGAATAACAGCGCCAATGCGCGCTTAAACAGTAAGTACTTTGTTTAAATATTTGAAAACCAATTCATATTTTGTCGAAAACTTGTTTGAAACAAAAAAAAACTTTATCATAAATTTTGTAATCACTTCCTTTTCCTTTTTTAATGCTGTGTCATATCCTGTGACACAGTTATGCATAATTGCTTCCTTGTGCGAAAATTTATGCATAAACAGGATACTGCTTCCTGTGATCGAAAGCTGGCGTCAAATTGGCAAAAAGAAAAGGATCGACGATCCTGCCACACTGTGGACACCTGATACTCAAAACTCAGCTCGAACTCAAATTTCTAGTTTCACTAACTGCGCAACTAACTAAGGTTTAACACTTGTGTTTGTGTTTGTGTGTGTGTGTGTGTGTGTATAAGATTTCCGGCACATTGAGTGGTTTTAAATAACACCAACTTGGTTTTTTAGTTAGGGATAAACCACGGCCAGGCCGCCGCAGACTTGTCGCCTTTTGTTGTCTGCTTTTGCCCCCCTCCCGCTGCCGCTCTTCCTCCTGCTCCTGCTCCTGCTCCTTGGCTGCCTTGGCTTGGAACGGAAGTGTGCTGAGGTCGCCTCATCGCCATCGTCTTTGTCTCATTTACTTGATTTGCAATTTAGTTTGCTTGGCTTGTGTCTGCGCATTTTGTGTCTACTTCTCTACTTATTTCTCCTACTCCTCTGCTCGATTGCAACTCCTGCTCCTCCTCTGCTCATTGCAACTCCTGCTCCTCCTCTACTTATTGCTGCTCCTTCTCCTGCTCTTTTTTTTTAGTTTATCACGAATTTGCAGTTCTAGGCGTAGTACTTTTGATTCGCTGTGGAATTTAGCGATCGTGTATAGCGTTTAATTCATCTTGGAACAATGCGACATGATCGTTGAGCCTGCCGCCCCGATTCCTTTTTAGCGATAAGGACCACACACACACACACACACACACACATGCATGCATGCCTGAAAGAGCTGTGTGGTCTTTATTCAAGGACACATTATTTTCTTTTCGAGTTTTCCACCATCAAGGATAACATTTTCTGTTTTTTATCAAAGCCGCTTGTCTCAGCTATTTCTTTATTGTTTAGTTCACGCTGAAAATTTCCCACACAAGTTTTGAGCTACCTGCTTAGTTCTTTCTTCTCTTTTTTCTCTTTTTTTTACCTGCACTTTTCTACACATTTCTTTTGCTCAAGATTTATGTACATTTCATAAGAATCTCAACATTGTTCTTTGCTTCATTTTTGTCTATTTATAGCTTGGCCTCTATTCCTGTAAGGAATTTTAATTGTTCTGATTTGAAACTGGCATCCTGCTGTGCGTTCCTAGAGCGAACTTAACAGCTAATTCTTAAGTATGCATAGAGCTCTAATAGATCTTTATCGCTTGAAGTTAGCTCCCCACCCCCACCACTTTTGCAATTTCAATTTTGTGCTCGCAAAGTCGCTGTACGCGCTTGTCAAGGATTAATTTCATTATTTAAAAGTTGTTGTTGTAGTTGTTGTTGCTGTTGTGGTTGTTGTTAGTGAACGATCTCCCGCATACTTGAAGCTGCATAGCAAGTTTACGCCTGCCAACGAGTTTAGCAGCTCTTTTTTTGTTATATTCATTTAACATAAATTACATACAAAAAAGGAGAAGGAAGAAGAAACAACAACAACAAAAAAGGAATAAGAAAAAAGTATGCTGCAGCTGGAGAGGGGGGTTGTGGGGGGGGGAGTTGTTCTTCGTCTCGGTCTTCGGATACGGATTCGACTGTTGCGACCTTTTTGGCCAGTTTTGCCTGCAGGCAAGTGGCCAGAAGTTGTGTGCCTGCAAGCTGAGCCAACTGCGTCTGCTGCTGCCTCTGCTGCTGCTTCTGCCGCTGCCTCTGCCTCTGTCCGCCTGTGGCAGAGACACTACACAGCTTGACCGCCTTGCTGCAAGGTGATTCTTGGCTTGATGCGTCGAAATCTTTCAACTCATGCTCTTAAGATTTTTGCTGGCGTTTTCTTTACTTTTTTTCACCTATCCCTACCTACCAATTAATCTCTGCCAATGCCAAAGTTGTTAGTTGTTGTTGTTGTTGCTGTTGTTCTTGTTGTTGTTGTTGTTGCTCTTGCTGGCGATGTTGTTAAAATGCTTATCTTTTAATTTTAACTCATTGGATCAAGCAGCAGCAGCCCAGCAACAGTCGCCGGTCGCATCCGCGAGAGTCCCGTGGTCTCCTCTTGCACTTCGTCTACGTCGCCTGCTTGCCACAGATACACAAAACTTGTTGCCGCCGCCGTCGTGTGTCTTGATAAAATGGTATTTTATAAATTCCTTTGGTAGAAGTCAGCGACTAAATATTTGTAGTTGTTGTAGGCCTTACACTTAAGCCTTGCCCCTGTCGAGAGAGTCAAGTTTGAAGTTTCTGCTTGTTGCAAATTTGTTGCACACAAATTTCAAACAATTTTTATCAAATTTCCCACTAAGGGAAATTTCTGGAAACTTTTGCACACAAGTAGAATGCTTTAAATAATTTTATAGAATTTCCCTACAAATTTCCCAAATGGGGAAATTTTGATAAACTTGTGTACAGCCATTTGTGCACAAGTACAATGCTTGTTCATGTATTTGGCAACCAAACAAAGCTAACATAAAAATTTCCCAACTGGGAAATTTTTTAAAAAAGTCTTACACTTAATAACAATGTTTAACTATAAGTTTCAGTGTCTTGTAAACCTTCTAACACAAATTTCCCTAGCAGGGAAATTTTTGGTGACAAATCCGTAGCTAGCGAACATTAATCATGTCATTAGGGGCAACTTTTTCAATTATTGCGAAAGTTGTCACACGCAACTTTTCACTTTGTGTGTAAATATTTTCATCTTTTTTTCTATCATTTTGAGAGATAATTAAAAAAAAAGAAAATGCCGTTTTGCGTAAATATTTGCAGAAATTGTTGCGCATGATTTTCTATGTTTATTTCTATTTTTGTTTTTTTTTTATAACTGGCCAAACTGGACGCCAAAAACTTGCAGTCAAATTGTGCGTTTCGCTTGAAGCGTTGCCGGGTACGTCGCCTAATAACCTGTCATGCCACAAATCTGAAGTGTATGTGTGTGTGTGTGCGTGTGTGTTGCAAATGTAAATAAAACCACAACACAACAAACACACACACACACACACACACACACACACACAAACATTCAATTCAATTCTATTTTTCTTTTATTTTTGTAAATTTAAGTTTGGCTTTTTTGGGGAATGTTGTTGGCTGGTGCGAGTTTTGCTTTTGCATTGAGCGTTTTTCCATGTTGCTGCCACATCAGGTGAAGCACACGACTTGGCTCAAATGCATATACATATACATATATAAAAAATATGCAACTTGTAATTGGCTTAGAATTTTGTTTGTGTAATATACATTTTTGTTGCTATGTAATTAATTAGTTGGTATTTGGATATGGATATTGTTGTTGTTGTTTTTTATTCAATATATTGGCAACCCGTTGGTGCGCTTGTCAATTTCAGCCTGTAATTTATAGGTTTTGACAATATTTGTGGCTATATTTGGGCGCTTAAAGCTGTTTTTTTTTCTTTTGCTTATTTTTTTATGGCTTAAATTGCAAATCTGTTAAATCTATGGAATTTAAGATTTCTTCATTAAAAAAAGAGACTTGAAAGATTGCCAAATGTGCAGTTTGAAGCAGTTGTTCTTAACGTTAACTCTTTAAGCCCACTTTCACTGTTTATAATGATGAACTTTGTTTAACTTTTGCTTTTGCTGCCGCTTTTCAATATATAATTTCACTTGATTCTTGGCCAAGTTAAGCATTTTATGCGGTTTTCAACAGCAGCTCAGCATTTAGCATTAACATTGCAAGAGATTTATGCATTGTTGTTTTTTTTTCTTCTTTATTTTGTATATATATTTTCAACTAAACATAAGTCGAGTTGAGTTTGAGTTGAGTTTGAGGTTCGACTTGGCTGCATGCAATTCGAATAGTCATGCACCTGCAATTTACTTTATAGACCATGGCATAATGTGGCTATATGCGAGTGCTATATACATATATATATGTATACATATATAAGACTAAGACGCAGACACAAACAAGTTGCCATCCAATAGTTTCTCAAAAATAAAAGACCGGTCCCGCTTGGCTCAGCGAACAGCTGAAAATGCAACTGACGACAACGTCCGTCTCCGTCTGCTCAGTTGGTCGTGTGTTGCATGGCTGCCTGCCTGCCTCTTGCCAGCTGCCCCTCTTGCCTGCTGCCACCCGCTCCGCAAATACCAAGTACTTGCCCCTGCCTGGCCGCATACCTTGGCACAACACACTTGACTTGTGCGCCTGCGCGCCGTGTGACAAGCAATTGCATTTGCTGCTTAAGTTTAGATTTAAATTTAAATTTCGTTGCGTTACGATTTTGTATCTTTTATCTTTGAAAAAAAAAAATTATTTCAAGTCAGCTTTGCCGCCAGCGCCAGCCCAAAAAATAACCTTTGAATTACAATTAATCTTCATTAGAAGGGAGCGCGCACATCTTGCGTCTTTTCAGTCTTAATTCTCTTAATTTTCTCACACACACCAAACACACTTTACTTATCTTTATGTTTTCCATTTGTTTGTATCTTTTCAGATCTGCTCATACATCGGCTATCCGTGCAACAAGTTCTCGAAGTCTCACCCGAATGGAAGACCAACAAATCTGAATCACAGCACACTTGGCTCGAATACGATTTTCGTGTCACATGTGATCCTCATTACTATGGCTTTGGCTGTGCCAATCTTTGTCGTCCGCGCGATGATCAGTTTGGACATTACACATGCTCCGAAACGGGTGAAATTATCTGCCTAACGGGCTGGCAGGGCACGTACTGTGAGAAACGTAAGTATCTTTAAGATTTATGTGCAGCTGTGTATCTTTTTTTTAAGGTTTTCAATTGCTTAGAGCTTAGATTTTCGTGATTTCTGCCAATTTCGAAAAGGTGTTAAAGGCAGCAGCTTAGCTTTTAGATGGCTAGAAACTGGAAGAGACTCCCTGCTTCCAACTTAAATTTCAAGCAGTTCAGCGGCAACACAAGCAAGCAGCGCACTGCCTGTCAAACTGTTGTTGCCCATTTTAAATGGGAACAGGGAGTAAAAAGGCAAATCAACTTTTGAATTTAAATTGAGAATTATATGCTTGGTATATACTATATTTTATATGTAAGTTTCAAATATCATGAAATCCCAGCAGACAACTACTTCAGTGCCAGTTGAACATTCTTTTCGCTGAAGCTCTTGGTCATGTTTGTTGTTGTAACAGTTGTTGTTGTTTATGTTTTTGTTGTTGTTGCTGCCGCTGCTTTGTCAAGTGGACAACGTGCCGCGTTTCTTGTGCCGCACTTGACGGCCAAACTCTCATTATTATTGAAAATCACTTGCTTGTCAAATCAAATGAGATGATTGTACACAAAAAAACAAACACACACACAAATGTGAAAGGAAAGGCTGCTTAAAGGGGGGGTAGAAGTGGAGCGAAGCAGAGAGACACAAGGAGCTGCTAACGAATTAAAAAAAAAAAAAATAAAAAATTGTAATTATTTTGAATGCGTAGAGCTGCGATGAGTTGACGAAAATTTGAATATTGGGAATTCAAAAGTCAAACAAATAAATTAAAAATCAATGAATTTATATTTATTTGTTGTTGTTTTGGGTTAAAATCATTTGTCATTTGGCATGGGGCATGTGGCATGGGGCATGGGGCAGAACAAACAGGCGCAACAAAACGTCTAACGAACTAAAAGAAACCACTGAGGAAGCAGCCAAAAGCAGAAGAAACAAAAACAAAAACTCGGACAGGCCCTTTGTAGTAGCACACAAGCTACCTATGCATGGGGGGAGAGGGGTTGGGGTCTAACACACACACACACACACGCACACACAGAGCGACTGTGAATCAGAGCACAAAACTGACGAAGAGCACAAAAATCTTCCCACGCCAAGTGCAAGAGGGCCCCAGGTTTCATATACTTATTCAAGGTGTGGTGTGGACACACACACACAGATACACACACACAGCTACAGCTACAGCTACACGCATCTACAGATACAGATACAAGACTACAGATACAGCTACAGGGCAGCAGCAGCGGCAGCAACAGCTTCTTGATCGTTGACGTCGCTTTTTGAGTATCTTTCGTTGCGTCTTCGTCGACGTCGCCGTCGTCGTCGTCGTCGTCTGCATGCCGCGCATTGCTGAGGACGAGGACCAGAAACAGAGAACTTCCTTTAGGGCTGGGCTACGGCTGATTACACCTTAAATGTGGTCCGAGCAACGATCAACGATCACCGATCCGGGCTGCCAAACTGCCAGCCTTATTTTGTCTTCTTTTTGTTGTTCCTTTTTTATTTCGGGCACATAATTTTGTGTCCTTCTGCTGCCGGTTCAACAACTTGCCACAGCAGCAACAGCAGCAGCAGCTGCCTCTTCCGCTCTTTCAGTTGCTTTAGTTTATTTTCAAGTTAAATGCGCAAAAATGAGCTTAAATTAAGGCACACACACACTAACACACACACACGCACACACACATTTGTGCGAAAATTATTTTCCAGCAGCAGCCAAATAAAAAGCCAAAACGTGCGGCTGCAAAAACACAACAACAACAACAACAGCAACAAGTTGCTCATGTGGAAGTTACTACCTTTATGCGAAATTGGCCCAAAAGGTTTTATTTTATTTTTTTTTGAATGAACGCTTCCAACGATCTGTTGTGCCTGTCTGTTGTGTGTGCGTGTGTGTGTATCTGTGTGTGTGTGTGCTTTTTAATTTCAAGGAAATGAGCTATTTAGACGAATGTTGTTGCCTGTTTAATTTTTTTTTTATGAATGAACCAGCTGCAATGGCAGCTGTGGGTGCCAAAAAAAAAAAAACCTTGCACTTGTATCTTGCGCAGATACATTTGTATCTGTCAGATACTTGCGTTTAAATGCCTTCAAATTGCCTTCTAAGTGCTGCTAAGCTGTTGTAGGGCTCACTAAACAGCCGCAGCACGCAAAAGATACAAATGTATCTGCAAGATACAAATGTATCTACAAGATACAAATGTATCTACAAGATACAAATGTATCTACAAGTTAGTTTTGAGTGGATAAACAAATGCTTTTGGGCAAACCCAAGTCAAGTCAAGTCAAGTGAAAGTAAATACATAGTGCGCCATAATCATTAAGTCTGCGCTTCTAAATCCATGAGATACATTTGCGTCATGCGCTTGCCAGCTTGCGGGCGTGTGAACACACAAGAATATAACGAACTGAGCCACGTTTAAAATAGGCACGAAACGATGCTCAGAACTGGCTACCAGCTAACAACCAAGCAACAACAACAGCAACAAGAGCAACAACAACTACAACAAACTCACTTTCAGTCGCTGCGGAAAAACGTTTTCTGTTCTGCTCTGCTCTGCATTTCGCTTCGTCTGTTCAGTCTGTGGCCATGTAATAAAAATCATTGCCAATTGCCAATATTACGGCTTATATATATTATCTGCGTGCGGGGGAATTAAAAGCGCAGCAACAACAGCAGCAGCAGCAGCGTCTGGGCAGCAGCAGCAACAGCGGCAGCATCAGGAGCCAGGAGAGAGAACACGTTTTAGTGATTTTCTAGCAATTTTCCTGGCTGTTGCTGAATGAAACTGTTGCGTTGTTGTCTGAGGAGGAGCTGGAGTAGGCCTGGCCCAGCCTGGCCAGTTTAAAGAGGAGCTTTGCCTTTTTCGCCATGTTCACGATTTTCTTCTATAGACCTTAGCGGAGTTCGAACTCCCCTACTTCCTGCCTGGGCCCAGCCCCAGCCTCAGTCTCCAATCCCAGTCCCAGTCCCAGAAACATGTTTGCCACATTCTTGGCCCAGCTTCAGCTTTGGCTTTGGCTTCCAACGCTTCTTCTTCTTCCTCTTCAACTCCAATACACAATCGAAGTTTTCGTCGAACCTTTTGGAGCTTGGGAATCTGTTTTCGGGCCGCTTTGCTTGCTGTTGTTGTTGTTGTTGTGTTGTTGTTTTTTTGTTGCTGCTTTATGATGCACCTCTTCGTGGCCATGGGATTATTTCATTTTGTGGTGTTTCCTTTTGGCCTGGCCTGGTGCGCATATTAGAAACAAGTTATTCCTGCTGCCTGCGCCGCTTGCGGGCAGCACAGTTTGACAGTCACTGGCGTTTTGGGGCCATGATTCATTTAAGCCAACAACAAACGTTTTGTCTACACTTTTAGCTTGTCGTTTTTTTTTTTTTTGTTTTGTTTTATTTTTTATTGAAGATGTTTAATTTTTTGTTGTTGACTTTTTTAGCGGTTTTTCATTGCCTCAAACGCGTGAAAAAGAAAGTTTTGTTTTTCTATTAAAATTGTTTATTTTGTGGTTGTTGGTTTGCTTTGTTTCTTGGCCTTATCTATGTGGGCTGCGTTTTGCGTGTGGGTGTTACCAATACATTGTGGCTAAGATGAGACAGGTGGGTCCAACTTAAAACTGGCCACTTAAAACTTCAAATGTGTTGGGAAAGTGTCGCCTTTCGATGCTATTATTTTCATTATATTTATATAAACTGATCAACATATCAATTAACTTTATTAACATTTCGTTTTTTTCTTCTGCTTTCTTTCTACTTTTAGCCAAATGCGCCAAAGGCTGTGTACATGGTCAATGCGTTAAGCCCAATCAATGCATGTAAGTATTCAAATGTTTTAAAAAGGTTTTTAAGTAGATAGTTTATCACTTTTTAAAAATATCGATACTTTTAGCTTATGATAATGCCAGCAAATATCGATAAATCGAAAGAGTTTTCTAACAAAACACAACCCCAAACTAGAGTATCGATACGATAGTATAATTTCAATTTTAGCTTGAAAACTCTTGCAACATGCTGCTAATTAGACTTGGCTTGGCGGTACTTTAAATTTCTAAGAAAATCGAATGCAAATTTACATTGAAATACGTCAGCAAATATCGATAAATCGAAATCTAAAGTAGAGTATCGCTAGCTTGACAACTCTAGTTTTAAGTATGTTGTTTAGCAACATTTTTTGCGTATTGCTTGGCAACATGTTGATAATTAGACTTGGCTTAGCGGTACTTTAGTGTTGCCAGCACTTTAATGATGAGCTTTTTTTTTGCCTGCTTTTGTTTGCTGCACGTTTTTTATTATATTTTTTTTATTTATTTTTGTTGTTGTTAGACAACGCCAACAATTGTCATTGGACACACCTTTTGCAGTGTTAGTTTTGTTGGGATTTTTGTGTAGTTTTTTTGGTATTTTTGCTACCAACTTTGGTAAAGGGCAAAAGCAAAAACAAAAAACGTTTTGCTTTTTTTTAGCCCGTTTAGTGCACGTTTTGCTGTGCTGCGACCACAAGAAATTCTTTTGGTTGTTGTCTGCATTGCATTGGAATGGAATGGTGTAGAGGGGAATGGTGTAGGGAGGAGTGGAGTGCATTGGCTGTCATTTGATTGTCGAGGTTTTGCATTACAATTATTTGAGTGCCTGTTGAAAATCATCAAGTAAAAGCAATACAAACACAAACGACAAACACACACACACACACACACACAACAAGCAAACAGCAGTCAAATGAAATTGAATTACAAAGTTTTCCCACATTTTTCATAGGGCAAGCAAGTAGCAACAACAACACTAACAACAACAACAACAACAGCAAGGTGTAAGCCAACACTTTTGACAACGCTCGCAAATATTTCAAGCTCAAATCTCCAAGCAGCTGTTGTTGTTGTTGGTGTTTTTGACTGGCCAGCGTTGCCAACTTGATTGCAGAAAGCTAATTGCGCCGCTATTTAAGATTTCTTCTTTGATTTGTTACCAAAAACAGGATGTTGCTCATTATTTATGCATTGCTTGCTGGCCAATAATGCTTTTTAAAATTCCCTCGTGTTCAGTACTACTATTCGTAACAGTTCCCAGTCTTGGCCAAAACGGAAATCAAACATTTTGTGGTTCAATAATTGTGCCAAAAACCAAAAAGCAGTAAACACAACAAAAAAAAAAGTTCAAACACATCATTATTATTGCCCCAGCAAATGTTATTGATGCGATTTTTGGATAAAAATGTTTGTTTTATAAATAGGCAAAACCGACGTGTTGATTGTTCGTAGAAATAAACGCAAGGCGTTACGCTCAACTATGCCGTGTGCCACTCAGCCAAAACCAAAACCAATATTAAAACCAAAGCCAGCAAACCATTGAAAATTAAAGTGCTTTGGAGCTCTGGGGCTATATAATGGTGGGAATATTTTAATAATTCTAAGCGCGCACGCTTGAAATGCATAAACAATAGAGTTGGCAACTCTGGTTCAACTCGATATTGTGAACTAAATCCAATCAGTTGTTCAGCTGAACAATGCCTGTCGATCGTTCATTGATGAACAACAAAGTTCACTTTGTTTCGTTCAGTTGAACGAAAACACACAACAGTTGACAACACTGTTGACCGTCATGTCGCCAACGTTTTTGACATTTCTGCTTGTGTACACACTGACGCATATCAATTACTGCTTGTCTGTCTGTCTGTCTGTCTTGCATTGCCCCTCCCTTTCGCACTGCTTTGAATTAGTGTCAATTGAGAGTTGTTGTTTTTTTTTTTGTGGGTGAAGGATTTGCATGTATCGAAAATGCATTTGTGTGCGTGTGCGTATTTCATAGGAAGCGCAAAGTGAAACGCGCTGCATTTAAATAAATTAATTTTTGTGCTTTTGCTGATCGTGAGAAATGCAAAATTGTGCCCCCCTCACTCTCTCCCTTGCGCTCTCTTACTTTGACTGGCGCTGTGCGGATATGTTCACTTGAAAATGTTAAAACGACATTGCATCATTTTTTTTGTTTTTGTCTTTTTTCTTTGCTTTCTTTGACTTTTGAAGTTGACATGCGTTTTCCTTTTTGCTTCTTCCTTTTGGCATAGCTCTGCCGCTTGGGGGGCACTCAAGCACTTTAAATATCATTGGGCAGGAGTGCAAAACTAAAGCAAAAATTGCCCTTTTTTAAGTTTATACTTATTTATACTTGCCCTAAACTCAGCCAAGCGTTGCTGCGCCCACACAAGCAATTATGTACATATGTATTTGTTTATGTTTGTATGTATATGTGTGTGTGAGTGATTTGCTAAACAGGTGATGCATCTTCTTGCTTGTTGCTTTCCCATTTGCTCGCAACTTCAAAAGTAAACCAGCGCCCCAAGCGCAATAACCGTATCCGTCTTGTCCAGCGTCCGCTTTTGCCTTTTGCATTTGCCTTTGCTTTTGCATTTTGCCTTTGCATTTGCATATTTCATTGATGATCAATGCGCAGCGCAGCTGTTGTTGTTGTTGCCTTTGCTTTGCTTTGCTGCATTCGTTCTTTATCGATAAACGATAAGTCGCTAATTTGTACTTGGCAACGCCTGTTGCTTTAGTTGAGTTCATGTTGAAATTGTAATTTGTGTTGAATTGCATCAAATTATAACTTTATCTAGATTTTTATTAAACATGCTTAAAACAAGCTTGCTGTCTCTTTCACGCTCACAAAGTTAAAAGAACAGTTACATCGCATGACACCACCTAAAACAATTACTCCATGATATTTTTGAATAGTTGGCAACGCTTGCAATAGCATTCAACAGGAATGTAGATAACTGTGAAATAATCGATTGGTTCGATGATCGATTTTACATAATTGCCATACATTTTTCGATTATTTCTATAGAATAACCCGATTAATCGATGTTTGAAAACCTCTTCAACCGTTATTTCTTTAAACTTATTTTCCTTTTGAATTTAACCTAACGTTTTTGTTATGCTTGATCTATTTGCAGCTGTCAAGCGGGCTGGAGAGGAGCACTGTGCGATGAGTGTGCCTTGTATCCAAGCTGTGTGCATGGAACCTGCAAGAAGCCCTGGGAATGCAATTGCAACGAGGGCTGGGGTGGCTTGTTCTGCAATCAGGATCTCAACTACTGCACCAATCATCGTCCCTGCATGAATGGCGGCACCTGCTTCAATACCGGCCAAGGACTCTATACATGCATGTGTGCGCCTGGTTACAGTGGCAATGATTGCCAAACGGAAATCAGTTCATGCGATTCGGATGTGAATCCCTGCCAGAATGGTGGCACCTGTGTGGATGAGGCAACGCAACGTGGCTACAAGTGTTTGTGCCCCAAGGGCTGGAATGGACGCATGTGCGAGGATAAACTGTTGACCTGCGCGGACAAGCCTTGTCATCAGGGCAGATGTCGGAACACGAGCGGGAATAGCAAGCAGGGGTTTCAGTGCGACTGCCCCAGCGGTTATAGCGGTGCCACATGTGAGCTGCATTTAGACAACTGCAATCCGAATCCCTGCCAGAATGGCGGCAGCTGCCAGCCGAGTGGTAAATGCAGCTGCCCCGACGGCTATATGGGCGCCAAGTGTGAACAGAATATTGATGATTGTGTGGGTCAGACGTGCCAGAATGGCGGTACCTGCATCGATATGCTTAACCAGTATCGTTGCGCGTGTGTGCCCGGCTTCCATGGGATGCACTGCAGCAGCAAGGTCGATCTCTGCCTGACGCTGCCATGCGCCAACGGCGGCAGCTGCACCAATCTCAGCAACGACTACCAATGCGTCTGTCGTGCGGGCTTCACCGGCAAGGATTGCTCCATTGACATTGACGAGTGCCTCAGCCGTCCCTGCCACAATGGCGGCACCTGCATGAATCGCGTCAATAGCTTCGAATGCGTCTGCGCCAATTCGTTTCGCGGCCGGCAATGCGACGAGGAGTCCTACGATCAAGTCGCTGCCCATGTCACTGCCCATCAATATGGCACCACCACACAGCCACGTGCCGATGGCCTAACCAATGCCCAAGTCGTGCTCATTGCCATCTTCTCAGTAGCCATGCCCCTTGTGGCTGTGATTGCCGCCTGCGTTGTCTTCTGCATGAAACGCAAGCGTAAGCGTGCCCAGGAAAAGGATGATGCCGAGGCACGCAAACAGAATGAACAGAATGCGGTGGCCACCATGCATCATAATGGTGGTGGTGTTGGTCTGGGCGTTGGAGGCGGTGTGGGCGTGGGTCTGCCCGTGGGTTCGCTGGGCGTTAAGCGTGGCAGCAGCGGCGGCTTGACCTTTGACAATAGTAATCCCAATATTATCAAAAACACCTGGGACAAGTCGGTCAACAACATATGCGCCTCGGCCGCCGCCGCAGCAGCAGCAGCCGCTGCCGCCGATGAGTGTCGCATGTATTCCGGCGCCTTGGCCAATTATGCCGCCGCAGCGGACAACAATGCCAATTCAGAGTTCTGCGGCGTTGGTCAACTGGCGCCGCTGCAGCGTGCCAAATCGCAAAAGCAGCTAAATACGGATCCCACGCTTATGCATCGTGCCTCGCAGCTGCTATCAGCGGGTGCTGGCGCTGCCGCAGCGGCAGCAGCAGCAGCGGCGCAGGCAGCGGCGGCATCATCGGGCAGCACAACCAAAGACTACAGCGCGTCCGGCGCTGGAGCGGGCGGCAGCGAGGGCAAGGGCAAGCGCATCTCGGTGCTGGGAGAGGGTTCATATTGCAGCCAGCGTTGGCCTTCGTTGGCAGCGGCAGGTGTTGCGGGCGCCTGCTCGTCGCAGCTGATGGCAGCTGCCTCGGCGACGGGCAGCGGTGCGGCGACGACGCAGCGCACAGTGGTTTGCGGTACGCCGCACATGTAAACAAAGACTGGCACAGAGTGGAGACGAAAGAGAGACAGAGAGAGAGAGAGAGAGAGAGACGCCAAATGAGCCACTTGTGGCTTTGTTGTTAATTGAAGCAGTGCAGTCGTCAAAATTGTAACAAGCTTAACTCTACACATTTACAACTTCTTTTATTTTTAACTTTAAAAAACATCTTAATATAATTTGTATTTAATTAACTTAAAAATTTTAGTTTCGCATGGACTGACTTAAGCATAAAAGTTCCCAAAATGTACATAAATTGATTTGAATTTTCAAAAACTCTACACACTTAACTCTACACACTTCACACTTGACTATTCAATATAAACACGGCGCTAAGCAGCGGCTTGTAGACTTCCAAAATAGACAAAGCGCTAGGCAGCCAAAAATCAAAAAAAAAAACAAAATCTCTACACTGGACAAAAATCAAAAACTTTACACTGACGTTTTGCATGTTACTGAAAAATCTGCTTCAATTATTATTATTATTATTTTTCATTTAGTTGCGATCAATTGTAAATAATACTTAACGCAAAAACAAACAAAAAAAGAAAACTAAAACTAAAAATAAACATTATATTTAAGCATTAAAGTACACATAAAAAAAAAGAATTCCTCATTGACGCTGCATGGTCGGACGACTACTTTCTATGCAAAGTAGTGCGCAAGCATTTTGTATATAGTAAATATAGGAACAAAAAACAACTCTGATATATGACAAAAAAACAAAAAAAAAAAAACACTAAAAAATTGACTATCTCGCGCTCTACTTTTAGTATCTATAAATATATATATATATATGCATATATATATATATATATACGAGTATATGCATAAAGTATAACTAAATTTAACTCTAGCTTAATTATATCTATCTATAAAAAGCCCTAAACAGACAAACAAGCGAAGACAGACAAAAACATTTAGTGATTCTATTATAAGTGCTTATTATTTACACTATATACACTTTTTGTTTTCATACATATATATTTTTTTTTAAACAAAAAAACATTTTTATATCATTTTTGGCATTTTTTTTTAATTTGGAGCAACATAGCAAAAAAGAAGTCAACAATATATATAGTTATACGAAATGTATTGAATTTATAAATCTTAAGCGTAACTTAATTTGATACACAATGAAAATTTTCAAAAAAAAACAACAAAAACAAACAAAATTGAATGAAATATATAAAATACATACAACAAAAAAAAAGTGCATATGTTTAAAAGTCTTCACAAAACATAATAGTCTTATTATAATTACACGCAAATAAAACAAATTATTAACATTTAATTTTGATCTCAAAACCCATTTAACAAACAATGTGTAGTATGACGCAAAAAACTGTTTGCGAAATTCCAAAATATATCAAAATTAAATCAAAACAAAACTGACTCATATTAAACTTACAGTTAAATTGCAAATGGTTCCTCGTTAGTATAAAAAACTAGTTGTAAAAGTGCTAAAAAAAAAAGAAAACAAAACTATACGGCAAATTAATTATCAATACATATATTTTTATACATTTGCTACTTTAAAAAAAACATAAAACACAAAAACTCTACACAAAAATATCAGCGCTCATCAATACTTATCTCAAATAATTATTTTGTATATACTTAAAGCTCTCTACAATACATTTTGTTATCTACGCTCATACATTATATATATATATATATACATATATATATGCTTAAATCGCCTATATACATATATATTTTTTATAAATATTTAATTTTTTAAATAGTCGTTTTTAGTAATTTATATTTTTATTGCAAAAAAAGAAAGAAAAAAAAAACTAAAAAAAAAACAACACACACACACGTCAGATTGTAAAAAGTTGATAAGACCTTAAATACACAAATATTTATACAAAATGAAAAAAAACATAAAAAATAGTAGTTACATGCATACAATTGTAATTTAGTGTTGTACTTACGATTTAGTCTAAACAATTTTATGAAATTTTAGAAATTAAACAAATGAATTGAAAAACCACAGGAAAAAAAACAAGCCACAAAAAAAAACGAACAAACAAAATGAAAATGAAAAAAAAACATATGAAAAAAAAAAACAATAAAAATTTGTATGAATGAATTCTAAAAAAAAAACCCCCTTGATTTTATTATTTGCACCATTGTGGCTGCTGGGCGGGTGGCAGCGCTGTGCACAAAGTGGCAACGCTGTGCGCAAAGTGGCAACACCAAAGCTTTCTGAATTGAAAATTAAGCACATTAGAAGTGTTTTTTGAGCGAAAGACAGCAACAATAAGGAAGTATCTGGGCATATTACAAACAAATATTGACTAATAAACAACAACATTTACGACATGAACGCAACAAGGGTTTACCGCAATAAGACGCCTCAGCAACACAAACAACAACAACAAAGCTGCCAGACAATTGTCTTAGCATTAAAATAAAAATTTAATTACAATTCCATACCGCAAAAAAAGCATCAAATATTTGTAGACAAGAACTGTTACTGCAGCAAAGCGCATAATGGACAAATTAATGAGCGGTGTGAACAAAAGTGAAATATGTATGTAGCTATGTACATTTGTAATGCCAGTAAGCATCAAAAGTTCAGCCTTGCAGTGCATGAGGATCTCTGAGGGATGCACCGTGGAGCAAAGTTGCATTTTTTTCGAATTTCCATTTGGTAGAACTTGACATTATATTGTCAAATCGTTCATTCCATTGTATAGTTTTTTGATTGGTGAAGTTCGTCTGAAGGTCGTCTTCAATGACATACTCAATTTCATAATTTCCCCTACAAAATTTCTACAAATTTCATCACAGAGATATCGTTTCCAGCCACAGAGATATCTATGTATATAATATAATGCGTATATCGTATTTATCTATTTTATTTAGTAATTGCCATCATAAATTTACCTAATATTTTGGAATAGTTTACAGGGTATAACAAAACATGCACTATTCTAATTTATTGCTTGATGTGCATCAGATATCATAGCACATCGAATAGAATTGTGACTTGCACAGCAAATCGACTGATGAAAATTCTCCAATGCTCATGCTTGGAATCCTAGCGGATTGCGACTGACGTGAAGAAAAATGATAATATTAGTACAATATTTAAAGAGTTTAAATAATTGTTTACCTTGTAATATGTGAAAAAGCAGTTCCTGTTGCTGCTTTCCACGAAATCAGACCAAAACAGAAACAAGATCATATAGCAGACGCCAGAGCAGACGGAAGAGCGCGTAGCTGTAAAGACTTCAATAAAAATATATAAATGACCCAAAATAAGAAATAAATAATATATAAAAATAAGAAGTAGGAAAATGTAATTCAATGTGAGCACCAGACAGCCTCTAGACCAAGCGTTTGCTTAAACTGTTTGGGAATTACAAGCAATAATCTCGAAATAAGTTAAATTTGTCAAAGCTAACTAAGATACAGAAATTCTCTTTGGCTTGCTTTCGCAAAAAGTCTGTGCTCGTGGTTTGAATCTCCTTTTAAGAAAGTTGAGACAATTTGCAGAGCAAGTTGAGACAATTTACATAGCTTTTGGGAGTAAATAGCTTGTCATTGTAGAACATCTTTTTAAGTCCCCCCATTGAATGCAAATACATAAATCTGCTGAATCTGCCTTGTTTCTGTGCTCGAGAACTTTTTATTCCGAATCGATTTCAAATTTGTCCTTCTGTTTTTAGATATAGCTGCATAGTTTTTTAAAAGTTATATGTTAGCCCTAAATTTATTTCATCAGTAAGAGGGCGAAAGACGTAATCAAGTCTTTTAACGAAGATTTTTGCTAATCTTATGATTTTAAATCCATGAAATATGTATATTATATTTACTTATTTAATACAATGTACATTTTTAATAATAGTTGGGAAAATACGACATATGATCAATTCAGTAAACGATGGTCTTTGCTTATCTCATAATTTGAAATATAGTCAAAGTAAACTATAACAATATATATCCAATCAACTATTTCTAGTAGCGATGTAAAACCTGTGAACGATGACCTTTGCTAAGCCCATAATCAATTTGTACACTCAGATATGCAACGTGGCCCATAGTATGGGATGTGCGAGTATTACACTATCATACTATACAGAGGCAGGCCGTAGGTCTTAGTTGCAGTCGTTGGTTGGTTGGTTGGTTGGTTGGTTGGTTGGTTGGACTGGCTGCAACAAAGCATTAACAATAAATTCTCGCATGCCATTGTGAAATTCTCACAATAATCATAAATAATACTTTATTTTTACTTCTTAAACGGCAATGGTGCAGCCGCCGTTGAGGCTGTTAATGAAGTTGCTGAGCCGAGTTGGGAAGTGCGTATGGTTATGCGTTAACATTTGCCTGGGACCAGGTTCGTATGAGTATCTGTTATTTTCTTTTTTTTTTTTTTGTTGCCTGTCAACATGGGCCACAAATATCATAGCTATGGCTATGACTATGGTTATGACTATAGACTATAGAGCTGAGAGAGAGATGCCAGTTGCGAGAGACGCAAGAGTTGTCCAGCCGCCTAATTAAGCAACTTTAAACTTGGCAACACAAAGTGGCAAGTCATTTGAACAGTGGGCAGTATAAATACATATGTACATATATATGTGAGTGTATAATTGTTGTTGCTAGCATATCATTTACAAAACAATTACGCATACGCCGCGGCGGCAAGATGCATCACAGAGCACTCCACTTGAATGCTAAACCATTAAAATGCACTATGAAAATATTATGTTAGGCTCTGCTGCAAACGTGGCTTAGAGCCCAGGGTAACACCAAGGGGTGCCCAGCTAGTGCGTAGAGCCGTGACAATGCTTATTCAAGATTTCATGGGCCATTCCGTTTTATTTGTTTACCAAGTTTCGTTATTTTTACTCCACTTTTTGTCATCTCATGGGTCGAGCAATTGACGACTCTATCACTCTTTGGAACCTAATTGTGTTTACGTAGGCGTTGGGTCCTTCATAAAGTGCCAGTTGAAACTCTAAATTAACTCATTGAAAACGCGTTTCAATTATGTTTGGACAAACAACGGCAACGAGGACAGCGTTGACAGTAATAATGCTCTCGGTCTGTCAACGGCGGATTCCCAAAAATAAAAAAATAAAAAAGATCCCAGACTCATTTCATATTTTATGCCTTTGTCTGCGCCTCGAAACCAGTTGAAAAATGTTTGGCTCAATTCTCATAATACCAAGCCAAAAAAAAAAACATAAAAGACACAGCAGCATACAAAAAAAAAAAACAACAAAGATCAACAAGAACTTTGTGTTCTTGTTCTCATTCTTGTCGCTTTGCCTTGTCTCGTATATATGTATATATATATATACATAAAGATCTGTAGTCGCGTTTTTGGTTGTTTTTTGGTTTTTCGAATCCATCGTGCATTCATTGTCTGCACTTAATCGTTATAAAAGATCTCGCTTTTCATCTTCGTGACGCTCAACTGCGTTGTTGATCTTGAAAATTTGCTCTAAACGAGCGCCAACAACAGCAACAACAACAGCAACAACAACAACAACAACAACAACAACGTCAGCCCAATTCAAAATCAAAATAGTAAACTGAGCAATCGGATTGTTGGATTAAAATGCGCTCAGTGCACATGATCGGAAATTGTTGCTGCTGTTGTTAAAGGATTGAGCTAAAAGCACTGCAAGAAAATCAGTAGCTACAAACAGGTTTTTTCAAAAGTTGTTGTAAGGTTAAAAGGGTTTTGGGTTCAGAAATCTAATGAGTCTAAGATAATCTCTATGTTGATTTGGAATTAAAGGGTATGAAATGGTAATATGATGATTGTGCAGTCATGGTTTGGCTTAAAAGGATTTTAATGCTGCAATTTTGTATAATATTTAGATAATTTGAGAAATCTTAAAGGACCCTGCAAGTTTTTTGAAACTTAAGTTGAAAACTATAAATTAATCATCAAAATCTAGTCAAAGTATTGGATTAAAGAAATTTGGCTTTAATCAATATGAAAAAATAAAATGAAAAGTTTAGTTTTGGCTTAAAAATAATACGAATATAGTTTATTAACACGACAAATTTTATTATTCAAATTAAATCTAAGTTATGCTTGAAAAGCTTTTGAGTTCAATATCGACATGAAAATCAAAAGGATAATAATATGATTTTAGATTTATGCTTTATGCATTTACTTTTTTAGATAAATGCGCAGATTTTCATTCACAACTTAATAATCCCACAACATATGATAAACTAAGTCCCCCATTTGCGCAGTGTATGCAACTCATATTTCAAAAAGTGTCTTATAACACACACCGCTAACGCTTAAGTGCCCCATAATTTAATGAGCTTCATTCATACATTTCCACAAGTACTCACGTAACCAAATGAGAAAATGAACTAGAGACAGACAGACACTCGGCTCAGCTCAGCTTAGCTCAGCTCAGTTGAGCTCCAATTCTATCAAAGAGCAGACCACGTCGACAAACCAAAAATGAGATAAATAAAAAAGGTCATCTTATCATAAATAAACTGACATAAAATCAAGAATCAAATTCAAAGCGAAGACAAGACAAGACAGTCAGCAATCGGGCAGTCGGACAGAAGGACAGCAAAACAGGCAGCATTCAGCCAAAGAGAACACAAGACACAAGAAGACAACAAATCCGTGGCCAAAAAGTACATTGTGTGGAATTACACAATACATAAATGAAATGCAGACCAATGGAGCGAACTGAACTGACAGTGGGACGGACGTACGGACAGACGGACGGATACGGCACGGAAAGACGCCAGACAACAAAATGATTCACTATGGAATTTTATGAGCTGAGAACATTTTTTTTATTTCAAGCTGCCTTCAATGCCATGGGATACAAATGCGAGTGTTAATATTAGAGTTGTGCAAGTAAATTGTGGTTCAATGAAAGACTGAAGTTCAGTTCAAATCGTTCATTTGCTTGAATAGTTTTTTTGAATTGTATTTATTTATTTTATAAAGTAATTGCCATCATATATTTGCATAATATTTAGGAATAGTTTACAGGGTATAACAACACATGCACTATTATAGTTTATTCCTTGATGTGCATCAGATTTCAGATAGCACATCGAATAGAATTGTGACTTGCACAGCAAATCGACTGATGAAAATTCTCCAATGCTCATGCTTGGAATCCTAGCGGATTGCGACTGAAGTGAAAAAAAATGATAATATTAGTACAATATTTAAAGAGCTTAAATAATTATTTACCTTGTAATATGTGAAAAAGCAGTTCCTGTTGCTGCTTTCCACGAAATCAGACCAAAACAGAAACAAGATCATATAGCAGACGCCAGAGCAGACGGAAGAGCACGTAGCTGTAAAGACTTCAATAAAAATATATAAATGACCCAAAATAAGAAATAAATAAAATTTAAAAATAAGAAGTAGGAAAATGTAATTCAATGTGAGCACCAGACAGCCTCTAGACCAAACGTTTGCTTAAACTGTTTGGGAATTACAAGCAATAATCTCGAAATAAGTTAAATTTGTCAAAGCTAACTAAGATATAGAAATTCTCTTTAACTTGCTTTTGCTCTTGCTTTGAATCTCCTTTAAATTATATTATACTTATTAAAAATGAATCACAAACTGAATTTAAAAATTTAAATTTAAAATAAAACTGCTTTTTTAAGCACGAAATCGATTAGAAATAAACTTCGATAATTCTAATTCCCAATTATAAACATTTTATATAGTTCTTTAGTTAACTGTCAACAACTATATCAAAAAGAAAAGCCATACAATTCGCGTAGTTCAATTGAACATAAGCTGAACAATTTGATGCAACTCTATTTAATATACACCAGCTGTAAGCTGGCAGCTTAACAGCTAAAGTAGCTAAGTTGAAGAATACGTTATCTATTCGCATGCAAATGAAATCGATAAAATATTGAAAATGCTTACAGATGCAGCGATATCAGCTGAAGAAAGCCATATGCATAGTCCAGCCCCCAAAGCTAATTGAGTGTGAAAAAGCTGCAAGAGCTCTAAGACTGAGCTCCCAGAGATTATCATGTGAGTACAAAGCCAAAGCATCGCTGGGGGATTGAGAGATAGTATATAACATGCGTGAGTTTTGAAGTTGGAGTTAGAGTTGATTCAGGTAGCGCTGTGGCCA
The DNA here is from genome assembly GCA_949708635.1 of Hirtodrosophila cameraria. NCBI lineage: Eukaryota > Metazoa > Arthropoda > Insecta > Diptera > Drosophilidae > Hirtodrosophila > Hirtodrosophila cameraria. The sequence continues at coordinate 75,809,904 of OX453089.1, read as the reverse complement.
TTTAAGGCTAATAAATTTCAACTAAACGGACAGCAGACAAAACGTTCAACGTTCATTTCTACTGTTATAATTTATTTCACATAGCAACAAATACAAATTCAAATCCAAATCCAAATCCAAATACATATCCATTTAAGATAAGCCTGATGCTGGCTCGTTCTGGTCCAGCTTTAAGATGCTTCTCCTGCTTCTGCTGCTGCTGCTGACTGCGCTTTGACTTTGTCTTCGTTGTCGCTGCATAATTTGTCGTCGCTTGTGTTTTTGTTGGTTTTTGTATTTTGTTTTGTATCTTGTAGATACATTTGTAAGTGGGACTCGCTTTAATTCGTTTGAATTTTGTTCGGTCAGCGCCAGGCAGAGATCATCGTGTGTGTCTCCCTGTTGTTGCTGCTGCTGCTGCTGCTGATCTCTACTTTGGGCTGCTTTTATTAATGATGTGGGAACTTCTGTTCTCTCTGAGGTCTCTGAGCTCTTTGAGCTTCTTTGGTTCGGCGCTGATTTGTGTTTTGTTTGCTGTCTGCGTTTGCCTTGTAATGCGCTCATTTAGTTTTCATTAATTATGAAAAATACTTTCATTAATATTGTACGCAAGCATATGGAAATTAATCCGTCTTAAGCTCAAATTGCTTTAACTCTTACAAAATCGCCTGTGGGGGACGAAGGGTTTCATTATTTTTTTTTTTTTGCATTTTGACCTGATTTGTTGAACTTAGCATCTTGTGGGGTGAGTCGAATGAAACGATGATAAATGATTTTGTTTTTATTTAAAAATATATCTTAATTCACATATAGATAGATTGTTGAAGTTAATATTTAAATGGGAACGGAGTAAAAAAAGTACTTATTTGCAAGCCCATAAAGAAATATTATAAACAGTCATTAGACCTTTTCATATCTAAGAAAAAGTAAGCCTCTGTAAAGAAAACTTCTTTAAGCAGAAACCTGAAAACCAAAGAAATGCATTAATTTTTCAATTTTTCAATAAATGAAAATTATGAGTGAACTTTTCGAGAGGTAACTAAATAGGTCTTAACCCCACCCGTCAAAATTTTAACAATAGTAAATTTTAAATACGCCGCGTTCACCAAATAGCTCCTTTTTGGTTTTACCAAAAAGCAATTATCAACTTTTTAAAAACAAAAAATTATATTTAAAAAGAAAAATTTGTTCCTTTTTTAAAAAAATTAAGTAAAAAGTGCAAATATTTGTGAAATTGACCCAAATTCCTCATCTTGAGCAAACCCAGAAATGAAGTTAAATCAAATATTATTGGTTAAAGAAAAGACTCCAAAAAGTAAGTTCACACTATTTTGAATACGAAAAAGTACTGTAAACATATTCAGAGAAAAAGAAACAAAGATGCCAATACAAAAAAAGAAAAAAACGGTTATTGATTTGGTTTATTTGCCATTGACAAACAGAACGAGAAAAGGTTTTCAAAGAGAATACACATTGAAAAACTTAAAATAAATCAAGCACATGCCACATGAGTCAGACTATGATGCGAGAGAGAGGTAGAGAAATGTAAACTTGGCTCAAGCGCTTGGCTCATAATCATATATTGATGTATTACAATAGTTTGTGGAAGTACACGGATCGTCTTGCGGCTGTAAAAACAGCCATAAAAACTACAAAACATTGCCAAGAGCAGGGGTTACAAGTGAAGAGAAGAGGAGCGGGCAAAGCAAAGTAAAGAACCCAACAAGAGTTACAAACCAAATGAGTTATAAGTGTGTGTTGTTGGTGTTGTTGTGGTTGCACAGAGAGACGTACCTGCAACTTCAGAGCATCCGACCAGATTGACATGCGTACGAGCATTGTGGCCCATTGGAGCTGGAGTTGGAGTTGAAGTTAAAGTTGGAATTGTGGATGCACGAAAACAATGCCTGAGTTAGGCCAAGCTGGGTGTGAGTGACTGCTGCTAACGATGTGGCCATTGAGGGTATATAAATAATGGAAATGCATACTAATTAAATTGTGAGAACTTTGTCTTTGAGAGATCTGAGATCTGAGATCTTTGCCTAATGCCTGTTCAATGATTTGCACTCAACAGCTTCTTTTCAGATTGCATCGTGTCTCATCTGATCCATTCCGTCGTAAAGCCCACTTCTTCAACAAGATGCTAATTAACAGCAACTGTGCAATGGAGTGTGAGAGTGTTTTTTGTCACTCTAATTGAAATTGTCAATATTGTTTATATTGATTTCCATCTTTTTGTTTTTTGATTATGGTTTCGTTTTTTAACGCCTGCATTTTGAGTAATTTTAATGAGTTACTTGTTATTTTTGAATGCTGTGTTTTGATTTTGGTGTGATTTGTGGCTGAAATACTAATTAGAAGTAATTAGTACGTTTGGGTTTCAACGAAATGGTATTATAATATATATTTTGGAAAGATGATGGAATAATATAACCAAGAAATCATTGATAAAGTTATTTTGTTTTAAAAATGAAGTGAATTGAGGATTTTTTAATATTTTACATATACAGTCTATAGTCTCACAAGATCAATTTGCTGTATTTGCTGTCTTGATGTGCAACTTAATAAAAGATCTAGGTTTCGAATTTTTGGAAAGGCTTTTGTAGTTGTCTTGACCGAAGTACGCAATGATTAAAGCTCTAGTTGTGCTAATTTTTGTTAATATCCATCAATGTTTTGCATTGAGGTAAGTTCGCTCAATTGTTAGTCATCATAAATGTTATAATGCTTAGTAATATTATTTTCAATGTTTTATTTTTCAGATATGCCAGCAATCTCACTTTCCACATCTGTAACATGAGCCAATTATGCCACACAATTGCAATACAATGCATTAGATCTGTATATGCCGCATAAAAGACACCAAAATCTGAACTCCAATTGACTATCACGACTTGCTTGAAAGGCCAGTTGGAGTAACCGTAAGTACGAGTTGGAGTACGAGTTCCAGTTGGAGTACCGAGTACCGAGTACTACAACGACTCTGATGACAACAACTTAACTTTACACACATTGAGTCGCAAGTTGGCCCCTTCCTCTCTTTCTCTTTGGCCATCTCTCAGCATGTGTCTTGAATTCCCAATGCCCAAAATAACAAAAAAAAAAAGGCGAACACAGTTAAGAAAATGTGAACAATTGAACAAGTTGCGGGCCTTTGGGCGTCTGCTGATGAAAGGAAGCTTAAATGCTACTTGCAGCACTGTCAGCGTTCTACAATAGTACATACTTACTTACTTACTACCTATCTATGTATGTAGCTATACCTGATACCTGAATGCTCCTGAACGATCCTCTGACAACTTTGAATGCACACACAATAGAACCGAATACACGTCGAACAATTACGGTACTCGTACTCAGATCATGTGAACGCTCTTGTTGCTGTTGTTGTTGTTGCTGTTGTTGTTGTTCGGCTTGGAAAATGTCCAAACATTGTCGGAAATTTGTTAACTTTAATTTCTGTTGCATTTTGGACAGTTCAGCCGAACAGCGTTCTGTTCTTTGGAAAAGGCTTGCGGATGATTTTTGTTGCTAAGAAAAACTAAGAAAAGTCGCGGGCGTTGTGCCATTTGCATTCAATTCAAAACTGTTGTTGTAGTTGTTGTTGTCTTTTATTGGGCAGCTAATCGAAATTATGACAATCCTGGCAATAGCCCTAACGGTTCTATGCTGCCAACTCAAGTTGCCGTAAATTTGTTTGTCAACTTGTTCGACAGCCTCCTGCAAATCGAATGTGCAGTCGATTAGTCGGTTTATTAGGCTGTCTTTTGGCTAGGAAAAGCGTACTTTGCAGTTGGCTAGCTGTTAGTTGGGTCATAATTTGATTTGATTAATTAATTAGAATGTTTGCCAAGTTAAAAATGATAATTTCTTAACATACCCAAGCCAAATTTGTAAAAAACGAAATACTTACAACTCTCTTATGGCCAAAACGCAGAGTCTTATGGGCCATAAACGGAAGTCAGAGCTCATCAAAGGCGAGCCAAACAAAGTGGCTCTCAGCATAGGTGACATTTTTAAAATAAGCAAAGAAATATACTACTATATAACTGAAAAATACTTATGTATGTTATTTCGTTGCATAGAGGAGGGACAAAAGCTTTCTCAGCCATTGGAAACTAGTTATGTGCAGACACACAAATCAATTTAACGATGTACTAGCCCAGTTCAAGTTGGAGATCTGTTGGACCAGATCGGGCTCTAGAGGCTGGGCAACATCAATCGCCATCGATGTTCATTCAGTATCAGACTGGGTAAAGACTGGAATTGACTGCCAAGCTGGCAAGCTGGCAAGCTGGGCAACTGGCGTCGACTTGGACTTGGACTTCCTGTTGTCGCGTCATTATTGTCCATCATCATTTCCATTCGTAATGAGGCGCTGGCTACTAAAATGAAGTTGATCTGCAGTTCATTTAGATGCCGCCACAGAGCCCACATAGCGGGGGCTGTTTTGGCCCTGCACGATTCTACGATTCTACGATTCAACAATTCTACTATTCTGTCTACCCAACTGATCAGCTGTGGTTCACTTAAACGCCTGTGACAATTTCTTGCTTTGTGCAGCAGCAGCAGCAGCAGCAGCTTGACTAGAAAAACAAAATAAACTGGCATAATGTATGGCCTGAAGAGCCAGGCAACCTTATGTACAACATTTACTATGTTCGCTGACATTCTTCGCGTAATTCTTCAATTTCAATTGCATACTACGATAGAGCAGCTTCAGCTTCAGTTTTAGCTTTAGCTTTTGCTTTTGCTTTAGCTGCTAGTTGTTGTCGTCTTTTGCTGGCTGCTGTTTCTACCAGTTCTTTTGTTCAGTTGTATACCCTAATTGAGAGTATTATAGATTTTTTCACTAAATTTGTAATACATCGTACCGAACATCAAAAAGTACTTGTATGCATGTCAGGTCAGTCACTTAGTCTTTAAGTTATCTTTAGGATACTTCATTTTGCCGGCATTAAAAAGTTACCCAGATCGAACTACTATATGATTAATTTACTCTATAAAAGTTGAATTTGATTAACATTGGAATACAATATCATATATAGATTATAGATATTGCAAATCAACAAACCTATCATTATGCTTTTTACAAGTGAATCAATTAATGGAGTTTCTAAGTGAAAATTGTCTCTATAGTCATTTTATTAGCCTCAGCGCAAGAGTATTAAATCGTTGGCAATCCAGAAATAGCTACTCTTTCTCGTTTTGTTTGCTTTTTTTTGCAGTGGCAACAATTGTCGCGACATTTTTCTAGGTAAAACTCACGATCAATTGGCGACACGCTTCTTCTTGGCAGCCAAACCTGTCGGCGGCTGCGTGAGTTGTAGCCCCAGTCGTAGTCGCAGTCGCAGTTGCAGTTGCAGGCTCCAACTCAGTCCCTATCTCTTGTACTGTCCTATACACCATCCTGGAGCAACTCTTCAGCATCTTCTCTTCAGCATTTCAGCAACATTCAACATCGGCGCATCTGTTGTCGCATTGTTCTTGAACAGCAGCAGAGCAGCAGAGCAGCGTTGCAGCGAACAGCGGCGATAAAAGTGTTTATCATGTTTGCAATTATATGCTAAAATTGTAATTGCAAATGTTTGCCTAAGCTGTAAAGGGCTTTACTTTCAGATAGACGACAGCTTCCTCAGATTTAGCATCAGCATCAACTGCATGTGAAACCGCAGTGAGATTCACTTTGAAGTGTTTCGTTGTTCAAATGGATTTCTTAAACGGTTCTACTGAAGATATTTACCATTTCAATGCTGAGAACCGGATGTGAAAGACTCTGACTTGAACAAGGTGTGAATGCCACGGAAATATACTTACTGAGTTAGATAGTTCTAGTACCTGCTTATTTACTTAATCATAAAAAGCATATGCTTGTGAGACTACGTTTTTATTTAATGTAGTAATATAGAAGAATGTATATTTATAGTATGTACATTACTTTTAAAAGACCAAAAAAAATGTATAAAAATTTTGAAAATCATTTGTTGAAAGGAAGAGATGCTTAAACAAAAGTTGTGCTTGAAAACGTACAAACTCTTTGATTGAACATTTATTATTTTAATATTAATATGCTAAGCTAATATCAAATTAAATTTTAAAATTAACAATATACCTATTTCGAATGCATTGCATGATAACTACTTTTGTGCTCATATCTTTTGAATAATCAAAAAGCAAACACACAAAAAAAGCTAGTTAAGTTTTTTTGGGCATTTCTCTTATGATTGTGATTGTGATTGTGATTATGGATTTGACTGAAACGCGCCCACATGAAAGTGAGGCTCATGCATCATATGAAAACATCAAGAGGCCATAAATTTATCAACTGACCTCAGCTGCATCAACACTCCATCAAAATCTCGGCACTTAATGTTGTGTGCCCACCCAAAAATGGCCATGCGATGAAGATGACGATGATGATGACGCTGTCGTCTGCCGCAAGTTGCAAGTTGCAAGTTGCAAGTGCACATGCAGCCGGGTCTGTAGTCCAGTCCGGTTCACAACCAAGCATAATGGCGCATCCGAAGTGCAGCTAATTTAAGGAAATGCTTACTCAACGCAACACCAATACCAACAACCTGTAGCTGTAGCTGTATCTGTATCTGCACCTGGACCTGCATCGCAGCTGAGAGTTGAGAGTTGCAGCTGAAAGCTGAAAGCTGAGAGGGGCATCATGTGCATGTCTCTGATGCCTACACCAATATGGAGGCGTTTGCTGCTGCAACGCGTGACGTCCACTTTTGGTTGTCAAGCAAATTACATATATGATTTTTATGTGACAAATGAGCTTAAGATGTTGTCGTTGATGGGACAGTTCGGATTCGGATTCGGTTTCGGTTGCTCTTTTCATTCGCTTTTGGTCAGCAAGTCAGGCTTAAAGATGGTCGCGTGACAATCTGAATTTACACGAGACTCACGAGTGAAAGCAAACAGCATTCAGAGTTATAAAGAAATTTTAAAAAATTATTACTTGTATAGTTGAAGTGGATGTCTAAGAGAACTAACGACTGAAGTTCGTTTGGTGAAGTATTCGCTTCATTTTGGAAATTTTTATTGATTAGATTCACAATAAAAAACAACGAGATGCACAGAATTCCTTTGCTACTTTCAATTCCGAGACGATTAAATAATCAGCTAAAACATAATTTTCGCTTTGAGTCAGTCAAATGAAAACGTTTCAAAGAAAAGTTCAAATGAAAAAAAAAAAAAACGATTCTTAAAATCTTAAAAAAAGGTACTGTATCTAATCCGTGAGCAATTGATTCTCATGCATTTCGAGTAAAAGATCTTCTTAAAAATATTATATATAATAATTCAAAAACTTATTCATAGATTCTATCTAGTTACAAAAGTGGACAATGATTTTAACTTTATTTAATGGAATTTTCAGGAGCATAAACTCGGAAACTCCTAATCAAAGGTCTGTCTGTTTGCATCGTGAGTCTCGCAGATATCGTGAGTGTCTGTTCTGTTTAATTTATTAATATCGTAACACTTACTCATCTTCAGGCTAGGCTTACCTTTAGCTCTTACAATTTTCTAGTCACACTCACGCACATTGACACGCTGACACATATCTTGTTGTATACGAAAAGCTGTACCATCTGCTTTTCCATTTTGTTTTATGATTTTCTGAGTGTAGATTTGCATATTAAATGCTGAACATGTGTTACGCCCGCGCTTCTTGTTTCCGCTGTTGTTTGTTCAAAAAGTTTAAGAATTAATATTGAAAAGAAAAAAAGTGAGAGTAAAGGTCTTGACTGGGAGTTATCGACTGCCAACTGCATTGATTAATGTCTCGACTAGCTGCCTAACATATACGAGTATCTATGTGCACATTCGTATTTCTGACAACGTGTTAGCTTCGAGGTAGGTGTCTATCGCATTTGGCAATAACATGCAACTGGACATTCCTTCACTGATTTTCACTGCATTAAAATAGCTGCTGTTTGCGTGAGTGCATTCAAAACATTTTCCGGCCATTGTCATAAGCAGCCATAACAATTGAGCTACACGAGTGATCACAGCAATGTTTTGGATGATGGACTGAAAGACGTTTGGAGGGACAGATGAACAGCAAACTTGATGCAATCGTTAAATTTGGCAAATATGGTTAAAACGACAGTTTGGCTTAGTTTCGGTCTTGGCAGCTTGTCGCTATGCAGCAACCATTTTCAACAAAAAGTATTCGAATATTTCAAGTATCTGCAATAGAACCAGTCTCATAGACAAGCTCAAATACCGCTCTAAAGTCGGAGTATTTAGAACATTGCTTTGCCCAAAATCATATCATTTGAGTTTTTAAATAATTTATTCGGTTCGTGAACTGTGATTGCGAACAAAATTTACATAAGAAACTATTTAGCCAGCTCTTCCCAACCCTCTTAACAAGTAAATCTTAAAATGTAAGCTAATCTAAGGTACTCGTGAAAGATACGCATATTTGACCTTTAGCTCATGTCTTATTTTAGTGTTGACATCAAAATTCTAAAATGCTGGACATTTATGTAACTAGTTGTAAGTTACGGCCAACTCATTAGTTCGAACAAGTGGCGATGCACATGCTTAAGCCATGGCCATAAACAACAATTTATCTGTTGAGAAGGCCGACTATATCAACAGAGACCAACTATGCACAAATTCCATATGCGACATTATTCTCATAACTAAAGCTGTGGACAGGCCGAAGAGCCTATTAGCTAAGCCAATACTCGCATGTACTTCAAAGTACAGGGCCTGGCTAAATGGTTAAATGGCTAAATGGCTGGCTGACTGCCTGCCTGCCTAGCTGGCTGACCATAAATCACAGTGACGACGATGCGACTAATTAAAAAATCGACACGCTAAACTGGCAAAAGACAAAATTAACATTTGCTCAGATCCAAAGATGCAGCAGGAGCAGAGGGAGTCAGGGTCCAGGAGATGGGAAATGGCAAACACCCGCCGACAGACATCAACTCAGATGGGAATCAGAGTTGGAAACGGCAAAAGGGGACAGGCGCTACGTCAGTCCGACTGATTGGCTTTGTCTCTTTCTCTTTCGTTTTGTCTTTGTCTCATTTTTATTTGTATGTACGAGTATTTATACTCTTTTCCATTTGTTTATAGGACTTACAAGTCTGTGCAGCAAAGCCTGTGGCGGCAGTTTGCCTCTTAAAATTATCGACAATAATGTCAACAAGTTTTTGCGTAAATCTGCGCTGGGATGCTCAGCCTGACATTCTCCGAGCTGATCGAACTGTTGTTGGTGGCGTGCAGGTGATCAATGTTTGCGATCAACTGCAGCAACCGGAAAGAACGTCTCAAAGTCAACTGCATGTTAAGCGCACAGTGTACACTGAAAAAAATATTTGTTGTTGTTAATTGAATGTTAATTTTCAGTAAATTTTGTGCCCGTTCTCTTAGACTATTAAAATGATAACACTGCAACTATAATTTTCTTATGTTAAAAAAACTTATAAAATAATGTTTCTGGTGTTCAAGCTAAACAAAAATGCTAGATTTTCGATTTTTCGTAAAGGTACACTCAGAGAATTGTTAATATCTCCGAAATCACAATTATACCTAATAAAATTCTTCAAATATTTGTATCTTTTTACATAAATGCTTTCATCAGCATCATCCAAGCTTTCGTCGTTTTGTAAGTTAAAAAGTTTTTGCTCACAAAAATAAATCCTTGAAGTACTTTAAAGTAAAAATAGATGATAAAAGTGCAAAAGTTAAAATTGTGAAAAGTTAGATAACAATACAGACATCATATTTGGAAGTTTTTATCACATTATTGTGTCACAATTTATTTAAGAATTATACAAAGTTTGTGTGCACTCATAAAAATTACCTTTTTTTTTGAGAAAATCACTTCTTCAAAAAAAAGGATGAAAAATTATTAAAACTTGATAAAAAGTTGCACATGTGAATGAAAATTCTGTTCAAATGAAATGGAATTAATGAAGAACTTGGTGACTTAAATTAAAGTTTTTCAAAAACATATTTTTTTCCCTTATGTATAAAAGTTGTTCTACTTTGCTTATTTGTTTCTAATCAGTATATTATTCTCCTTTAAAAAACGAGAAAATTTTTATTTTTTCTCTCTGTGTACCTACCCACATGCACCCTCTCTTTCAATAGCTAAGTCGCTGATGCACTCTCTAGTATCTTGTCTCTCTCTCGCTGTATATCTACCTCTCTCTCTGCTCCGTAGCTTACGCAAAGACGAGGATCGTCATCAACGCTCAGTGCTGATGGCATTAATTCGATAATGCATAAAAATAAGGAATACGCTTCATTGGGCTCTAATTGCTAAACGCAAACAGAAACAACAACAGAAACAACAACAGAAACAACAACAGAAACAACAACAGAAACAACAACAGAAACAACAACAGAAACAACAAAAGAGACATCAACTTGTATACACACTGTGAGGATGACAACGACAGTTGGAACAGCCTCAGTTGGGTTCTCAAGCTGGCCAAAAGGCTGTGTTGCAAGTGCATTCGAACGTTGCATTTGATGTTGCCCCAAACTGCGGGGCCCTTGGCCCAGCCAGCGGGCGGATGGATGATCGGCAACAGGGCCAACAACGTTGCGTGTAATTAAAACGCAAACTTGTACCGGGTAGTGGGACTTGGCCTGGCTTTAAGTGAACTGGAGTTCGAGAATGGGCGGTGGAGGCGTAAGGAGGGGCTGCGGTGGTGGCCTCTCTCAAGTAGGTGAAAGACGACTTAGCCGAGCGCAGGCTGATTTCTTGAAAGATTTGTAAACGTAAACTTTCGAAAAAAAAAAAGCAAAAATAAACCAGAAGTAAATATCGACAAACGTCGTCGTGGTCGGAAAAAATTAAGAAAAACTTAAATGAGTTAAAAATTCCACACAACTGCGTGAGAAGTTGCCGCCGCCGCCGCTGCCGCTGCATCGTTTTGTGGCAAGTTGCAACCCAGAGAGCCCAATGTTATTTAGTATTGGCTTTTGTTTTTTATACTCTGTTTTCCAAAATGGAAAAAAAGAGTATATTGGGTTTGTGAAATGTCCGTCTGTCCGTCTGTCCGTCCGTCTGTCCGTCTGTCCGTATGAACGCAGGTTTTTTCCACAGTTTTGAAGCTAGAGCAACCAAACTTGGTGTACATGTTGGTATATACCATAGGCAGACAAAGTGTTAAGATTTCCCCCCCACCCCCACCCCTTCCCCCACAAACCGCAAAAATCTATATCTTCTGCAGTTTTGCAGCTAGAGTCACCAAATTTGGCATGAAGACTACTGATGACATTCTCGACCGATCTGTAAAAAAAAAAAAATGCCACGCCCACTACCGCCCCTGCAAATGAGCAAAATCTGTATCTCCTACACCCTTATAGCTAGAAACCCCAAATTTTGCAGTATGAATACTTTTGATCTCATCGATAGTTTGGAGAAAAAAATTTTGACACGCCCACCCCCGCCCCAGTAAACAGAAAACAGAGTATATCGCAGTCGGGTGAGCCCGACTGCAACGTTCTTACTTGTTTTTTTTTGGTTTTGCAGCTTTTGCATTGGCTTAACCGATCTTTGGAAGGGGATCCAAACACAAAAACAACAACAACGCTGCATTTATTGATCGCCGCGTACCGATTATTGTTTAAACTGTTTCCAATGCGTTTACTCTGTGTAAATATTATTTTTTCAATTTATGAGCCACGTATTGCTGTCCGGATGGATGCCATCAGTCTGCATTATACCAAATATCCCTCTGCACACACACACACACCCCCAGACTGACACATTGTCAGACTGTCAGACTGTCTGACAGACAGTCTGTCTCTCTGTTTGCTGCATTGCGTTGGCGCGCAGACAAATATCAATTGAAAATCCAATGATTGGAAATCCTCAACATACAAAATGAAATGTTCATCATTAAAATGATGGCTCATGCATTGTGGGCTTAACTCCGCGCCTCCTCCATCTCATTTTCATCTTGTTAACTTTTGTGCTTGAAATTTGCCGAAATATTTTAATGTTATTAATTTATTTTCATTTAACGGTATTTACTCAAAAATTACACGTAATTGGCATTCTGTGTGTTGCAATCATGAAGCAGAATTTTTTTTTTTGGCATTTGCAATGTTGTTTAATGCAATTATAAAGGGATTTTTTTATTGGAAATATGTTTTTTAAAAAAAGAAAAATTTTATAGATATGCAAAATCGTTTGTGTGAAGTTGAAAATAGAGCTTTCTTCGAAGTGACTAAGTTGAATAATGTTCAAAATTTTGATTTTCCGGGAGTCCAGTTGACCAACACAAAATGTATTTCCGGATTTTTATAAACACAACTCGTTTGGCTTAAGATTGGGGTTTCAGCTTTCAATTTCCATATAGTGTTATTGAAATTGAGCAACAATACTTTCTTCAAAGTGCCAAAGATAAAAAAAAGGTTTAGATTACTTTTCCAAGCGTTAGTTCCGCTGACTACTATAAAATATATTTACGGATTTTTATAAAATTTAACCAAGCTGTACAAAGTTCTATGACACAATTCGCAGTTGCTCAGCTCGTTTTAAGATTTCAGTTTCAGATTTGGACTTCGCACACAGTTAATGAAATTGAGCAATAATACTTTAATCTGTTGACCACACTATTCGATATATCATGTGAATATACTTGTAGTACATACATAAAAGACATCTGTCAACTCAGCAATGTCAAAATAATTGTGACACTGTAAATTGGCCTCTATAACTATCTTTATAATCCGGTTAAAATCCATGCAGTAGTTTATAAAACAGAAAACAGCAGCTGGCAAAAGGCTTCGACGGCGATAACTCAATTAAGTGTCTCTAAAAGCTAAATAGATATACATATAAACACACTGAGAGATGTATATATGTGCTATAGGATTGTTGGATGCACATGCGCAGCACGCCATGATCATTTGGTATAGTAAACATTTGTAGACAAGCGCCATCTAACGACAGTGTTTGAGGCGAAATTGGAGTCCGAGTCGGAGTTGGAGTTGTATTTTGGTGTCGGAGCTGGAGTTGGAGCTGGAGTTTGGAGTCATCTCCAGCCAGGAGGCACTGCGTGCGACTTTGTGGACATGCTGGGTGCGACGTCGGCGCGACAAGCTGCCAAAGATCAAACGTTGTGGTCGCAAATGAACATGGGGATGGTGTAAGTTGGAAGTGGAGATGCTGCTGCTGGATATGAACATGATGATGTTTCTAATAATGTTGCTGATGTGGATGATGTTAATGCGGGCGCGCTCACTCACGGCTCAGTCATTTGGGCATGTGTGCAAACTAAATTGGCTAAAATGTAGCCACGTTTTGAACTGGCAGTATAATCATAATTATCATTATGATGTTGGTCAGTTGGAGATGTTGCAGCATGTAGCAGGCACACACACACACACACACAACACTCACTCACTCAATATAGCAAGATATATGACCATATAGCTCTGATCTAATTAATAGGCTGCATAGTTTTTTGCACCTGCGTCTGCTGCGTGGAAATTTGTTAAGTTTACTTTCAGTTTTCCAATCGCCGTCACCATCGCTCACATATCAAATCTGATGCACAATTTATATGGCAAAACACGATCGGTACGTGCGTTTCGTTGCCCCACCATGTTTTCATGTCCAGTTCCAGTTCCAGTTGCAGTCGCAGCTACATTATTAATTTGTACTATGATATAATCGGTTTTGGGGAGGAGGCGTGTTCTCTCAATTCGCGCCATGTGCAAAAATTAGTTGTCGTTTGGTCTGATTGATGGAAATCCATATTATCCGTAAATGTTAAAAACGTTATTAAAGTCATGCAGCGCGTTTTGATTGCCACTAATAAGCGTAATGGAACTTAAGTTGACTTCAATTGCTCCTAGTTTATGGTCATTAATAAATTTCTAGAGTGTTTTTCGATATTTAGGCTTAAGTCGTTTGGCTGATAAGTAAATTATATATTGGTATTTTGCACGGAGTGTAAGCAATTGGGATTCAAATCTTTACAAACCGAAAAGTAGTATTTTTGCAGATATAATTCAATAAAAGAGAGATTTTACTTTGTAAATCAGGTATTCTCCGAGGTTTAAGGAGGCTTATGAACACTCATAAGCCTCCTTTAGGCACGTTTTCTTATATTTTTCAAATAATTCAGTTTAAGACCTGTTTCAGATCTGATGTTTCGATTCAAAATTAAAAAACCAGATAGATGCTTGAAATAGTATATACTTGACATTCTATTGTCAAATCGTTCAGTCGCTTGTATAGTTTTTTAAATTGTTAAGTTCTTCTGAAGGTCGTCTTCTATTACATACTCACTACAATTGCATTCCAGCCATTTTGCATCCAATTTTCATAGCCAATCAACTATTAACCAATTTTATATTATAAAATTATAATACTTATTCAATTCGATAAATATTAATAAATTTACTAGAAAAATTTCTACAACTATATCGTATTAAGTTTTAAATAAATATTTATGATAAAGATCCACAGAGATATCTATGTATATACATAATATAATGCATGTATCGTATTTATTTATTTTATTTAGTAATTGCCAATATTTGCATAATATTTTGGAGTAGTTTACAGGGTATAACAACACGTACACTATAGTTTTTTGCTTGATGGGCATCAGATTTCATAGCACATCGAATAGAATTGTGACTTGCACAGCAACTCGACTAATGAAAATTCTCCAATGCTCATGCTTGGAATCCTAACGGATTGTGACTGGAGAAAAATGATAATATAAGTACAATATTTAAAGAGTTTAAATAATTGTTTACCTTGTAATATGTGAAAAAGCAGTTCCTGTTGCTGCTTTCCACGAAATCAGACCAAAACAGAAACAAGATCATATAGCAGACGCCAGAGCAGACGGAAGAGCGCGTAGCTGTAAAGACTTCAATAAAAATATATAAATGACCCAAAATAAGAAATAAATAAAATATAAAAATAAGAAGTAGGAAAATGTAATTCAATGTGAGCACCAGACAGCCTGTAGACCAAGCGTTTGCTTAAACTGTTTGGGAATTACAAGCAATAATCTCGAAAAAAAATTTGTCAAAGCTAGCTAAGATACATAAATTCTCCTTGGCTTGCTTTCGCAAAAAGTCTGTGCTCGTGGGTTGAATCTCCTTTTAAGAAAGTTGAGACAATTTGCATAGCTTTCCTTTCGTTTTGAGCAAGTTGAGACAATTTGCTTTTGGTAGTAAAGGCTTGTAGTCGGTAAAACATCTTTATAATCCCCACCTGTGATGTGATGTACAGTATTATTTAGAGTCGATGCATTTAATTTACATAAATCTGCTGAATCCGTCTTGTTTCTTTTTATTTTTTTTAATTTTTTAATGTAAGCATTCAAGTGATAAATTTTGATAGCCAACTTGATGAAGACAGTGAGAGCAATCTATTAACGGAAACAAAACGTAAATCTCTGAAAATAGCCAGAGGCCTGACTCAAAAGCCCCATTGACCATTTTGGCGTGGAAACACTAATTGGATATTCACACTTTTACACATTTGGGGCGGCGTAAATGAGGTAAAAGAAAAAGCGCCACTCCCAAAATAGGTAACTGGTAAGCGCCAACCGGTAAAGACACGCACATACGCAAACCAGGTGAGGCTCAACAGCAGTCAAGACAGTCAGTCAGGTAGGATGGCTGGCTGGCAAGTGGAGTGCATTGCAGTTTATGGCCAAGATGGAAAATGGTAACAAAAGCGCTCGTCACTGCTGACTGTTGGTAACAAGAGCGAGCATGCGAGTGTAGCATTCGAGTGTAGGCCCCAAAAATAGGCATACCAATGTGTGCGCATGCGCGGAATTTATGGTGACATTTGAGTGATTCGCGCAACGTGTCATGAGCTGCTCTCGAGGATCAGGCTGGCAGCAGCAACAACAGCATCAACAGCATCAACAGCAGCAGCAGCAGTAGTGTAAAAGCCAATTAAATTGGTAGAGAATTGGAACATTGTGCGGCGACTGTCTGACTTATGGCCCAGCAGCATGTAATTGCATTGAAGACGTCCAGTTGCCGTTTCAACTCTGCCGATTATCCCAGCTGCTGTGTCGGCTCCCATTCCAGGGTTATTCAATGCACATAAGTGGCACACAAAATTAGCGTAATTTTCATGCAACACCGACGCAGCAGCCGACCAACTGGACCAACTGAACCAATGCCCAATTGGACAACTGGACATGTGTCAAAGTGAAAGAGGCGAATTCTCGCACAGGTTGCAATTCTTGAGAAATGCAAAAAGTATTCACAGTCGAGTCGAGTCGACTTGAGTCGGTCGGTCACACACTTTCTGATCTTTGCATGGCGATAAGCAGGCTCGACCCCTTTGCGCATATGGCACACATAACGATTATTCCATATTTACTTATTGTACTTGTTGCCCCGCTCCCAGGACTCAAATCCCAGCCACAGACCCAAGTTTCAGACCCCAGTCCCAGTCCAAGTCGCAGTTGCAGTCGCCGACCCTGGCCCAGGCGTATTATTTGCGCGATTAAATTGATCGCGGCTGCCTTTCTGGTCTGCTCTGGTCTCTCTCTCCTTCAGGCTTTTAGAGTCAGGGACTGTGACTCCTACTGTGTCTGTGTCTGCTTTGAGTTTGAGTTCGAGTTCGAGGCTTCTGCAGCAGTCAACTTCACGCTTCGCTCAAGCATCACCAAATAAATTTCATTGAGCGTCCCTGCACAGTGGGTCAAATGCTTCAATTTGGCATCAATTTACAACATTTTATTTATACAATTTCAGGAAAATGTCAGGAATCGAGAAGAACTTCGAAACTAATGTGTTGTTCAGCATATCCAAGCCATGCCAAATCCAGCTCAGAGCTTTTGAAAATTATTATAATTTATTCAATTTGAAGCATTATTCATGGGTATTTTACCTATATATAACTCACTTTTGTTATATCTTTAACCACGGTGCGTGGAGCTGCGACTCTTTACGATGCAGCAGCACAACACTCTGTGTGATCCATGGCAATGCGCTGCTGAAGCTGCTCCTTGTGCTGGGGCACATTCCAAGTTTCCAAGTACGTTACCTTTACCTTTGCCTGTGGTTTGCCTTTGCCTTTGCCATTGCGATTGCCTTTAACTTTAACTTTGAGTTTGTGTTTGTGTTTGAGTTTACCTTTACCTTTACATTTAGGTTTAGCTTAGTTTTACCTTGGCATTTTAGTTTTGAGCGCTGAGTGCGCTGCATGCCGCAGCGCATGCTTCATCTGTTGCATGTAGTTACCGCTTTCATGGCTAAGTGGTTGGCTGGACATGGTCATCTTATTTCTTTGTGTTTGGGTGCCCAGCCTCGTCGACGTCGTCGTCGTCGTCGTCGTCGCAGTCGTCGTCGTCGTCATCGTCGTCATCCTCCGTTCACTCCTTTTGCCTGTTCCTTTTGCTGTTGCGTGTCACGTACAAGCAATTCGCATGTTTCAAAAATGCTTTGGACATGGCCCTCTGTTTGTCTCGGTGCTGGTGGTTTTTAAGGTGGCTTGCAGCAGCCACATCGGGCGGTTTTTTGGTTTTGATACTCGCCGTCAACTTCGGGTCGGGTCGACTGCGTTCTGAGGTTCTTGGGTGGATTGAAGCTAGCGCGGGACATGGCATGAAGCACATACTTGAGCGCATACTTAAAAATAAATGTTAATTCTTTTATTTATTTCCTTTGTCAGATTAAACGGTTTAAAGGTTACATGCAAGACTTCCAGTAGGATCCTTCTGAAGACTGATCGTAAGCCTGTCTGCTGTAATAATGGCTGCTGTGTAAATCAGTCACGATCACATATTAAGCGACGAAGCTGCTATGAAATAATTCACTTAATGCTCTGGACATTCTGTGCAATAAGAAATAAATATTAAATGAAAGTTGTTATCTTTATGCTAAGTACTGTATAGAAATAAAGATCAGTTATTTATTTATATTTCTAATAGAACTGACCTCTAACTAAAGTTCAGCATAACATGGAATATTTAGAGCGTCTCTCTTCAGTAATTGGCTATAATTTTAATCAAAATCTTTCTTAAGCAACTGCGAACTAAGTGTTCCTTAAACTTTTTTTTAAGTTGAAAAAGGAATACTTTAAATAAAATCATTAATTGATGTTGTTTCTGTATCTGACGTTCATTTTAATCTATATAATTTAAGCAGAACCCTAACTAGAATTCCTGAAACTTTTCTTAAAGTCAAACAAAATAATATTTTAAATATTTAAATAGTAGATACTTTCATTCTAAAGGACATTCTTATAAATGCCTTTTATCTGTTCAACAAAAGATTATTTTTAATATTTATATAATTCTCCGGTGATCTTTCTGTGAGTGACCTCCAATTACAAGGCTTCTCCTCAGCCTTTTTATTACTCAACCATACTTTAAAGCCAATCTCACTCTCTCTCTCTCTCTCTCTCTCTCTCTCTCTCTCACTCAGCCCAATTAAACACTCTCTATGCCCTGCCCAGCTCAGATATACATGCCAGATTGCGAACTTCTTGGTGGACTTGGTGAAGTTGGTGGACTCCCTAGGGGCACACACACCCAGCAAAGACAGATACCAGTTCTCACGCTGCGTCTGGTCACCTTTTGGTGACCAGTGGAAACCAGTACACATCAATCTGGCAGTGTCAACACCCTGGGCTGGCGACATCCGCCAGTTGGTTGCTGTCTAGGAGCAGATCAGTGCAGACCAGAGCAGAGCAGAGCAATGGCACCGGTTACCACCAACTGTTACTCCTGTCGACGTGCGATGCCCTAAAAGGATATTGCACTCCTATTGACTTGTTAATGTGATCACTTTAACTGACCCAAATATAGTCAAACGTTTCAATTTGTGCAACGCTTTTGGGCAATTGATAGCCAAGCAGCCAAACAGAAGTCAACCCACAGTCAGTCTCAGACTCAGTCTTAGTTTTAGTTGCAGTCGTAGTCGTAGTCTCTTTCCTTAGCTCGTCTAAAGTAACAGCAGCGACTACAGTTCCAGTCCCACTCCATGTTACAGCTCCAGTCCCAATCGCAGTTCATCGTCACCAGCGGACAACGCGTAACGCGGTGTAGGCCGCCTTAGGCCTTTGGTCTTTTGCAGTCTTCACTTTTAGCCAGTTTGAGTTGAGTTGTGGGTAAGCTGCTTGCCTTTTTGCCTGCCTCTTGTCTAAGATCGTCTGACGCCAGTTGACAGATTGTCCGCAGGCTAAAAGTCGCTGTCTCTCCGCAGCGTATTTGGGCTTGTATTTTGGCCTGGCTGGTGTTGATGAGTCACTGATATGACTCTTGTTGGGTAATGAAAAAGACCTAACTAGGTATTTGAAAACTACGTTAAATAGAGACAACTAAAGTCAAGTTAGGGTATATGTATTTCAGCTGGAAACAACAATTGGGGGAAACACCCTTTTTTTGAACAAAAACTTTGAACAGAACGGTCTAGAGTCTCTCTAGTCAATTTCAGTTTTAATTCAATTTTAAGTTTTAATCGACAAATTAAGTAAGTTCGTTTGAAAAGGAAAAACAGGTAGTTCATTGGATTCCTTACGAACTCTACAATATTGAAGGTTTTAATCGTTAATCACCTTCATAAGTCCAAGCAGCTGATGAAGATATCTGCTCGTTTTTGGTATACCTATATAGACTACAAAAGCTTCTGCAAAATACAACAATTTGTATCCTAAGTTTGACCATAAAATGTAGCCTGTCCAGCCAAATATTACCTGAGTACGAGGCCACACGCTACGCCAACAATCATTGATCATCCGTAAACTTTGCTTACATATATTGAAACATTAAGAGAGCGTCCATAGCAAGAATGCAAAAGTATAAGGAACGCAAAAAAAAGGAAGGCAATGTGAGACTGGAGAACAACAACATCATTGAAGACTTTGTTAAAACGCATTTCATTAACCTGCTGCAGTCCAAAAAAAAAAACACAAAAACACAAAAACCCCTCCCGCATCGCTGCCCAGAAAACTATAGGAACGTGAGGCGCAGCATGATGCTGGGAGGATTCGGTTATTGCCAAGTTTTGTGTAATTTTTTGGCCAGCCAGCCAACTGCTCATTTCTAAGATTATGAAAAGTGCCTCTCGCTGTTGCGTATGCTCGTATGTTGCATCTTCAAAGGCTCAAATGCAGCCAGTTCAGCCCAATCAGGCAGCGACGATCTGCGTCGCAGTCAGTGCCAGCATCCCAAAGACGCCAACTAAAGAAAAAAAAAATAAAACTTTAAACTTAAACTAAGTGCAACGCTCACCATGTGCAGTCGTTTCCCAAATACGAAGTCTTTGCCAGCCATTTGTTCAAGATTTTAAGGGCTCCCAAAGCCCATAGAATAATACTGTTGCAACCTTTGTTGTATGTGAAAGTGTGTGTGTGTGTGTGTGTGCACAACTCAGCTTCTTTTGGGCTCAGTCTCCTTTGGTATGCTGCGTGTGCTCTCTAGGTGGTCATTATCACGACTTTGCGTCCTATCGGCTTGGGATGCGCTGCATAAGCTGCAGATAGCTCAAATGATGAAACGATGCAATCTTACAGCTTTAACAAGATTCTATGGTTTGCTTTATATCTACACTAAGATAATCAGATAATCAGCTCTGTTCCCATTTCCGAGCACTTTTCATTTCGTATCGTTTTCGATTTTCTGTTCACGGTTTCGGTTTTATTATTAAAGTGAATTATTTTCTTTTTCTTAAGCTATGTTCGACAAGTTTTTAGTTTTTTTTTTCTTTAATGAACAAATTTTTGAATTGAGTAACTTAGCGGTTTTCTAGAGTTTCGTTTCCAAATTTATGAAACAATTATAAGGTTTTAGCATTTTAAATAAAATTTGTATTTAATTTAATTCGTATTGATTCCAATTCAATTTATAAGAATTCCACGTGAATAATTAAAGGAGTTTTTTATATTATTTGTAATTAAATATAAACAAAAATATAATATATATTTTTTTTGTTAATATTTTGCTTGTAACTGAAATTGTCAATTAATTGAATTGCTTTATATAAACAAAACATTCATCTGTCTGAATAACTCATACGACCTGTTGATCAAGATTAATAACAGTTTGTTTGTTTCTCAGTAC
The DNA here is from genome assembly GCA_949708635.1 of Hirtodrosophila cameraria. NCBI lineage: Eukaryota > Metazoa > Arthropoda > Insecta > Diptera > Drosophilidae > Hirtodrosophila > Hirtodrosophila cameraria. Next base: position 75,788,872 of record OX453089.1, on the reverse strand, counting down.
ATATGAATGACAAAGCCTATTACAAAAGTGTTGGAATTAAACTTATTGAAGGGTATACAATACAAACAAAGCTTAAGTTGTTGTTGTAGGCAAAAATCTCAGCAACAGCAGCAGCGGCAGCAGCAGCAGCAGCAACGGCAGCCGCGGCCAACCGCGTTTTCAACTGCTGTTCTACTTAATTTGCCGCTGCGTGCGTTGCCGATTTGGATTTGGATGTGGATGAGGATGCAGCGCCAAGCTATCGCCACTGCCAGCAGTGAGATAGAAACAGAGAACCTCACCGCTCCACCCTCACCTGCGCCAAGCAGCGGGCATCAACTACTGACCAGCGCCTGCCATGGAATAGCAACAACAATTACCGCATTACCGACGCGCCGTTGACTGACTGAATGAGGATGAGGATGAGGACAAGGTTGAGGACGAGGGCGTCGTGACATGATGGTGGTGGTGGCGGTGGCGGAGACCGAGTGACTTCTGCGCCACTTTTGCGGGGCCGCGGTTCGGTTTTACTTATTTGATTTGTTTATGCAGATTAAATGCAAACGATCTTGATAATGACATTAACCGACAGAAGAAGAAGACGACAGCGTCAGGGACACGAAATGAGAGACGTTTTGAGCTGGGACTTGGTCTGGAACTGAAACTGGAACTGCAACTGAGACTGCGACTGCGACTGAGACTGAGACTGGCTGGGACTCTGTGTGTTGTCTGGATTGTTAACTTGACAGCTTTTGAAGGCAGCTTCGTGAGCCTCGCACCGCAATCGTCATGAAGCGGCAACAAGCAGCAACAAAACTGAAGGAGCATCAACAAGTGGGGCAGGGGCAAGTTGGGCAAGAGGCAGCCAGTTGGTCCAGTGTCTGACCCAGCGCCGCATTTGGTCAATGTGCTTAAAATTAATGCCCGAAACCAAAACGCGTCTGAACTTTGGCTGCCTTTGGCCACATCTCTGTGTCCCTCTCTGCCTCGCTGTTGCACCCGCTTGCATGCACCTTCCACCTGGTACATCGTGTAGCCTAATTAGTTGAAAAACGGATTACGCCAAGTAGAGTTTGGCAAACTGGAACACGGATTCTTTTCGAGCCTAATAAGACAAACGTCGCTGCTCATTAAATGCAATGCAAAGATTTTACACCTGGTCAGCTGATAGTCGTATTCAAAAGTGAATATCATAAGTTGCCAAGTCTTAAAAAATAGTGGTAAGGCTATAAACAAAATGCTCAACAAGCTTTACAGCACAATTAACATTAAAGCATTTAAACACTTGGCTTTATTGTTCAACAGCATTTTGGCTGAGCGTTAAAAATCGCCAATAAAATTGGCCAACAAGTCGAAAAAAGCGCCGCTTTAAATTGCTGACTTCATAAATTTTGTTGGCCAAAAGCCACAAAAAAAAAAAAAAAACAGAAAAGTCAAAAAATACTGGCAAAACAGAAAAAAAAATGAATGCCTGCCATATTTTTATGCTTGACGCATGCGCAAACTGCTTCCGTGGCGTGTGTTTTTTTACGGCTTGGTTTCTATTGGTGCTATCCAACGATCCAACGATCCACCGATCCACCGATCCAGCGATCCAGCGTTTCAACGTTCCATCGAACCAATCGATTCAATATCCCCGATTCGAGACGACTGCTGCATTATCATTTAGCGACGTTTTTGCGACTTTTCTTTTACATTTCCGGTGCAGAGTCAAAATTAATCAACAGCTTCATGGTTATCGTGTTCAATATCATCATCGAACTGAGCCGCAAAAGTCAGCGACCGCATCGAGACTGTTTATATCGAGAAAGGAGTCCACAGTCCACAGTCCGCATCGATCCGAAAGAAGCCTCATCATAATTATCGTCGGCTTCCCTTTTTTTTTTTTTCTTTTTTTTTTTTTTTTGGCTTTTTGTAGCTTTGGTTTTGATTCTGTTTCTGTTTTGATCTTTTGTTTTTGCAATAGTGTCCGCTACGTTTAGATGAAAGGATTTATTTTGAAAAGGACTTTAAGTTTAGCTCAATTATGTGTGCGAAGCGTCTGCTTTTTGTTCTATATTCTTACCCTAATAACCATATGCTCATATTAACTAAATTACTTGTATTTTATGCGCAGTCATTCATTTGTATGCTTTTGGTTTATTTTTATGCTTTTGTAATTGAAAACATTTAAATTATATTGGTAACTAAATTCTTAAATTTTATGAGCACTTGAAAAATAATTTCACATTCGAAAATTGATTTCTTCAATTACGATTATCCTTGATATATATATATATATATACATACATACATGGGATATTTCACATTTTCAAAAACTTTATATTCATGACGTAAATTCTATTATAAAACTAAACTTTAAGTTTTTTAAATTCGTAATGATTTAAAATATATATTTTTAATTAAATCATAAAAATCATATTTAAATATTCGTAAAATAATCGTACCTATTTACTTTCTATATAAGCTACTATTGCACATTTTTGATAGTTTAAAGGAATATTTCGCATCCAATCCATCTGCATATTAACAAAACTGAAATTTTTCAAAGTTTCTATCATAACATTATTAAATGAGGCACAGCTGCGAGTAATATCCTAGCTGGTCTACAAGCATTTCAATTTTTTTTGTGCCCGCACCAAAAGCGAACAACGTGCAGCAAAAAAACGCCAAAAGTGAAAGCTTGGAGGCAAAGTCATTTGAAATCAACTTAATGCCTGCATTTCATCTTCATCTTAGACACAAACAAACTGAGAAACGACAACTCGCAGTTATTGAAATTCAATGTAAATCTGTGGTGATATGTCATACAGGCGTAGAAAATGCGGCAAAGACAAGCCATAGACATAGCTATAGCCAAAACTTGAAGCTCAGTCACAGGCTCCATTGCAAAGTGGGACTCAGGCTTAGTCAGGTGGCTCTGTCTCTGTCGCTGTGTCTGTGGCTAAGGCTTCCCACCAAAGAGTCAAGCAAATTTCAAAACGAAAGGCAACCGCGCACGTCATCGATATTTTGTAAATGCATTAAATATATGCATTTAATTCGAGTTGGCCAAAACGAAACGAAACCAAACTGCCAAAGAGCCTGCAACAGGTTGCTGCAGCTATTCGTGCCTGTCGCAGTTGCAGTCGCAGTTGCATTGCAAAACTTGTCAAACGTAAACGCAATCGATACGAATATCAATCAAATCCATAGAAAAGAAAATCGTATACTCGTATCGTAAAACCGAAAATCAAACTTCTACTCAAAAGCCGCTGACAACCGTAGGCAGCAACGGACAAATAAACGATCGAATATCAATAAAGCTAACATTTATGCATATTATATTGAACAGATCGGCGGCAACTTTAACAACATTTCAAAATCCGGAAGCGATAAATATTTTGTATGTGTGCTACCTTTTTTTTTTTGGATTTTAATAGCCCATTGTACTCATTAAAACTATTTAGGAAAGGTATAACAAAGTTGGTCAAATTTAAACAAGTCACGCAGAGACCTTATATAGCATATATATTCTTGATTAACATGAGTCGAAAAAAAAAGACAATTCCCACTAGGGAAACCAAATGTTGTAAACTTTACACGAAACAAGATTATTTAAAATAATTGAAAAAACCTTGATTTTTGTTATATGTGTTAGAGGTGGCCAATCAAAGTTGTCTATCGATGTCTTGTTAGATGTATCGATAGTGATTTGTTATATAGATTTAATACCTATTCTCAAAGAAATCATTTGAAACAAGTAAGAACGTTGCAGTCAGGCTCACCCGACTGCGATATACTCTGTTTTCTGTTTACTGGGGCGGGGGTGGGCGTGTCAAAATTTTTTTCTCCAAACTATCGATGAGATCAAAAGTATTCATACTGCAAAATTTGGGGTTTCTAGCTATAAGGGTGTAGGAGATACAGATTTTGCTCATTTGCAGGGGCGGTAGTGGGCGTGGCATTTTTTTTTTTACAGATCGGTCGAGAATGTCATCAGTAGTCTTCATGCCAAATTTGGTGACTCTAGCTGCAAATCTGCAGAAGATATAGATTTTTGCGGTTTGTGGGGGAAGGGGTGGGGGTGGGGGGGAAATCTTGACACTTTGTCTGCCTATGGTATATACCAACATGTACACCAAGTTTGGTTGCTCTAGCTTCAAAACTGTGGAAAAAACCTGCGTTCATACGGACAGACGGACAGACGGACGGACAGACGGACAGACGGACAGACGGACAGACGGACAGACGGACATTTCACAAACCCAATATACTCTTTTTTTCCATTTTGGAAAACAGAGTATAAAAATCATAGTTGTATCGATAGTATCGATTTAAAGATCATAGATAAGTATGCACGCTAAGATACCTTAGTTCTGACTACAGGGTATATGCCAGTTGAGCACATTTGACTAGTTTTTGTGGCTTTTGTTTTTTATTTGATTGTGTGTATATTTTTTTTTACTGTTCAAAGGAAATTCGTTGTAAATTGTGACTCAGTTGTGCATTGAGGTGTCGTCCACGGATTCAGTTCGGGGCCTTTTGTTGCTTTTGTTTGTTGCAGGTATTTAGCTGCATTTTATGTAGGTATTTTGTATTTTAATTTATATAAATGTTGTAAATGTTGTTGGTCTTTGTCTTGGTCTGCGAATGATACTTGGGGGCCCCCTTTCGACTGGGGCTATTTAAGGTGAGTATTTGGGTCAACATTGGCTCTGTGTGGTTTTCACGTTTTCGGCTTGTCTCGTATTTTGTATTTCTGCGCCGTTGACCGTTGTTTTGTTGCTGAGAAGAGAAGTTTTGCAGATGCTTCACAAATTAATTATGACAGTTTATTTATTTAATTATTTTAGCTGACTTCAAAAGATTAGCCGCCGCCAACAAGAAACTTTGCGCTAATTATGTTGTGACTCAGACTGGGATTAGATGTAAAATTGTATTCATATGGAAATGGGTTCTTTATTGTGTTAATATTGCCAAAAAAGGAAGAGATTAAACACAATATTGAACAAACAAAGCATTGAGCAAACAGCACAAAAGAATATGATTATTAAGAAGATAGTCTGAAAAAGAACATGAATATTAAAAGGAATAAGTGTTGGCGAATTGGTGATAGGCAGAACTACAGATAAATAGGATTATATCTTCGGCTAGCTAATACGAAAAACCAGTTAAGTAAGTAGGCAAAAATACAAAAGAGTTAGAAAGATAAATGTTTTTATAATTTAAAAAAATAAATATATATTGTGGGACCAAAAATTGTAGGTTCCTAACAATTCGAACTACTTTTAAAAACTATTATTATTGAAAAATCATGGAAACCTGAAAAGTTTAATAGTTAAAATAAATGTTATGCAAACGTTGAACTTGAAGTCATTTAATGTTTATGAATGTAATGCAGTTTTATGTGGATTATTTCATAGTATTAAACATGTTTTTTATTTTCCCAAAAATCAAGAATTTTACTAAAATTACGTTTAAACTAATTTTTTATGGATCACTTGTGTTGACATGGTCTTTTTTTTTATAAAATTAAATTTGTTATATAATTGTCGGGCTGTTTTCCATATTTTACCATACTTTTCGAATGCTTTGCCTATCATCGACTTGACTTTAACTAAACATTTTGTAGACCTTAAGGCCTCCACTTTGAAAAGCAAAAAAAATGCATTAGGCGCATTGTTGTCCCGCCCAGCATTTTGGCAAATGCATCACTAATTGCTAGTTCTGCACAAATATTTGCAGAAACTTTCAGTTTCAGTGGATAGACAAGGCATAGACAATGCCCATAAATAACGAATTGTGACACAAGACGAAATGAACCTACAAACTTTCACCTTTAGCAAATATTTTAACATCATTTGTGTAAAACATAGTTTTTGGGTATACAAAACATTAAACAAAACTGCAGAAAATGTCATATTTTTGAGCACAAGCCGAGCGATGAGAGACGATTGACGAGCCCTGCAACGATTGCAGTTAGCAAGCTCAACCTCAACCTGTTGCCAGGGGGTACTAATTACCCACGTGTACTCCAAACAAATTTTTAGCCACATATTTACATGGCGGGGAGCAGCCTCCAAAATGCATAGTTGCCAGATAATTTGTACAGCAAAAACAAGCAACTAAATACTAAACACTTTATGCACGATAAAACAAAGAGTACTCCATGGCGCTCTAGGTCTAAAGATGTTGTCGTCAGGCTGGCAGACTTTCTGGCTGGCGGGCTGGTTGACTGCCTGACTGGCTGACTAGCTGACTGGCTGTAAGGAAGGCAGCATAGCTATCAACGTGGGCTCATCAACAATAACAATATCGATGCCTTAGCTGGAGCTTCATTAGCAAAGACAAGACGTTGCAAGTCGAGTGAAACCTTTTAAAGAGTGAAACTGCGACTGCGAGTGCAGTTGACCTCCGCGGATTGACCTCAGATTGTAACGCCCGCCCAGCTGCTCTTAACTATGTATGGCAAATCAACATGCAACATAAGTACAACATGCAGTCAGATAACAGGCCCGCAAGCTCCCAATCTGCCGCTCATCTGGCCTGGACCCAGGGCCAGGTAAGGCCGTTAGTTGAATTAGCGCAGGCAGCTACTTACCTTAGTCTTACCTTGACTATCTGACTGATGCATCTTTGAGTTACACATTTTGCTGATTTAATTTTCATGTTGCAAGTTGCAAGCATGCTGGCAACACTTCCATCAACCAAGCTGACCAATCCCAATCCTCAAGACTATAACCAAGACCATGGTCCCCAGTCACTTACAACATTTCCAGTCAATGTTGCGGCAAAGTGCATAATTGGTTTATTATTTTTATTTTATTTGCTTTACCGCTTCCTGCCATATCGCGCGCATCGCTGAGCAGCGAAACCCTCCCAACTAGATACCACTACTACCCCCTTACGGACCCCTTATACCTGCAGTCACATTGCATCTATCACATCTGTGGGCGCTTTTTGCCCTACCCTATTTCTCTGCTGCTCGTGGCACTTGATTTTCATTCAAATCTTCATCGTCTTCGTTGTCGTTGTCGTCGTCATCATCATCATCTTCTGCCTGGTTTTTGTCATCTTTGAAGTGTGTCTCGACTCTCGACTCGACTCGACTCGACTTGCCTCGACTCGATTCGACGCTTTTTGCCGGTTTTTTTCTGCAAGGCGTGATTTACATTTTGCTTTTTGCCTAGCTTTTGCTTTGCTTTTATTTTCATTTTTTTTTTTTTTTTGGTTGATAAAATATTTGTGTCTACTTTTGGCTTGTGCACCGGCTGAGTTTTCCTTTTTATCGTGCCAAGGTGTGCCATCAATTGTGTCTGCGCTTTGCTTGGCCCAACGTTTTTCCGGCTTGTTTTCTATTTAGTTTGTCGTTTTTCATAACAACCATGCGCCACAACTCTAAGCTGTCCAAACAAGAAATGGCAAAGAAATGCAATGCAGTTAAGCTTGAGAAATATCGTTGTTACTACCGATATTATCGATATTGTAGGATACGATAGCTATCTACAACACTGCTTTAAAAAAAAACCAAAATATTATTGAGTGATCCTGAAACAGTTTTATAGCTACCCACCATATACGGAGCGCTCCGAAAGCGGAGTGAAAAAGGACTCCCATAACAACTCTTCAAAGGAACGTTTCCGGAGCGTTTCGATAATGGAGTGAAAAGGGACTCCTACAGCAACTCTTCAATGGAGCGTTTTTGGAGCGCTCCAAATTGGAGCGAAAAAAGAGTCCGAAAGAGTATCATTTGGGAGTGTTTAAGGAGTTTAGAATTACTTAAATTCCTAACTCTTTATTCTATCATCTTATGCCTTGACAGAGTGCGCTGGGAGCTCCATTCCATCCAATCATCAATCCGTATGGGTTATCTTCGGATTGTTACTGGAATCCTTTAAGAAAAACCATAGGCAAATACATGAGCCCGCACAAAGTCTTTGCGGGTTATCTAAGTGAGCATTCGGGGACGCCGAAATAGCTCATTTTCGGACTACCGTAAGATTGCTGCATTTCCATTATCATTTCAATTTATCAAAGCTCGACTGATTTCAATACGGAATGTCGTATTTTAACATCAAGTTTATTTTTGCAGTTAAATTTGATTGACTATCGGGAAGTTTTATAATCGGAGAGTTAAGTTAATTTTCTAAAAAACAAGCCGACCAAAAGTTAAAAAAGAAACGCGAAGCTTCACTTTTAATCGATTGCGGATTCCAAAATTAATTTTTAAAAGTAATTTCAAAACTTTTTCTGAGGTAGTACCTTTTCTGGTAAAAAGTCTTCACAAATGTGTCAAAAAGTATTTGACTTATAATGTAATAATGATACCTTATTGGTTATCATCTTATTTTAACAACTTGATTGCACATATCTTTGCTATACTTAGTCCTAATTGAAATTACTTAGTCAACTATGCATAAATTGACTTAATTGCAGTATCAACATATCTCAAATGCATCGTGTTATCTAATCACCCCATAAGTATCTAACTAAGTTGACTATATAATCAACAATTTTCGATTATTGTTAATTAAAAATTTTTGTAATTTCCCATTGAAAATAGCTTTGTTAAAGTTCATAGCACAGTAATTATCTTATAATAACCTTGAATATTCATATGCCTCGCACGTCTATTGACCTAAGCTAAACCCATAATTAACTAGCCCACACCCACCATATTTGATGCATTGACCACCCAGTTTTAGAGCTCGAACCAAATTAAACGTGAGCCAATTAAATACCGGAAGCCTGCAAAATTATTGCATTATATGCTTAAGCCTTTAATTACATGGTGTTAGGCCAAAGCAAAAGATACATGAATGAAAGTAGAGGATCGGTTCTTATGTCAAATAGCCGAATACGTAAATCTAAAATCCCTAAAACGAGACCGACATAAATCACAACAACGAACAGACGCCAGGCCGGCGCAAAGAGTTTTACTTTGAATTTGAAAATCAAAAATCAAAATCCTATTAATCAACGATATGGTCCCAGAACTGAGGCCTCAAACTGCGGTTCCAAACAAAATTAACACCCAGCTAATGCCAAATGCCGACAAAAGCTGACGAAAACGACGATCAACTGAAACCAAATGCCGCTGCCAATCTCAAGTTTGGAGCATTCTACGCCTCCGTTTTCTGACACCCTACCCCGGCTGTGTGTCTTGTTAATTGCGTCTAATAAGCAGTTTGGCGTTGTTCTCACAAAACGCCAACGCCATAGACACAGACACTGATACAGAGACAGAGACAGAGACAGAGACACGGTTATAGCTATTGCCAGACGGATGACCATTCGAATACCCATGATTAAAGTCGTCCTCATCGTCGTCATCGTCATCGTCATCATCATTGTCGTCGTGTGTTGTGCTGTGTTTTGTATGTTGTGTGCTCATTTGAATCTCCACGAGCTGCCGCCTGTTAATCTCAAGATCAACACATTGTGCAGTCAGCCACGGCAGCGGCTTCATAAAACAAATATCGTTTCGTGTACGCTAACTAGTCGACTTGGCCATTTCCATCTCCATCACCATCACCATCGCCATCATCTTCAGTGTTACCAATTCAGCTTTTTTCCCGTCAAATTTAGCTTTTTTCTTGCAATTGTCGGCTAATTGAAAAGAATGAAAGAGAATTTTTAAATATTTAGCTATGTAAATAGTGTTGTCAAACTATGAATGTCATTATCAATACTCATTGATGGTACTTTTGTTAAGAGTATTTAAACTTTAGTTTCAACTAAGTATGTGTAGTTTAACTTCACTTATTAAAATTGTTAGTTTGATACATGAAACTTGATGATGATTTGGTTTTTGTAATGTTATATATGAAAACTAAAAACAGTTTTCTTTAAAAAAGAGGTTTTACCATTTTTGCTCAAGTTTTATTTTCAGAAATAAAATATATTCCATGCAGCTCAAAATCGATTATACTACCAAATCACTTTTAATACTTTTTTGTGAATAGGTTTTCATTCTTATTAAGTAGTTAAGTTAAGCAGTTATCCTGCGCTTCTGATAGTGTATAAAACTTTTATTTATTTTTAAAAACTTTTTCTAAAAGCTACTCAAAAGTTGGCAACACTGATCATCATCGTTGTAGTTGGCTCTGACGCTGTCTGGTTCTACAGTTTTGTTTGCTTGCTCAATTTTGTTTGGGGCGCAAAAGTTCTTTTTATTGATTTTTTGGCGTTCAATGTTGGAAATCTGAAAAATCTAATCATGCAATAAATTGGCCAATTGTTTTGCGTTCAGCCAGTTGGCAGCCGTTTTGGTCAGCTGTGGTAAACAATGCTGGCCAGCAACGATGGCCCAAGCCTCACAACAACCAACAATGGATATATCTTGTTTGCACATGTTTGATTTATTGTATTGAACACTGAAAGTCCATAAGCTTGTAATTGATAGTTGGAATTTGTAATTAATACTTGATGGTTATTTTTAGCTGCCTGAGCTGAACATGAGAACTGCTTATATATGGTAGCATTTTTGTTGAAATCAGTTGGTAGGTGCTGTAAGTCTTATAATTAAGGCATAAGAAAACAAGTGAATTATGTTATATCAATATTTACAATTTACAATATTTTGATCATATTTGTACTTTTTTGACATCTACATCAGTTTTGTAGTCATTTTTCTTTCAGGTCACAATATATTGAATCTAGCGTAATTTTTTAGCTTTTATCTGATTTGCATTTTATACAATATCATTTTAATACTACCTTGTATAACTTATATACATATGGGCATCTCCATATAGATATTCCAATAAAATTACCTTCAAATTGTGCTCTGTTTCTCCTAGTTATACTATTCGGAATTTAAATTCCTTTTGTAAACATTTCCCATAACTTTGTTTGGAATTCCGCATTGATTTGTATCTTGCCATACGACTTGTAGCGTTGCCTTTTCTCCATGTAATGCGCTTATGACTAAGCCCAAGTCTAACCTAGTTGGAGGGAGCATAGACGGCCCCACACTTAGCCAAAAACCCGTTGGCGTTGCCAACTGAGGCTGGATGGAGCCAGTCGACGACAACTGATTGTCAGCACTGCAAATATCTCGAAGTTGCCTGCACTTGTTGCATGTTCCGAGTGGGGCAACAGATGCTGCTGCTGATGCCCCACAAAATGTATTCGCTTTAAACTATTTATACTTATAGTTTATTGAGCCAAGTTAGAAAACCCAGTGCTGCAAATGTCAACAAGTTGGACGATGACGATAGTATTGATGCCGCCTATTTTATTCGTTTTGTTGTACTTACTCGAATACAAAATCGATTGGCAACAATTTTTTGTTACGACTGTTTGCGATTTGTGTTTGAAGTTGAAGTCGAAGTCGAAGTCGGAGTTAGAGTTGGAGTCGTAGTGGGCCAGCCAACACGTCTAAAGATTATTTTTAAGGTGCGCACTTTTGAGGTTGGTCCTCCTGATTTTCCAAAATGCAACGCCTGTTAGTTTACCGTTTTCGTTTTGCTGCTGCTGCTGCCGCTGCCAATGCTGCTGCTGCCGCTGCCGCTGCTGCTGAGAGATGAGAGATGAGGTTGCATGCAACGGGCGGTCGACGTCCAAGTCAGCGTATTCGAATGCATTGAATCATGACTGCCAGCAATCGAATATCAGCAGCGTCTTTTGCACAGTGGTCTTAAAAAGGTTTGTCAATCATTATTTATGAATTAAGTTGTCAGCTTGCTCAAGTATTTAAGTAATATGTACTTACCATCAAAACTATTGAAACGAAAATATGAAACTTAAGACTTTGAACATAGTAAGTTTTTTGAAGGACTTCTAATCTTTGGATCTCAGTTATTCAAATTGATAATAAATAAACACCAGGTATCTGATAAGTCATAAGTACATAATTTGCTTTTTTAGTATATTTAGCACTTGAAAATTTATATTTGTATTTTGGGTACTTCTAAAGACACATTCCTGTTTGAAATATGAAGCTTTTTATTTAAAACTTCAACATATATGTACCCCTAAGGACATATGTTTGCACAAGTCTGTCAAAGCCTCGTCTTTGGGACATTGATGTCTAAAAATGTTCAGGCAAATGTCTGTTCGATGTTTGATGAGATACATTGTACTTTTTACTCTTATATCTTAAGAAATTTGTAATTCTCTTAAGCACGAAGTAACATAAGTTCTAGAACCATGAAGAACCGTTTCTTAGTTATATTAACAACAAGTCTTCCCGCTAAAAACTATCATAAATATCAGATTGCAGTAGTTTACAAACTGGAGTTGCCTGTTCTAACAAACTGTTCTTTTCATAAAAATCTATAGAATTAGAATTTTGTGAAATTATCTTGAGCTTGGTCCCACTGTACAGCTGATGCGGCGCGTTCTTTGACAATTTTCAACGCCTTCGTTGGATCGACATCATCGCTGCCTGCATGAGATGGCAACTGTTGCTGTTGTTGCTGATGGTTTTGGCTGTGGTGGTGGTTGGTGGTGTTGGTGGTGCTGATACTGTGTCTTATGGCTGGTGGTGCTGAAGCTGATGCTGCTGTTTGATGGCTGTAAGTCTTTGGGCTTGGGCTTGGGTATGGATTTGGGTGTTCGGCATGGCAATGGGTTTGTTTTGCCAGCGGCGCTTTGCTTCTGCTGTTGTTATTGTTGCTGATGATTTTATTATTTTTTTTCCAATGCACTTCCTATTGAGTAATATTTGATTTGCATTCCAGTTGATGCGCATCACGCTGTTCGCCTGCAATGAATTGCATTTTAATTAGATTCATGATTTTAGGTGAGGTTGGCAGAAGAGGCACCCAGAACGAACCCATTGCATACCAAACATACGATTAACCTTCGCTTGCGCTGACCTTTTCAACAAAATGTGTCTAATTTTAACTGGTACTTATAAATAGAGGTAACATTCCAATTGAGAGAGTCTTGCGGCCTAACAATTGTTTATTTGTCTCCGCTGGCCACTTAAAAATGTTACTTGCGTCAACACGATGTCAGCCTAAAACAAAAATGCCTTCGGGCTCTTCATTAACACCTTTTTTTGGTTGAGCTCAGTTGAAATTTCACAGACAGAGAATGAAATTCCATGTGCGGTTTCATTAATTGTGTTTGCCCATTGCCAAGTGGTAATAAGATGGACCAGTCCCCAATGAACATGACTTGTTACAGGTTCTTTGCCAGTTTCACAAACAAAGACATCAGCGTACATCGCACCCTCCCTTCTCCTGCCCCTGCCTCTGCCCCTGCCTGACAGTTAAGAGTTGTTTCTTTGTATGTAGGCGGTGTCTATTGGCCCTGGCAGGTTTCTAATTTCAATAATTGTTAATTGTTTTGCTGAGTGCTTTTGCCTGTAGCTGCCCAATTGATTTTGATTTGTTTTTTTTTTTTGGCATTTTAGTGTGGCATGTTAACGGATTTTTATGTTGAACGGTAGTTCGATTGACAACTAATGCACTGTTACTTCGCTGTAAATCCAGTCTTAATTTGGTTTCCAAATAGTTTCCAGTTCCTACTTCAATCCAATAAAAATAAAAACTAAACTTTACAAATTATTATATGATAATTTTTACAACTTTTCGAAACCTATTATTATATATCAATCACATAAATTTATTGATTTTCTCATAGATTTCCCATTACATGCCATAATGCCGCTTGAAAACCTCTGCAAATTGTCAAATTGTTTCAAAATATTTTACACCTTTGCTGATAGCCCGAAGCACAAATTGCACACGACTCAAAATTATGCACACTTTAGAGACGCCTTCTGTTGTCTGTGTTTAATATTGAAATTGAGTAGGTATTTCTAGGGACCAAGTTAATAGTGTGTGTTTTTGTTCAAAGGCACATTAAAAATAAAGTTATTACCTGAAAATACACACTAATCAACATAAAACATAATTTCCTTGACTACCAAAAATAAAAAAAAACAGTTAACAGCATTTGCAGCTTGCGCAACATGTTGCCAATCTGTGAGGCAACATCTCGACATGGCAGGTATTTGACTTTTGAGCACAAAAATTTACATATGACAGGATGGGAATATGAAACTCAAGTGCACTGGAGACATGTTCAATGTAAGATCAAAGCAAGGCAAAAAATACATCAAAGAATTTGCAACGTCATCAACATTATATATGCGTCATAATCCTTGGCCAGTGGCGCATCCAAAGGGGGTACTTTATCGGCTGAGTGGATAAAGGAAAGGATAATTGTTGGAAAATATTGTTGTATAAAAAACTGAACTTTATCAATTCATAGAAAAAAATAATTCTCCCTTCTGAACAACAATTCAACATCTACCAATGTCCTTGGGCATGTCCTTTGCTGCTTATGCGCTGCTTTGACGCATAGATGGAATTCAATTAAATTGCACAACGACTTGGCTTTAACTTTTCTACTGTCAGCCTAGCTGAAAAGTTGTGCAACTATTGATTGTTTTGGCCACCATTAACCTGCTCTACTTGGGCCAACAGCCACTTGAACCCAACATGCCCAGCTTGACACCGATTGCCAGCCAGCCAGAGCCAGTCAGTCAGCCACCCACTCGACTCGATGAGTAGCCTCCATGTCCATAATGTCTAAGTCTCAATCTCAATAAAGTTTGCCGGCTTAACGCCTTCGAATTCGTGTCATGGCACAAATTTGCAAGTCAAGCCAAACGGAAGTGTCGGCACATAACAAAGTGGCCCAGCCCCTGCACTCTATTGATGAGGACTTTTTGGGTCCTGCACCCTTTGCAACCCATATGCCATACGCCATATCAATGCATATCGTATGCTAAATAATTGCCCCGACCCCCACAACCGCGTCTGGCAAGGCTGTTGTATCCTTGTAAATAAGCACGCCAAAAGTTTTTGCTGTAGCCTTTTGTTTTGTCACGTCATTGTTGCAAGCGACAGGCCCCAACAAAGTCTTGTTAAACCCTTTTCGCCACTCTCCACCCCAAAAAAACACAGAATGATGCAGTGTTCCGACTGCGCCTTTTTTGGCAGTTTCCTGGCTTTTACCTTCAAAAACTGGGCTCTGATTGCATTTTGGGTGCCAAACATTTGGCAAGCGAACTGTGCAATTGGTGCCAGCGGCAAAAGTTATTTGTTTATTGATTGCCGTCATTTAAATTATACAATTTGTTTGGCTATACTATTTTATCAAGGACTTGCTGATATGGTTAGGCATTGCCTTCAGTCGCAGTTACCGCAATTTGATCGAATTTATGATAAACAAAAAGCGTTCATTAAGTTTTGCTTTGCTTTTGTTCTATATTATCAATTTGTTGGATTAACTTTTAGCAATTTCCTTCATTGGTTTCTATTTTATTATAATTTTTACTTTGACAATTCTCAGCAATTAGCAAACATAATTTACAGTTTGTAATCATCATTATAATGTCACTCTGTTGACGTAATTGCACTTTTGAGTCATCATATAACAACAACAGCAACAACAATAACAACATCAAGCAATACATCAGCTTTTACAGCTTCCGTCAGTGTGGTCATTGTGTGTGTGTCTATATAAGTATGTATGTAGTATCTTCTATCTCTGTGCATACCCTTTACCCATTACTTGAATTTTCAATCAAAAGCCTATCCAAGAAGCTTTTAAGTAGTAATATAATGTTAATTTTAGATAATATTTTATAGTTTGTAATACTATTTTTGGACAATATATTATTTATCGCTGTAAAACCACATCAACAGGGAAATTGGCAGGGAAATTTTTAATACGAATACTAGTTTTGAATTTTAGTTTCATTTTTGTATTTATTTTTCTTAACATATTTATTGAATAACACTTATGTTTAATGAATGGAGCAATGGCCTCCCTGGTCAAAATAATTTACTGGTTTGACTTTTACACATTGACAATGATACGAAGTGAATATGCCTGGGAATCGAACCCGAGTTTTTGTATGACAGAGCCAAACACCTTCTCAATAAAGTCGTCCACTTATCATTTCTTTACTAAAATTGGTAGAGCTGTCGAAGACGATTTTGTTTTTGAAAAAACTAAGGGTATCTTCTAGTCGAGCGAGCACTTACGACTAGACCATTCTCACTTGTTCGGAAATATCTTTGTTTTTGCAGTGCCGCTTCAAAGAAAATTTGCAACTTAATTTTTATGACTGGAGAGAAAATGTTGCTTGTGGTTTCTGTCTGCTGCTGCTGCTGCAGCGGTTGCTTATTATTATTATTATTTTTATTATTATTATGTCTTTTATGCACTTGTCGCTGCACAGAGCAAACAAAACGGAAAGCCAAAGGAAGCCAGCTTTATGAGGCAAAAAAGGGAAAAGGGCGCCATTGGGCTATAAAATGTAGCGGAGAAATGTCAAGTGCAGATACACAGACAGAGACAGAGACAACGACGACATAAATACATTATTGGCAGTCACTGTAGGAGTAGAGGGGTAAGGTAAGAGCAAGGTGGCAAAGTTCTCATTGCAGCGTCATCATGCACAAGTTGCCTGCAGGCGACACACACTTGCAACATTCGATGAGGCATTGCTGTTATTTTTAATTACTCGCAAGTGCAACGTGCATTACATACTTACATGCCCAAGCAACATTGTCTCACAAAAGTATCTGCCAGATACATGTAGGTTTTTTTTTATTATTAATTGTGCTCGCTTTTAAACTTGATAGTAGACATTATACTATTTGCATATGACGTCATTAGCCACGCTGTTGACATTTACGGCAATCGGGGGTCATTTAGCTATTCATTATGTTTTGGCATAGTGCATGTTTCTGAACTTTTCATTCTTTGTGCACTCGCCCCATTGTCTGCTCAAGTGTTATGTCTAAAATATACCCCTCTGGGCAGGGAAGGAGGCTTCGGCGGCACTCTATATATATATATTTATATTCTATGTATGGCTCGGGATGATTGGCGCCAAATGTCAAGGAGCTGTGGGCACAGCTTTGATCTTGTTGGCAAGCCATGTTATTAGTTGGCTTACAAGTGCTTTAGGCCAACATACATTCGCAGTGGCATATTTAAAATCTGCTGATATTTATTTATACATATTTGCTTTTTACAGTAAGTACATATAAGTATGTTAGTTTAAGTTACTGCGATTAAAAAAAAAAAGTTAATAACTATGGGGCTCACGTAAGACAAACTGCTATTTTGAATTTTATTAATTCAGCGAATCTATAAATGTTACTTAAACGAGAGTTAAAGAGAGTTTTATCATTATTTTTTAAAACAAAAAAACACAGTGAAGAAAATTTATAACAAAATTGTGGAATATACCAAAAGAAAGTGGTCTAATCTCCAAGTTTTTAAAAAAGTGGAATAATTTGTAAATCAATTTATATGAACAAAAATTATAAATATCTTTATTTTTTGTGTTTTAAAATAAAAGTTAACGAATAAGAGTTACTTCCAATTTTTATGAAAAAGCTCAAAGCATAACTTTTATTTCTGATTTATTTAATAGATATTACAACATGAATCTTATTAATAATAAATTATAATTTATAATTTAAAAATGATCTAATTGATTCTTATAATACATAACCAAAATAATTGTTAAATTTTTAATTTTTATCATAGAAATTGTAAACGTTATGGTAGTTGGTTTTCAGTAAAGTGTTCCTGTTTCAAATATGTAACATGGCTCTTTAAATTTCCCGCTGCTTAGACGCGAAAACTATCTTTAACAAACCCTTAAAGTTAGAAATTGAACATCGTTAACCTATCGTAAAAAATCCAACCACTGCTGACCAACATTGGCTGACCTCATGTCAAGTTGCCAATTGAAAGCTGGTTGCGAAATGAAGCATGTGAAAAAAAGGGAAATACCAGAGAAGACATTTATATTATCTTTGAAAAACAAAATAAGTAGTTTCTAATTACAGACAGTCAAGGTTAGGCTAGTTTAGACGGCTGCAAGGTGTGGCTTTGTTGCCAACAGAACATAACATTAAATTTTCCTATTTAATTACCAAAACATTCGAGTCCGCAAATGAGCTGAAAATGCTAGCAGGGAGCCGGTGCGGTAGCAGCCATAAATGAGTCAACGACTGGGGAAATTGCAGTGCTGACCGGGCCAAAAGCAACACCAAGTTGGTCATGCAGTCCTGGCCATTTGGCGGCACTGGCTCATAAGCCACACAGAGCAGAACGCCATGAAATAAAGAAACGAGTTAGCCAACCAACAACGTCGACCCTGTCGAGATGCTAAAGATTCTGTGGAAATGTTTATTAAAGTCGAGGATTTTATGATTATGCCGCACACAGCCAACAACCTGAACAACGTTTGGTAGCTGCTCCTGCCACTGTCGCTGCTGCTGCTGCTGCGCCTGCGTAGGCAATTAATTTGGCCAACAGCCACATCGATGAAATGCCATTCATATTGCCTGCCTGGCTGACTGCCTGACTGCCTGACTGCCTGACTGCTGCCTGCCAGCCAGCCTTTTTCAAAGAAATGCAGACGCGGAGGCAAACTTTGACTGGCTATTCAAATTTCAGTTTGGTAATTTACGTTCCGGCTCATTCGGTAATTATGTGAAAATGCTAAGCTTTTCCAGCCACTGCATTTTGGCCACAACTGAACGCCTGCCCACCTGCCCACCTGCCCACCTGCCCGCCAGCCAACCGCTGTCAATGCATGTCAACTTATTTCATTTGCAGTCGAGAAGTCTTTTTGGCTTGGCCAACTGGCAATTGCCTCCTTTTTTCTTTGCTACTAGCCATACTAGCCATTGCTTGGCCATTTGGGTGGCTGTCTTTGCTGCTTGTTGGCCCGCCTGGAAGCTGGCTCGCATGTGTGTCACTCTTTGTTGTCATATTGGCAAAACCAAATGTTGCGTTTCGTTTTGTATACTGCTTACTGTTAGAATACTGCTTAGCATTTCATATCTTGCAGACAGATATTGGTAATTTATCAAATTTGAACAGCAGCAAGGGGGCGGCAGGAGTACACAAACACATTTAAAATTTTACATTTGACAATCAAAAAGTATTAAACAATTTATGTTAATGCTGTAACAGTGCACGATATGACCATGGAGGACATGTTGACTATGCAGTAGCTAAGCTTAAATAATTGCCTGTGATTTGGTTCACGATTCGAACCAATGTTTCACCTCTCTGTTTGGATTATGAACCTAACATTTTGAAGCTCTGAAGACAGGTTTTTAGGTGAGCATTGGTTCGTCATATGCAGTAGAGTTATAACATCAAATATGTAGATACTTTTAACCCTTTATCCCAAAATTTATTTAAAAACTTTTAAGCCTGATCATCAATAAACACTCATCCTCTAATCTGATTTAAGTTGTTTTAATAATTCTAGCTAACTGAGAAATACATTTAGAAAGCTTACTTAATACAAAATATTTCTAATAATTAAAAAATTGATTGCTAAAATTAATTACATGACTTAAGAGTGTAGTATGTCACTTTGTTTGTGTCTCTTAAGCAAACTAACAACATATGCGATACTGGACAACAACATACGTCCATTTTGCAAGTAGTGTTCACTTCACTCAGTTGGTTCCACTGATCACATAAACGAAAACACAGATTGTCACACTTGGCGACAAGAAAACGGGAAACATTAATTAACCAAAATACATTTGGCAACATGACGCGCAACAGCGACAGGCGCAACAGCAACAACAACAACATATTGACGGGGGAAAGAAGAAAAGTTATGAACTATATACACAAAGTTGGGATCCAGCAAAGTGCCAGAGAAACATTTTCCCCCAATTTTTGCATATCTGCAACAACGGCAACGGCGGCAACAGCAGCAGCAGCAACAGCAACAGCAGCAACAGCAACTGCAACCACAACAGCAACAAATCAAATAAGGAAAAATGTCGCCAAACTTTTCAATTCAACTGTCAATCAGTTTGAGATAGCGGCGGTCTGGAGAGCCAGCGGCAACAATAATGACATTTATGCAAAATAGCCGACGAAACGACGAATCGACGAACCAGCCAACATACTCTGCAACGTTGTGACCTGGCTGTGAGTTTGCTGCTCTTGTTGTGAGCTGTGAGCTGGGGCGAGCCAGGCAACCCAATGCCTTGCTTTTTGCCTTTCCTGGTCACCTTTGCCATAATAATTGCACTTGCATTGCATGCAAATCAAATTGTCATCACGCTGCCATCCTCCAAACCGACTATCAGCAAAACCAGCGTCCAGCGGCTCGCTTTATTGGTCCCAAAGGAGTTCGAGTCCAACCCGACATTGACGATACTCAACACAGTCAAGCAGTCAGGCAGTCAAGCAGTCAGCCAGTCATGCAGTCAGGGCCCAAACTGAATGATCGATGACAGAGTTTGTGTTTGATTGAAAGCAATTGGTGGCACCGTCACGTGGTCTGCGTTTGTGATGGGCGCGGATGGCGGCGAAATTGTTTCGGTTTCGGTTTGGGTCTCAGGTCTCCATCTCATACTTTGTACCCATTGAAAATGGATAGAGTAGGGTATATAGGGTATGGGTTATATGTAAAAGCTAAAAGTTAAAACTGCTGATCCTAAATGAGAAGAAATCTAAGTTGGTATTATATAATAATAATTGATAATATAATAGAGTCAAGCAAGTTAAGAGAGTAATATTTATTATTAATAGGTATAATTGAATTATTAGAGACACAAACTATGCAGATGAAGCTTAGCATTTTTGAAATAAAGAGTATAAACAGAAGTTATTTAAGAAAGTAATGCTGGTAGTTGGCTAGAAAAGTATTAAATTACAGAACTTTAAATGAGTTATTAATTTTTGATTGAATCTTGCGAATCATTCAGGCATTGAATTAGCAAAAATTTCAAATAATTTATTTGGTGTAAATGTGATTTGAAATAAAACATGATTTCATTCCAATTTAAAACCAATTCGTTTTAGTCTCAAATTTGTTTTTAGTCTTAAAATCATATGCCAAAACGAATTTCAATACTGTGGTAGGATATGTTAAGATGTTCTGCGAGTAAAAACTTATTTTTGGATACCTCGGAACTGGGAATCTTCTAGTCGAGCATGCTCATCTGCAGCATTCCTGCTTCTATTTTGTCTTTTTTTTTTATTATTTTGCGAGGCAGTGCATTGTTTGCTTTTGTGTGTCTTTTCGGTAGCTCTCTTTGCAAAAATTATTGCCACACGCGGCTTGGTAGCATATAGACGACAATTTATTGTCTGGCAGTTGGCAGCTTTTGCGTTGGCGATCAGTTTATCTTAGGAGCTAGGCGCGTCTAACGGCAAATTTTGATGCAGTGCAGCCATAATTGTCATTTGTTTATTACCGCTTAACGAGTATTAGTTACTTATGTGAACAACTACTTAATTGTCTAAGCCAATTTATGATATATTGTGCTGTGTTTAAAGCGTATATTTGTGGAACTTCTCAAGTATAGTTTGCAAAACGTAATGCTGTTGCATGAAGTATTGTAATATTTTAGTTATAGCCATACCAAATAATGCCGTTTCTCACTTAAATGCAGGCAATTATCTGCTTGAGTCCTTTCTATAATTAAACGGCCACAAATATACCATATCCATGCACAGATCTCTCTCTCTCTCTCTTCACACACACATAGACATGAAAAATGGGAAGTGCAATGGCAAATCCGGGTAACAAATTAATTTGTCATATTAACAATTGCCACATAAAGTCACACGCTCGCCATACCCACCAAGATGATGATGATGATCATCATCATAATGATGACAAAGCGCAAGGGCCCAGACACCAATGACTAACTAACCAAGTTGACTAACTGCCTCAACTGAGCCTTAGCCTCCAGCAATGGCTCTGTCTGTGTTTCTATCTCTGTCCCTGTCTGTTACTCTAACTCCATCTCTGTCTCTGACTCTGGTTTGTACTTACATTGAACAATACGCAAACTTAGAGAAGCACATGTTGTTGTTGCTGTTGTTGTTGTTGCTTGCTGTGTTTGCGGGCTGTTGCATTTCGTAGATTTTTAATTGAAAAAACATGTTTTACGAGCATCGCTAACCACGACGATGACTACACCAACAACAACAACAACAACAACAACAAACAACTACAACAGCTTGAACAACAACAACTAAAAAAGATACTCTAGGGGCGCAGTCAGAGCTGAAGATGACGCTGTCGTTAGTTAAGAATCGCGCCTAACAAGTCGCGTTTAAGTACTTACTGGCGAGTTAATTTTTGCATCTAAAAATCTTTAGCAACTAGTTACAACGACTTGTATAATGAAATCCCTCAGCATTGAAATGCAGCATGACTTAATCTCTGTACAGGTAATCACACAGATTGATACATTGTGTAGTATAGCACTAAATCTTTTAGCAGATTAAATATATATTTTTAAAATGAACATTTAATTACTTTGCAATTTATGGATTAAAACCAAAATAGAATGTCTTACTGCTTTTTTAAAAAGCAAAAACATTAGTTTTAACTCTGGGAATTTACATACTTATGTGTCTTAATTAAAAAAAAACGGTTAAAAACTAGACTTTTAGCAGTTTTTTTTTAGTTTCTCAAACTGTTAAATGTTATGTATTTTCAAATTAAATTACTTTTTTGAATTATCTGCCCATTTGTTCGTTCGTACATAAGAAAATTCAATGAACTCGGGCGGGATTCTGGATTCTTTTAAAAATATCTATTGAAGTGAGTTTGGATATCGTGTTTTGAATAAAGTTTTCCATATCGAATTCTTATATTTAGTGCCCTGAAACCATTTTTCAAATCAATTATGACACTGGCAATATATACAGATACAATATAGACAATGTCACCAACTTTCCATCCCCATTTTTTAAGTTATTAACTAAATTTTATAAATCTGTTTAATACAGTAGTCCACATTAGCATAGCATACTTTTGGGCTACACTGTAGTTGTCTTAAAAGTTATGTAGTTTAAGATATGCTTTTAAGCAATTTCTATATTTTAGCATTTCTTCAACTTGCCCTAACAATTTAATTACTACTCGACTCATTCACTAATCAAATCTATACTAAACTAATGCATTTAAATAAGCGCCTACCGTTAATGGTCAAGTTTTAATTAGCAATTAACTGTGAGAGTTGCATAATCTAAATGCAAATACTAAATGCCATGTCCGAGGCAAAGCCAAAGTAGCAGACACTTTAACTTAACCAAGACCATCAGCAAGTTAAGGCAAAATGCAATAAATAAACAAAATACAAATTAAATAAATGTGCGGCATTTAAACGCAACTTGCCAGCGCTTTGCGCTAATCTTAGGCACTCCGAGAGCCGGACTCAAACTAAGACTTAGACTAAGACTTAAAGATAGAGCCAAAAGCTGGCGGGAAACGGCACACGCACATTGCAGTTGAAGTTGAAGTTGGAGTTGGACAATGATTGTGACTGGGATTGGAACTGAGGCTGAGACTCGGACTTGGACTTGGACTTGGTCTTGGTCTTGGACTGTGACACTTGGCGCATCTTTTAGCGAATGACCGCAAACGGCAGATGGGCGATTAGGCTGAAAGTCAAGTTTGAAGTTGATAGCCAGAAGACGGAGCTGCAGGAGCCTGAAGACACTAAGATAGAAAGTTGTGACCTGGCTACTGAGCCAATGAAAAATGCACGCAGCGGCTTAGCAAGAAACCGAAACAGAGAAATGCAAACTAACAGACATAACTGAATGGAAAAATCAGCCAAATAGTACAAGTAATAAAAATTAAAAATACTTGAGAGTGGAAAGCCTCTAACTTTGTACCACTGTCTTACAGTGTGTATGTGTGTTTGTTTGTGTGTGTGTGTGTGTGTATAACTAACGGATAAGCGCTGCAAAATTGACGCTGACAAGCCTAGTTGGCCAGGTTGTCCAAGTGGGCAACGTTGCGTATACTTAATCAGCGTATTCGCATCGTATGCTGTGTGTGCGTGCAACTGTTGCCATGCTGTGACTATCATTAATTTTTCATATTCATAATCATCATCTAGTCAACGTGTTTTAACGCACTCCGAGTTCACAACAACAACAGCAACCACAACAACGGCCAGACACCTTTTGCTTTGGTGTCAGAAACGCTTTTTTCTTTCACATTTTTCACGCGATTTATGCGCCTTTTTGTGGCATCAGTGCCAGTGCGAGTGCCAGTGCCCACTTCCTCTTCATTTTCACCCAGTTGCCTCTTGTGTCCATGCCACAGCCTGGCTGTTATCGCTCCATTCTCGTCTTGGTGTCGGTATCGTTGTCTGTGCCTGTGCCTGTGTCTTGCCACTTGGCTAAGATCTCTTACATGCTATGCATTCTGGCGCCCAACTAACAAAAACAATTTTTCGAAAGGCTCCTTTTTTGGCTGAGTGTTGATATTTTGATGAATGCGCATGAAAGTTGAGTATGTGCAATTAATGAGTATGTGTGTACCTGTGTGTTGATGCGAGGGTCTAGTCAAATTATATACAAAGAATGAGCCAACGATTTAGTGCGATGAAGTGAAGACACTTTGAGACACGAAATTAAATGAAACCATACCGTGTTGATGTACAGTCAATTGTGGAAGTAAAGTGGTCTTAACTGCCTGTAATATTCTTTCAAATATGTTTTCTACAGTTCGAAACTACAATATATATCTATACCCTAACAATATTAGGATAAAAGTGTAAAATAAAATCAAAAGCTTTCTACATCAACTCGTCTACTGAAGCTAATCCTATGTAGTTGATTTTAACATTTGCATTTAGGCATAAGAAGTTTTCAATATTACAAAAAGTATTTCGAAACCTAGCTCTTTAAGTTAAGACCAACAAAAAATATCTCATGTGCCAATTCCCATTGCAATTTGAGCAGCGGTAAACACTTTTAATTTCTATACCCTGTAACTATAAAAAGTATATTATTTAAAAGTCTAGAATTAAATAAATTTAAGCTTAATTATGTAACACACGTTCTATCAACTATAAACCTATAAAAGTCAAGTTCATATAGCCAACTTCAACTGTTTACTCCCTGTTCCCATTAAAAATGGGAAAAAGGGAGTTATAAAGTACTGCAAATGTATGTAACAGGCAGAAGGAGACATTTCCGACTATATAAACCATATATATTCTTGATCAGGATCAACAGCCAAGACGAACTAGCCATGTCCGTCTGTCTGTCCGTCTGTCCGAGACTATAAGAGCTAGAGACACCAAACTTGGCCTGCAGGTTCCTGTATACCATACGCAGATTAAGTTTATTTCAAATTTTGTTTTCTATATATGTAAGTATTCAGAGACTTAACTAGCTAAACATTAGCAAAATGAAGAAATTTTTTGTTTACAGCAAACAAATTTTTCTTCAAGCATACCATAAACACATTCTTAAAAATTTCTTGGCAATCGGATTGAAAACACAATTTTGTGTAGTAAGTACGGGGTACTAACTAGTCCATAAATGTTAGCTAAGGCTTACATGCTCGTTTTATTTTGTGGACATGCAAATAAATAGGTAAGCAATAAGCTTAACTAAGGTAAAGCCCAACTCGACTTGTAGAAAAAGAGTGCTAAAAGTGCGGCAATAAAAATCACAGAGCTGCGTAGAGTCGAACAGCATCGTTAAATTTGTAGAAAATAGTGTGAAAATCGACACTTACATACATACATACCATACATAGACACATGTACACATATATGGACATATGGGGTATAATATGTAAAATAAAAAGAAACTTTAAATGGCATCGCTTGAATTTGGATGGCTTAATGCTTGAACGCTTGTACAAAACACCCGAAGACAGTTTAATTACGGCGTGAAGTTGTGCACAGTCCGTCTGTTTTGTATGCAACCAACGAGCACATTGTCGATCCGTTGCCAGTCCGGTTCCAGCTGGTAACATTTCTTACTACTTGGTAGTTAAGCTTTTGCCTTTTGTTTCAGAGACTTTAGCGCGATTTGTTACCCCAGTTTGATGAGATTTTAATGCAAGCGTGAATCATAAAATCAATGCTTGATGGTCTTGGTGTCAGTTGCTTACTTTGAGTACCTGTAGCTTATGTATAGCAGTAGGTCTTATAATAATGCATTGCAAATTTTCCACTTATTTGCACACACTTTAACAGATCAAGTGTCAACCATTGGGCTTTATTGTCAATTTTGCAAACTTAAGAGGATCTTGTATTTTCTTTGATTTTATTCTCTTTTTTTAATTTTTTGAAAAAATAAAATAAAAAAGAGTATATTTGGCTTGTGAAATGTCCGTCCGTCTGTCCGTCTGTCTGTCCGTCTGTATGAACGCAGGTTTTTTCCACAGTTTTGAAGCTAGAGCAACCAAACTTGGTATACATGTTGGTATGTCCCATAGGCAGACAAAGTGTCAAGATCTCTCCCCCCCCCCCCCACTCCCACCAATTCCCCCACAAGCCGCAAAAACCGATATCTTCCACAGTTTTACAGCTAGAGTAACCAAATTTATCAAAAGGACTACTTATCACATCATTAACTGATCTGACTAAACAAAAATTGGCCACGCCCACCTCCGCCCCTACAAATGAGCAAAGTCTGTATCTCCCACACCCCTTTAGCTAGAGTCCCCAAATTTTGCAGGTTGAATTCTATTAACCTATTAAATAGATTGGATACAAATAATTTTGCCACGCCCATCCCCGCCCTTGCAATCGAGTGAAGTTTGTTTCTCGCAAAGCTGTAGAACTGGCCCAACCAAATTTGAATTGATGGCAAAACTTGAAAGATTTGAGCAAAAATACAATTGCCACGCCCACTTCTGACTCCTCAAAGAATCTCAGTATGCATTTTCTTTGTATACAACTGTAGATCTAGGCTCTAAGTATCTTTTGGAAAAATTTAATATTGTCGGCAATGCATTTTAATGATGAAGATGAAATGTTTTTTGCTGTTTTAATCAGTTTGGCCGCTTAACAACTGGCAATAACTAGCCATATATGTGTATATATGCATATGTAATTTTTGCCTTCACATTTTCTCAAGCATTCCATTAATTTCACAAATCAATTGCCAGGCCTATCGCCTGCATTCTCTGGGCCACAAAATTCTCATTACCAAACAAGACGTTTCATTAGTTTTGCAATGACTAATTACTTTGAATTACGATGGACTGCCAAGATTTTATAGCTGCATCCATCGATTGGTGAATTCGAGAACTCGTACTGCTCTGCGCTCTGCGGCGCCAATCACTTGAAAATCGCAGTCAATGCAAATAAGCATCGACTTATAGACTGAGGACCCCATGCTGTTAAAAGGCCCGGACTTCAGCGAAGTCCATGTTCAAGACCAAGTCGAGGTCTTGGCCAAATGATCAACTGCCAAGCAGTCAAATAAATTAATTGCAGAAGAGCAGCACAAAAATGCAGCAGGTATGAAAATTGCTTCATTAGATGACCAAATGATAAACAGCAACAGGAGCAGCACAAAAAACAACTCTTTAGATGATCAGTGATCAGCCAAGCAATGATCAGCAATGTGATCGACCAGCTGATCGCTTTATTAAGCCGAAAAACAAGTTGGCAGCAACTTTGACTGCATTTTAAATCAATAACCTGGCAATTAAAATCCATGCGGTGGTCCAAAACGCAACCACTGCCATTTAATAAAGTTAGCATTTGTATAATGTCTTGTCAAAAATTTATTGCCATTTTTAACTTAATGTTTAAACGTTTCTTGTTGCTGTTGTTGTTGTTGTTGTTGCTGTGATTGTTGTGTTTCGCTTGGTTGTTGTGATTGTGATTGTGATCTCTGGTATGCCGCTTGAATGGCTTGAATCAGCTTTAACTGACCGCCAGCAGCGATTGTTGTGGACATTTTGTGATCATTGTTGTAGTTGTTGTTGTTGCTTTGAGGGGGAGGGTGTTGACAATTAAAAGACATGAAGCGATTGTCAATGGACCACCATTTTAATACTCTTCCCGAAAGTATTTTAATTCGGTCATAAGCTTTGTAATCAGAGAATGAATCATTTCCGGCATTTAACATATATTTCTGAGAGGCACGAAAATCAGATTAAAAATATAATTTAGAAGATTTGCAAAATATGAACTAAGCTCACAATTATATTTATAATTTTTTAAAAATTTTTATATTTTTTTAAAAAGTTAATAGAAGCAAAAAAAATGCCATTGATCGACAAATGAAAACCCAATACAAAAAGTTCTGTTCGCATTTCCGATTCCGATAAAAGCATTCGGAATCGAAAGTATTAGCTGACTTCCAAATATTGATGCTCCTTCGGCTTATAAAGTTTTACTTTTGAGACAGTGTCTAAGAAATACTCCAGTTTTTCTTTCGAAAAAAGAAATACAAACTCAAAACGATTTGGAATGACAAGTACTTGGAAATGGGAACAAGCCTGATAATTTTTATTTTTTCTATAATAAAATAGATTTACTAGTTACTATTTTATAGATGGACAATAAAAAAAGAGTATTTATGCTGCTGACCTGCAACAAAAAGCAGTTATTTTTTGTCGGCATTCATTTGGCTTGATTGCTGACAGTTAACAGTGCGATTGGGATCTGATAAAACAGCAATTGCATAGTTTTCACCTTTTGCGAATCACCACATTGCGAATTGATTAACTTATGCAAATCTTAAAATGTTGCCACAGATCTCGCTATCACATCGCACACCCCCAACAGCGTTGTTCAATTCCTCAGACAAAACTGCGACTGCGACGAGTTGCAACTGTGACAAAAGGCGTTGCCATGCACGCTCTATCGCCGGTTTTTGTAGTATTCCCCTCAACCGACAAGCTCTCCTCCAAAATTGACTAAAGAGCTGCGACTTAAACTTTATTTTTATTTTTTTTATTACAATTTTTTTTTGGTTGTATTTCTAATTTCCATCAAGCGGCACTTTTTGGCTTTTGTGGCCAACAGACATCAGCGTCTTTGCATAGCATGGCAAAAGATTCTCATGTTTTCCTTTTGGCCAGGTCCAAAGCGACTTCGATGTCGCCGTCATCGTCATCGTCATTGTCGGCGGTGTTGGTTGATTTTCAATTTCTAATGTAGTGCACGTTACGCCCTGAAGGGATTTTTATTTTATACTTTTCAACTGTACGGTTATTTTTATTTATGCTAGAGTTGGTGCGCTTTATTGCACCGTGGAATGGTCTGTGTTAAATATGTAGCAAATTGGTTTCAATATTGAATGGGCGATAAATTGATTGATGTTAGATTGCTTGTAAATTTAAGTTATTAATAAGCGTGATGTATTAATATATAACAAATACCTGAATCATTATTCTTAAAACTAACTATTTTTTTTATTTTTTTACACTTAAATATTTATTCATAAGGAGTCTTACTTTACTGAATAAATTAAAATGTTTCATTGTTTAACTTCTTAAATGAAATCAATGTATTAAAATTATAAAGAGGTCATTAGTGAAAATTTAAAAAACAACACAATAAAAAAAAATGGTAAGAAAATTAGAAGCTTTAATTAATTTCTGCACACATTTAATATATACCTTGTATTACAAAATATAATTATAATTTATCAATTTAAGAGTGTGCAGTTCTAATATTTATAAGCTATTTTATTTTATCAAAACAAAATTGATATTAATCAATTGCCCCACTGTGCCACATAGCGCCATGTCCAAGGCTTCAGACGCCATTTGATGACAAACTTCAAACCGTTTGCATGCAATATTTGTTGTTGTCTATTTTATGATTGCTAGTTGTTTTTGTTGCTGGTGCTGGTGATGGTGGTGCTGGTGCTGGTGGTGCTGCACACTTTTAGTCATCACCATGTCAGCGGCGCAGACAGCGATCCAAACAATCAAAATGATATGCAAATATATGTAAGAGTACCGCTACGAAAAAGGCGTGGGTTAATTGTGACTTTATCATACGACAGCCAAAAGGAACAATGAAAATTCGCAATCGAAAGGAAAAAATCAAATTTATTACAAATTTAAGCATAGAAACCAACACGACAGCGGCCCTAGCGACGACTCCAAACTTCGACTCCAACTCCAACTTCAAATCCAACTTTGAATTTAACTTCAACGATGACGATGCGGCAAGTTATAGATTTCGTCATAGTTTTGGCAAGGCGAGACATGAAAATCAGCAAATAAACCTGTCAACCGACACCAACGCGATACACTGTGAACTACGAACTTGCAGACCGCCCAGTCGGCGGGTGGGCGGTGCCAAAACTAAGCCACCAAAACGTTGAAATACATAAAACACATTAACACAGCACTGGGAACGGAAATGGTCGCATGCATGTCAAGTTTTTCCCATAGCAACCAAACAGTAAGGCCCTGCAGTCGATTCAAGTTTTCGGACTGAAGCGTAACATATTCCAAAATTTAATGCAAACAACTAAGTCTACTAACAGTAACAGTAACAGGAAGACTAACTGTAAACTTAGCCCAACTGCAGACATCTCAGACACACAATTCCTGCCTGTAGAGTAGACGAAAACCACGACCCACATATTCGGCATCGGTGCGAAAGGGCAACACAATGGGACCGGCGGCTATATCCCTCACTGTAGCATGCATGGTGAAATCTTCATTCTCGATGCCATCGTTCAACCTCTCCCCGCACAGCCGCACCGAATTGATGGCTATAAAGTCATCCGGGCAATTGAAGATGCCAGCGCCAGCCTGCCCATCGGCCACCAGATCATTTTCAGCTGTAAAAAGTTCAACTTTAGCTAGATCTTTTGGATAGAGCATAAGCTTACCCTCATCCTTATTGATCAGCTGAAAGTCGGGTTGATCGCCGCCTAGTTGCTCCGTATTGTAGCTAAGACTGCATACATTTTTCGATCGTGCCAAGCATATTGCATAGTTCAGATTGTTCTATGGAAATTGGTTACATTTACATAAGATCAGCTTAAGATTTAATTTAAATTATTTACCAGATAAGTAGCCTCTCGATTCTCTACAATACTACCATCCACATCGTAGTTAAAGGACTTGATAACACCCTCACCATCATTGTAGTATTGTAAACAATTATCAGGTGCCAGATCATCTTCAACTTGAGTGATCTTAATATTGAACGATCGACCACCGCTTGAGACTTTGACAAATACCGATAGATAAACCTTGGCTTCGTTAGAATCACCAACGTGCACATAAACTAGAAGATGGATGTAGAAAGTCAATGAAAGATTAGCTGTTAATATTAGTAGTACTCACTATGTTGACCTGTATTGATGCCACAAAGTATGGGTATCTGGAAATTGGCATTGTGTCCAGATATGATGAACTGATCATCAAGGCAATCGCCATTTGTAGGGCGACTAAGCTGTAAAGGACGATAGAGTGGAAGATCAGTGACATGCAGGATAGAGAAATATAAGAATTTATAATTGTGATATTAAATAGACTCAGTGATAAGTGATCTTTGGAACTAAGAGCCAATGATGAGATTCACTCCTGTATTCTTACAGTCCTAAAATATACAGATTGATCAGTGATCTTTGAGGAAAAGAGTTAGTGATAAGTGATCAGTGATCTTTGGAGCCAAAAGCGAGGGATCTGCAATCTTAAAGATCTCTTACAATAAAATAAGTGTACCTCAAACATTTGAAAATCCAAACGCAGCTGCTGCACACCTTTTCTCACATTGATGATCAGCACACAGATCATCATTTCGCGCACCGCTTGCGGATAGTTGGGACTCTCAAAGTATACGGTCTGCTGGCTGGTAACATCACCGCAGCCATTAACAACTGAAAGCGAAAGCAGATTAATATAAACACCTGATAAACCACAAGCAACCACACCAATGATCACTTAATATTGATGATCCTACTCACAGATGCAACAGGCGCCAACACCCTCGGCACAACTTTCGGTGGGTATGCCACCCAGACTTTTGCATTCAAACTCGTGATAGCAGACACCCTCCATGGTGCGTATGTTGCCCATGGAGACGGTGCACTTGGTATTGGCAAACTTGATCACCTCGAAGAGACTTAAAAAGCCTTTGCCCTTGGATTTGGGTGCGCTGGGCTGTTTTAATATAAGATTCGCTTCGATCGGAGAGCCAAATATGAGCTGCTTCAGCTTGTTGGCCAACTTGCCGGGAAACGTTTGTGGCTGCATAATGGATGTGCGCGTTGTGGAGGGTGTGGGAGGCATTGAGGGCAATCCCATCGAAGGTTTTACCGTTGGCATTTTGCTAGGCATCATTTCTGCGGGTGGTGTGGGCATCATATCGGTAGCTGGTGGTGGCTCTGGTGGATCAACGGGATCTATTGGACGCATTGGAATCGTTGGCTCGGGTCCTTCGGGTTCTGTGGGTGCTGGCTCTGTTGGCTCTGCCGGCATCTCTGTTATAACTGGAGGCGCCATGGTCACCTCCGGTTCCGTCTGCTGTGCATATTTGTGTGGCCAAAAGCCTGGCTGAAAGCGTAGGGTGTAATGATAGCCAATGCCATCGACGGACATGCCACCAAGTCGATGTGTTGCTCTTGTGGCGCTGCCACGCCTACTCTTCTTCACGCCCATTGTCACAAAATCACGTCGATCATCGTCACCGACCACGCCCACATAATATAGCGTCAAAACGAGAGCGCTTATCAATGCATCGCGTTTTGACAACATTATTAACGGAACTTCACTCAGCGACTGCCTGAAGAATGCCCCAAGCTGCAAAAAACGCTATTGGGGCTTCATCTTCAGCCTCAGCCTCAGACTCTGCTTGCAACATGTTTGCTGCTGCTGCTGCATGTTTTCTTTGGCTTTATTAGAGCATTAATTGTAGTCCCCACCAACGATGTTGTCGTTGTCATCGTCATCGTCGTCGGCTTTCCAGCTTTTCCCATCTTTGCTGCTGCTGCTGCTGGGCAACCTTCACTTTTGCAGCATTTTTTTTTTTTAAAGTCGACAATCAAACAACAAAGTCACGCTATTGTGATCGCACATGTGCCCCGTGTTGAGTGCTTGCCTCTTGTGGCAAGTTGCACTTTTTGCTCTTCTTGCTGTTCTTGCTCTGGCAGTAACAATTGAGCTGCCAACAAGCCAGCAGAGACTATGTAAAATATTTTTGCAAATTACCTCAAAATTGTGCACTTTTTTTCATATAACGCTTTTGACTTTGAGTTTTGGGAGGTCTGAGAAAAAATCTTATTAAAATGCTGAGAACATGACTTGGCAAACAGGAAATAAAAGTCGCTTGAAAAAGTCAAGTTGTCATAACTCAGTTACACATTTTTCCCAAATAATGACAGATAATAGCTCAATTATTAGAATAATTTAAGCAAGTTACCTATTTATTTTTATAATCTAAACAAGTTTAAGAATTTTTTATAAATTTAGAAAACATGCTTAATATCTGTAATGCAACAAAACTTGGATTCTACTCAGCAGTATATAATGATAAAGTAAATCTATATACACATATAAAATGATTATTTTATAAAATTGTTAATTTTTATTATGCTCAAGCATTTTCATTTATGTCTTCAAAGTGAGATTTGATTATAAAAAGACAGAAACTGCGCTATAACAAAGAACAATATAGATCGGGCTTTCAGCTATGACTTCGGATTGCAATCGAACTAAATCGCGCTAAAAACCGAAAGACCACTTTGAAAGACCACACCAAATGATTGCGTCTTTCGAGTAAATGTATGGGAGATATTCCTATTCCTAATCAAATTGAATTTCTTTAAAATTAAGTTGAATTTCAGTTGCAACAATTGTAAATTTTCAATTTGTTAAGACAAACTTGCCTCGCAAAACGACCTTAATATGTTTTATAATAAAACTTGTTTACTTGAGATGAACTGCATGCAAATCTATTGTATGTAAATAAATAGACTTTGCCCTTTGCACGATTTGAATAACATCATTGATCACGAAATGCATAAAACCGAGTTTTGCCTCATTAAAACTAACAGCTTATAATCATAATGTTTAAAAAACTAAACGCCCACATTGTTGCGTCTAAATATCTACGAGTATCATATTTATTTTTAACATTTTTACTTTGTTTGTCAAGTGCGCAATTATTGCTATTTTTTATGCCAAGCTGCTTAGATGCGACAAAAATAACTT
The DNA here is from genome assembly GCA_949708635.1 of Hirtodrosophila cameraria. Lineage (NCBI taxonomy): Eukaryota > Metazoa > Arthropoda > Insecta > Diptera > Drosophilidae > Hirtodrosophila > Hirtodrosophila cameraria. The sequence continues at coordinate 75,754,968 of OX453089.1, read as the reverse complement.
CAACAGCAGCTGCGAGTTGTTTATAATGTTGTTGTTGTTGTTGTTGTTGTACCAATTGCAGTTGACGTTGCCAACAATTAACAATTTTAACCTTGTTGTGCATGATGCATATGCCATCCCATAGTGCTCCTCTTATACATTATGATCATGATCATGATAATGATGCATGTGCATTAAAAGCTGCTAAATGATTTCAATTTTGATTTTGATTTTAATTTCGGTGTTCGTTTCGCAGTTGCATGTTGCTGCATTTGCAAACTTTTAGAGCTCCTCAATTAAAATGATTTCAATTTTATGAAATTCGCGCACAGTGGGGCCTTCTGCCTTTCTTTGATGCAAAAATGAAGAGAGTGCTTCGAAAAGGTTCTTCGAAATTCGAATTATATAAAGTCTATTTAATTTCTGATTAAACTACACACATTTGTGATTTGTATAATCGAAGAAATAATAAAATATGTACTTTAACATTTTCATTGCATTTATATTACTTGAGTCACGTTTTGGTCTCGCGTCCCACTGTGCAACTTTGCAATCTTTGATTTAAGCCAGGCTTAAGTGCGCCAGCTAATTCGTTAGACATTGATGTTTCTCATTTGCATACTCAATTGCTATTTCGCTGGCAATAGTCTCATTAGGTACTATTAATTATGAAAGTTTTAATTGATTTGGAATCGAATGGCGTCGCATCGAAACTTATGCATACATTTTGCAATCGATACCGAATCGATTCGTGTAACATCGCATCGTTAGCATTTAATTTATTTGAAAGTAATTGTCTTAAACGCAAACTGACATCGATGGGGCTGTTGGTATTTGCCATAACGATCTGTGTATGACTCTGAGTTATTCAAGTGCTGAGGAGCACTCAAGTAAATAACATACTACTAGTCGAAAACCAGGAAAACGTGTTTGCATTTATTTTATTGATATTGAAGTTAGAAAGTTATTACGGCAAAAACATTGTGAAATAATGTTAAAGAACGAGCAATCTGCATTTCGATTAGAATGTTCAATTTACATATCAACACAGCACCATGTACACAGAATAATTTTAAATATTTATTATTTAGTTTATTTATTGCAGTTAAAAATATTGTTTTGCTCATTAATGTGATTTATGTTGCCAATTATCGATGACCGCTATTAATAAAAGTCAAAGTGAATGATAATTTTATTCATCTAGCTGATAAATGAATGCAGTGAACAATCCAAGATCAAATGGTTTCAGTATTGATCAATTTATTAGTGTCTGAAGGCTAGGAAGAGCATTTTCTATATTTGAAACTTAATTCAAAATAAAATTTCATGAGAATACGTTTATGAGTTTAATGGCAAACAATTAACTTAAGATTTAAATTGAAAACAAAGTTATTAAATTTTGCTCATGAACTAATGAGATCAGTTTTGAAATCTGCGAAATATCTTCTTCAAAAATGTTAGAAAAAGAAGAAAGCAGAAGAGAATATTGCATTTAAAATCTTTTGACCTTTTGAAAAATTCTAAATAATTTCACATTTTTGCAAAGAGCTGCAATAGATTAATTTGAAAATTATATACCAAACAAATATATTTTCCCATACTGCTGATATTTGCAGAACTCTTGAACATTAGTGTTTAACTGTTGCTTCAGCTGTATCCATCAACGTCCAACACTCTAAGCTTGAGGGCAGCAACTGCTGCCTCGAAGTCTACTCTTGCAGCTCCAAACTTCAAGTTCCAAGTTCCAAGTTCCAAACTCCACACAGGGAACACGTACAGACAATTCGCATCCATTAATTGAATCAAATCGAACGTTACGCATGCGTCACGTCAAATGACAAAGGGAGCCGCCAATGTTCATATGCAATAACTGGGAGAGGCTTACACATGTGCTGCTCTGTGGAGGATGATGATGACACGATGTTACTGTGATGTGAACAGAACAAGCCAAGCCAAGCCAAACCAAGCCACGCCACAACAGGCCAGAATAGAGTCAAACAGAACTGGCCAGGAAGCCCACTTCAGACAGCAGCATTGTGTGCACAATATTGTTATTGCTATTATGTTATGTATTTGTATGGGCAAAGTGGAAATCGCAGTTGGAGCGCAAGAAGTCTTTTAGTGGGTGTAGGGATGTGTGGCAGTAGAAGTGGGAAATGAAGATGGAGGAGCTGGTTGTGATCAGCAAACTGATCAGCACTTGGCAAACGGCAAATCAAAACCATGGTAAAACCCACTTAATTGACATTTAGTGGACACTCGAATGCGAATGCGACTCCGAATGCAAATTCTGGAGGATGAGCAGCAGCTGCAGTGCCAAAGAGAAGCTGCGTTAAACGGCAAGAACGATGCACATCAGCGCAATAGTCGTAAGTAGTATTCCTTTTGGACTGCTGTCCATTTGTTGAATGGTCTGGCATTCTAATGCGACTTCAGCTCCAAAGCTCCACGCCAATGATGATGTTGATAATGAGCTTGTTGTTTGCCTCCTAGTTTCTGCTATTGCTGTTCCAGTCATGATTTCTGAAGATCCAGCAGCAATAGCAACAGCAGCAGCAGCAGACATCATTACAATATAATTGATGGGTTATAGCCCAGTAACGGTAAGTCCAAAAGTTTTTTTTTAGCATTTTGGCTTTTTGGTCAACTCGTTGCCAAAACGTTCTGCTTGGCTTATGGAAATTATTATTGTTTCGTTTTGACAGCACACAAGTTGTGCGTATGCATATGCATGGATATGGGACTTAATGCCACCAAATCGGGTGAAAAATGTGCATATTTGACATAGAAAACTACTTTGCAAATGCGGCATGTGGTTTGGGTGGTGCTTCATTGGCAATTGGCCACATTGCCCCCGATAGTTATCTATTTATAGAGTATGCAGTAAGTGCGGTTCTCTAAAGCTGTGATAATAACAATTATTTTGGATTTATTTGATAATATTTTTAAAGAATTGTAAATTCCAACACTATTTGAACACACGTGAGAATGATCATTAGTTGTTCAAATTTCGATTTTTAATCAACCATGTCTTTCGGTATCGAAAAACAACTTCAAGAACAACGATAGCTCTACTCCTCAACTTAACTAACATCTTTCCAAATGATCAGCTTTAATAACTGACTTTCAAAATTAATTTGCTTATAAAAAACGTTGCAGTTTCAATGCCAAAATCATGAAATATTCAAGATTTTGACCTGCATAGCTTCTGGACCGCATCGCCAGCAAATCCCGTTCAGCCTTATAAACAACAAAAATCTTTCAATGTCATTTTTGTTGAAACAAAGACTCAGAGCGGTCACTGAAAGTGTCTTAAATCGGACCATTTAAGCAAAAAAAAAACACCAGAAATTGCATAGCAACTTTTGCGGTTACGCTGCTTTTTTTTCGTTATGGTTATTTTGTGCTTTTTGTTGTGGTCTTAGTTATAATGCCGCCTAAACCGCAGCTGTGGCCAATTTTTTATTAAGGTTTGCAACGTTGCACGCACCACAAACGAGCGTAGCAGCAACGACGAGCGATTTGCAACTTTCCATAAATGGTGCGTAAATTAAATGTTTTATTATTATAATGAAATGGAGTATAAGTATTGGGGAAGTGTGTGCAAATGATGCGCTGTAAAAATAAAGATTAAGAACATTTGCAATTCGTTCAAAATAAAAATTCTATATATTTACGAAAGACTTTAAAGAAAATAAAAGAATAACAAAATTTTAATAAATATAACTTGAAAACATTTATAAACAAATATGCTTAAACATTAGCCAATTTTTAAATATATTTTTTTTAAATTCAGAAAATTTAAAACAGTTTTGTATAATTAAAAATAATATAAAAATGTTTAATTAGCATTTTTGCTAATTTCCATTCGATTGAATGTGTTTTTTGGAAAAAAAATATATTTTTAAATTTCGAAGTAAAAAAAATATTACTCTTGAACTGTAAGATATACTCATAAACGTTCTGGGTATTATATAAAGGATGTTTAATTGCCTATTTATGAAATTCTTGTTTTATTTGAATTTGCGGCTAAAACTGAAGATATATACATAAACATAACCCCACATTACAAAAAACAGCAATTGTTTCAAAAAAACAAAAAAACTGCACGTAGTTTTCGAAAACAGAAAATTATGCTTTATTTTGGATTGGATATACCATATACCCAAGTCCACTATTTAAACTTGGGCAACAAAAACACTGTCAGCCTGTGTAATAGTTGTACAGTTCTAAATTTATAGACAGTTTTATCAATGCAAACAATTAAATGGTATTTCAAATATATTTTTTAGTAGCCAAACTGAGATTTTTCATTATTTATTGTAGCGCTCCAAAAAGTGCGTCTCAGCCCATTAATGCTAAATTTGGCTAATTTTGTGTTTGTCAGACCATGCACAAATTGCCCCAAAAGGATGCGAGGCGGAAGCTTTTGGTGCATTGTTGTTGCTGTTTGGCAATGCGGCCATTGCCTTTGGCTTTTTTTGGCAACATGTTGCAGCAACACTTGCTGTTGGCCGGCACAGGGACCGGGAGCAGTACCGTGCTCCTTTGTTTAAGCGTTTGACTCCTGTGCGTGGCTTGCGGTTTTTTTCTCTTGAGATTGCCCATAGCGTTCCTCAAACAGCAGCACATTGATCAAGATCCATAATGAGCGATAACTGCAGTTGGAGGTTTTTTTATTGTAGTTGTTGATGTTGTTGTTGTTGGTTTCTTTGTTAGTTTGCTTTTGTTTCGTCCTGAGATTGAGCGCGGTTTTTTTCGATGGCTTAGTTACGTATCTTTCGGATGCAGAGCCTAATATCCGCATATCGTATGGCTATACAGCTTGTAGCGGCATTTTTTATTTTGGTTTTTGTTTTTTATGTGTATATGTGCATGTGTGTGTGTGTGTGTGTGTGTGTGTTGTTGTGTTTGTCTCTGTGGCGCTGCAAAATTAAACTGTTAACTTGCCATGTTTAGCTGCCATTGTTTGGCCTGTCCAGACATTGTTTTGGCTCTGTCTTAGCTCGTGGGTTACATATGTACATATGTAAGAGTATGTCTTGTATCTGTGATACAAGTATGTGTATCTATCTGGTATCTGTATCGCTATCTAATCGCTTTCTAATGGCCTCAGCTCGCCCGGCGATCTATGTTACCTGTCAGCGGCGCTTGTTTGCTTAATAGATTTCTGGCTACCAATATTTTTTTTCTTCTTTTTTTGTTGTTGTTGTTTTGTGCGCCGCCAACCCATTTTAAACATATTAATAAATTAGAAAATCTTTTTGCTGCCGTTTTCCGTCTGTTGCTGGCCTTTAAACTTTATTGCATGGAAAATTGCATGTTGATCGGTGGATTGGCCGTTTGCAACTTGGCCAAAAGCAACCTTCAAAATTAAGTTGTCTTGTTTAGTTATTTATTTTTAATTACTGCCAGATCTGATCGCAGTTTTTTGTTGTTGTTGTTGTTGCAGTCCATGTAATTAATTACCAATTCAAGTGTGATGAACTTTAAGCGCATTTTGATAGTACCTTTTTAGTTTTAGGACTTAGGCCAACAAATTGTGCATAAATCAACATTAATCAACAATTGACAGATGAATTGTATTATCGTGAGAAGATTGTTAACATAGTAACCCAAATGTGAAGAAATAAGTTTACTTTAATACCGCTATACATATTCTGTTCTAAGTAATAGATACTTTTTTTTGTGCTAGCGAAAGCCAACTTATCTAATTAAAGTACCGGATGCAGTGAAGTTTATGCTGCACACTTTTACATTTCTTATTAATCTGCCAAAAACTTCACCATATATCATCTCCATTTAAATTATCCAGACACTCCAGGCTCCACTGAAAACAACATGCCTAGGCATTTGCTCAAGTAAAATGCATTTCCGTCAAGTTATTTGCTAAATTATGCAAAAATTATTACATTCAATATGTTAGAGTCATACATCAAGCATTTAGCAACTTTCTACATCTGCATAATAAATTGAATACATCAGAAACTATAAATAATTGCCAACAACTGCAAACAAGCAACAAGTTCAGCCAACAAATGAAGAAATTTTGTTAGAATTGGGATTTTTGAAATATGTACTCATATGTATGTCTGCAAGTGTGTGTGTGTTGTCAGTGCCTCGCAGCGAAGGCTAATGGCCCCAGACAACAACAACAACAACAGCTTACAAGTTGGCCAACTGTGCGAGACAAGTGCAGGTAACACCATCACCTGTTTTCACCCTGTACACAAACCACACGAGACGTCAAATCTAACAGGTAAATCGTTAACAAATGCCAATATTAATCCAAAGACCAGTTAGAAAATTAAAGCTGCTCCAAAAATCATTATTTTATAGTTGAATATTTATTATAGAGTTACATAAGTTTTACTGCATATAATGTTTTTCAATAGTTATTGGCAATAGCATTTTTAATGAACGGAAAGTTTACTTTTCGACGATGACTTTAACAATAGTTTTAGTGGTTTATTTTTTTTTATAGAGTCATCTTAAAACTTTCAAAAACATCGGATTTAAATTGAAAATAAAATCAATATTAAAAGAGAAGCAAGTTATTTTGAAAACTGAAGCTGACTATCGAAAATATCGGGTGAGACTCAATAGTTTTTAAGCATTAGCTTACTCAATCTCTAAGTTCAGTTTCCAGCTTGGATTAATTTTTAATAATTTTTAACAAAAATTGTAGTGTAATAAAAACTCGGCAAAGCCGAGCCAAAGTGACACATGTGTGTGCCACAAGCCAGAAGATGACCGCGACCGCGACGGCGACGCACGACAGAGTCAAAGGCAGAGTCAGACCCAGAGACAGAGGCAGGGGCAGAGGCAGAGACAGAGGTAGAAGTAGAGGTAGAGGCCAGGCAATCGGGCAAACTGTCAGACATGGTGCGTTGTGTGCCAAAAGAGCAACCGCAGCAACAGGCAAGTTGCAAGTTGCAACTGGCAAGCAACAGACATCGGACATGGACAAACGACAGACGACAGACGACAGCCGACAAGCAACAGGCGCAAGTCAAGTGAATGGCCAATGACCACCAAATTGGCAGTAAAGCATACAAAAATAACTTCAAATGGTCAAAAGGTTAACAAAATCAAGCAGTTTGCGCAAAAAGAACAAGATGTGCGCAGGAGCAGAAGGCGGGCGGGGGGCCGGGCTGAGTTTGTTTGGGACCTGGGCTGCGGCTGCGGCTGCTGCAGTTGTTCCCGCCAGTCAGCAGCATGCGCAACATGCTGCCAGCATTCCGTCAGTGGCGTCGGCTGTTGTTGCTGCTGCTGCTGCTGCTGCGACGGCAGCAACATAATCCCCCAGCCGATGCATTTTTGCACACACAACTAAAAAATGATTAATGAGTTGCCTCATTACTTTGCGAAAATCAATGTCGCGCATATTCTGTGGGCCAGAAGGTAGCTTGTTGCAAGCCAATGGAGTCGCCACTTGGCCATGTTGTCGTTGTCGTTAGGCATGTTGCTGCCGTTGGCCGTCGGCGTTACCATCGCCTCGTCGCATAATAAATCGATCATATTTTTTAAGCAGACTCAAATATCAAAACGTCAGCGATGATTCTGTTGCTGATTCTGATTCTGATTCTGATCAACAGCGACAATCTGCTCCTGTCGCACACGATGTTTTCGTTGGCGACGCCAGAGATGCCTCAGACATGGCCACATGTGTTGTCAGCAACCTTGGAGCACCATGCGATCTCTGTGATCGAGTGACTGACTCTGACTCTGAAGCTGAAGCTGACTCTGTATCTAAATCTGAGTGATTTTGCAGTCGCGCTTCGTGGTTGTGGCTTTTTTTAATTGCGGTCGCGCGCCTGCTACCAGTCCCAGTTTGAGGTCTGAATCTGGTCTGGATCTGGATCTGAATCTGGTTGTATAGCGTTTGTGGTGCTGACTGATTTTATTTATTAAACTGTTGACATTCTGTTTACTGTTTACTCTGGCTGCTACTGCCACTGCTGGCGCTGTGCTCCTTTTGATTCCATCAACCGATATCGATATCAACAGCTTCGGTGGCGCCTGCAACGGTTAAATTTATTGCGGCTTGTTGTAATTGATTAACTTGATGGCAAGCTAAGACTTATTGTCCACAGCTTTGATCTTATGCTTTGCACAAACTCTTGGTTATACAGAAGACGATAAAAGTTAAGAGCTGTATACGAAATTTGAAATTTTGTATAGCTGGGGAATGGTAAAGTTCGTAGTATCTTTAGAAAAGTTTGAGAATTTGCCGTGCATCCTGAAAATTTAAACATTTGTATATCAAAGTTTCTACTTACATAAATTATAGAATTTTTTGAATAAATATATATATTCCTGTTTTAATTTTAAATAATAAGCAAACTATTAATATTTAGTTTAGATCTTTTAGACCTATTCAATATTCGGATTTGATTTTTCATTTTATACTTTTTCATATCGATTTCATAAACCATTTTAATATAACTTAACATCAACATTATAGATTAATATAATTAGCCTGGGATATTATATCATTTATCAGCAACCACATTTGTGCTCTATTTATATTATTGAGCCACATGCGAGTTCATAGCTCGATATCATAATCGTTAAAGTGAAAGTGTGAAATAATAAAACGTGCATTATCAACGCGCTTTAAATACACAAAGATAGAAAATTATTATCATTACACATAAGATATTTATTTTAAATCGAGCCGAGCGGTAATTGAACAAACGATATATAAGAGGCCAATAAACCAATGCGATTGAACTCTTTATCGCTAGGGTTACATATAAACAGACTTGTATCAAACAAATATTGTAAATCTATAAAAAGACGAATATGAACTAGTGCCAAATTGAATTATCTTGAGTTGGGCAACATAATTTATGACCTTTATCAAAGACAGACTGCTTAAAGTTTACCTTTCCCACATGAGATAAACACGCCTCTGAACCGCAAAGTATATTGATATCTATTACAATTAGATAAAACGGACACAACGAGTTATTAAAGTGAAGCAACAAGAAATGATTGTTGCTGTTGCGGCACAAACAAGTTGAATGGCATTGCAAATGCGCAACAAGAACTGCAGCAAGGGAAGATTGCTGCTGCTGCAACAGCAACAACAGCAACAGCAGCAGCAGCAACAGCAGCAACAGCAGCAGCAGCCAAGTGCCAGCAGCAGTTTGATTGTTATTGCCAATGAATGAATGCACTTGCTGCTGCTTTTGTCTGGTAGGATTGTCTGGCAGACGAGCAGCAAGTCAAGCAACCAGCAACCAGCTCCAGCTCCAGCCACCAACTTCATTTCATCTTCATAACAGCGCCAGGGGGCATGCAACACATTTTGCGGTCTGCTGTGTTGTAGCTTCTGCTGCCATTGTTTTCACTTGTGCTGCTGCCCTTTGTTGTTGCGTAAACCCAGGGGGTGTTGATGTTATTGTTGTTGCTGCTTTTCCTGGTTGCTCCTGCTGCTGCTGCTGTTGCTGTTGCATTTGGTATTTACAAATGTGTTGGCAATGAATTTGCCGGCATGACACAAACAACATTTCCGTTTGGCATCATATTGTTACCCCATACTTTTCACTTGACTCCGTTAGATCCTGGCAATTGCAGCTCCAACTCCAACTCATTGTCACTGACATTTTCACACTTTCCTTTGGAGTGGGCGAAAAACTCGTTAGCTCACTAACAGATGCTGCCCGACAAGGGATTGCCATAATCCTTGTGTTCTGATCCTTATGATTTATTGTTGTCGCCTTGTTATGGGTTTTATGAGCAGCTGAGTTCAATTTCATCCTTAAATGCAATATGAATTGTAAATTCCACAATTTCTAACATCAATTTAAAGTTCAAGAATTAGTGGCATAATGTTATTTCAAGTCAGATATAAAGCCAAATAAAAACAGATTTTTTCTTTTTACCAATGTTGAAATAAAAAACAAGCTATAAATTCATCAAAATAATAAAATAATCTAAATTTAAAAAAAATAACAAGAAACTTAACATGTTGTTGAAAATGGCATCTTTTTTTGGAAGAATTTCAAAGAAAACTGACTCCTTTCGGTACTCTTTGTTAAGCTAATCCATGCAAATTGCCGTAGATTAAACTACTCAGCAACCGTTTAGAACATGCTTTAAAACTTTAGCATGTTTCACATACTTTACAAGGGCAATCTGTTGAAATGTTCAACACCCCTTTTTAATAAAAGCATAAAATTGATAAACGCCGCTTGACAATTGTCCATTGTTCTGGTGCTGAAATACAACATAACTACATAAATTAATGTACAATACATACAATACTTGTATAGTGGTCGTACAACAAGCGTAAAAACAAGCGATATGAGGCAGTGTCGACAGCAGGAATCGCCACTTCTTCAATTGATTTTGAAAGAGGCAGAACTAAACGACTTTGTTGGTGGCCAATGGTCAGCACAGTACAGAGTGGAGTAGAGAGGAGGAGTACGGGGTGGAAAGTGGAGACAAAAACAACAGCAGAACGGACAGGGAACAATTGGAACAATGGGCAAACTGAATAACGTGGGGTATTGTATGGCACATATTGAATGAATTGATATCGTTGGCTATTGGTATTGGTATTTTGATATTGGTATTGGCTGGCATTGTGTTCTGCACTCAAGCACAATAAAAAAAAAGAAAAGGCAAAAACAAAATTAAAATCGTATCAATTGAAACCAGTTTCGATGTCGTTGTTAACACATGTTGGCCGGCTCGAAAATCTGCTGCCAATTGGTAGACATATAAATTTTCAAATGCCAGTAGCAGGACTGTTTGTAAAAGTCATTTTCAGTAGGCTATGGCTTTAAAGCTGGAAGCAGTTTGATAGGTTAGTGCCGAAACTAAAAACTATATACACACGCTCATTTTTATTTCGTAAGTCAACGAGCAGTAAAAATAAATACAAATTTTTGAAAAATTGTAAGTGGTTGCATAATGTCCAACCTTCAAGATGTACCGCTTGCCGAGCCAGAAAACATGTCGACTGCTGACCAAGACACTACCGGAACCAAAACTAATTCACTGAAACGCTTCTTTAAGATTGGCAAGAAATCCAATGCAAGTCAGGAGGATGTGAGTGCCATAGAAGACGAGGCCAACAAGGATGCTACCAAGCCTGGCAGCATAAGTCGCCTTTTGACCCGTTTCAAGGGCACTACCAAGCCAGGTGTTTATCTGTCTTTCACTTTAGTTAATACAGCAGTTAACATATTATGCTTTACAGATTCGAATGATCCCACTTCTAGCCTCAACTTGGAGGATACCACTGCCAGACCGTTGCCCAACGCCAAGCCCACTTTGAAGACTTCAATATCCGGCTATTGGAAGTTACTTTTTCATCGCCAGAAGGCAGCCAATCGCCAGGGCCTAGATGCCGAACAGCAGCCGGCAATGGAGCAGTTGATGGATATTACCGTCCTGCAGCAGGTACAGCAGGAGCAGCAAACTGATCCAACTAACACTGAAGATGTGTTATCAGAAACACCAGCTACATCGCTGCATGAAATAAATAAGTCGCAATTGAAATGCGTACCCGAGTTGCTGCAAGATGTTCAAATGCTAACCGTTTCGGAAGAAATTATCGATCCATCGATTGTGGACAACAAAGAAAATTAGGTTTGAACTGTAATCTACACAAATTAGTTGTTATTCAATTTGTTAGGTCTTGCCAGCCATCTGCCCTGCACTGCCAACACATTTTGATTGATTCAAAAGTATTATATGTTTAACATATCTGTAACACATACATAAATACACATACATATGTAACCCACTTGTTCAACTGCAGCCTAGCTTTAAATTGATTTCAAAATGCTAAATAAAGCATTTGCAAAATTAAGTAGAATATTTATATTTATTTATAGTATTGCCACCCCCCATTCACAGTTTGTAAACCGATGCCAACTTGGCTTACAATCAGTTCAAAAGGTTAGTTAAATCTTTTGTTAAAGTGACTCTTGGTTTTGATTTCCCCCCTTTTTGTTTTTGGTGCCAGCCTGACGCAGGTTAAAAGGTGCCGCATAAGCCAGACAAAAGTCTTGGGCAACCCCTAAATATATGTACATAGTTTTCACTTTCCAAAGAAGCCTTAAAATGAGACACCCTATAGACTTAACAGACAATTTGTACCTGTGAATTTAATTGTAGAATTTGTTGAATAACATCTACTGAATTCAAAGCCAAAATATTAACATTTCTATGGGTCTTTTCTCAATATTTTAGTGGATCGAAACTAATGAAGGTTTAAGTTGTAGATAATGATTGTTTTTTCTTTTAATATTTCACTATAGAATTTAATACAAACAGTTGAGTTTTTTAAGAAAATATGTAAATTGTGGCACTCTGGCCATCTTTTAAAATACATAGTTTCGAACTTAATTAATCTTTCTTAAATTAAACTAGCTGACCCGCCCAAAAATTGATAAAATTATTAACGAACTGAGTTTTCTAAATACGGTGAATCACATGGTTAAGTAATTTTCTGTGAAACATTTTTCGAAAATTTATAACAACCTTATTCTCTACATTTTGCAACCAAGGGTTCAAGTCGGTAAAACACGTGTCAAACGATTTTGGATCTAGATTTTTAAGGTAAATAAGATAATAACAAAAGATTTGTGCAAAAAATTTCACAAACTTTCCTTCTGCGCTTTTAAGTTGTGATTCAATACAAGTCCAATAGAAAAATGTCTATGCAAATCGGATATTTATCCGATTATATTAATTATATTAAGCCGAGTCAAGCGCAAACAGATTCCATTTCAATATTTTTTTATAAGTCCTATAGAAGATTCTTTGGCTTAGTTCCCATACGATTATGACATGCACAGCATATTTACGGTATATTTAGAACAACCCACAACAATTTATAGAAAGTCTCCAAAGGAAAACTTGTTGCGTTTGCTAAGAACAGCTGAGATTATTTACAAACATTGCGCACTAACTGCGCAAACTCAACTCAAACGCAATTGATAAGGAATGTTGTAAATATTTACATGCGAGCTGACCAAAACAAACACTTGTTGCTCTTGTTGCCACATCAGAGAAATGGGGAAGAGTGGAAAGCCGCGAAGTACTGCGAAAAAAGCCAAGTAAACATTTGTTGTGCGCATGTTCCAATTGCAGCTGGTTTACACACAATTTTTTGGACCGCTTTCGGGGTGAGTGTTAATCAGCAGTTGGAAAAGTGGGTCAGCACTCACCCCGCAGCATGTTTCGGCAATAAAATTCAAATACTTTTTAATAATAAAATAAAGAAAAATTATAAAAAATTGTTCAAATTAAAAGGTAAGTTAAATATATATGTATGCTTAAAAGTTGTACTAAAGAAAATTGGAGCAACAGCAGCAGCAGCAGCAGCAGCAACAGCTTCGATTCACAATACGCAGTTAGGAAAATTCTTACACAGATACACAACACCAACACACTCAAAGAACACATACAGAACTCAGTTTAGTTATAGAGATTTTTCTTTGTAGTCAAGGTGCGCCGTCAAACCCGTAAAAAATTGCAAATTTATTGAAAAAACTAACAAATTTCGAGGTAAGCATATAAAAAACACAAAACCACAACCACAAACTATGCCAGGCATATGAAATTTCTAGCTTTTGATAAGAACTATTGTAATTTGGAAGCATTTTGCTGGCAGCAGCATCCCACAGTTGATTACGTAATAGATAATATACTTAAAAATATACTTTTTTGATATTTTTATAGAATGCGAAGTCTATTGGCAGCAGTTTCGGCAATGCGAAGGATTTGTCTGATATAATGACTGGCAGTTTTAGGGTGCAACTCATCAACATGGGCACTCGCGCTGCCGCCTGTAAGTATGCCACAAAAGTCTCAAGTGGCAAGTGTTTTTCATGCATATACATATGTATCTGATTTTTCTTATATTTCATACATTTACAGTTCAGGCAAAACTGAGAGCCCTTCATGAATACCATGTGCGCCTATTGCACAATGTCTTGCCTGCGCCATCTGGCGTTGATATTGCTAATAATATCAAATACTTTTCTCAAACTCTACTAAGTAAGTTCTCATTCTTGCATTATGTAAGAAACAAACAAATTAATTAATTTCTATTATAGCTGTCCTTAAAGATGTGCGCACTTCTCCGCACGAGCTTATTCGCGACCCTCTTGAAGATCCAACACGCATGTCTGCCTATCCAAATCTTGAATATGGCAATCTCTATAATGCTTTAACTATGCTCATTGATGTTGCACCTTGCATCCAGTATGGCCAGATCGGTAAGATTTTTATTCACAATAATAATAATTAGTTTTCTCTAACAGTTTACTTTTTAATTTGCAGTTTTCGGCAAAGCTTTACTTCAATGTCTTAGCTGCATACTACCCTTTCTTGATAAGGATCTTATCGATAATCTACCTTATCTAGTTAGCTCTACTATATCTGTACTACCACCAGCTTTACATCAAGATATTGTCAATGCACTATGCTATTATATCTTACCATTTACTATAAGTATGTGCTATTATTTATGTCATATAATTTATACTAATTCTCTGTAATACAACATCTTAGCACGCCGCAGCGCAGGCGATGAGCAGGAATGCCAAGCTTGTCAATCTGTCTCCTCAGTCATCATGATGGTCTTGCAGTACTCTAAAAATCCAGGTAAGTCTACATTTGCTTGGTATTTGTAGATATATACTAAATTCAAACATTCTTCTAGCTCATCACTGTCAGCTGCTAGAATGTCTGATGACTCTCAAGCATAACGTGGTCAAGGATATACTCTGTGTGGTGGCTTATGGAACGGCTGTCTCTCGTACTTCAGCTGCCAAGCTGCTCTTTTACTACTGGCCTGCCTTCGATGCCAATCTCTTTGATCGCAAAGTTCTACTCTCCAAGTTGACCAGTAAGCTTAAATACAATTATTATTGATCCAGACATTGTAACGGCAATAATGTCCCACAAAAATGTTAGATTTTTTAAACATTTTTGTTTTTGGGGCATTTTGAATACAATTTGCTTAGACATTGTTAGACAAAAATGTTCGAAAATGTTTCAAAGGCTGCTATTTAACAGATGACTATTACTTTTCAACAGATGACTTGGTCCCCTTCACCTGTCAGCGTGAACATTGTCCCAATGCCGGAAATGCCGAGGCAGCTAAAGTATGCTATGATCATAGCATTAGTATCACCTATGCACCGGACTGTCCACCGCCATTGTATCTGTGCATCGAGTGCGCCAATGAGATACATCGAGAGCATGCAAATCTGGAGTTTGGCGATATACTGCATCCCATGCAACAGGTGTCTATGGTATGCGAGAACAAAAACTGTCGCTCCAACGAGAAGTCCGCTTTCTCCATATGCTTCTCCACGGAATGTGCTACCTTCAATGGCAATCATCCCATACGCTATTGTGGCCAATGCCATAGCAATCGTCACAATTCTCGACGTGGCGGTGATCATGTTGTGCACCGCAGTCTGCAGCCGGCCTGGCAAATGGATCCGGAAATGCAAATGCATATGGTTGAGTCGGTGGTCAGTTTGCTACGTGAAGCAAGACCGCTAAACTTTGAGCCGGGCAAGGAGTCATCATCGTCGGAGTCGAAGAAAAACGGCTCTGCTTTAACGCCGGACAACATTTCACTGGAGCAGCGTCAGATGCTGGGACGCTATGGCATTTGGTTGTTGGTGGGTCGTTGCACGCCCACCGCGGATACACCAGTCGAGGTACTTGGACGTATTCTAAGCATGCTCTTTCACTGGTTCCATGTGACGGCATATTCATACGATGGTAAGTTTATAATTGTTTTCTTATTTGAAAACTGAAACCCTCTGTTTGCTTCCACTTCCAGCTGCTGGTCAGATTGAAAGCGCCATAGAGAAGCTAAAGGTGGATCATGTCTGCAACTGGCTAAAGGAGATTTGTCGCATACACTACAATGTGTTTATCTCCTGTCTGCTGCCTCATCCACCTGAGTATGCACGTGTGGGTGGCCATTGGGAGACGCTAGCCTCACGCACTAGCCATCTCAAGGAGGGTCTACAGCGTTTGATTTGTCTTGTGCCCTATGAGGTGATTACTTCTGAGATTTGGGACTACGTAATGCCACACTGGATGGAGGCCATTACCAATGATGTGGCCGAAAAGGAGCTAAACGAACTTAAAATTGTGCTCAGCAAAATTCTTGATCCGGAAATGTCGCCGCTCGGCTTCGATGCCAAAACCATGTACAACTTTGTGGCCATACGCTTTGAAAAGACAACGGCAAAGGTGCAGCAACAGGCGCTGCACTGGCTCCAAATACTCACCAAACTAGAAATACTAATACCACTGGATCAGCTCTTTGCCATGTTTGGCGATGGTGTGCGTATCATGAAATATGGCATACAGCATGAGCTAATGCGCGAAAAGGAGAAGGAATTGCAGAATCCGCAACAGGCTAAGGCACCCAAGACGCCCTGCAAGGAGGTCAAGGCTGAGATGGCCAATCCACCCAGACGTAGCTCCATTTGTAAGTTATTTTTGCTGTTTATATACTACAACATTAACCCTATATCTTAAAGCGCCCGTTGTTGAGGATGATTCTGGCAATACCTCCGCCATTTCGGATGATGAGGCGCCCACCAATCGTCATACGGAATTCTCAACGGATGCTGAACATAATCTAACCTGTTGCATACTCATGCTGGACATTTTGCTCAAGCAATTGGAACTGCAGGATGTGGAGCAGCACATGGGCATACACACTAGCGTCTGTGAGAATGTTTCACGTCTAATCAAATGCATGGTAACTGCGGCTCGGGTGGGTCTAAGCAGTCATGTCTGCGCGCTAAAGGTGGGTTTAATGATGGAATGGGGTTCAGCACACTCAATTGTAATCATCAACCTCTTCTCTAATAGCTACTCTTATATATTCACAGGTGGCAGAGTGCGCATATTGTGAGGCTTCCACAATGTGGCATCAGTTATCGACTAAACTGGTTGAGTTTATGGCACCACTGAATCCTGTTAGACCACCCGATGTAGGTGTACTCAAACAAATTACTAAAGGTTTTCACATGAAATTGTCATATTTTCTATAACAGGTGCCCATTGAGGACATCATTGAAGAGGAGAAATCGTCACGTAAATCGCCACCCGAATCTGACAAGGAGAAAACACGAGATGTTTCCTTATCCATGGCACCACTGCCCATTCCACTGGGTCCACTCGGCGGCTTTGCAGGTAAGCTTGGCGTGTTCCAAAACCGTTTTTAGTTAACTTGAGAAATTTGGTTGTATAATTCGTGTCGAAGAAGTCGTCAAAGTTGTATAACCAATACAATCCCATACAATCCCTATAAATACTCGTAAATTACCACCGTAAAAGTAATGCAGTCAAGATCACCCAACTTGTAGCTAACGTAGACTGTACATACATCATTGCCTAGGCTTTATGCAGGCTAATGAATGGTACGAGTATGACGTCCTTTTGGAAGCGTCTTCTGTAAACAAACTTAGTCTAAAACCCACGTTTAAAGCGCATTCAAACCGAACTTTGATCCTAGTAAACTGCACCTGTTATGCTCTGTAAAAAATTTGAACATAAAACCCAGACCCAATTATAAATGACATATATATATATATATTAAACAAGGTCAAGTTTAATTCTTAACTTGAATAACTTGACATCAAAATAAAAAAGATTTAAAAAAAAAGTATATATTAAGATATTGTTATTAAAACTGTAAAACGCATAAATTCCAAATATTTATCATACAAAACATTTTCCATTTTAATTATTTGGCTTTAATTTATATGTCTATCTTGCTATCTCTTTCTACATAAATATGAATATCTTTCTCTCTCTCTATCTCTAACATATTCTACGCGTCTACTGTATAAAACTAACTCTAACGCTCGCTCGCTGTCTCGCTCGCACTTTCTCGCGCGTACCAACTGTCTGTCTATCACTGTCACACACTGTCGCTCTGTCGAAACTAACATATATCGGTCTATATCAAATAATTAATTAACTTGCTCTATTATACAATAACAAAACCGTCAACTACTCATCAAATACTAAAAATAAACTTAAATTTACAATCTATCACTCATTATCAGATATCTTTAAGCTAGATCAATTCTTTTCAGACGATGGAAAAATTATTATAATGGCAGGTGATGCACCAAAAAGCAAATTTTTCATTCGTTTAAGAAAAAAAATACAAAAAAAAAACACACACACACAATTCAAAAAACCCACAAATTAATATAATCAAAAAATATACATTTACATTATTAACATTGTTAATCAGTTTAAACATTTCGTTACAATTCAAATAACTTTCAATACCTTTACCATACACAAACCGCACATGAAAACAAAAGAAGACTGTACCACACCATTTCACCTGAAAACCAAACAAACAAAACAGACAACTTCACTCGCTCCATCTCCAAAAAACACTCTTCTATCTCTGTTTAGCTTTCTAGAATATAATTTAGCATACAAGCTTTTATATATAGAAGACCTTATAAGTAGTATAACCAGCCCCATTGCTGAATTTTGTTCCATTTTCTTTCGGTTCGGTAAAAAACTCTATATACACAAATGCGAATTTCAGAACACAAATACTTAAATACAATGTTCACAAATGCTCGTACACCGGCGTAGACATGAGTGCCTTGAACAAATTTTGTTGACCTTTAGTTTTTGAAGAACATATATTCTTTAGGAATTTCCTTAGTTCAATATGTTTGTGTGTGTTCAGTTTAATTACTTTCTATTATTTGGAGTATTTTAAATACCCGACTAATACTTGTATCTATTAAACTGTGCGCACACGTACATACGCCCCAATTGGAAAAACAAAATATTGAAAATTTCAAAACTTGCATGTTACTTTTTTTTCAGTGAATTTCCAAACGTTGTTTTTTTTTTTGTGTGAAAAGTGACAAATGCATTTCTAGGATTTATACTTATGTGTATGTACTTGGATGCATGCCCGATTAGTGAATGCTATAAGTTAACTTGACCACTTAATTATCTGATTTCAATTTCATTTCTAGCAGAGTTGTACCACTAATACACAATTTGAAATACCAATGATTACTAATCCTAAATATATATAATCTCTTTATCAAGGTCCTGTACCTGTGGCCGTGCCCCAACCCGAACCGCACTCTGTTGGCGGTGTACTCGTCCATATGCCCCACGTTTGTTCCGTATGTATTTCGAGTATAAATATTATAGTAATATCTTGAAATCCTTATTTCCATTTACTACACACATAATATTTAAATAATATTTAATAAGAAAAAGCAAATAAACAGCAAATATTATGCGTTTAAGTAGGTATTTAATTAACAACACCCTATATACTTAATTACATACATATATCTACTATAAAATATTCAAATAATTTATTACAGCAATATAACAAAACAATATATTTGAAGTGAACATTAAGTTTGTTTTTAACAAATATTTGATTTCTTTTTATATTAGAATTAATAATTACATTTTTTAATTTTCAAGCCAAAAAAAAATGTTGAACAATTATACAAAACTTTTCATTTCTTCACATATTTTTTTTAGAATAACGAAAATGGGCATTCGGTTGATAGTAATGAATTGAGAAAAGTTCACGCCACAGACGAGGTACTTTGTGCATTCATTAACAAAACCCAAACCAAAATCAAAAACAAAAACAAAAACAAAATAAAAAGTGCTACAAACGTTTATTTTAAATATTAGTTGTATCATTTGACTGATTTCACAAAAAACCCTCATACAATTCGATATTTGTATAATTCGTTTTTAAATATATATTTTTCGTGTCCAGAAATAATTTAATCTTCGTGTTAAGTGTATATAAATTGTACAGAGTGTTTTCCTTTATTTTCTTTCTTAACATCAAATTCTTTAACAATTATATATTTACGTTAATTTTTACACATTTCCAAATATGAGCATTTAGTGCAATGTTTAAAAGCTTTTTTAGATATAGAGAATCAAGTTTTTTTAATTCAAGTTTCATATATCATAAGAAAAATAAAACTAGCCGGTTTTGTGAGGTATTAGAAAACAATTATTTGCTGTATATTATGTGTCTAGGAAAAACTGTTTGGGGATCATTATTATTATTATTTTTAAATGTATAGGGCCTGCTGGCTAAGATATCACATTATATCTGTACTATTCTGGTAATTTAAGTCGAAATTTTTCATAATTCGGTCACTTGAACAATTAACTTATAAGGTTGACTGTTCCAAGATCTAAATGTTTTTAGAACAATTTTAAAAGATAGTTTTACTTTTAGCTAATACGTGTCATTTAAACTTATACTCAACTATTTTGTTATAGTTTTTATATGTTGTACTATATTAGGATGCGAAAAAAAAGTGATATAATCTCTTAGGCAACTACTTACTTGGATTTCAATTATAGATTTTATAATTATATTTTAAAATTTCTTTCACTCCTGTGTCTCAAAGTATCTTGTATGTGTGTGAATATATAAATTACAAAATACAGCAAACGGAAAAAATCGTAATCGAAAATTTATAATATATGTACATTTTATTTATATAAATCTCAATTTTTCATCAATTTTTTTATATGTAAATATATTGCGTTTTTACTAACTTAAGACTCTTTCGTTTTTTGTGATTTATGATAAGTGTTGAAGTGCATGTTCCGTGTAACAGCACCGTCACAGTTTTTTGATACCCACACCAATAATAAAATGTACAAAATACCATTAATGCACAAATATTTTAACAATTTTCATGCAGTTTTACATGTTTTATGTAAATTATTTATGTTAAATATGTTATATTATTTTCTAAACAAAACCAAAATAATGGATGTGTAAGTTAAGCAAGCAACATTGCATTCATCTACATGTGTACTTTATGTGAAGAATGTAATCTACCGTACACCTAATGTAAAAACTAATGTGTAAATATATAAACTGTACAGACATGTAAAATATTTGAGAAATATGCTTCACCACAATGTAAATACCTTTGTTGCTATATAATGCAGATCATGACGGCCACCGTAGAAACAGTTTCAGAGCAGCTCGATCTGGCTTCTATACTGCCCACAGATCGCGCCATAGCACGCTCCATAACACTATCCGATGCGGATGTGGGTAGCGCCAATGTCAGCGTAACCAAGGCATCGGTTATGGGTGACAATGGTGCCAATGGCAGCACAGCTGGCGGAGAGAATGGCAGCGGCTCGGACGACGATGAGGAGGAAGAGGATAGCGATGATTTCTGGCACACATCCGTGGGCAAGTTCAAGTTTACGCTAGATACGTTGCCACAACCGCTGCAATACATACATCAGTTGCTTACGGTGCGTATAAGTAATATGTATACAAATTATGAATTGATTTTGAAAATTTAATTATATTCTTATCAATATTTGTGTAGGAAATACCAACTATCAAGAAACCCGAGATACTCTATTATGTGCTGCAATGTCTCAAGACAATGACGCTGCATGGTGATGCGCTGGCCAAGGCAGCACGGGAGCAACGTGGCTTCTTCATCTGGTGCCAGGAGAATTTGCTAATTAAGAAGTAAGTAAAAGTTATACATTTCGCTTAATCTGTTTTCTGAAAATCGAACCAAAAAATCATGCCATTATTAGCTAAAATAGTGTGTTTGAAGTTTTGTTAAAAGTTGTCGCCAGTACTTTAAAGACTTTTTAGCTGCGCTTTAGCTTTTAACAGAGCCAACATTTAACAGCCTTTGTTACCCTGTTAAGGTATACAGCACTGTTAACGATAACAGGACTCTGTTTGTACGCGATCCTGTTAACAGAGTTTCACGATTTTGAAATTTGGGATGGATTTTGCAAGTATTATGGTGTGTGGGTTTTTTTTTAAATAAAAAGAATAATGTATAAAGAAGAACATTTCACAATATAATTTTGATTTTTGTCCAAAAACTTAAAATAGCTCTCTTTACGCTTTAATTTTGCTGTTTGTGGGCGCATTTCTTTCGGTAACTTCGGTTTTTTCTAATTTGCCACTGAACAAGCGACCCTCTAGAACAACTTTACGCTTATTCGAATCGAACTGCAACAAAATAACAATTATTCGAAAAAATCCAAATAATAAAAACAAACAACGCCAGTTTTCCTGGAATTTTTCCTAATTAATTATGCAGAATAGTCAACCTCTGTCACCGAGAATCGCATTTATATTTATTCGAATTTTTTTGATCAAAACCAGATATTTTGTTTCGATATTCGGAAAAGAAACTAAAGCATAGCACTGTAGGTAAATTATAGTTCTAATTATCATTTGTTTATGCAGTCTATGGGAGCTGTGCAATGCGGAGCACTCGCACATCTGTCAGGTGTGCGTGCCACTGCTGCTGCACTGCATCACGTTGCCGCTGGGCTCGGATGTGTTCTGGCGCGTGGTGCAGGAAGCCTTCCACGATGTCGATTGGCGTGTACGCTTCACAGCAGTGGAACGAGTAACCGTAATTACACGTTTTATGGATTCGACACCGCTGCGCTCTGAGGTGGGGCTGCAAACGGCATTGGCCACCGCCTTTTGTCATCTAATTGCCAGCATGGATGACATCAATGTATATGTGGCGCAGCGGGCGACTCTATATATCGGAACCATACATGATACGGCAATACGGTCACTGCTCTTCTGCTTGGAATCGCAATTTGATCTATTTATTGTCGATCGGCCCGTGGTTTTGCAATCCGTCTATCAGCTGCACAATTCGCTATCCGATCGCCGATTGCTCGGCTGGGATTTCTTTCTCAATCGCTTCGATACACTGTTTGTGGAAGCACAAATCAATTTGGAGAAATGCGGCGATATCTCGTATCTACGCGATTTACGCAACTCGGATAATGGCAGTGAAGCACTCTCAGCCAAAATACTAAAGGCCAGGGAGGCACTAAGCCAGTCGGATACCACTGGCAGCATGGCCAAGACGCTAAGCGCATCCTTTGGCACCAAGTGGCCATACAAGCGAACTATGTCCGCGCCAGCAAGCATGGCACCGCGTCAGGACTCCAAGTTTGGTAAGCCAACCATAAATCTAACAAAAATAACACTTATCAATGAAGATTGGAATCAATATCATAATTTTATGTATTTCATTGCAGTGCCAGAGAAGGAGAAAATCTATAGTCGCCAGATTTCAGCACCCATACTCAAGCGGAAGACCTCGCGCTTCGGATTGGGTCAGTTCCTAGGCAGTAGTAGTGGCAATCAGACCAGTAGTTCAGCTAGTCATAGTGTCGCCACAACTAGTAATACATTGCATACACGATCTAAAGTCACGCCAAACTGTCCCGTACACCGTAACCAACAATATACAGCCTTTACTTATCATCAACACACCCACAGCCAACCCCACCCTCACCCTCACCCCCACACACACGCCCATTCACACCCGCCAGAACACCATACGCATTCACAAACACATTATGCTGGTAGTAGTGCACAAGTAGCGACGTTTGCCTCGGCTCATAGTCAAAGCCACCAGTATTTAGTGCATTGTGTACCGCCTAGTCATCATAGTCCAATGCCCACGCTGCAGGAGGCGGAGACATTGCTACGCTCCCAGGCTGCCCAGCAGCCCTTCCAGCAGCCAACTCCGACGCAGTCAACGGCGACGACAACGACGGCGACGTCGACGTCGATGTCCGCACAGCAACAGCCAACAGCCGCAACAACAACAACAACAGTAGTGGCAACGACCAGCAGCGTGGCAACATCCTGCTCCTCCACGAGCGCCTCCACTGGCCACAGCTTTGCCACCTCCTTTCACTCCCATTTCCAAAAGCATCCATCGGCACCAAATCTACTGCCACCACAGCCGATGGTCCCCGCACCCAGTCCCAGTCCCTCGGCACAGGTCTTTCCCCTGCATTGCACTTGTGATGTCGCTCCACATCCAGGTGCCAATTATCCTGGCACCACGGGCAGCACCACGGCCAATCCAGGTAGGTTGTAGAGCATGTGTGTCCACATAATCAAGAAAGTTGTCTGTTGTCTTCCCCCTTTACCGCAATATGCTGTTAACTATTATATGTTTAATGTTATTTGTATAATTCACAAAGTCCAAGTTATTCAATTTAACAATATATACGATTAAGGCCTGTTCCAATTATCGATTTCACCAAATTACTATCCGACCTAAAAATGTTTTGCAGAATATAATTTATAATAAAACACTTCAAAGTGCTTAAAGTTTTTCAACGGAAAGATAATATTTAA
The DNA here is from genome assembly GCA_949708635.1 of Hirtodrosophila cameraria. NCBI lineage: Eukaryota > Metazoa > Arthropoda > Insecta > Diptera > Drosophilidae > Hirtodrosophila > Hirtodrosophila cameraria. The sequence goes on along the minus strand of OX453089.1, from coordinate 75,730,760 downwards.
AAAAAAAAAGATGTACAACAAAAGTTGTTAGTATGTTAAGATCTTAATATTTTCAGACTCTTTGTGAAAGATATAATTATATACTTTGGCTTGCCAAGTTATTTGTATTGCTTTAACGTTTTGATGTACGCATCCATTCAAATTATTTCAGTTTTCAAACATTCTGATTACAATTTCTTTTGGCACGCTAACTTATTTTTCTAAAATTGTTGCGTTATACATATTTTGATTGACATTTAAGTTAAGTTTTATAAGATGTAATGCCTAAAAATCGATTTAAGTTCTTGACAAATTTTAACTGAGTACATAATAAACAAGCAGCTAGTTGAACTTTAAGGTTCAAAAAGTAAGGTACACGGGAACGAAAAACAAATAACTAGGCTATAAAGCCATCATAGCAGACGTTAACATAACTGATTCAACTTGAAAACCGTTTGGTGTTACTTTTCAGATCACATTTTATAACTTATTTCTATACACATTAGTAAGGGTAAGCGTGCTGATAGCTAGTTGAGTTATACTTGAGAAATCCTTATATCAAACATGATCATAACAACTGTAATATAATGTTTCTTTACAAGTGTTATACTTCTGAGAAAATTAAAAAATTTAAAAATATTGAAGCATTGAGACATTATTATACAGTTCTGTTTGCTACACAACAAATTTGACTTATTTTATAATATTATCTATTTAGAATGTGTGTGTAAATGTTAAGTACTATCTTTATCTTTAGCTGTTTTAGTGTTGATATCTGTAATTTTGCTTTTCACACAAAACAAAATCATTTTACGTGTACCCTTCCAAACTGGTATGTATGCTCTGAACAACTATTGTAAACTGATCGTACTATATATCTATATGTCTCTCTAACTGTCGACTGTTATTACAAAAGACATTCAAACAATTCAACAAATCAAATTCAAATTGTCCTTTTTTACAAACATTTGTGTATATATACTTGTACATACATACAATAGTATATATCAATTTCAATCTATTTGTGCAATTGGCATGTGGCTGTACGAAAAAAAAAAAAACAAAAATATAATGAGATCGATGTATATTCCCCTTAAAGACTTATAGAAAATACATTGAGGCTAATAATCTTTTTTCAAAACACATTTAGATGGACATATCCACTCGCTAGGTGGTCTAAACGATGACAACCTAATCGGCCTGCTTAGCCGTATTACAGAACTTGAGGAATCGGATCGGGAGACAATTCATTTGCTGGTCTTTATGCTGATGCAGTTTATGTCACGCACAGATCAGGCCTTTCCATCCGAAGAGAAGCCAGTGACCAGAACGCAAAATATTGTATTGAAACATTTGTTTTTACTTTTGGGTCACAATCAAATTGATAAGACCTTCCATACTACGCCTCAATCATTGCGGTAAGCTTAACAAAATTCAATCAAAAGTCACTTATATATCAACTCTTAAATCCTTACAGCGTATCTGCCGTGTTTAATGCATTTTTGGCCAATTTACCACAAGTTCTGGATCAGAATCATTTGATCGGCGGTCTTATCTTGCCGTCTGTCATGCAAATCATTCTGTATGCACCGAATCCCACAAACACCTCCGGCGAATCCTATCAGAATATTGTCTTTAACTACTCCTTGTGGCATCTTGAGCAATATCCACGCCGCAATTGGCTCTTTACGCTGCTGGTCGTGCTCTACAAGTACTCCTATACACAGCCACCACTGAGTGGTTATGTCATCTCTGCCATACGCATGATTATGAACAGTCTACGTGGTCATTTCCATCAATGTCGACGTATTCCCACAACCACCATACTGGATATACAGGGTGTGGGCGGAGCAGCACGTTCACGTGATGTCAGCCAGCCCTCACTCGGCACAGATCCCGATGACAAGGAGGCTAGTCCTCCGGCAAGCCCTATGTTTCCATCTGAAGCCACTAGCGCTGCCTCCAAAAGCAAAGGTCAGAATGTCGCCTTTACACCGAAACTTCAACACGCTTTCCGTAAATACAATGACTCCAGCTTGGATGCTGATGAAACTGAATCCGAACTGGTGGCCATACCCGAAAGCGATCTTTCAGATAGCACACTACATGGCAGCAGTGCACCGGTAAATTTTTTCTTTATGAGCTACCCAAGTGGCTACAAATATTAATTTGGATTTTTTTTATCAGGGATCCTTTGATGATACCATACACTATGAAGATGTCATGCCCACAAAAATGGAATCGCTGCGAAATCGTCGTACCGTGGAATACACCGAGGACGTAAGTTTTAACCAGGGACTGTAATCATTATCACTTTTATTATAAAAATGATAAAATAATAATAATAAATAATAATAATGGTTTTAAAAGTTGCTTTATAAAATGCTTAACTAATTTACAATTTTATTATACAGAAATCCACCAAATCGCACAAATCGATGATTACCACCAAAACTGGCGACACATACACCACCAAAATCAAGGCAAGCACTAGTGAATCCGTCAGCACCACCGTGGTAACCACCCACACAAGACACAGTCTGCAGGAAGGCGTGCGCATGATTGTAACACCTCTGGTGGGCGCAGAGACAACGGAGACGGCAGTTGTCAGTCCACCAGTGGATGTGCATCGTGCTGTGACCGTGCGCAACAAATCCTTGGAGAATGCAGCTGCCTCCACATCCAAGATGTTTGCAGCTATTGCCACGAATCATCTGAAAGCGCTGGGCGCTCTGCAGGATATGCCCACAACAAGTACAGCAGTGACCAGTGCCAAGTCAGGCTCCAGCAATGGCAATGGTAGTCGCTTTGGGAATGGCAGCGCTGCCGCGCCTGCAGCCAAGCCAATTGGTCGGCATAAGACCATTGTGGAGTGCAGTGCCGGCACGTCCAGTTCCTCGGCTGCTGAGACGCGTCAGAAGAAATCACAAACCAAATCGCTAAGGCGACCGGAGAAGACTTACGGCTCGCCGGATTCACCAATGTCCAAGATGAGCGTTATGCCCAATCCACGGGACGAAGTGGATGCGACACTGGTGCCACCGCCCAAGAACATTGCAGCGCTGGAGATACCAACACCGGAACGACTGCTGCCCATTGGCACACAGGATACGGTTGCCACCTTGGTGGAGCGCATGCGTGACGGTCTCAATCTGCCGGACATTAGTCATCTCAGGCAGGACAGCTTGGATGTGTCGGAGAGCACCAAGGACGATGTAACGCCCAGCAGCCGAACTAATTCGCCACGTCGCCTTATTAAACAAGTGGCGCTGGAATCACCACCAAATCCCAATGCACCGACAGCTGCTCCAACCACAAAGCAAAGTCAGCCGCCATCGCAGCCTTCGCAGGATCTGCACACGTCCATTTTGAAGAATGTCACACAGGATCTTAAGACCAATGAGCGTCAGCAGCACTTGCCCGGTCCCTCGGCCACTTCTAATAGCTTCAAGCGTCCCAGGCAAAAACTGGCACCCTTCAATGTCGACACCAATGCCATACCAGACATACGCTCACGCTATGCCGGCTCCTGGCCACCACCTCCATTTCAGCCAGCTGAGGAGCAAGATGAGGATAACGATGAGGCACCCGAACAGACAAATGGACACACAAGCCACATACCAACTCATGTGCACCGTGGGGCAAGTAACATTTAATCAGTTCTCACATCTAGTCTTAACTTTTAAACTGTCCTTAACACAGAGCTCTCGACGCGTTGGTGACTATACCATTGTGGAACGCTGCACGGATTGCGGCGCTGTCATCGAGGAGTACACTGACGAAGAGATTGGCATATTCATTGTCATCCTGGGCACCTTTATACACCGTGAACCGGCCATGGCAGCACCCTTTCTGCCCGAGGTGCTCACCATGACATCACGGTAAGCGTCACGTGCTTAACTCTATTCCTCCAGCCATGTGGCTAATCTCTTAAAGTTTCCAGCATCTGCTTAAGCGGAACACATGCCTGGCAGGGCGAGAATGGACTACCCTTAGCCAGCAGCGCCCAAGCCGTGGCACTGCAGTTCATACGCTGTGTACTGCATCAACTGGCACCCAATGGCATATTTTTGCAGGTGTTCCAAACCCAAATGAAAAGTGAGTTGACCTAAAAGTTAGTTCCAAGTTATAAAGATTAATAGCTGTTTGAACTTGCAGTGAAAATACGTCACAATCATTTCCGTAGCATTGCCAAGGCACTGCAGGATTTCCAGGATCTGAATGCCACCAGTCCCATTTATATGGTCTGCGAATCGTTGACCTCCAAGAAGGCGCTGCCCATCGACCAGCTGCCCATCATCTTTCGCAACATGGCCGAGTATCTGCAGTGTGTGCCTGCCGAGGCGGGCGTCGGCTTAGCCGTTTGGTCACAAGCCATGCAGGCCGTGGAGTCGCTGCTCCGTCAGGTCATTGTCATCATGCCCAGCCTGAGCAATGCTGAATATATGCTGGATCTCATTGTGGCCACATTGCGTCTCAACTGCGTACCCAAAACGCTGCTGGATCCCTACTCCAAGATAATGGCCTACTGCGTACAGCATACCAATTTGGAATACCAAACGCTCTACGATCTTTGCACGCTCAACACACGCTCCTTTAATAAGGATCGCGACAAGAATTTACTTTGCCGTCAAATGATCTTTGAATTTGTGCAGGCTCTTAAGTTCAAATCCAATATACCTGATCACAATCTGCTCATGATCATTGGATTTGTGCTGCTCGATGCTGGCGGCACTTTACCGCCAGGTGCGCTGCCTGGTCTGCCGGATGCGGCGCCCGTGCTGACCACCAATGCAGCCGACTGTTTGAGAACCTATATTAACGATGTTATTGATTTTCTGGCCGATTTTCACACGCTCAGCAAGATCAAGGTAAGTGTTTTAATATTGAAATACTTAGGGATGTTATTAACTCCTCAATTGCAGAACTTCAAGAATGGTCAGACTAGCAATGGTCTAGGCGAGGACACCTTGGGCGGCGTGCTCAAGGGCGCTGTTGCCCAGTATTTGGCTCTGGAGATGTCTCGGGGCAACTGCCGCGATAACAAAGCGGTTTCCCGCTATCTGCCCTGGCTCAACAATGCGCCCTCCTCACTGCAGCAGGGGTAAGTAAAGCGCATGGAAAGGATTCAAATCAAAAAATTTCTTAAATTTTTTTTTAATTTTTAAGTTTTTTTTTAGTACATTTTTAACTTAAAATTTGATTGAGTCAATTTTTAACTTAATCTATTTTCAGTCCCAAGGAGTTCACAGAATGTGTTGGACACATGCGTTTACTGTCCTGGCTGCTGCTCGGCTCACTTACACATATGGCCTTGATGCAGCGACGCCAGGAGACGCATACTTTGCCACCGCCGCTGCATGGCAATGTACCCACTGGACAGGGACAGCCGGTGGCAAGTGTGCACTATCAGCATCAGGGTGTTACGTACTCGCAGCCAGTGCCACAAGAGGCATCTTGTCATATTGCCGATCACATACAGGTGATCTTTGCTGGCTTTGCCGAACAGTCCAAGACATCGGTTCTGCACATGTCCTCGCTGTTCCATGCCTTTACGCTATGTCAACTGTGGACAGTCTACTTAGAGCAGATGGCGCATAATACCAGCAGCAATGCTGAAGGCAGCACGCTGGGCGTGCTCTTTGAATTCTGGACAAAAGTAACACCGTGCATACTGCAGCTGGTGGCGCATGCCAAGCCGGCCAAGGAATTGTATGCGCAGTCTAGTGTTGACTTTCAAGCTCAGAGTGCCAACTCAAAGCTGTCGGAGATGGTCAATTTGCATTTCCTTAGTCTGCTGGAAGCACTCAAGGAGACAAACTCAACGGTACTGGGCAAATTGTTACCCATGTGGAGCACTGTGCTCTCATCGCAAACACAGCTCTCGGACACGCTGCATGTTCGTCTACAGAACGTACGTGACTATGCACCAGACTATAAGGAGCAGCAGACCCACAGATCGGAGGCACTGCTCAAATGGTTGCAGCGTTTACAATTTAAAATGGGACAAATTGAGCTACAGGCCTCAACAGCTACACAGTTTTACTCGATTTAAAGTTGCAAAGATTGCAACGACTCTATATACTTATTGATGCACCATTTATGTAGATTATTTACTTGTGTAGCCAATGTTATGCATATATTCAACAATTTATAATGTTTACTAGTTGCAAATGTTTGAAAAACAAGCCAATTGCTTGGTAGCTGCTTTAAAGTAAATACAAATATCTTGAACATTACGCTGAATAAAATATTCAGGCCTGTTCCCTTTTCCAATCAAAACTGTTCTAAATTCTGAATGTTTTTTAAAAATGCTGTTTGCTTTTAAGACAAATTTAAAGACTTGAAGTAAAACGTACGAAATGGAAACAGGTCCGATTATAACTGTTTAAATCACAAGAAAGCATTTTCTCAACTTAGTTTTAAACCTTGATTCAGTTTTACTTTGAATTGACCTAAACTAGCTAATACTTATAGTTCAAAATTAATCACTCATAAACTGTATAACTAATGCCAGTGGCGCCTTTGTCTGCTATTGTTGGATCAAGCACTTCATTTTGTTCGACTGGGCGTGGCCTGCCTTCGATTAGAAAATCCACCTGTGGATTGCGATAGTTTTGAAATGAAGCTTTGGTTTTGAGCACGGACTCCGGAGGCATTCGAATGCCCGGCACTGTTTTAGAGGCCAGTCGCTGCTCCGCCTGCTGTATACGTAGCTCCTGCAAAATATTAATTAGATTAGAAATAATGAGATGCGAAAATTCAAGAATTTACCTTGACTTTCTGCATATAATCAAGCTGAAGATTGGCGGACTCGACCAGCGGTACTAGCTGAATCTCTTTGTGTTGTATAAGTGGCGGTGTTGCTGCTGTATTCTCCCAATGCTTGCCTTTTTTTCGTATGCGCTCCTTGTCCGGATCGTGCACATTAGAAACTGTAGTTCGAAAGGGTCTAAACTTATCACGATCCGAGGATGTTGCATGCAACGCGGTTTTTCCAATCAGATACAGTGCATGTTGATCCATCAGCGTGTCCGGAGTTCGTCTGGCGTTCAATGCGGCAACATCAATTTCTATTATTTGCGCTGGAATAGTTTCACTGGCGCTGCTCGATACGCTCTGATCGGCCAGCGCCGAATCCGGTGATTGCCTAAATGATGCGATATCAACTAAATCATCAGCTGTAACAAGTGTGCCGGGCGGTGGTAGCACCTTAACCTGCCGCTCGTGCATTGTGCCCTGTGCAATAACGCGTAACGGATCCATATCCTGTTCATCATCGCTGTCCAGCAGATCTGCCACGTGGGAGCTGTCGTCTGCAAGACGACCATGCCATTCAAGATTGTTGAGCTTTTCTTTGCCCTTGGACGCTATATTCAGTTCGCCAAGCAGTTTAGCAGTTGCCTCCACATCGTCCCGTCGTTGAATCTCGACGAGCAACTTCTCATAGTACTCCTGCACACGTTTGCCCTTGTCTGGCAGCTGCTGCAATCGCTTTCTATACATTAGAAAAGAGCCATTCAATGGGCGCCACATTCGCAATGAATCAACTGTTGGAACTTACTTGGATGCCAAGAGATTGCTTTGCCTATCCTTTATTTCTAATAACTCATGGTACAGGAGCGTTTTGAGATCTTTGATGGCTTGTCCTTTGACATCTGATCTGCCAGGAATTCTATTCAGCGGTGGCGCGGGAAATTGCTTGTTCATTGTTTTTGCACTTTGTTGCGATTCCTACAAAGCGTTTATTGTTTTGCCGCCGCCACATGCAATAGGGTTGCCCTTGCAATAGATAGAATCGATATCGATAAAAATAAAAAAAATAAAAATACCACATGCAGAATACCCTACACAAACATTTGCACATATGGTACTGGGAACAGAGCTATCGATACGCAAATCGATTTTTTCACAAATCGAAGCGCTGTTAACGTGTTTTTAAATATAGCTGGCGCGAGAACTTAATTTTTAAACCATTTCACATTTCAAATGTAGTTACCCAGTGCAATTTAAAATCCTTTAGTCGGGCGCCAACGAAAAGAGCCATCTTCCTTGTTTAAATTGTATTGCTTTAAATCAAAGTAAACTATGGCTTAAGTAAATAGAAAAATATTTATAAACTATTTAATATCAATATAAAGAAAGAAGTACCATGCCAAACGAATTGGTTACGCCTAGTGGTACGTACTATCAAATAAAGCAATATCGACGTCGAGAAGATCGCCGTGAAAAATGGCTTCACCATAAGGATCGTCGCTTACATGTAACTCAGCCAAAGTACACGCGAAACCGCTTACTTAAGTTATTGGGCTATTATTTTGCCTTTTATGTGTTTCTTGCCGTTTTTGTAACTTTATATTTTTGGTTGATATTTACGCTTCAAGTGCCTGAAGACCAACCGCTCATCAGTAAGGGAACAAGTCTATCGTCCGTACCAGGAAATTTTGTGCAGGCCGGAAAACTAATACGCTTCAAACAAAACCACACCCATGAAACAAATCCGTACATCGATCAAATTGAAAACTTTGTTGCAAAATATAGTCACGAGAGTATTCGGCATTTAAGAGGATGCAATTTAGATAACTTCTGGGGATACAGATCTGGTCTGCCATGCGTTCTGCTTAAACTGAATTATGCACTCAACTTTAAAGCTGTTACGTATTCCAATGCAATAACACTGCCTGATGAAGTGCCAAACAGTTTATACGATCACATTCTTCAATTGTCGGTGGAGCAGCGTAAAAGCCGCATATGGATGACCTGTGTCTTTGCAGATAGTCAAATTGAAGCATCAGTTGAGTATGTACCAGACAGATATTATGACACAGATGGATTGTTTACAGAAAAAAATTTGTTTTTAAAATCTCTGTCGGAGAACTTTACGGATGAAGAAGTCCTTGATGATCCGGCATTTCGTCGTGTTATTGGTGTGAAATTTCAAAATCTTCCAATCAATCGTGATGTTTACGTAAAATGCACGGCATGGGCTAAAAACATACCATTAGAATTTGCATCGATAATGTTTATACTTCATATAGAAGGAGTTGTAGTTCCTCCAAAGGTAGACAGTAACTCAGATTAGATGCAATGTTTTAATCTTTTGTTAAATTGTATAAATCGAAGTAAACATGTTAAATTCATACTTAAATTATAGAATTCGGCAAGCGTTTCAGCTACAAATTTAAAAAATATATATATATACTCGTATTTACAATTCGTAGTTACTATTAAAGAAACATTTACATTTGTACATATATAATCAATATGCCCGAAGAGTACCTGGTTCCTGCAGGTAATTACAGAGTTCGAAAACGATTTCGCAACGAAGAACATATACGACATAAAAAAGACTTGCCATGGTCTAAAAGAATATTAGACTTGGACAATAACCGCTTCTTTTCACGCACTCCCTGGGCTTGGTGCAGGATCGTTTTGTTCTATCTTTTCCTATATATCCTTATTTTAATACTTGTGGTATTTTGGCTTATAATATTCTTTACCGCCATTTTTGAAGAAGGTAAACCACGATGGCTGAAGGGACAGCCCGGCCTTTCGGTTGTGCCTTTCAATGTATCAACAATAACGTTTTCTTCCCACCTTTTATCGGAAGTATATCCAATTGCTGACAGAATAGATAAGTTCATGGAACAATTTGAAGAGGATGCCGAACATGTTTTTGCTGACTGCAACAAAGACAAGCTATGGGGATATCACGAAAAAAAACCATGCGTTTTTATTAAATTAAATAAAGTCATAGGATTTAATGCAGAAACATATACGGAGGCAATTCAACTGCCAGATAATAGACCAGAGGATTTATTACACATAATGAAAAATTATCCTGGATCAGGCCGAATTTGGTTGACATGTGAAAATACGAAGGGTAATAATCCAAAGTTTAATTACATACCTGGACCATATTTTGACTCATCAAACGGCTTGGAAGGTATAAATCGGCTAATTGGCCTGCAATTTTCAGAAATGCCGCACAATGAAGATGTTTTTGTCACCTGCAAGATTTGGGCAAAAAACATTGAAATAGATGAACAATATCCAGGGAAAGGGCATGCAAAATTCTCATTTCACATGCGTGTCAAACCAAATACTTAATCTGTTGTTAGTTTAAAAAGTATTGATTTCACGAGCAATTTAGTTAAGCAGAAAATAATAGCACACGAAACTTGTATAACGAACGTAAACAAAATTATGTGAAATATACATGCATATGAATTTAAAATGGTCAATAAGGAAACTATTGTACTTTGATTTTTAGTATATGACAATAAAGCACAAAGTGTGTTTGTTTGTAGCGTTAAAAAAAAAATTAATTAAACGCAGTAGTAACTGCGAAATTAGAACTTTCAAAAAATAGTTATACCGAGGATATCGACGAATCAAATTTATAAAAAAATATAAGCCAAACTTACAACCATAACTGGTTTCAGATCTAGAAATCGTTCTTTAAAAAACTTACATGAATATTCATTGAGAGCTATCAGAAAAATGGACTGATTTAATCATTAAACTAGTGATGTCTTTGATTAAATCTTTAATATTCGTATAATATCGCTCTGAAATGATAATTTTTCGCAACTTTGAACTACCCTGGAAACGAAACGACTTTTTTTTTTTATTACCCCACTTAAATCAATCGGTCCGGTTCTCATTTCCGTGAACTTTTCTTACAAATCGTTGGTGATTTTCTGTTTCTGCTTTTGAATGAAATAGCTATTGTCCTTTTTTTTTTAAAGTTAAATTCAAATACTTTCTAATAGCCAAACTTTTTAAACGGATTTTTACATCGATATACGATATTAAGAACAGCTAATAATTTTATCGTAGTCGGGAATGGGAAGAGAACAGAACATGAATATATTTTTTAAAAATTTATGGCGAAACGAGTTTCTGCATTTGGTTTTGATTTGAATTCGATAGGAAAATAATCGATATACATTCATGCAAATTTCGACGCGTGTCGTGAACGAAGAAGAAACACGGCAAGATTTTCAACTTGTTGTTGTATGGTTGCAACTTGCCAATTGTCTGTAAAAATTTCATCAGTATACGACAGTCTGTAGGAGTAAAAATGGCAGGCGAGGATTTGATTGTGCAGTTCCAGCAGCTCGGCATGAGCGAACAGAAGGCGAAGGAAACGTTGAAGAACGCAAATGTGACGCGGAACTTGCAGCTGGCGCTGGCGGAGACAACGCTGCCGCTGAGCGATGGTGTTGGAATGCTGCTTTATCATATGGCCACCAAGCTGAAGCCACAAATAGCGGAACAGCTGCCGTTGCTGGTGCGTTATATTGTGGAACGGAAGCTGGACAACTCGCAACGTGTGGATGCGGCTCTGGAGTATTTGTTGCGTTGTGGACAGAAGAAGACGGCTAGTGTGGATGTCAAGGAATTGGAGCGGGAATGCGGCGTTGGTGTTGTGGTTACGCCGGAGCAAATTGAGCAGATTGTGCAGCTAAAGGTTAAGGGCAGCTACAAGCAGACGTTGCTGGAGCAGCGCTATCATTTCAATGCATTTAAGATCATGCAGGAAGTGCGCAATGAATTGAAATGGGCTGATGCCAAATCCTTGAAAGCTGCCATCGATGTGGAAATCTTTGATCTGCTGGGTCCCAAAACGGAGGCTGATCTCATACCATTGACTAAGCAGCAGCAGCCCAAAGCGGCTGCAAAGCCTGAAGCTAAAGCAACCACTGTGGATCCGGCTGCAGCTGAGGATGGCGCCAATACCATTGCTGAACTGATGAAAACCAAGGTGAACTTTCATGCGCCGGGCGAGAACTACAAGGCCGATGGCTATGTGGTTACAGATCATACGGAGCAACTGTTGCGTGAGCATTTACAGCGCACGGGTGGACGCGTCCAGACACGTTTTCCGCCAGAACCAAATGGCATCCTGCACATTGGCCATGCCAAGGCCATTAATATTAACTTTGGCTATGCGGCCGCGCACAATGGCATCTGCAATCTGCGCTACGACGACACCAATCCCGAAAAGGAGGAAGAGAAATTCTTTGTGGGCATACGCGACATGGTCGAGTGGCTCGGCTATAAACCGTCAAACATAACCTACTCCTCGGATAACTTTCAGCAGCTATACGAATGGGCTGTGGTGCTGATAAACAAGAACTTGGCTTATGTCTGCCATCAGAAGGCTGACGAGCTAAAGGGCTTTAATCCACCGCCGAGTCCTTGGCGCGAGCGACCTATTGAGGAGTCGCTGTTGCTATTCGAGGACATGCGACGCGGCAAGATCGATGAAGGTGCGGCCACGTTGCGCCTGAAGCTCACGCTTGAGGAGGGTAAAGTAGATCCGGTTGCGTATCGCATCAAGTTCATACCGCATCATCGCACTGGCTCCGCCTGGTGCATTTATCCCACTTATGATTATACGCACTGTCTGTGCGATTCCATTGAACAAATCACGCACTCGCTTTGCACCAAGGAGTTCCAGTCACGTCGCTCCTCCTATTATTGGCTCTGCAATGCTTTGGACATTTACTGCCCGGTGCAGTGGGAGTATGGACGTTTGAATATGAACTATGCGCTGGTGTCCAAGCGCAAGATTGGCAAGCTCATTAGCGAACGCATTGTGCACGACTGGGATGATCCACGTCTGTTTACGCTGACGGCGCTGCGACGACGTGGTTATCCTGCCGAGGCCATTAACAATTTCTGTGCCCAAATGGGTGTCACAGGCGCACAGATTGCCGTTGATCCGGCGATGCTGGAGGCGGCGGTACGTGATGTGCTCAACGTAACTGCACCAAGGCGTTTGATTGTGCTGGAGCCACTCAAGGTGACCATTAGCAACTTTCCCCATGCGGCGCCCGTGGAGCTGCAAGTGCCGAACTTTCCACAGAATCCAGCGCTGGGCACGCACAACATTACTTTGGATCGTGTGATCTACATTGAGCGCAGCGACTTTAAGCTGGAACCGGAAAAGGGCTATCGACGTCTGTCCACTCAGCAGGCTGTCGGCTTGCGTCATGCTGGTCTGGTCATCAGCGTGCAGCAAGTTGTACGCGATCCAACTACAAATGAAGTCGTCGAGCTAATCTGCAGCAGCTCCGCGGCAGAGCAAACTGAGAAGCCAAAAGCATTTGTCCAATGGGTATCGCAGCCCATTGAACTGGAGGTGCGTCTATATGAGCAGCTGTTTAAGCACAAGAATCCCCAGGATCCCAACGAGGTGCCCGGCGGTTTTCTCAGTGACATTAGCGAGAACTCCATGTCCGTCTTGCATGCCTTTGCTGATCGCTCGCTAAGCGGCGTCAAGGCATACGATAAGTTCCAATTCGAGCGCATTGGCTTCTTCTCTGTGGATCCGGATACAACCGGCACGCACATTGTGTTTAATCGCACCGTGGGACTCAAGGAAGACTCGGGCAAAAAGTAAAGAACACTTTGAATTTTTATATTATATTCAAACTGAGATGATACAATAAATTCGATTTATAAAATCAGTTTTCATTTCTTTCCCTCAACCATGATTATATGATAGCCAAATTTCGTCTTAACCGGTGGATCTGTATACACGGGATTGTTAACCGTTGATATGGGCAGCGCAAAGGCGGCGTCTTGGAAGGGTCCGACCATAGCGCCGCGTATCTGCCAGCCCAGATCGCCACCCTGACGTGCCTTGTCCTCGCTGTAAGCAGCTGCCACATCGGGAAACTTTTGACCAGCTTTGATTTTCTCCATCGCCTCCATAATCTTGCCCTGCTTCTCGCAGAGTATGTGTCGCACCTTTACCGCATTGCCACCTTTTTTCTCTTTGCCGGCACCTGCAAATTATATAGATTTAGCTGGCTGACAATAAATTGCACTGAATTCTCACCTTTATCTTCGGCAGCAGGTTTCTTTGCACCTTTGGCGCTATCCTTTCCTCCTTTAGTATCCTTTTTAGGTGGCATGTTAAATTTGTAAACAACAACAATAAAAGATTATAAGCTTGCCACCTTTTTCACAAGCATAAGCGTTGCCACTTGTGGTCTAAGTATTAGAGATGGGCGATATTTACGTCATTAGTATTTCAAAGTAATCGTCTCTGCGTGACGATATATAAAAAATAAATAAAAAAATTTTGAATGTAATATATAATTTTACACACTATTCGCAGTTGTTACCGTTACGCATACAAACATTTAAACCTTTTTCGTGCAGTTGTCTGGCAATATTTTGTCACTGGTATATTTCGAAACAGTCACATCTGTCACCATGATATTATAAACACCATATCGCGCATCTCTAATAAGCCTGCCACCCTTTTGATAAGTGCAAGCGTTGCCACATGTCTTGCAGTGCTGCAAAACGACTAGAAAGGTATACACATATATTTCGATAATAGGGTCACACTTATATCGCAGCAACTATCGATATATCGTTATAGCACTAACATCTCTAACGCTCTCTCACTCCTTTTCACTTTAGCGAGGCAAAATTTGTCACATTTTTTGGCAAAATTGTAAGTTTTATAATTTAGTGTGAAGTGTAAATAACTACAAATATATTCAATCCACAGTGCTGTTTGTGAATAATCATTTAAGCATCGTTAATAACGTCGATAGCGAGGCGTAACCAGACATATACAAACCAGACACTAGCAAGCCCAACAACTAAGCAAAATGCCCAAGAATAAGGGAAAAGGTGGCAAAAATCGTCGTCGTGGAAAGAATGAGAATGAATTCGAGAAGCGTGAGCTGATCTTCAAAGAGGATCAACAGGAGTACGCACAAGTGACCAAAATGCTGGGCAATGGTCGCTTGGAGGCAATGTGCTTTGATGGCGTCAAACGTCTGTGTCACATTCGGGGGAAACTTCGTAAGAAGGTGAGTGCGTGTGGGTGCTTGCATTTGCGTTTGTGTGTGTGTGGGAGAGAGCGGCGCTCTTCTATGTGTGCGTGTGTATGCGTGCTTTGTTTGACAATGTATGTGCACAAACATACTTATGTATATACATACGTATGCACAAATTGCAATGCGCCTTTAAAATCATTCGCCCTTGTAAACAATTTATCTATAAACAGAATGCGCATCTAATTTTTAACTAGTTTGTACTATTTGATATATGTTTTTAATATTTTCCTATGCTTTGTCTGTGTGCAACGGCCTTCAGACATTGCAAACAAAGGCAAATTGCGTTGAACTTACATCTGTATACAGATACATACATGCATATATAGAAGTCTATGTGCATACGTATGTATATAGGTATTTAAATAATGCTCTCCTTTATGTCTAGTTATCGAAATCTCTGGATTTGAACATTTTGTTGCATTAAATGCCACATATAATATTATTTATTTACATTATGTATGCATGTACATTTACAGTTATGTCTTGTTAAACAATTCAACGGTAAATTGGCGAAACTATGGAATAGAAAATAGCTTAACTTCAGTTTGAACTAATTGCAATTTGTATGGTTTTGATAGGATTTTAGAATAGAATTTTATTCTTAGAACATAAATAACTGTTGGCGGCAAACCGTTACCTAAGCCAGTAAAAGATAACCTAAAAGATTTACGATACTTTGAATATAGACACTAAAGTACAGTAAATATCTCTTACTTTTTTTAACTATTGTAATTTCCTCTAATCATCAACAGTGAAACTATTCTTTAATAACACCAAAAAATTAGATATTTTATACATTATTTTCGTTCACATGAATCAATCATAATTATATATTTAATGTCTATAAGTATGGAAGAATCTGATGTAGATACTATATCATTACCCACAAAAAAAAAAAGATATATTAGGCGTTTCACAGAAAAGAAAACTTTTTCATAATGAAACCTAATCTTCAACGAATTATTTCTATGGCAGCTATAAGATATATTCGCACGATTTTGATATCATTTGGTCAGGTTGGCAAGAACGCACTATAACTCAAAAAAAAAGGTAGTTTGGTTGAAAAAGCTTGACGCGATTGTTCCTATGATAGCCATAATACGATTTTGATGAAATTTTTGTAAACATGCCAAGACAAAACTCAAAATTGCTAAGTTTGATGGAATTATCTTGAAAACCCAATTTCTCGACCAATAGCTATGGCAGCTATATGTTATGTTGGTCGAATCCGACTTGTTATAATCAATATAGCTTTAACTGACAGATTAGTTGGCATAGAAACAGACAAATAGACAGACAGACAGACATGGCTAGTTTGACACGACTGCATTTGTTGAAATACCTGAAATAAAAATTACGAAGCCCAACATTGCTAAATATGTTACCAACATTCCCAAAGCATTGGCAAAGACTTATCAAAAATCGCATTCAATATTCATTTATCAATTCAATTAAACTTATGTACAAAGATAAGAATTTGCTTTAATTTTGCATTCAATTCCGCGTATAAAACTTGTTGGTACTTTACCCAAAAAGCTCATAAAAGTATAACTCATAAATCAACATTTAAACGACAACGAAAAAAAAAACCTATCCCAAAAAAGAATGTCTTTAATAGGAACTGATTTCAAACTGGAATATCCAAAATTAGTTTGCACAATTAAGAAAATGTTAAACAAACATTTCAAACTTAATGAACAGATAGCAAAAAACAAATGTGCAAATATTAAGCAGATGCAATTCGAAGTATGCATTGTGAAAATGATAAATTAAAACGCAATTACAATGAAATGCCAATAATATTAATGAAATTGAAGTTTTGGATATGTTTAGAAAACTAAATGACCAATAAACACGTGTAGTTTTTTCAAATAAGCCAAATAATATTATGGCTATAATCGTAATCGCTATAGTGAAATGAATTTTTTGATTAGATATCAATAAATAAATGTCCAAGACATATGTACATAAAATGCGTCGCAATATGGTCATAAAACACATTTTGCACGGCTGGTTTATGTAAATGGACTTGTATAAAGAGGTTATTCCTTATCGCTGACTTTTTTTTTTGTTGCCTCACAATGACTTTATTTTACAAAGAGGCGCCTTTTAAAACAATTTGTCTGCTGTCTGCACATATTTCATCATATAACATAATTCGTCTTAGATTCAATCTGAGCATAAATTATATAACAAGTTTGTTGTAGCATCAACATCTTATCTGTCAAGTAGTTTGTTTTATGCTACGTTGTGTCTAAAGTATTTAAGTATAGATAGTAGAGTCGTATCAAAAGTTCTGATCAATTTTGTAATGATTATAATCTTAAATAATTAAAATAATCAAATAATAAAATGTGTATATATATATATATATTTTAAGTGTATGGCTTAGATTTAAGCTATATTTAGAGTATTTACGAGTAGTTGAAGAGTTGGTGACTTGTTTTAATTTAAACTTTACTTTCATCTATGTAAATTTGATTTGTTTTAAAAACAAAATTTGCAAAACTTGGCATAATGAAATTTTCCAACTTTTGTTGAAATTTTAAACAAATATTGAATGTTTTTGATTTTAATTTTAAATTAATTTACACAGCCCTTTTAACAAAATCAAAGTAATACAAAAAAAAAAACAAAAATATTACATTAAAAAAATGACCATTTTCGAGAACTTTTCATTCGATATCATTTTCGATGTTGTAATCCTGTTTTTGAAAATAATATTTAATCGTTATACCCTTTTAAAGATTTATTTAAATATTTATTGATTTATACATAAGTATATAATAAAAAATTGGCTTTTAAACATGGTACGTTTTGAATATAAAACGATTTTCTTGACTGGGAATCGAACCCGAAGTTTTGCGTGTCAGAGCAGAATGCCTTCCCACTAGGCTACAGTCGTCCACAACCTTTTAAAGATGAGCTTGAAAAGTGGAATGAGAACCACTGTTTTAAAGCACAACTTATAAAGCATAATTTTCCATCTATATTCCGTATTCACAATTGCTAATAATTCCGATTTATAATGTTAAAAACGTAAATGGGAACAGACCTATCCATTTCTAACTGAATCATGAAAGTAAAGCTTGCATTTAATGTCAAACCATATGTGATTTTTTGATTTGATAAATATGGTTGCCTAGAAGCGATTAGTAAATCTTAACGATCAATCAGCAGACGCGCGGCTGTCAGCTGTGTGGGTGCAAAAGTCCACAACACCCCAAAAAAAAAAGGCAGCTAACCGTTTGCAATCATAACCCAGGCAGCTGATCTCGCGTAACCGTCTGCGATTACAACTAATCTTTTAACTTATCTTAAAACATGGCTACTGCATGTAAAAAAAAGTTTGCTTTCTATGCAAACAAATGTTAGAGCTGAGGCCCAGTTTTTCTAAGCTAATCACCCAACACACTTGCCATGACTAATATAGAATGTCAAACCTGGCAAACCCTCCACCAACCCTCACCCAGCAACAGAGCGTATACTTATCTGCAGAAAAGAAAAAAAAAACGAAAAACGTGGAAACTGAGTTAATTTCACAATTAACACAGAAATAAATGATACTCAAAGAATTAGTTTTAAAATTTTTTTTATATAATTTTTATTAATTATTTTTGGGAAACTTAAAAACTATTTTACAGATATAGAAATATGTTTCTTTTTTTGTTAACACTTATGTGTCTAATGAGATTAGCTTTCAGATATTTTTTGGTTTAGTTTTTGTTGAGTTTTTTTCTTATATATATTTTAATTTTAAAGTTTTTTTTGTGATTTTTTGTTTTACATTCGAGTTACGTGTACCAGGAACTTTAACCGCGTGCTTAAACTGCTCTACATGAATTGTGTAGCTGTGGAAATGATCTGATTTATCCAGTCTGTAAACGCCGAGACGCGCACAAAGACAGAGGGTGCATTCTTTTGGCCGCAGGGCAATCTGCCCCAGGAGACAATGCCAATGATAATGTTGCTCTGCTCCAAATGTGGTTCACAGCATTCCTGCATGAGTGGACCACCAGAGTCGGCGGTGCAGATGCTAACACCGCCACTCAGTGGACCCGTGCACAGATTCGTCTCATGCAGCTCCAAGCCGGAGCGTGCAAGTACCTGCTCGCACAGTGTCATATCCAATATGGGCATATTGGCCAGCTGCAGCTTGTGCGGATAGTCGGGCACCGCTGTCATGGAAACGTTGCCCCAACCGTACAGTGTGCCATAGCCCTCGGGCTGAGCATCCTGCTCCGGTAGCGTTGCCGCCTGCACATACTCATCAAAGACAAGTGGCTGTTTAGTATAGATGAGCGCAATGTCATAGGGATTCACACCGCCCAGATAGAGCTCGTGGCGCACATAGTAGTCAATGTGACGCATCTGTAGACTGGCTGCCTCGCCGCGTCGATTGTGTATGTCATGGCTGCCGGCAACAATTACCGAATTGGCCACTGCCTGTGGTGAACTAAGGCAATGGGCGGCGGTCAGTATCCAATGTTCATTGATGACGGTGCCGGCACAATAGTGCACCAATCCCTGATCCGGTGTCATCATCTGTATGCTGACCACATAGGGCGCTGAATGCGGTGTTGCCTCACGCTTGGCCAGAAACTTTTTGCTCCAGTGCGTCTGCTGTGGTGCATCCAATGTGCTTATGCGATTCTCCAGCAGTCCATATGCAGCCAGATTCATGGCCATGGTATGACCAAGTCCTCCTCCTCTTCCGCTGCACTTGCGCACGGGCAGCTGTGCATTGTGCTGTGCCGAGCTGAGCACAACCATAATGCTGGCTATGGTGGTCAGTAGAACTGAATAGATGCATCTGTAGGATATGAGCATTATGATGTCCTCGGTCTGGTTACACGCCCCGCACGTACTTAGATTTGTACTGAACGCAATTTTGATGCGTTAAATCGAATTTGGTTATATATTTTGTTGGATTGCTTTTGGTTTGTTTGATCGTGTAATTGGATATTGTATTTATCTTAGTTTTAATTTTCAACTTTTCGCCTTTGTTTTAATGTGTCGATAACACTTCACTTCAATTTCCTTTAGCTTTTGCATGGAATTCGCTTTCTGCGGCTGTTTTTTGCCGTTGCTTTGCTTGCTTCTTCACTGCTTGATGGCAATTATAAATTTGCAGTTGCCCCTCAATTTTATGCCGTATTTATACCAAAGCGTCTATCAAAGATAGCCACAGTGGCAAAGAGAGAGAGAGAGAGCTTTAACTCTTATCATCATTACGTGTTAAGATTGAGAGCAAGAGAGAAACTCCTGGCTACAAGTCTATGTCGTTCTTATCAGTCTGATAAGAAATTGGCGTTTGCCAATTTAAAATTGGAGGCATTGCTCAGTGATATACCCTACAATTGTTTTAAACGTCTGTTAAGTACGCTGCAAAAATACATTTTTCGATTATTTCCCAATAAAATGTCGATTACAGCAATCAATTACACATGCCTGCTCCTATTTTCGATTCCCATCAAAATAATCGGAATAAAAATAATTAGGTGTTCTGAATTCCGAAAGTAGATGTACAATTCTATTTAAACTTATCTAAGAACGGTTCTCATATCGTTCGGAACACAAAAATCGAAAATGATTCGGAATGAAAAGAACTCGGAAATTGCAAAAAGTCCGATAGTTTCACTTTAGGACTTTTTCACAATTGTGTAGCATGCAAGATTTTCAGAGATATGTGCTTAAATTAAAAGAATAATGACTGTTTTAAGAGGTCCACTCATATATCCAATTTCTGTGTTAGCGCATCAAACTGTTCAACAAAACCTAACCAGAACCTTAGTTCTCTTGGTTTTGCCCATAGATGACAATAAACGTAAATTCAAAAGACTGATGCGATATGTGGGCTATGGTCATGTAGTACTTACAATTGTATACATATAGTATTTATAGTACATTGTTCATATATGATGATAATGACACCTGCGGCCGCAAATTCCAAAATGATGACGAGCTAAATCAAACTGGTGCAAACATAGCTCCCCCGGTTTGGTCATAAAAGAGGCGCAGGGCGGCGCAATCATTAATTATTTAACAAATTCTTGCTAGTTGTCGGGTACTTCCCAGACAAGTTCAAGCATGTCGTTTGTGGTCTGTTATCTTTGGCTAACTTTACGAACTCACGCCCTTGGGTAATATGCCGATTTTGAAGCACTTTAGTCACGATTCTTGTATCTACATTACCTGCCTGCTTGATCGTAGAATTGCGTGTTTCTTTTATTATATATTTAATTATAAACATATGATATTATTAGTTTATTCGATTTAAAGCCACACGCCAATAATCACACGCTCGTATTTCCCCCCTTCTGAGCCTTATGAATAATGCTCCAAAGTTCAATACAGCCCTATGTTTATTTTCAATGATAACGTAACTCCTTAATTATTTCTTGCCTGAGGCATTTTTAAGCCGAATTCTTTATCATAGCCATTTTTGAACATTCGTACGTCTCGTTATCATCAAACAATTTACGAATACAAAAAAAAAGTATATATGTGTCACATTTATGCATTACTTTGGAATTTATTGCATTTGCGTACTTTTAATTTAACTGTGCCGCGTCAGTAGTAAATAATACTACGACAGGAAGTAGCTGAGGAAGTGAATTTATGAATGGGTACATTTGCGTCAAGTGCAAAATTGCTGCAGGTCAGTTGCCTCAGTTGCCTTCTGGTTGACTAATTGCCCCGAATTAAGTTGGTAAATATTTAACCCATTGCAGAGCTGCCTAAATATTTCCATATTCAAAGATTAAATGGTTCCGTTTGACGTCAATGATTTCGTGGAAAGTGCCACCAAAATTTTGTTTTTGCAGATAAATCTGTCACGTGCGAGCAACGTAATATTCCTAAAACTATAAAATTTGGCTATTGTGCAGCTACATAGTCTGTCTCTTATATAGGTTGTACTTAGATAATACAATTGTGTGTACAGATTAGTTATTAAAAAGCAGCACAATGTGTTTTGCTAGAATTTATTACCTAACGATAGTGGGCTCACTCGATAGATTTGATAGTTCAGCAAAGATGCTAAAGATTGTTTTTAATACATCTTTTAAAATGAAACAAATATTGAAAAAATAGTACGCAAATCATATTTCAAAGTACTTACATTGGGATAGGGTCGAATTAGTTCACAAAAAATGGTAACACAAAGTCGTAAACTCGCTCAATTCTAAAATATTTTCACCAAAAATCATAGTTCTGAATTCAATTCTTAGTTCGCGCTTTTTGAGTTGAAAATTTGTATATATCTGTTAAATCTAAGTAACCTTTTCGAAAGTACTATTGAAAAACCTGAACATTTTGTAATGCATTATCGATTGTGGGCCTCTTTTTAAAAAATTTTTAATTTTTTTATAACTGATGCTTATACGCATATTGAAGACTATTTAAATTTTCTTTTTACTCCCTGTTCCCATTAAAAATGGGAAAAAGGGAGTTATAAAGTACTGCAAATGTGTGTAACAGGCAGAAGGAGGCATTTCCGACTATATAAACTATATATATTCTTGATCAGGATCAATAGCCGAGACGAACTAGCCATGTCCGTCTGGCCGTCTGTCTGTCTGTCCGTCTGTCCGTATGAACACACAGATCTCGGAGACTATAAGAGCTAGAGACACCAAACTTGGCATGCAGGTTCCTGTATACCATACGCAGATCAAGTTTATTTCAAATTTCGGATGCACCCCCCCGCACCCCCGCAAATCGCAAAAGACTCCCACAGCCACAATTTTAAAGATAAAGCTTTAATTTTTGGTACACATGTATGTTTAATCAATGTCTTTCGGATGTGTAAATTTCAACACGATCGGATAAATAGCACAAAAGTTATAGAAGAATCTATTACGCCCGTCTCAGTTGGCAGCAACAACAGTTTGACAAGCAGTTTACGAGTTAAGTGCACTGCTTGCTTGTGTTGCCGCTAAACTGCTTGAAATGCAAGCTGGGAGCAGGGAGTCTCGTAGTCGGGCACACTCGACTAGAATATTCTTACTTGTTTTGTAAGAGTCTCACAGCAGAGAAGGGTGAAGGCACTACGACCTAAAAGCAACTTTTGAAGCTCCCTATGAGGACAAAAGCAAGTCATCTAGAAATTTTAATTTTTTGCAATATCATTATTTAAATAGAACCACCGTTTTCTAAGATAGGTTGTGTTTGTTTGCATAAATAGAGTATATTCTATATTTCCAATGCGAGCAAATGAAGCAAACATTGCCTTCAATTGTGAAACAAACCCAGAACTCTGGTGCCAACTTATTTAAAAATCTGATATCTATTACATAAAAAAAGATACGTGTACAAAGTGCAAAAACTGTCCCCCACTTTGGCGCATTTCGCAGTGTGTGCTACTGAGTCACGAGAATTTCTTAATGAGTTTGAGATATATTTACGAAATGAAATTGATTGAAATTGCTAACTGGTTTTGTATGTTTGGTTTGCTTGTTACAGGTATGGATCAATCAAGGCGATATAATATTGGTCGGATTGCGTGACTATCAGGATTCGAAGGCTGATGTTATTTTGAAGTACACACCGGATGAAGCTCGAAATTTGAAGACATATGGCGAATTTCCGGAATCGGTGCGCATCAACGAGACAGTCACATTCGTCGAGGATGGCTTCGATGAGGACATTGAGTTCGGCGATGAGATCAGTTCGGAGGATGATGCAGATTCTGTTGATAATATCTGATCAACAAAAAATAAAGATGCAGGAGAGGCAGAAGAAGCAGCAGCATTAGATACAGCTGCCGCAGAGTCAGATCATGAATAGGGAATTAAACAAATTTGTATAAAGCCGACAGCCCCCCACCCCCCAACACACAACAAAACACAATACACACTCCACTCCGCTCCCCTACACACACATAAGAAAACAAAAAAATAACCTGGAACTGAAAGCGAAAAGGAGGAGAAGAAACCAATCAATCAGCAAACAAAAAATTAAATAAAAATCTTCAAGAAATTTAATGTTACTTTCAATAAATTTCAAACTTTCAATTCGGAATGCCAAATTTAAATCGTTCGCTTTTCTATCGCAATATTCGATTATGAAATAATGTAAAACAAATAGTAGAACTGTTATAAAATGGAGAAAAGATAAATAATGCAACAATGCGAAACAGAAACAAATTATTATTATTTCATTAAAACAAAAACAACAAAACGATATTAGTACTCTTTTTTTAAAAAACAAAATGGAGCAATAGATAATACAGCTACATTTATATTTGATATATAGGTGTTTAACAAAATATTATACATACATATTTATGTAAGCAAACAAAAAGCAACAACATTAAGGGAAACATATTGAATTGTAGCTAGCAAGTAAGCAATATCAAAAGTAATCACCTCTGTATACATAAATAGGTGTGTGCTTTGTTAATTTTTTGACATCCAATATTTAATTTTGCCCTGCCAACTCCAAACTCCAACTCCGTGTTCCTTTTTTTTAAACCCTTTTAATGCACATGCATATTTAATATTATTGATTTTTTAATGGTTTTTATAGTTACTACGCCTTTAGTTTCTTTTGCTGTCCTGTGCATTCAGTTTTTGTATTTGGTTTTTTACTTTTCAATTACAAATGAAGTACACAGAAAAACAAACAAAACGTTTAAATAGAGCATATATAAAATGTAATGATTATTGTAATTAAGAAGGAAACAAGTTCAATAAATAGTTAATTTAACCAAATGCAAAACAGCAAATACAACATCGAGTTTAATTACCCGTCTCAATTTAATTTATTAAATGCACACTAATTCATACTAATAATGTATAAAAAGTTTTCACATTTTTGAACATTGGCACTGCTTATAACTCCTCGTGATGTGATGGAAACTTCTTTAATATGGCATGATATAGATTATAAAATGCATAGCACGAAACCGTCACAATCACCAGCAGAGCACCACCAAAAGCGATGCTCAGAAAATTGCCATCGATGATGCCCTCAGAGCGATGGCGTTTTGTTGAAAAGATTTCTTCGGTTGTTGCTGGATTATTCTGTGCTGTACGCTCGGCCATTAAACGTTTCATGGTGCTTAAGCGTTCGCGCAGAACTTCCACAGAATCAGTATCCAAATCCGAAGTACCTGTACAGGTACATACAATTATTTTTAATAAATTTGTTTTTAATTTGTTTAACTTACCGCCTGTTTGTGCATCCATAGCTTATAGATTTCAAATAACTAGCTTATTTATTAAACGTTATTTATTATTAAGGTTTGAAAATGAAGTATCAGAAAGGGGTGTATGAAAAGTATAGGATGAAAACAGGCGCATGTGCGTAACGGACATATATCGATTTAGTTTGTAAGTGCTGGAAAGCAGCTTTATATGTGCTGTTAAGCGGGCAATTAAACTGCATGCGTTTATTATAAATTGACTTTTGGTATTTTCAGCCAAATTTAGGCACATTTTGCAAAATTAGTTGCGGTCTTACTCAATTCTGACTGGCAAGTCTGTTAAATTCGGTCACCCTAGCAATTTTACATTAGCTTAACACGATTTAACTTAACAGCCATACAAAATGTTTGAAGAAACTTTAACTTTCTTAACTAATTCTCAACATTTCCCACACTATTTACGACGCGGCTGTATTGTAATGAAATACCAAGCAGCTTAACATTTTTCTGTTAAAAAACCGCAGTTTTTGAATTTTCTGTTAAATTTATAATTTTCTGTTAAGTGGTCTCTCTTCTTCTTTTTCCCTCCATATCAACAGCTGTTTGCAAGAAAATAACATCAATTCACAAACACGTGCATGGCGCGCACGTCCAAAATTGTTTTTACTGGACTTCTTAATGATATAAAATGGGTTTAACTAAACAATATTTGGCATATCGTGCCATAGACAGTTTCAATATAATCGCATCTGGTCGTGCCAATGTAAATTTCGCAGTTCTTGAGAAAAGCGAGGGTCGTTTCGTTGCAGCTCCAGCGGCTGAAAATGTGATCATTTGGGATTTGCGGTAAGCATTGCGTACAATATAGATAATAAAGACAATAAGTACGTCTTTAATTGCAGCTTGGGCGATCGCAAGCTGACGCTGCGTCGCGATAATAAGGAGGTCACCGCCTTGCGTGTCTCGCCCGATCATCTGCATATTGCCGTGGGCTATGCGGATGGTGTGGTGCAGATCTTTGATCTTAGTTCACGTACATACTACGATGCTATTTGTTCGCTGGCGTTGCACAAGAATGCGATTAGCATATTGCGCTATGATGCACATGGCATGCGACTGGTGAGCGGCGGATTGGATACCGAACTGGTCGTTGTGGATGTGGTGGAGCAGGCGGGTCGACAGCGTCTAAGTGGACACAATGCTGCCATTACGGATGCACATTTTCTTCAACGTTTGGTAGAACAGGACATTGTGGTGAGCTGTTCGAAGGATACACAGATCAAGTTTTGGAATCTGGAGACACAATTCTGCTTTAAAACCATTGTCGACAATCGCACCGAAATTTGGGCCTTGGCTTTTGTAAATGACCTTATGGTGGCAGCTGCCAGCGAGAGCGGCATGAATGTTTATCGCCTGCGCAAGCGTGAAGCAAGCTCCAGCCAAACGCTGGAGACAGCCGTCGAAGGCCTGGCCATAGATGACGAAGATACGATCAGTCCATTGAGTGTGAGCAACTGCGGCAGCATACAACGTGCTGGCAAGGGACGCACTGTCAATTTAGTCGCCGATCCAAATGAGCGTGTGTTGAGCTGTCACGGCACCAACGATCTCATTGAGAACTTTTACATTTGCAATGCGGAGGAAGCCAAGCAGCGTCTGGCCAAGCGCTTGAAAAAGGCACGGAAGAAGGCGCAGGATCCCACAGCAGTACCAGAAAACGACGACCAGCTGTCCAAGGAACTGTCACTTAGCGATGAAATCAAACGTCTGGAGAGCATCAAAACAAAACAGAAAATCAAGTCAATCGATGTGCTGCTGGGTGAGAACAAAGAGCTACGCGTGCTGGTCAGTCTGGCCAACAACAGCATGTCCTTGTACTCCCTGGAGGCCTCCTTGAAAACACGCAAGCCTACAACAATAACAACGCCAGCGGACAGCAGCGTCAAGCTGCTACGAGCACTTACACGTCTTGGCCACCAGTCGGAGCTGCGTTCCGTGTGCTTCAGCAACGATTCATTGGCCATTGGCTCTGGATCGGGTAATTCTTTCAAGTTCTGGGATCGTGATGCCATGCAGTGTCTTCGCACATTAACCACAGATTACATACTTTGCTCACGTTTCGTTCCGGGCGATCGTTATGTACTGCTGGGCATGAAGAGCGGCAAGCTGATAATTGTGGATGTGGGTGCAGCGGATATTGTGGAACAAATACCAGCACATGAGAGTGAACTCTGGAGCATTGCTTTGCTGCCGGATCAAAAGGGCTGCGTCACGGGCAGCAGTGATACGACGCTGAAGATCTGGAGCTTTGAGCTGATCGATGCGGGCGAGGGTGCAACAGAAACTAAAGTACTCTCGCTGCTGCACAAGAACACACTTAAGCTGGAAGAGACGGTACTTTGTGTGGCTATCAGTCCGGACATGAAGTATCTGGCGGTGGGTCTGCTGGATGCCACCGTTAAGGTCTTCTTTTTGGACACGTTCAAGTTCTATCTGTCGCTGTACGGACACAAGTTGCCGGTGCTTTGCATGGACATCTCCTATGACTCCACATTGATAGCCACAGGCTCGGCAGATCGCAACATCAAGATCTGGGGCTTGAACTTTGGTGACTGTCATCGTTCAATATTTGCGCATGATGATTCGGTCATGTCATTGCAATTTATACCCAGAACGCATATGTTCTTCAGCTGTGGCAAGGATGGCAAGGTCAAGCAGTGGGATGGCGACTCCTTTGAGAAGATCATAACGTTGCCCGGCCACATTGGCGAGGCACACTGCCTGGCCGTCTCACCCAATGGACGCTATGTGGTCAGCTGCGGCTCAGATCGCACGCTGCGCATGTACGAGCGCACAGAGGAGACACTTGTGCTCAAGGATGCGCAAGAAGAGGAACGCGAGCAGCTGGAAAACGAGCAACTTGCCACTGGCGAAGATAACAATGTGCCGCTGCTGCCCGGCTTGAAGTTGCCCTCGCGCAAAACTGTTGGTTCCGAGCAGGCGGCCGAATCCATCATGGAATGCCTCGAAATATCCAAACAATACGAGGTGGAGGCCGAGGAGAAGCCCGAATTGCATCCATTAATGCTTGCGTTGCAAGTGAAGAACCCCAATGACTTTATGGTCACAACACTTGTGCGCATACGTTCCTCGGATATGGAGGAGGCACTGCTCTTACTGCCCTTTTCCGTAGTATGCGAACTGCTGGCGCGTCTGCCTGCGTTAATCAAACAACGTCCCGAGGAGCTAGAGCTGCTCTGCCGCGTAACTGTTTTTCTGTTCAAGGTGCACATGAAACCCATTGCGGCGGCCAAGTCGATGAAGCCGCTACTGCTCAAGCTGCTCGATCTGCTCAAGCGTGATGTGCAGCAGCTGCGTGATCTTATGGGTTACAATCTGCACGCGCTTTCGTTGCTGCAGACGGAGGTGGAGCAGCGCGAAGGTGTCCAGCTGTTCCGCGAGGCAACGCAAACGCGTCGCAAGAACGAGAAGAAACGACGAGAGGCTTCCAAGCGGCGACTCCAAATTCAAATGGCTTAAATATACACTTTTTTACTATTGATAAGACTATAGTTATATTCAGTAATAACATATATTTTATTGGTATACCTACACTTGCAATTTTAGCCAAGAAGGGTGTGTGGGACAACAATGGACACGACTTGTGGGTGTGGGTGTGTTTTGGAGCCAAGTACAGTGTAGGTTGCGTGTGACAGTTGAAGTGAAAGTGTAAAAGTAGCCGACCACATTTGCGGATGCGTTTGGATACGCTTGTCAAACTGTTGGACTTGAAGATTTTGAAACAAAATGGAACATAGAATCAATTAGAAGGTTCGACGGATATGACGACACGTGTAAAGAGCAAGCAAAACATATTTCCAGTTCAACAAATGCCAGCCTTTGGATAGCAGCCAGTATCGACAGGTGCACCACCGCAAGGACCTGCAAGAACACCAATTAACAATGAAGACTACAAATTCATGACTTTACCTACCGCCACAACGTTGAAAGGCACCCGGTGGTCCATAGCTGAGCTTCTGTATGGTACACTTTTCGATGGGTCCACTGGGACGACAATAGGAAGTATAACGTGCCCAGGGCAATGGCTCTTTCGGCTGCACACAATTGGGCAAATAGCTCAGCTTATATGTGGTGCAGTTCTCCATGGGCCCCTGGTTGCGACAGAAGCCTTGACGGGGCAGCACCGGATCCGGCCTGGGGAAACAGGTCACATCAACTGGCATATAGGACAGCTTGTTGACAGTGCAACGCTCCATGGCGCCGCTGGGACGACAAAAGGCTGTCAATGGCATTATGGGTGCACGGCGTACATGCGGCTTGGGCACAAAGTCATGCTTCTGTGTGGTCATGGCATACATGGGACCATCAAAGCGCAGTCCATTCTCCATGGGGCGTATGGGTGGTGTGCGCTCAGTGCAATTGGGCTGATAAGAGAGCTATAGAAAAAAACAAATGTGCTAACATTATTGAGATCAGGATGGAAATCGCGACAATGTCTAGAATCTATAAAAAATACTAAGCGCTGTTTCTATTTTCCGATCACAAAATCAAAGACGAAAACTTTTTCAAAGTAGGAAAATAACCCACCTTTTGTACGGTGCACCTTTCCAGCGGTCCAGTGGGACGGCGGAAAGTGTCCCTGGGCATAATGGGCAACGGCTTGGTGCGAGAGGCATCCACGGG
Source organism: Hirtodrosophila cameraria (assembly GCA_949708635.1). Lineage (NCBI taxonomy): Eukaryota > Metazoa > Arthropoda > Insecta > Diptera > Drosophilidae > Hirtodrosophila > Hirtodrosophila cameraria. The sequence continues at coordinate 75,701,054 of OX453089.1, read as the reverse complement.
CATGTAGCTTAGTTTATAAACAGTGCTAGCGGCGCCACGATCGTTGCCCAGAAATTTAAGACTATTCATTGGCATCACTGGCGCAGTGCGTCCGGCATTGCAATTGGGCATATAACTAAGATTATATGTAGTGCATTGATTCTGATAATTTGGCGGCACGCAGCGTATCTTATCCGCCCAAGGTGTGGGCTCCTTAGGCGGCAGACACACCGGCATATACGATAGCTTTTGTATGGTGCAGCGTTCCATGGGCCCGGCCGGCTTGCAATAGTGCGATACCTGTGGCATAAGTCTTGGTGGCGGATTTGCGCAGACATCGACCGGCATATAGCTCAATTTTTGTATGGTGCAGCGTTCCATGGGCGCCGTCGAGGTGCAGATGGCCACACGGGGCAGGCAGGGTGCACGCTGCACATTGCCCTTGGGCACATAGTCATGTTTCTGTGAGGTCATCGCATAGATGGGTCCCTCAAAGCGCAAACCGCTCTCCATGGGACGGATGGGCATTGTGCGCCCAGCCGGACATGGTGGCATATAAGATAGCTTCTGTATGGTACACTTCTCCATTGGCGCTGTATTGGCGCTTATATGGTTACAAGGACGCACAGGGCGAGCGCGAGTGTCGCCACAGTTGCCATAATAGGAGCGGCGATAGATAGTATTCGTGTCCAGTGGTGCCGTGGAGCGCATAAAGTGAGATTGTGGTATTATGGGCAACTGTCGCGCCGGCTGCTGATAGCAGCAGCCGGAATAGTCGCCGCAATCACATGGCTGGCACGAAGCTCCAGCCGGGCAGGGTGGATAACAGCCGGGTGCCTGGCAATCGCCCGACATCCTTGTAAAGTCCTGGACTGTGCTTTTATCTATATAACAATTCTAAATCTATGCCGTGGTTGATATCAATACTATAACTAATCTTTCTTTAGTTTACCCTTTCACTCACCTGGTTGTGGTTCACTCACAGAAATTTCCAAGATTGGAATTGAAAATATTAAAAAAAATAGAAAAAAATTGACAGTTGTTAAAGGAAATAATTTTGTTTGCTCAGCGTACAGAATAATTATTATTTTATTGTTAACACATCCGAAAACACGAAATAAAAATTTTGCTTTACGACATACAACGACGAAGGTTTTCACAGTTTGTACTGCAGCTGTAGCTTTGGAGTAGGTATAACAAATTCTAATCTATGAAATTGAAGTCACAGCCTACTTAACAACTGGAATTGTCAGTTTTTATTTGAATTCACTTTTGGGTAAATTGATTAAAAGCAAATAAGAATGTTTGAAGATGACTACCGAACAAGTTTAAGGCACGATCCCTGTAAACGAAAATGGGGCGTAGATTTAGAAGAGATTTGAAAGATAGTTTGGCAAAACCTACATTTGAATACAGGAAACATGCATTTTTTATGTTTCTAACTGTTATAGATTCCTTCCAATCAAGGATATGCATAAAATATAATATTTATAGCAAGGTACTCTTTGGTTTTCATAGTTATTATAGTAATACTTACTATTAAACAAATTTTAGTTTAAGCTTTGAAGGATCAGAGTCGCCAACTATAATAACATGATAACCTTTCCCCAAAAGGATATACTTAAAACAAAAATGATGATATGTAGGTCAGCATGAGTTTTATTAATCCATTTCTTTTGGTCGAAAGCGCACATTGCCAAAAGAATAATTTAGCTGGTAATGTCTTTTCCTCAGCATTTCGGCCGAGTGCGCATCAATGGCAATGGTCAGCTTCATGGTCGGTCCTCTCTGGGAACGATGCTGCACACGCCAATCGTGCACGTTAAGACCTTCATTTTGGCCTTCAATGAGATGCAGTGTGTACTTAATCGATGTGCTCTCTAAAGCTGGAAATATGCCAAAAAATACGCGTCTGGCGGGCACCTTCGGTTTCGGTGCTGGTACCACCTGCAGTGAGGCACCCACCCAGGGTCGCAGCCTGGTGTCCATAGATCGTAGCCAGTTGACAGTGCTAGCATTATTGCAACTGACACAGAGCCAGCCCTGCTGATGTGTAAAGCCATCGAACTCGGGCTTTAGGGAGCCCTCGTTCTGACGTTGCACGAGATCAAAAATACTTTGCTGCACTGCCTCCAGCTGCACGGTGTTCCACAGTTCACTTGGATAGTCGCCAGGTAGTATGGCCAAGTTGAGATTTTGTTGGCTGTTGCCTAAAGTGTCCTCATCGTCGTTGTCCTCCTCGTTGAGTTCTAATCCTGCGTCTCTGACATACTCGTTCTCAATGATTTCTAATCCTGCGTCTCTGACATACGCGTTCTCATCGAATTCTAATCCTGCGTCTCTGACATACTCATCCCTGTCCATTTCTACTCCTGCACCTCTGGCATGCTCGTCCCTGTCTCTTTCTACTCCTGCACCTCTGACATTCTCGTCCCTGTCTCTTTCTAATCCTGCACCTCTGACATACTCGTCCCTGTCGACTTCAAGTCCAGCATCTCTGACATACTCGTCCCTGTCGACTTCAAGTCCAGCATCTCTGACATACTCGTCCCTGTCGACTTCAAATCCAGCATCTCTGACATACCCAGGCGGCATATTGTTGGGTTCGTAGTCATTTTGTGAATCGTGCATGGTTGGGACACGTGGTATGGGTGGACCCAATCTCGCTTGTATGGATGCCCGGTCGAATGGCGTTGGCTCGGACAACGAGTGCATGTGTGTGGCAGGTATTAATGAGGGAATACTGTATGCAGGTTCTTGGTAGCCAGTGCGCCAGTTGCTGTGTCCTGGCAATTGACGAGACGATGTTAGTTGATTGCCAGGTTGCGTCTGTGACGGCGGTAACATATCTTTCAACTCAGACAATGGCTTTATTGCATGTTCATGTGCTTCCGCCATGCTCCAGCCCATTTTGATTAGACGTGCGCGTCGTTTGCGTGCCGCGCCGCTTAAGCGTTTGAGTTCTTGGTTTCTGGATGTTTGGCTTTTTTTTATTATTTGTATATTATTTGTGTTCATTATTTTGGTTCCCACGAGTGTGGGGGTCGGGTAGGTCGACCGTGACATAGCCCCCGATATCACGGCAAGGCATTTGCTTACAACCGGAGGACGCCAGGTATCCGGAGGTCACCGTTCAAAGACAGCATTCACGCAGCTGCCAGTGGCCCATTGGCACGGTACGATTAACACCAGGGATTGCGGGTTTTATCGAGTTGTCCTCTCTAGATCCGCCATATTTAGTCGTAAGCAGTAGCACCTCGGGCAGGATGTGGATGTTGAGTCCACGTATGGTCGGTCTTAGGCAATTTCTTGGCCTCTGTCTGCTACTGCGGCGCTGCTACGCTCAAGTCCTTTGCAGGACATTGAGCGCATCAGCGTCCACAGTGAGCAATACTTGGCTACCATTCGTGTTTTTTTTTATAATTATATATTCTTGTTTATTTCAGTTCATCGTTGGTTGACATATGTATATTTTTGCCTGATATCTAGTTTATTTCTATAGCTTATATCGTAATTATTTTCAGTTGAAATAGCACACATACGTTTTTAATACATCAAATATAAGTTTTTTCAATTGGAAATGGTTAATGCGCCTAACTAAATAACTAACTAAACGAAACAAAAAAAAAAGTTTGTGTTTGTGTTTTTTTCCTACAATTGAAAAATTTCTTTAACATTAATAAAAAAAGATCAATAGATCATCACGCGAAATCATTTACAGTGCACCAAACATAAGCGAATACTTTGCAATGATTACCAACATTTAAATTATATTAACAATCAATTGGAAAAACTTCAAAAAATAGAATCTTGCAAGCTACTGTGTAGCATTTTGATTTGGTGTTTGTAAAACTCTTGTTAAAATAATTCTTAATTATATCATAAGCATTTAATTAGTTGTATGTGTGTGTGTGTGTAATGTGCTGTGTGTTATCAAAAAGGATATACAATATGTTTCAGTTCCTACGACAATTGCGGCTCCTTCCTTATCGACATATAATTCTTGTATACATTTATATAAATATAGCTGCTGATTACTTTATACTGCTTGCTGATATATCTAATTTTGCCATCACAGCGATGGCAGATTTTCGGGCACATTATCTAGAAAATTGGTCGGGAACTGGCCCTGTCTTCCATCTGCCTCGCCAAATAGCCAATCCTCATTGATGCGATACAGCACGGTGACCAGTTCGTTTTCCTGTGAAACATTTGAAGGAAAGAAAGTTGATTAATTGTGGTAATTTTATAACATATATTTGTATAATGTTCAACGAGAACTATATATAAATGTGGTAACAGAACCAGTCATACATAACACTTGTTTACAAAATGATACAAAGATTGAGCTAATGAATGCTATATAGGGCTGTTGAGCACAAAAAAGATCTTTAACATATGTTCTATAGCTTCGATTACTTTTGTATCACATTTTTTTGTAGACTAGTGTAATTAACACTGGTTTGCAATCAGTTTTAACTTACTCTCAAGGTCAGATCTCCGTCAACTTCGCCGGGGAAATTGTACATACAGCGCGCAGTGTTCAACTGTTGTTGTTGTGGCTGTTGTTGGTGTTGTTGGTGTTGTTGCTGTTGTTGTTGGTGGTGTTGTTGTTGTTGTTGTGGTTGTGGCTGCGTTTGTGGTGCACCTGACGCACTGTTGCGCAATGGCACCTTGGTCTCCACATAATTGACAGGAAAGAGTCCTTCACAGCCGGAACGCGTGCGTCCACGATACCAATCCTCAGTGGGCTGCTCCAACAAATAGATTTTCTCGTTTTCCTGCAAACAAAATCACTTTTAATAAAACTGTAACAACAAAACATAATCTCTCTACTTACTCTAAAGCTAAGATCACCTTCCTCGGCGCCATCGAAATCGTAGAGCGCAATGGCGTAGGGCAGCTGCGTTTCTTCTACATAACCAGAGCTGCCATTGCTGAGCGCCAAAGGATCCACTTTGCCAGAGATGACATCCAGCATAGAGATGTGACCAGCCGGATCAAGCGGCGGTGGTGCACACTTGGGCATGGGTGGCGATGGTGGCGCACTGTAGCCATAGGCATAGCCTGGCGGCTGGCCAATAAATGGTGGCGGTTTGGGCGCCTTGGGCTTTTGTGAGATTTTGGGCTTAATGATGGTGGGCATGGTCAGCGACTGTGTGGGCGGCAGCAGACTTTTGCCATTACAGAGCGGATTATCGGAGCTGCGCGTGTTGAGCAGCGTTGTGGGCTGCATTTGACGCACAGGCGCAGCAGCAAAGCTATCAATACTGTTGCTATAGATGCTGTTGCTGCCGCTGTCAACCGCTTCCCAGGGATCCACCAGCGGACTCTGTGTGGCAGGCCGTGAGCGCGCGCTATAATCATCCTCAAAGCCGCTCTCCGGCTGCGAAACGCTGCCATTGTTGGGTGAACTGAAATTGCTGTCGGAGCTAAAGCTGTCTACGCTGACGCAGTCGCTGTTGGACTTTTGTGTAAAGGTGGGCGATGCAGGCGGCGAATCGAAGCTAATCAGCTGCCCATCCGTTTCACGTTGTGGTTGGCAGCTGCTACTTGCAGCATGCTTCACGTTGCTTGTGGTCATCGTTGTTGTTGTCGTTGTGCTGGCTGTATTCCAGGCGGCATTCCAATCATAATTGGTGAAGCTTGTGCCGTTGCTGCTGCCGCTGTTGCTGTTTGATGATGTTGCTGTGGTTGTTGTTGTTGCAGCAGCATAGGCGCGACTCTGCGCTGCAGCCTTGGAAGCAGCAGCCGTTGCAGTGCCCGTTGACTTTTTACGATGAAATATGTTGCTAATGATGCTGCCACCACCGGCAGCACCTCCTCCTCCTCCACTGTTGCCAGAGGCCAGACTTGATAATTTGCGGCCATTTAACTGCATCTTGGGCGGTGGCGGTCGCGGCGGTGGCATCTTCTTGCTAATGTTGCCGTTGTTAGCAGCTGCAGCGACGCCATTGAAGGGCGAATCATTCCAATTGGTTGCCGGCGTATAACGCGCCTGTGGAAACTTGCGTGTTATGCTCGATCCGCCCTCCACATCATAGCTATTATTATTATTATTGTTGCTGGATTTCTTTGGCTGCACTGGTCCCTTGGGCGGTGGCGGCAGCTTTATGCTCAGCTTTTGTAATCCGCCATGTGCCGACTGTTGCTGCTGCATATGCTGCTGCTGCAGCTGCAGACGCAGTTGCTCCAAACTTGCATTGGCGCCCGCTGCAGCGCTCTGGCCACGTGCTCCCGGCGGTGCAGGCGCTGGTCTCGATGGTATGGTCATGCTGCCTATTAAACGACAGAGCACACAAAACAAAGAGACGTTAAGTAAAGAAATCTTGCACAGTTTATAAGCAAATCTTGCGTCGATAAAAAAGTCAAAAAGCTGGTTAGAAAAGTGCGATTGAGCGACACACTCCTCCAGCTGCTGTTATTATACATTAAACTAATTTTTTTTAGCAACGTCTTTAAAATTTTAAAATTTATGCCTAATTTTCTGTTTATGTGTGTTAAACATATTTTTAAAAAGTTGGCTTTTCGAGTAGCTGTTTAATGTTGTAAAATTGTTGCCACACACAGTTTTGCAAAGTTAAGTTGGTTTTTGGCTAAATTTTTCATAAAATAACGCAAAAATCAGAGTTAACTTTTGAATGTATTTTGGACGACAAAGTTCCTTTATTTCACATCATCAAAATTATCATCAATTATTTAAATTAAACATTACGTCGAGTTATTTTGAAAAACAACAAGTTTTTTATACAAAAACTTATTTTCAACCGATTGTTCCTATAGCAGCCATATGTTATAGTGGTCGGATCTGGCCGATTCTGACATATGTACTGCTTGCAGAAAAAACAAGCATTTGTGCCAAGCTTTTCAAAGCTCTAAAACTGCGGGACGAGTTCGCATATAAACAGACGGACAGACAGACGGACATGACTCGTCTGTTGATGCTGATCACGAATATACATATATTCTGAGACATCTTCTTCAATGCGTTACACATGTCCTGACAAAATTACAATACCCTCTGCAAGGATATACAAATTTGAGCGGGAAAACAATCGGTAGCACTATCGATAGTATCGAGAGCTTATATTTGTAATTTTCACAACTTTTTAATATTAGGACTGTTTCCATTTCCGATTCCGATCAAAATATTCGTTCTGAATTTCGAATACTGATGGAAAATTCGGCTTAAAAAGTTATACTTCCGCGATTGTGGAATATCATCATTAGAAATTTTCTTAAAACGATCACAATTTAAGCAATTCAGAACAAAAAGTTGAATTGTCTTTTAAGAAACACATACCCAATAAAATACAAAAGTCACTTTTAAATCTAGTAAAACAATGATATTCTCAAACAATAGCTTGTCAATATGCGAGCTATATTTTTAAACAGTTGTTCAAATCGAATTGAACACTTTAATTAACAAGCCGAATAATTAAAACACTGTTTTTAGGTTGCCACATTTATACGAATGGCTTTCGACTAAACTCGACAATTGATTAAATTTAAATAAATAGCTCTGATTGCGCGCTCATCCGTCATCAATTGAAACGCATATTAAAATATAATGAGTAATATATGTATAACAACAAATATATATTTATACATACGAGTGGTCATTCGCACTTTTGTACGATGCCAGACGGAAAACAAAAACAAAGCATAATATTAAATAGAATATTTAAAAACATTTGCTTGTTATTTACGTCATAGAATTGCAAATTGCAAATTAAATAGAAAAGCCGCCCACTAAAGAATTTCCGCTTAACTGCACAAAAAATGGAAAACAGCAAGATTTGAACAAACAAAACATATATTTTATAAAAAAAATAAAGAAATTAAATAAAAAAAAAGTGGGTGGCATTCCGTATGCAATTGCGAGTAAATCGTCTATTGAAAACTTGGACGATTACGAAGCAAATTTTGGTGACCGGCACAGCACGGAACGGGGTATGCACAGTGGCATATCACTTAAATACTTGCAATAGCAACAACAACAAACAAAAATGTACATATATATATAATTCGCATTTAGTTAAGCGCCTCGATAAGAGCCGGCACAACATTTCTTATCACAGCAAATAATATGTATTTACTTAATATATAAAAAAAAGAATATATTTTACGCAGCAAATAAATTTGTTGGCTATTTTATTTCATTCATTATAAATACATATTGACCTCTAGCTGTGAGTGACATCGTCATCGTCATCATTATCATCATCATCATTATCATCATTGGCGAATTCCCCAACGAATTTCAACGGAACTCTGTTCAAAAACAAACGTCCGCCCAGTCGCAAGTGTCGCTATATACATACATATATAAGTATTATACATACATTTGTACATTCAAGACATATGTACAAATATATAGTTCAAATATACATACATATATAGTAGTTTGTACTTTGATATCTAGCGCTGGCGCCAATGGGATGTGTACGCCACATTATACCCTGCAAAGAGTTTTATGAATGGATCGGTTCACTATATCATATATAGTTATCAAAGAAGAATACAAAATGCAACTGTTTGTATGAACATCTCTTTTGTTTTCCAATTTTATATGTTCTTATTCATTATGTTCTTATCAAGTTGAGAAATATGCTTCAAAATCTGTTCACTTAATGCCATTGTAACTTAACCAGGATAGCATTTGTCCTGGTATCATTTTGATAAGCAGCTCTGCAAGGGTATTCAAACTTCAACAGCAGGAAAATGAACTTTTCTTTGTTTGTTTTTCTTTCAAACTGACTGCATATGGCTCGTTTTTCCTTGCCACGCATGCCACTTTGCATATATAGTATACATATGTATGTATGTATATATGTATGTATGCAACATGAGCAAATACTCCACCTGCTGCTTGCAAGTTGTTGTTCTGTTTGCTATGAATACTATGAATAGGAAGTGAATACTTGACATATGGCGCAGTATTGTTTGAATAAATGCACAAACCATATAAGGCACATAAGAAACGCAGTTCAATGTGGCAATATGGCATCAATTCTACATTCAGATACATTTCAATCTTTATCTTTATTGTATTCTATTGTCAGTTTACATTTATTTCTCTTTCTTAATTTAAAAACAATCATTTTAAGTGATATATGTATGTAATATCAATTGTGCATTTTTATTGGACATGAGCTATATATATATATATATATAGTGTACATTCTACATTCCAATCTAAATTCTGTATTGTTAATATTCAAAACTTTCATTTCCAAGCGTAAACAAAGAGCTTGCCAAATTTCTTCGCTTAAATATTGCATGCAAAATTCATGTAAATTTTCAACGGACAACAAAAAAAAAAAAACTCAAAACTAGAAACGAAAACCGTTGCAATTATCTTTAGACAATAAACAAAAGGCACGAAACAAAAACCAAAATATTGACAATGAGATACAGCAGATGTCGTGCATAGTTTTTTATTATACAAACATATATACACCCTATTCATATATGAAGGGTCCATTTAAATCTAATAATACCATATTTGCGGTTGATTATGCAAAACGATCTTACTCATGAAACAAAAAACCGCAACTGCTTTTTATTTAACCCAATTTGATGGAACCAATTCCACTTTGATTTTATCGTTAAAATTAGGGATTATTCAAATATATTAATTATTCGATTATAATGGATATTTTTAGAGCTGATATCATCAAACAATCTAAATAATATAAAACATTTTATTCTACAGTTGAAAAACTTTGACAAAATGGAATACCCTTTAAGAAATGAAAACTTAAAAAAAAATATATATTCGGAATATATAGATCTTCATTATCTAAGACCATATTCAATTTTCCATACATAGCGTGCAAATCGGGTAGCTGTTAATGAGACACTAAGCGCTAACACGTTTCCAGTTTATAATCGCAGCGAGAAGTCAAAAGTAGCAGAACCAATCTAATTAAAGGCACCTTTTGAAGGTTAAACTATACTAGATGAACATATATAAGTTGTGGGTGGTGGGTGTTGCTATACAAACATTCACTTTCACACTTGCTACAGTTGAACTTTAGGTTTCTCCCGCTAATTAAAACAAGGTGTTACCTTTGCAGAACCAGGCCCTATATATCGAATGGCACAGTCATGCATTATATTATAGTTTAAATCACATAACAAATGCAATTCTCGTATTTGTTTTCGCTGCAATGCTAAAACGGAACCAACAACAATGAAAACTTAGTACGTCAATTGTGGAAATGCAAAAATTGTTGCATCCAATCAACAAAATCAAAATGTACAGAATGCCAGACTCAAAAAAAAAAAAAAAAAAACTACTTCTAGTATCAGTTTTGCATACAAATAATTTTTTTGATATTTTCAACAGCAGCTCATAAAATATAGATAATGGTTTATAAATATTTACATGAATTCTACAGTTATGATATAAATTTAGACAGGCAATTATTAAAGCACTTGATATGATGATACTAAAAGTTGATCTGTGTTTTGTATACAAATTCGAATTGGTTTCTATTCTTCCTATTCTAAAATCGATACGTTTATAAAGACGAAAGATTTCTAAAATATATATGTACTTTATATAATCAAAGTTAGACTGCAACAAATATTTTATGCGCATGCAGCATAATTAATTAAAAACTTGTTTCGCTAAAGTTGGCAGATAAGATGGCTTATTTAATATAAAAAAAAGCTTCAAACAGTTAGTTTCATTTTTTTTTATGGCTGAAAATGATGTCATTTTAGACAATGATGCTAATTTGGCATAGGTTTTTTTTTAGTGGTGACATCTTTATTTGATATTTACTGAGTTTGTAAAGAATTTTATTATTTTTATATTTGGCTATAATTACAATTATTAATGATTTCAAAGTTAGTAACTATAGCTTCAATTCTTTATACAGCATACACTTAATAGGGTCACATAATAAACCTTGGTATACTCAAACTAACGACCGTAGAACCGAAGCGTCGCAACGCCCTTGTCCATGTACGTATGTAATTTACATACATATATTTGTATGTATGTGCGTGTGTTATATGTACATAGTTAATACATATTTAAACAGTGGTGCACGCAAAAATATTCTTTATGACACAGTTAATAAAACATTTGTTTGCTTTTTCGTAATTATATTTTTTTGAAGGGAATGTTTTCAAACTTAAAAAGTAAAGTATGTTCATTCTTGATCATTAAATGTCTGCCAAAGGAACAATCGGCTGAGAAATGTGTAAAATGAATAACTTCTTGATTTTTAAGGTAATTCAAACACACTAAAATTGTTCTATAAATGTAAGGAACATTTTATCAAAGCCGTGCGACTATAACTTATAGTTATCATACGAAGTTTCGGTCGAAAATTAGGTTTTCATAGGAGCCCATGATAATGAAAGTGGTATAAGTCATATTTTTCTTGTTTCGAAATATTTAGAGTTTTGCATTTTAAAGGATTAAAAAATATTTTTGTATTATGGTATATGATTTTTCGACAGTAAAGTAGTGCCAACAAACAAGTATTTATTATGATTGTGAAAATTATAGCCATATCTAAAAGGAAATATGGTTTTGAAAGGTTGAAATGACTTATACCACTTTCAAAATTAACTGCATGACTTTATAAATGATTTACAATATCAAAAAAACATTTTTATTAGTAATTAACATTTTATTCAAACTCATTTCATTGTAACTAAGTAAATTATTTATTAGTATTATGAATAATTTTACTGTCTTGTTTTTAAAACCCGCCTGAATGTTAATCGAGCTGTCCGCGATTTTCTCGTCTCAATCCTATCTTCAATTTGGAGACTTTGTCAACATTTATTACTCAACATTCTTTGGGGAAATTAACACTGAAAGCCCCCTCTGGCTACGCTTCTGTGTCTATGTATAACTACGTATGTAAGTATGTATGTAAGTATGTATGTAAGTATGTACGTACGCAGCGTGTGCTGTAAAGCTTAATGCATTGCTAAGGTCATGACTGGGCGTGCTATAATGCTATTGTCATATACATATATACACGATAGTACTTATGTAGGGGTGATTCTGTGGGACTTTATATGACTGGGCTGATGTATGAATGCGTTAAAGTCAAGTTAAATTGTTGTCGACTGCAAACGGTTCAAGATTTGAAGACTGAGCACTGAACTGCAATTTGCAAATGTGATAGCTTTTCTTTATTTTCTTTGCTGCTTTTCTTCTTTTGTAAAATGAAAAACAAAGCGAAATTGCATAAAAGTGGCCAGCATATGTAATTAAATATTAATTAAAATATATGTATACATGCATTGAGCTTGCTGCGTGGGCAAAGCGCAGATCAGAAGATTATTTATATGATTTCTAGTTACAGATATGTATTTCGATATCTGTGAAATCTTGAGCTGAGGACAACTTTTACTCAACTAATCAAAAACTTTGACCACGCACATTCAAAGCTCTTACGAACAATGAAAAAAAGAAGAACACATTTGAACAAAAGAAAGTGTTTTTCTAGCAAAGATACGAGACTTGTTATACTCATACAATTGCCTACGTGTGTGAATCTATGTGTATTTATCAGTGTATGTGCTTGTGTGTATATATGTATATATGTATGTTAATGTGACTCGAACAAATCATCTTGCCGCAGCGATAGCAAAGTGAGAGCGAATCAATCATTTCTCAGAGTGGCGAACAACATGAAAACTTAATACTGACTACATATATATACATATGTACAATAGAGTTCATGAACACTATTTACGAATACACTCATGAGTACATAATTGATTTGCTATAAGCTACATTTCAAACAGAGCAAATTTTCAATGCACTATTTATACCCTGTAACTATTCAAAGTAGTTGCAATCAGTTATCAGTCTTGATATGATATACATTCTTCTTTTATATTTACTATTCCGAGCGTGGTAAATGGTATCTATTGATCGAGCTCTTTCGATAAAAGTATTCTTAATTGTTTACTTATTTTATTGGTTATTTGCTTTTGGCACTGGGCAGCAATTGTTGATAGTTCGACATTTCGTCAATTGGCAAAAACGATAGTATAACAACAACAACAACAACAACGACGACAACAACATTGCAACAGCAACCACACAAGAAACAACGACCTTCAGCTATTATTTTCATTTGTACAAACAAAAACATTTTAAGTGAATGAATCGATTGACAATTATATACTTTGTATTACAAAGTTTGTATATACATTTATATACATTGTACATATTAGAGCTATCAAATCATCGATGTCAAAATCGATTATATCGACAGTTTTTAATTCTCTTCACTATCGATGTTTTCCCCGATTTATCGATATTGACATTTGAATAATTTGTTTAAGTTAATAAATTGTAATAACTATTTTTTAAATGATATGTTACTTATACGCAAATATAAGATTGATTTTTATAAACATGTTGTATGAAAATATGCATATTAACGAACATATTGTAAACAATTTAGGATTTGCTTAGCTTTTTATATTATTTTTTAAAAGTATTGTTTTAAAGTATTTTGTAAATATAATTTTTATTTTTGTATATATTTTCGATAGTACTATCAATAATATCGATGTTTTCAACTATCACTGTCGAAAACTATCGATGGCACGGACATCATTGAATAGTCATAGGCTTATGCCAAAGAAATGTTAATCAAACTTAACAAAAAATAAGTACACAATTTGTTTTTTCTTAACTAGCATTTTAAAATTGTAAAATGATTTAATTTTGAAAAATTTAAACGGTTTCTATCAAAAAAAATATTCAAACATAATAATTTTATTACATCTTTTCCTAAAAATAATCCCAAAATATTCCAAGCCCACGTTTTAAGTTTTGTTTCTTATTCCCTTTAATACCAATGTTTTTAATTAGCTTATTTTATTTAGTTAATTGATCAATGTTAAAAATAAAAAAAAAATATCTAAAATTTAATTTTCCTTACTGCACAAATGTGTTCAATTCATTAAAAGCAATTCGAAGAAGGACTTAAAATGAATTTATTGCTGCAAATAAGCAATTTAATAAACTTAAAATACAAAAAATAACAAAAGGCTCAACTTTTGCTTGCCAAATTAATTGTTATATGTATGTATGTAATGTAAAAAAAAGTATAAAGAAAATTTTTCAAAAGCGTGCGTAAAAGATGAGAGAAACACGCAGATTACTTTATGCCACTTAAGTAAATTAAAAGCAACAAAAAGTTCATTCAACACATGTACTATGTACATCAAACTTTAACTTGGAATTAAAGAATGCAGAAAAGAGCTTTGTTTCGGACAGAGACATGCTTTGTTTGGCTTTGAGGTTAAGGTTTCCCTTATAAGCAACTTTTTAATTACATATAATAATAAAGAGGGTGCTATCTCTATAAATCTGATGGAATGCATTGATAATGCCGTCGTGGGTTCTTGGTAACACGCAGCTCAACTCAACTAATGTCAAGGCGCAGACAGAGATAGAGAGATTTTCAAATGTGTAGACAGCTTGAAATGTTGTACGCAACAATATTGTAGTTTGCGCAAATGTTTCAAATATTTGCACAACACGAAAAACAACAGTTAAATTTTGAAACGTGCACGAACGTCACACTCTTTTGTTATACACATATTCCATGCCAATCCACACTTTTGAAATCTCTTTGTGCGGAAAGTTAACCAAATACGAGTTAAAGACAAATATATAAATAAAAAATAAATAAAAAATAAAAACAAAAAAAAAGCGAAGGCGTGTGAAGCAACTGGAATAAACAGTGTGACTTATTCGTCACAAAATACGAAATATAAAATAACAGAGAATACAAAAACAGGTTTTTATAAAGTTTTTAATATTATGTACAACAAAATATGTACATAGATTTTGAAAATAAACATGTGAATGAACCTGAAATTTGAATACAACTTAGACAACGCTAATTTATTTTATTTTATAAACCCTCTTCTTATCAACGCCTATAAGCTTTTTACAAGTGTATAAAAATCTTCGTCTATTTGATTTGATTTACACGCTTGCTTTCACGTATTTTTTATTGTATTCGTTTTCGTAGTCGTATTCTCTTTTGCACATCAGGTAGTTTAGAATGAAAGAGATAAACGGTGAACAATGTTTGCTTAAATTGCACGTTCGGTTACATTAAATGAACGTACATATATATGTGTGTATGTATTTATGTACATACATATATGTACATATATGAGCATATATGCTCATACATACTGACAAACAGACGTGCATTCATCACAGAGTTTACATTCTGCGCTCGCATTCATGCGTTGCAAAGCGCATAATGTCCAAATCTGGGTCAAAGTTGAACAAAAAGCTAAAACCATGCATTGATGTACTACATATATACATACATATATGTAAATATATATTGTGCCGTTCAAAACTGTAAGCAACGTCAAATAAACAATAAAGTCCCTTTTCGATCTGCACAAAATGTACCCAATAAAAGTCCTTGTCTCGCTATCGAAAGCACTTGTTATCGATTATAAGTTTTTTGTTCTAAAGCAGCCAAAACAAAAAAGAGAAAGCTGCTTTCAGTGCAAAACGATCACAAACTCTTAATTTCATGCTTAAATTGCTGATATGTATGTATGTATGATTGTATGTATGTGTTAACATTTGCCATTTCCTGTTTTGTACAGCGGCACAATCACAACTTGAGGAAGAAAGAACACAAAAAGTATTGCTTAATAATTACACACAACCCCCTTTTAATGAACTTATCAACATTTGCCGGCTGCTTGGGAAACCGAGCCTCGCTCGTTCCAGACTCAAAATGGCCTCAAGGCAACAGAACCGACAGAGACAACTGACGTTCAGCTCAGTGAGTTGGAAAGTGAGCACAGCAGCTGGAAGGCGGACATGCAGACAGGCAACAACACCTGCTGCGTCTGAAAGCGACAGAATGAAACTGAAATGATCGAAAGACTGCAAATGCACAGTGGCAAGTCCTGCAAAGTGTACAACCAATTGCGACACACACACGCGTGTTACAATTCTTTGATCACGTGCTTATGCACATACATACATACTCACATACATACATACTAAATGTGTATGTATTGTTTGTAAACTGAATTCAGCTAAGCCATTAATCAAACAGACTTTGCCACTATCGTAGCACAACAAATTAGGCAATGCACAAATGTTGTACAATGTGTGTTTAAATCAAATTACATAGCCACAAAGAAAACATACATACAAACATATATAATAAATTGAGACCAGTGCTGATTTTCACTGTCATTTCTAACATAAATGTTGCTATTTTCGTTGAAAAGCTTTTGCGGTTTGAAATCACCTATAACTTGCCATTCAGATATGCATTTCTTTTAATAAAAGCATTTAAATGTTAAATATTTAAAGTAATTGCAATTCCGCAAAATGTGAACGAAAGAGAATAGGGGAACAGGTCCGTTTACCTTAATTTTTTGCTTTTATTCTTTGTCTTGGATAAGTTTATAATAATAATAAATCAAAAAATTAGATGCAAATAATTTCGAATTTAATCATAAACAGTTGAGCGTATACAAAACAACTGTTATATAACTGTTATACATTTTAAAAGTAGGCTTCAAATCAGTTTCAAATTTAACTGTCGGAGTTCGAAACGCCAGAATTTTAAAAATTCGAAATCGATTCAACCGTTTTCTTTAAAATGCGGTTATCGGCACAGGAACGAAAACCGAAAAACGATGCTGATTCAGGGTTAAAGAATGGCGACCTTGATGGCAGCTTAAACAAATATAAAGGGCGCTCAAGAGAGGGGAGGGGCGGTCATAATCCAAGTTAACGGCAATTCAGCTGCTTATTGTGCAGACGGTTTGACAAATGTTTGATTAGCACTAGAATTAGAAAATGAATTGGGCAATTAGATATGATGATAACGTGGGTAACTAACCTTTTGCTGATTTTAGCGTAACGAATTTTTTTTTTTTAAATAATGTGGTTGTGTTGATTGTTGCTGATGGGCTCCAAATATGACGAGCTCACAAACAACAAAAAACCAAGACCAGCGACCAGGCCCAAGACCAACGACCAGGCCAGGCCAAAATGACTAATACTCACACACACGCACACACACACACACAAACAGACGAGCGTTAACTTTTTTTGCCGCGCGCGCTCTCCAAACTAGACACAAGATGTTGGTGTGCGTGTGTCACACAACAACAACAACAATTCGAAAAAGAGGCAGCTGCAAAATGCAGTTGCGACAATTGCAGCTGCAACACTCAAGGGTTGCAATATTTATTTTCACTTTACAACAATCAGCAATAGCTAACACGTTTTAATTATATAAGCAAACAACTTGGTTAACAACTTGGTTAATTATTTTAATTGCAAGTTCTCTGCACAATTTCGTTTTCTTTATTTTATACAGCAAAAACTGCGCCGCGATTCGTTCGTTTTCTTTTGCTCGTATGACAGTCTGCCAGAGTTGTGCCTGTTGATTAGAGATGTGGCTGCCAAATATCGAGTCAGCAATCGATAGATCGATATTTCGATACTTTTTAAATTTGGTTTCAAACGGATTTACTTTAAACTAGAATGTAAAGTGCACATGCATTTCTAAAACAAAAATCAAATTTTAAACATCATTAAAATTAGCGCTGATAAGTTGAACTTTGTTTTCTTAAAATCAAAATATTCAAATTAAAAATGTGCTAGGGTGGCAGCACTGTCAGTCAGCTGTTTTTCAGCTTACACAAACAACGACAACAACAAGGGGGCCATCGAAATCCAAACAAAAAGCAAAGCATCAACGCTGAAAAATTTAAGTATTTTAAATATTATTAGGCTTAGCCTAACTTTACGCGCATTCAGCATGGCCTGGCGCTCAGCGGGTGCAAATAATGCAGATCTTATACGTCAGCTACGAGGTAAAAGTCGCAACAAGTTCAAAACTTAATGTGCAATATGTACACATGTATGTATATCCAATTTTGAATAGATTACGGCGTCATTGCAACAGAGTCTGTGGCAAATGCAATGATTGCCACAGATCGCAAGCACTACTCAGCCCGTAATCCGTATATGGACTCACCACAACCAATTGGCGGTGGGGTAACTATCAGTGCGCCTCATATGGTAATTTCAAGCTCAGTTTTATGCCCAGAACAAACCATTTATTGAGCATGATTTTCACACTTAGCACGCCTTTGCGTTGGAATATCTGAGGGATCAATTGAAGCCCGGCGCGCATGTGTTGGATGTGGGCTCTGGTTCAGGTTATCTCACAGCCTGCTTTTATCGCTATATCAAGTCAAAGGGCGATAATCCCAACACTCGCATCATTGGTATTGAGCATCAGGCTACGTTGGTTGAGTTGAGCAAGGCGAATTTAAACTCGGATGATCGCAGCATGTTGGACTCCGGACATATGTTCATTGTTCAGGGTGATGGACGCAAAGGACATACCGCTCATGCGCCATATAATGCCATACATGTTGGCGCCGCTGCACCGGACACACCAACCGAACTTGTCAATCAACTGGCCAACGGAGGACGCCTGATAGTTCCTGTTGGCCCGGAGGGTGGCACACAGTACATGCAGCAGGTTAGAGGATTTTATGTTCAATTTGAGTTACTCCTATAGCTTTCCTTATAATGATTTTCGAAATATATATACTCTTTTTAGTACGACAAGGATGCCAATGGCAAGGTTCAGATGACGCGCCTTATGGGCGTCATGTATGTCCCTTTAACCGATTTACGTTCTTGACTGCATTACCTGTGGAAAGTGCTAGTCACTATGCTACTGCTTGGTTTTGTGCTC
Organism: Hirtodrosophila cameraria; assembly: GCA_949708635.1. Lineage (NCBI taxonomy): Eukaryota > Metazoa > Arthropoda > Insecta > Diptera > Drosophilidae > Hirtodrosophila > Hirtodrosophila cameraria. Next base: position 75,682,299 of record OX453089.1, on the reverse strand, counting down.
TACCGAATATGGATATATTATTATTAGCATTATTTCTTCCTAAAAGTAACAAGGCAAATCCTATGTAAAATTACATTAAATTAAATAAAAGGTTAATTAGAAATCCAATTATTAAGCGCAATATAATAAGTTGTTTTTCTTTAATTCATTCAAATTTTGAATTCAATTGTTATTTTTGTCTAACTGAATTAATACAATTTTGCCAATTCATTGCCTGAATGATTCTCAGATTCATTCGCCAAAAGAAACATTCTCTAAAGCTCTGGACATAAGAAACTCAAAACATTAAACTTACCATATCCGTTTTATAAAATACTGGGTTTGTTTCTCTCAGCTTCCGTCACTAGCACAGATTGGTCGTAGTTGTGTTTTCAACACTGGTATCATATGTCAATCAAAACTTTTGACTGTCAAACATCATTGCAGAAAAAAAAACCTTCAGTCTCATTCTTGATTAATCATCCGTCAGAAAAATCAAAATTGCAGCAAGTTTTCTTACTTTTTTTTGGTGATAGAAAAAATTGCAATCTCTAGTATCAAAATGAAGCACAGTTTTGAAAATATGCTGGGAGCTCTCAAATGCTGGAAACGTCTTTATTCAGCAACACTTTCTAGTACATCTTTGCAGAGCATAGCCAGTCATTCCATAGGTGAAACCTTAAGCGATAATGTCATTGAAGTGGTGGCACAGGATGTACGTGAAGAGATCACCAAGCTAATAGTCGAGACTAACAAGTACGCTAGACGCACGGGCGCTTCAAAAATTACGATGGAACACTTGCTGTTTGCAATGCAGGAGAGCGATATGAGCATCGATCTGTTTAAAATGGATTACAACTGGCCAGTGCCCGAGAACGGAGACGAAAGTCTTCCAACTTCTGGTCAAACATTACAAAATAATTCAAAGCCGGAGGACACAATGCTAATTGAACCAACACAGTCCGATGGGGATAACTTAACAGCTACACTAAATGCACTAAGCGGACTGCAACATTGGACGAAACGCGATCAAGTGCTGCTGATGGCAAACAAGAAGTTTCCCCTATCCAAGGAACAACAAGAATTCTATGTATCTGTTACAGAAAACTGCATGGGTACCTCCGAGCCCTTGCGTCGGGAGGCACTGCAACGCCTCAGTGCTGAATCTTCCTTGCAACTAATGTTGTCCAAGTTAAGTTACTTCATAGCCGAAGGTGTTACTGTAAATGTGGTGCAAAATAATTTCGCACTGCTTATATATTTGTTGCGCATGGTAGAAAGTTTGCTCAAGAATCCCAATTTGAAGCTCCATCAATACGTAAGTTGGTTGGCGAGCTATGGGCTATATTTTTTTTGTCAATATTTATCTTGCAGGTACACATTTTGATACCACCCGTGATCTCTTGCGCCGTGGCAAGTCAGGTGTGCGCCTTTCCGGCAGTTCAGAATCATTGGGCTTTGCGCGAATACGCAACCAGAATTGTGGCGGATTTTTTAAGGACATTCGACCGCACTGAAAAGCATGTTCTGCGCAGAATTGTTGAGTACGATTTCAAAGCTCCAAGCAATTGTAAAAAAATTATTTATTGCCATTTAACAAATTTCTGTTGCAGCTTATACAAGGTTGGACTTCAAAAAAATTGCTTAACAACCATATATGGCTCCCTCATTGGATTGAGCAAAATTGGCAAATTTGCGATACTTAGCTGCGTTATACCGAAAATACTTGTTATATCCGAGCTAATTGAACCCTATCTTACCAAGGACAAGGACGATTCCGGTGACGATGTAAACCATCAAGCTTCGATGTACATAAAGCATAGATTGGTAAAGATGTGCGCTCCAATTCTTAAGGACATACATAATCCACCTGATTCGCTAAAGGATTATGGTGAAAAATATGGTTTCTTAGGTTCTTTTTTATATGATGCCGTTGTTATTGAGCGCCTAATGAAAGATGTCGTTGAAGAAGTCGTTGAGGAACAGTTGTCGACTGAGATAGAAGTAATGAAGCTGACCGCTAACCTAACTATAAATGATTAAGTAGACTAAACAAAATCAGTCATTTCAGAAAATCATAGTCTATAATTACTGCTTTAATATGCTAGCAAATATAACAAATGCAGCAGACATTTAAAATACCTTAATATATAATTAATAAATTTTAATTACTGATTAGATTGACTAGAAAATTATATATTCTTGCTTGTGGATTCGAGTTCAAGCTTACAGTTTTTCAAAATGTAAACGCAATTTATGTTTTTTCTATTATTATGAAATCCAATATATTTCAAATTGTGTCGGAATGAGTCTTCAGTTTGTTCGTTGCGGAGTTTAAAAAAGCTGCCCTTTTTTTGAATTTTGATTAATTTTGTAATTTGCGCGGGCTAAGGTTGAGCTGAGTTTCGATTAATATAGCGATAACGATAACCATAACACTGGTGCTTGCGCTTGCTGTCATAGCCACAACTAGTCGACGACTAGTAGTCGTCAGTATTAAACATGTCTGGAAAAAAAGTCGGAAAGATTCGTCTACGCTGCTTGTCTGATCTGCAGGCTGATATTGGCGATAATGAAGATAATATTTCAAAAGCCAATGCAATTGAATGCAGGGATAATAAGACGCCAAAAAAACCAAAAAGGGCACCTAAATTGCGCGCAGCAACAACAGCTAAAAAGAAGAGCGATGACAAATCGGAGACGGGACATATTATAGTTAGTAGCACTGCTATAAAGCGCACAAATAAAAAGGAGCCGTTGCCGGGTCAACTGCGCATTGATGCATTCTTTAAGAGTAACACCAAAAGCTACAAAGCGGAGCCCAACAATGAAATCTCACCCAGTAAGCCTGTACTGCGTCGCATTGGGCGCAAGCGTTTGTTTGATGAGGCATCAACGACAACAACCGATAATATAACAAAGCCCGTGCGCAAGCGTACACAGCCGCAGCGCAGCGTTAAGGTCAAATGCAAGACGCCAATTGAGGATATCATTGATCTGTGCAGCGATGAGGAGCAGGAAGAGCTGAAAACTGTTAACGATAATAGCTGCATGGAAGCATGCGAGTCCAAGCCGAGGGTACTTGGTGTATTGGAACCGCTACAGCCGGAAACATCAGCTATGGTGTCCATACCACGTAAAAATCTTAAAAAGGAAACGATTTCGGATTCCGATGCTCCTGCCAAGGAAAATGTGCCCACAGGCGGACGTAAGCGCAAGCCTTGTCCACCTTATAAAATTGTCGAGGATACCACATTCGTTGTGGATGGCTTTCAGTTTGGCGATATACCGAATGCAACGCATTACTTTCTCACTCACTATCATGCGGATCATTATGTGGGCTTAACGCGCAAGTTTGCCCATCCTTTGTACATGAGTCCTATTACAGCCAGCCTGGTGCGCACTTTTATACCCATTGATGCTCAATATATGCATGAAATAGAGCTGGATAAGTCCATTACGGTGAATGACATTGAAGTGACGGCCATCGATGCCAATCAGTAAGTTTTGCTAATCAAATTTATTAATAATCTTATCAATACTAATTGATTGGTTTTAGTTGTCCAGGTGCCATTATGCTGCTTTTTAAATTCAAAACAGGCAAATGCATACTGCACACGGGAGATTTTCGTGCTTGTTTTGATATGGAATCGTTGCCCATTTTTTGGAATGAACAAAATATTGATCTGCTTTATCTGGACACCACATATCTATCAGGCAAATATGACTTTTGCCATCAGACGGAGAGCATTGATCTACTTTGTAGGAAGATCAAATCGTTTCATGATTTGCACGCCAACCAGCGTATACTGCATGTATGTGGCTCCTATGTGATTGGCAAGGAGAAGGTCTGGATGGCTTTGGTGGAGAAATTTGGGTTGCGCGTCTGGACGGAACCGCATCGCCTCAAGGCCAGCAAGTGCCTTAACTGGCCAGAACTGCAATTGAGTCTCTGCGATGATCCATTTCAGGCTAATTTGCATGTTATCAGCTTGGGCAAAATTAGTTATCCGGTATGCTTGTTACATTGTTAACATTATGAATTATGTCTAATATGTCCACAACTACACAGGCACTGGATGAGTATTTTAAACAATTTGAGGGAGTTTTTGATACGCTGGTTGGCATACGACCTAGTGGCTGGGAAAAGACCTCAAAGCCTTCGTATGGCAAGCGTATTAGCGTTATTGGCGTTGAATACTCGGAACATTCCAGCTGCAAGGAACTGGAACGCTTTGTGCGTTTCCTCAAGCCAAAGCGTGTACTCAGCACGGTACCTGTTTCAAGAGATCTATTTATCACTCCCAAAGTACCTGACAAATGGTATAAATACAAGGGCTATGGCGGCATGCTCACCACAGGTTATCAGCCCTCCATATCAACGTTTTTACAGACGCCGAAGCGCAATAAACCCATGTACTTGAACAGCACTGGTATGATATTAAGCCCTTTGCAACAAGATGACAACATGAGCAACCCAGACAGTTCTGAATCCTGCAAAACTGTATTTCGTACTGTGCCGAATGTGATCAAAACATGCCCACCGGAGGCTACAGCAGTTTGTCCTGCAGGCAGATTCTCGTCTGATGCCTCTGATGATTTGCTATCATTTGGCTAGTTAATTGTGCCATTGATTTGTTTTAAAATCTGTTTTTTTTTAGTAACTAAGTTGTTTGCATTATAAATAAAAATGATTTCAAACGTTTTAAATCGGTTTTAACCGATTTTTTGAACAAATTAACTGCCCGCTTTGAATCTAATTTTGTTCATCGAACTTTTTGACACCCTTGCAAAGGATATTACAATTTTGTCTCGATATGTTTTATGAGTTGAGGTGACGTCTCCTAGACCATAAAGTATATATATTCTTGATCAGCATCAATATCCGAGTGGATCTAGCCATGTCCGTCTGTTTATATTGGAACTGGTGTCTTTTTTTTTTTTAAAGCTCTCTTGAAACTTGGCACAGATGGTTTCTCTTGCTGCAATCAGTATATACATGTGAGAATCGGCCAGATCGGATCACTATTACATTTAGCTGCCTTAGGAACGATCAGTTGTAATATGAGTTTTTGTATGAACAGCTTTTGAGTTTATACAGATATAATTTAATTATGTTCCACACATACTAAGTTTTATCAAAATTGGGCGACTATGTTTTATAGCTGTTATATGATAGACAAATAAACAATTAAATTTATATGCAAAACTTTTCTGTCGGGAATGCAATTCAGCCGGAAATTATACAATTAAATAAACTTTTTCCCCTTATCAAGAAGGACTTTATAACAGGGTTCGTCACCCATATATTTATTTAATGCATTACAAGGCAATATATTTGATTTTATTTCATTTATGTATGCACATTTAATTTAATGTACATATATATATATATATTTAATATCTAATTCAGAATTTTTATCATATATGTATGTAAATATTTGTTTTATATCTTTCCACTAGTTGACATAGTTACACTCGCTTATATATTCTTATGTGCTTAACGTAATTACTCCAAGGAGTTAAGAATTTTGGGAGTGTTAACTAATAAATATTGTTAATGATATTCACAATGAATGCAAGGCGTGTCCCTGGCCTAATCAATAAGAATAAAGCTGTTTTTAAACAATTTTCACTGATATGTTTAGGTATAAATAAGTAGATTAAATGAAAGCGCTTCAATTTATAAATTTTGGAATGGAGAATGTTCTTTTTTTTTTTTTTGCTGTTTCTTTTCGATTTTGCTCATAAATATTTATGCATTTAAACAATTGACTATACAAACAATAGACAAAACAAAAAATATATTCGTATATATAACGTGGTTAACTATAAACACGTACATGATGCTAGTGTTTTATAAATAAATAGCAATTGATTTTATCGACTCTTGTTGACAAAAAAAAACTAACAAATTTAACAAAAATCATTTTCCTGGTGGGGGGGCAATAACTAAAAACTTTTGGCGATATAGTAGATAACAACAAGGTGCAGAATAGACAATGACTTGGATCCAGACCATTAGATTTGGTGGGTAATACAAAAGTTTCGAATGATTGCAGCCAATTAACTGAAATAAAAAAAAGTTTTCAATATTGACTGAGAGCAATGTGTAACACCCGAGAACCTACCACCAAGAGAAGAAGGGACTCTTATTCTGGAAGCGCTGCGTAAAAGAAAAGAACCGACTACCGCTGGAGCTGTGTGTATAATGGAAAATAGTTTTGTTATTATTTGCCTGATTTTGGTCGTGAAATATTGTGCTTACCGCTCAACAACAACGGCTGGCATTTGGACCAGCTGCACGGGTGATTTACCATCCCGCAGCGCTTGTGTTAGGTTTAGTATCTGGCCACGCATAACAGACATCTGTCGCTCAAAGAGTCGCTTATCGAATCCTCGATCCTGCTGGAATAAATAGAGCAGCTCCGTGCATATTTCCTCCACAAAATTCATATCTGAAAGCTGTGGCAACACCTGATCCTTGATGTCATCGCTAAAGGGCACCTTGGCCTGTGGCAGCCAGGCCCAATGATAGGGATATGCGCGCCACGAGTCTGGATGCTTAAAGGGAAACGCCAACCCATTATCAATAGCTGCAATTTTAATTTGTGGTGCCTCCACCAGATTCCATGTGGGCTCCGCCGGCGTTTCTATATTTCTTCTGGGACTTGTTGTGCTAACTTCGTCGTCGCTGGTGGCATATTGGCTATTAATACCGTTAGGTGCAGGTTCACTTACGCCCATGGAAGTGGGCGAAGGCTGACTACCGCCAGCTGCGCGCAGCAGTTCATTGGCCAGCATTAAGGGCGCCTCGTTCAGATCGATAATTGGCTGCCCGGCCACCAGGTGATTGCCACGTGCCATCGTTTTGCCGCCAGTGCCGCCCACCTCGCCCAACAGCTTAGGCGCCACATACTTGATCAGCCAATTGTCGTTGCCTCGATCCGTGTTGCGTATAATATAGTCCAGCACGACCAATCGCTCGAATTGCAGTTGAAAAGATTTTGACAGCCCCGGTGACAATTGCTCGTTATCGAATCGACGCAACCAGTAGTCTGCATCCTTGTAGCCCTCCACAAACAGTTGAAAAGAACCAGTCTGCAAAATTCAGTGCATGAGTAGGTGAATCCAAAAACAAGCTGACAATTACTTACCTTTAGCGGCAGGCTCATGCGATTGAAGTGCGCCGACGGATAATGCTCCTTGATGCGTTTTTTGAGCTTTGCTTTCTGGCGATCTATGCGCGCATAGTTAAAACTCTCGGCCACCAGTCGTACCACTCGCGTCTTTGGCACCACATTCAGATTCAGTTTGCGATCTACCAAACTGGCGCCAGCCTCGGATAGATAGCTGTCAATTTGAACATGTATCAGTTATAGATTTGAAATATATTTTTATATAATTTATATAGATTGTTATAGCATAGTGTTGAAGGGTCTTGAATACTATTTCCTTTTTGTGAGGTTAAAATATTCAAAACAGAAATCCCATAACTTTATTAAACATTCGCCGATTTCAATGCGGAATGTCTTTTTGGACACATTTTAAACTTTTCATTTATTTTGCATTAAAATTTTATTAATTTCAAAAAAATATTTTTTGGTCCTTTTTTTGAAAAAAAAAAAATTTTTTTTAAATAAAATCGCGAAATTTAACTTTTAATCGAATGCAGATGCCAAAATATGGCATTTTCAGCATATATATATTATATATATATATATATATATATATATATATATAAATATATAGATAAACGGCCTTAACTTACCCTTGATTTGGTATCAAGCAGGCGCGCCCGAAGCAACAGGGGCAGCATAGCTTGTGCATCCATTTGGTCCATTTGGGATTCAGTCTGCCGTAGGGCTCCTCATCTTTGGGCTTAAACACGGCCAGACAGCGTGCCTATTTGTTGAAAATGAACATTTATTATGAATTTGTGATTCTCTATAATACTTAGAACCAAGATTTGGTAAATGAAATTTTGCATTTCGTTCTTGAAATGTGTAAAAGTTTTATACCACTTAAAATAATGATAAAAATGAGAAAAAGTTGTATAATTTAAAATGCAATTTTTGAATGAATACCAAAACTTTTTTAAATAAATAAAATCAAACAAACTATGCTTTTTCTTAGATTTAAAAAAAAAACAAGTAAGAATACTCTTGTCGAGTGTGCCCGACTACGAGACTCCCTGCTCCCAACTTGCATTTCAAGCTGTTCAGCGGCAACACAAGCAAGCAGTGCACTTAACTCGTAAACTGCTTGTCAAACTGTTGTTGCTGCCAGCTGAGACGGGCTTAATAGATTCTTCTATAACTTTGGTGCTATTTATCCGATCGTGTTGAAATTTACACATCCGAAAGACATTGATTATACATACAAGTGTACCAGAAATTAAAGCTTTATCTTTAAAATTGTGGCTGTGGAAGTCTTTTGCGATTTGCGGGGTGGTGCATCCGAAATTTGAAATAAACTTGATCTGCGTATGGTATACAAGAACCTGCATGCCAAGTTTGGTGTCTCTAGCTCTTATAGTCTCTGAGATCCGTGCGTTCATACGTTCAGACAGACAGACAGACGGACATGGCTAGTTCGTCTCGGCTGTTGATCCTGATCAAGAATATATATAGTTTATATAGTCGGAAAAGCCTCCTTCTGTCTGTTACACACATTTGCAGTACTTTATAACTCCCTTTTTCCCATTTTTAATGGGAACAGGGAGTAAATATAATATACATATAATTCAGCAAAATATATGTTTGTATCAAAGCTAAACCAAAAGTTTTGCAAAGAAAAACTTTATTACAAGACTTCCCCGTTTAGTTGAATAATTGTTATATGCACTTTTTAATGTCGCAAGGATAAAACTAAACACCTTGGACCCGTCTATGCGTAGCGCAAAATATTTATACATATAATAAAAATCAATATAATTTCTATAAATAATTCTACTTACATTTGAGGCATCTTTAACGAAATAGGAACCACTGCTGCCCTGATAGATGCGCTCTGGTAGAATACCCTGTTCGATGGCATATTCCGCTTGTGCCACAATTTCCGAGAAGAGCGGATCGTCTGTAATTAAAAATATTTTTATAAATATATATTTTGTATTTCACATTATTACTAATCCAATTTGTGCGCAGAAAGAAAACACGCATGCCTCAAACAACGCTCTAATACAAACTGCGACGATTCAATAATCATTTTCGATAATTATTAATTCATAATTTACTTAATAATGGCTCTTGGCGTGCCAGTTGTTTAAAAATACCAGTTAATACTTTGTATTGTATATATGAAACGTGGCCGATATACATATTGAACCAATATAACACAAGAGATAATCGTAGCGAGCTGAACGGGAGGAAACCCTTAGATATTTGTTTTGGTTTTTTTCGACTACCTATAAAATCGAAATTCTCGTTAAAGTCGCAGTGATCCTGATAAATGGTAAATACGTGTTGTATAAAATTTTCTCGACTTGAGCTCAACGAACGCGTCATTTTAAATAAAATGTGAGTGTGTGTGTGTGGTAAAGTTAAAGTCGCTTCAACTTGCACAATTGAATACAATTTGCATAACAAACGCGTTTCGATAAGGTACGACCCACATTTGTTTGCTTTTGAGTTCACCCCGAAGAGGAGACTTACACATGTTCTTCAACGGGCAATTGGCGCATTGACATTTGGGTCGTGCTATTTGGACGATGTCACTGTCGTCCGGGTGATGCACGATGGAGGGCATGCTATAGAGTATGGGTGGATCATCATCCTCATCCGACTGCGATGGCAGGAAATCCTTCTTTTCGTTCAAACATTTTTCCTTACAGCAATGACACGCATATGCCACATATACCGAATCATCCGAATTTCGACGACTTACTTTATTACTACTTAATTCAGTCGACGAAAAAGTACTAGTTGTTGGTTGTTCGTCGTCATTTAAGATTTGATTTTGAGTTGCATCGTAAGTCGTCGTCATTGCAATGCATTGTTTTTTAAATTTTGGTTCATTTGGTCTTCTGTTATTTGTATAGTCTGTTTACGTGTTTATGTCTTCTTCTATATGTTCTATGTCCATAATTCAGTGACAGTTGTTTGCAAAACAACGCCCATTTTTACATGCACTAGAAATTTGTTTGATATGGACCGCAAATTGTTACAACAACAATAACTCAAGTTGTACGCAACCATCGAAAAGAAAAAAAAACTAACACGACAATAAAATTTTGTATTTTATTCAAACGGCAAGTAATCTCTGACGGCAATTTCAAATGTTGTTCTCAACGTCGCGAGCTCTCGCACTTTTCTATTTGCCCATAACACTGTTGCTATTTTTATATATCGTACATATACATAAGTACATATTTATATATATATTCGAGTTTCTAATCACGCCAAGAAATGGCAAAACAGTTGTTCAAACCATTCTTGCCAAAGCTTCATGACATCAAACACATACTAAGCAGCTATAAAGTGTTTTCATTCAAAATTACTTCAAAACTTAACTAAATTATTTTTACTTACAATGAACAATGAGTTCAATATACAGTAGAACTTCTCTATTATGAACTTCTGCACAACGAAGTTTTCTTTATAGAGAATTAATTTCCAGAATACTGCAATTTCTTTCAATATTAAAACAATTCTTTATTACGAATTTTCTATATAACGAAGTTTGTTTCTGTTTTTTAAGATTCGCTATATAGAAGTTCGATTGTATTAAACGAACAATTTAAAAAAAAAAGTATTATGCTGTAATCTAAGCTCACTACTTTTTAAATTACCCTCATACACACAAATGTAAATAGTATATATAGTATTATATACATCTGCTGAAATATTATATATGTATTGCAAAGTTTAGTTCACAATTGTAAAATCTAATAATGATTCACCGGCAATTTATATACTTAAACGACAAATACGACATTGGAAACTGCGTTTAAATTAAAATTAAACTCGGTTCAAGTTCAGGTACACATTTAAATACCACTAATAGGCTATTTTTGTACCCCCTATACCCTTTTAAAATAGGTAAAGGGGTGTAATAAATTATTTCAAAAGTATGTAACATGCAGAAGCAGGCATATAAAGAATATATATATTCTTGATCGAGTCGATCTAACTGTTCGTCTGTCTGCATGAATGCGTTAATCTCGAAACTACGCAGGGTATTTGAAAGTCGCGCACACTCGAGTATAACATTCTGTTTGTAATGGAAAACATCGTTTTGATTAACATTTAGGAACAATTTAGATCCAGTGCATTGAATTTATAAAAAAAATATGCAACAATGTTTTGATTTTTATGTATTAAGAATAAGAACTATCAGGCCTGTTTCCATTTCCAATTCCGATTGAACATACGAAATTGTTTTTTGTTTTTTTCGTTTTAATTTAATATTAGAAATTTAATTTAGGTTACATTTAATTAATAAATGAACAGACTCATTTCTAAATATAATGAAGAATATAAATAAAGTATCTAAAAAACATCTTTTATTTTATTTTCTTGTTTAATCTTGCAATTACTTTTGATTCCGCTGACTAAAAAGCAAAATCTTTTAAAAAGTAAATCGTTGATGTTTTTTGAGAACATCAATCAATTCCGTTTCCGTTAATTTCGAACGGAATCGGAATTCGAAACAGGCCTGATAAGCTGTTGTAAATTTTCAATACATATCCAAAAAATGGAAAATCCAGTTTAAAAGGTTTTGCTTTTGATACAGTATAATTAAAAGTATTTGAATTTATCTATTTAAAGGAAGCACGTTAGCTATTTTCACAGAAACTTAAAATAGAAAACGTTTCGAAATAAAAAGATCTCGGAAATGGAAACAACCTGTATATCTTGTAGCCTACTTTTTAAAAAGTCATCAAGGCATTTTACCTTTTTTTTTACAAAACAAGTGCGTGTTAGATTAGGTTATAATATAGTTTTGCAAAAATTCATTTGCTTACCTAATTGCGATAATTAAGGTCGTTGATAAAAGCCATGACCGCAAGTCTTAGTCAAGCAGATAACGAAGAAATAAAATATATGCAAAGCATACATTTTAATCTCACACAGATAGACTGAAAAGCAGACAAAGACAACTTGGGAAGCCCCACAAGACTTGTAAGACTTCGTTTTGCAGTTTGCAATTGCAAGTTCTGCATAACACACAAACACACACCCAAACAGACACCCAGACACACTCACACACAAACACTCACCGCCAAAGGTGTTTGACATGAGGTCAAGATGATCATGTCCGCGTCCGAGTGCGCCAAGTAGATCGCTTATGCGACTATTTTGACTGCCACCGCCGCCAAGAAGCGGCTGCGACTCGCGATTATCGCTGCCAGCGTCCGTGGACATGCCCTCGAAATCGATTTCGGGCACCAGGCAAATATCGTCGGCCTCCTCGTGCGGCAGGCGTATGATTGACTTAAGCGGTGATGTTGTTGTCGTTGTTGTGCGTCGCGTAGGCGTCGCAATGTGACTAATCGCTAGCGATGGCGTCGTCGTTGTGCTTGATCTCTCGCTGCTCTGTTCGGCTTGTTTGCTTTTGCTTTTGCCATTGCGCAGAGCGGGCGGCAAAACTTCTGCTTCGTCGTCGCCATCCACATCGTTGTCGTTGTCGTTGCCGATGTTTATGTCGATGTCATGCAGCATTAGCAGTTGCTTCACTTGCTGTGTTTGCTGCTGCTTGGCTGCCACAAATAGCTCAACATCATCTCCGCCGGCGGCATCAATGTGCGCCACGTCAGCGATTCCATCACCATGCTCTTTATCATTATCATTATCAACATCATCATCATCATCATCATCCACGGATAACAGCATTTGATTACGCTCTCTCTTCAGCTTGCGCTTGGGCCTGCGTTTGCCGCTTGCTGCTTTGCCAATCGTATTAATCTGCGAGAGAATATGTTACTTAGGATCTTTGGATCTCTTGGAGTACTTACCTCGACTTGCGTGGTCAACTGATTGACACCATTCACATCGTAGCCATTCAGCAGCGGCGCTGTTGTCGTTGTTGTTGTTGCCTGCTGCTTGACAAAGTCACCAATGAGATCCACTTCATCCTCCAGCTGTAGCAATGGTGCTTCAGCTGCTGCTTGCGTTGGCTGAGCGTTGCTCATGGCTCAAGTGTGAGTGTGTGTGTGTAATTTTGGGGTGGGGTAACGGGAATGTCGCCCGCAGCAGACGCACACAGCAACAAAGGCGCGCGTTGTTGTTGCCCCGATGAATGTTGAAAACTGTTATCTTCTGCTGTTCACTGCGCCTCTATTATTCATAATTTGCATATTATCAAATATAATTATATGTTGCTTGTTGTATTACTTATTTTGCGCATTTGCTTTATAGCAATAATTATTGATTGCTTGCTCCCAAAGGTTATATGTATATATATATATATACATATATCGACTTTTTGCCAGATACGAATATGATGAGCCACGAGACTGTCCACTTGCTAAGAATGTCTATAAACAGCTGACGGAACTATCCACTTGCGCATAATTCAAATGTTCTAAGCAAAATTTGCATATCGATTATTTATCGATTACATTAACAACAACAAGACAGCAATAACGATTGCGCTATTTTGGCTTAACATTTATCTCTCAACTTTATTCTTATTTCATACATTTTTGTAAAATACACGATTCATTCATGATTTTTATTGTTGTTGTACGCAACGCCGCAGTCTTTCAATGCCATTCAATACTGTACTGAGCTGCCGTTGCAGATTTGTGCTTTCGGCAACTAAATCAATCGATTTTTGAAACTTTTCCACCGCATTTCGCAAGCACATTGGTGGCAATACGCTAAACCAGTGCAAAGGCTCCACATATCCATTCTCCTTGTCCACTGCATGCCTTTCAATGGAGATATCCGCGTCAGCATCTTTGCTTTTATCGGCATTTACCACACGGCACAGCGCATTAAACTCTGCACTATTCTCCGTTGGTATTTGTGCCGTGGATATGGCATGGCCTCCTTGCTGGAACTTCGTTCGCGCTAGAAGTATGGCGCCATTGGAGTTCGTACGTTCGATGTCTAAGCGACATTGGGTATGCGCTTCGATTAGATGAAACATGTCCAAGTAGAGTGTATCCAGCAATTGTCCAGCAGCGATTCTATCACTTTTACAGTTATCAGCAGGCATATTTGACGTTTTTCTTTACAAATTTGCGGACTCTTTATTGTGAAAACTTCACTTTTTTTATCAGCCCCCAATCATATGATCACAAACAGCCCTGTTTTTGTACAAAACTTAACATGGCTGGCAACGCTGCGGTATATTTATGTTACTTTACAGTGAAATGTTCAAATTGTTAATAAATGTTAGGGATGGTTTAATCTTGAACCAATTCTTTGAGAAACTGATTCAAGCTATATTTCGCAGTCACAAGTAGTCATTTATGTATAACACATTCATTGCAAGCCCAATAAGCTATATTAATAGCTTACGGTCTCCTACTGATGCCAATCTTGAAATAAACAAAAATTAATAAGTTAAAAGTGGTGAAAATCGAGTGAAATTTTCTTCATCAAAAAACGAGCACGGAACTAGTTATGGAATTGGAATGTTAACACAGCTGTTCCAAATGAACAGATATTTACAGTGTTTGTGGAGAAGGGCTTTCTCCACGATAAAATAAATGTACAATGCCATTTTTTCGTGGAATTTTCTGCCGAAATACGTTTTTGCCCTTAGCATTGTTTATTGTTTATAAATAAAGTTCATTCTGTTGTTAAAGGCCCGCGCTTTTTGAAATAAGCGAAATTCTCTGTTAGCTATAACATTTTCTGTTAGCTGTCAGCTGTTTGCTTTTACTCTTCTTCTTTTTGACGAGATAGGGTGTATTTATTTTGTAATTTGCAAAAATTTGCTAGTTTTCTTTTACACAGATGTATACTAATTAGTTGTTCAGTTTCTTTTCTTCACATACATACATGATATATACTATTAAAATTCATTTGCAAGGGTATGCAAAGTGCGGTGCGAGATGTTGGGAGATCTGCTAGATTACCGCAGCGACTGCGGATTAGAGAAAGTTTATAAAAACCCGGTGCAATTAGCGTGTAGCAGTTAGTTTCAAATAACAATACTAGGAGTGTCAGCTTAGTTGTAAAGACGCGATTTACAAAAAGTAATTACAACAAAACTGCCCAACGATATTTTAGCTGTGCAAATATTATATTAGTTCCAAAGTTGAAGTTCTCTTTAAAGAGCTTTTGATAATGCTAAAAAGTAGTCATAGTGAGAACTTGGATTTACGTAGCCGAAAATGCGGCAGCAAAGTAAACAACAACAAACACGAAAACGGTGACGCTGACGACACTCTGTCTTGGTCGAACGAATCCCAGGTGTGCCTGCCTGCATATATATATATTGATATTTAATCTTTAAACCATGTACAGACATATGTAAATTATAAGTTTTGCAGTAAAAAATTTAATTGCATTACTAATGTTAATGTCATTTACATAAATGCATATGTATAGAATCTAAGTTTTGGGCTGCGTAGCCGAAAAGCGACAGAAAACACACACACACACACATGCGCGGAATGCTGTGTGCGCTACAAATTGTCGTTTCGTTGCACCTGCAGTTTTGTCCGTCTCTGTCGCACTCAAAGCCTTGCGCCAAGCATGCGAAACACTTCACCAATACATGCTTGTTTGTAGCGCTACTCATACTATCAAAGCAAAAGCTTTAGCTACAAATCTTTTTACCCTTTACGCAAATTCAAAATAATAGAATAGCATAAATTTGAGAACACATATGCACATAAAAAACGTGCTTATCTTATCACAGCAATTGTAAACCAATTGTGAACCTAAATAACATACCTTGAAAGTTATTATGTAAGCGTATCTATCATCTAATGACTTGACTAATTATTATCTCTTATCAATTATTTAGACAACAAGAAAGCCGAACACTGAACTTTGTCAAACAATTGACAATACCCAAGTGACCGAAATGTCAACAACAAGCACGAAAAAGTCGAAATCACATCGCAGCAGTCTTTGTGAAAGTTCCACTGAAGATTTGGGCGCCAGCAACGTCAACGTCAACGGCAACGGCATGTGGCGCAATGAGTTAACGCAAGGCGATGACGCACTGCCTCCGACGGAGTCGGAACAGCAACTGCACCAGGAACTGTCTGTACGTAGCAGTAATAATAGGCTAAGCGATGCCATCGACGTGGTTTTACGTATGGTCATTGTGATGATATTTTTGTGAGTACAGATTACATATCTCATGGCAATAGCAATGAATCATGCTTTAATCTTTTTTATTTGACTTTTTATAGCAAACTTGAAACGATGACGGCTTTTAAGCGGGAAATACACGCCGAGGAGCTGTGGCTATACCAAAACCCACGAAGACCAGATTACGTTAAGGGCGGCGATTTGTTGTTTTTGGTCATAGCTGTGCCGTTTTTAGTCACCGTCATTTTCTATGTGTTTACCAAGGATCGCAGGGA
This sequence comes from Hirtodrosophila cameraria, assembly GCA_949708635.1. Lineage (NCBI taxonomy): Eukaryota > Metazoa > Arthropoda > Insecta > Diptera > Drosophilidae > Hirtodrosophila > Hirtodrosophila cameraria. The sequence goes on along the minus strand of OX453089.1, from coordinate 75,665,822 downwards.
TTTTTGGGCATCCACCTGGTCGTGGACGATGGCGGTATGCATGAATGGCATACCCACGAGCCTCTTAAAGATTACAGTGGGGCGGCCGCGTCCAGACTACTTTTATCGTTGCTTTCCTGATGGTATCATGGTTTTAAATGATACAACCAACGCCCTGTCCAGCACCTATCTCGATTTCAATTGTACGGGCATACCAAGTGAAATAAATGAAGGACGCAAAAGCTTTCCCAGTGGACACTCATCCTGTAAGCAGGAGCAAAACCATAAATCAATTTAAAATACACTTATTTAATAACGTTTTTTTTTTTAGTTGCCTTTGCCAGCTTTGGATTTGTTGCCTACTATGTGGGTGCCAAGCTGCACGCCTTTGATGCACGTGGACGTGGACACACTTGGCGTCTGTGCATTGCGCTTATGCCACTGCTTGTGGCACTCTTGGTGGCTGTCAGTCGCACCTGCGACTATCATCATCATTGGCAGGATGTAGCAGTGGGCGCAATAATTGGTATCATAACTGGTTACTTCAGTTACAGACAATATTATCCCTCAATCTTTGGAACAGACGCGGGCACACCACTTGTGCGCTGGCCCAGACATAAGTGCTACGAGAAACTAGCTAAGGATGAAGACAGCGGTGACATGTTAAGAAGGCCGCTGCTTGGAAAGCAGCAGTCCAAATGGTACTAATATAGCTTAAGAAACTAGCTCTACACAAATATTGTTATATTGTCGTCAATTGTGTGGCTTATTTTTTGTTTTAAATTTAATGAATCGCAAAATCGAAGCTGTATTCCTTAAGGTTAATCAATCCAGTTAATGTCAGCTTTAATGCACAGCTGTGCCGTGCTTCTGTTCAGGTTAGCTTGTATTTAGTATTCGTAGCAATAGTGGGTATTATAGTTCAATTTCAAAAAACTTGTTAACTAGTCGGCAAAACCAGATGACGTGGAACAGTAACAATAGCTCGATAGAATGTTAATTAGATGTCAGAATATAATTATGATATTGTGTAGTAACTAACATATAAGCTTTTGTTCATTATGTATGTATCTGTAAGAATAGTATGATCAGCAGGATATAATTACTTTATTTATACATAATTATGTATTACATATCAATCAGTATACTTTACATTACAAAATATTATTTTTAATTAATGAAATGCTTATTTTTTTTAATCAATGTTGAGCTTTTTAAATAAAATAGCAAGTTTTAAAATCTGCAAAGCACAACTTTTAATTTCGAATTATTTCAACGATGTTTTGGTAAAGGAAACTCTCCCGAATAAGTGATCTTTTTAGGCAAAGTTTATGTAGTAGGTATTTAAAACTGATAGATAATGTTTAAATGTGGTCCATGTCATAGTTCCTGTTCGTGTTCAACTTAGAAGACAACTTAGAGAGTGATTTAAATGCTCTCTAATTTCTAAACGAGTCTATAGTTCGGTGGTAGCTTCCCATATTTGAATACTGTCTGAAGAGAGACACTTGGTATCGGATATACTGTAGTCATTTTCAAGATATCTAAAGCCTCTTCTGCGGGATATATCTGAACATCACACCAGGTATTCCGGAAGCAAATCAGTTGCAACGTTTTGAGAACTGGACGAAATCATTGCAGTTATTGTTATTTTTTAGGAGCCTGTGGTTGAAGGTGATGATGTCCAGTGTGATCTCCAGCACTAATCACTAGTGACACAATCCTAGCATCACGAGGAAAAAGAACCTAGAGAACAGGAATGACAAAAAAAAGAAAGAAAAACTCGTTCAGCAACAGATTTTTAATTGGATTCAATAATTTGAAAGTTGCCTAAACCGACATTGTTAAAAGTATTCGATTAATAAATACATCATTACTTTTTATTAGCTAAAATGTTAATTTTAATATTTTGCATTATTCTAGAGCAGCAATATTTCAAACATTCTAAATACAATTTTTGCTACAGCGAAATGTGACCAAAACTAGCCTAAAGTTCTTTGTTGTTGACTTAACGCAGCTGGTGGAGATTTCAACTCATAGAGTTAAATGCCTGCAGCAGGACCTGCTTCTCACGCTCCTTTTTCTTGACGACATCCAGGCTGCGCTGCCGCCAGGTGCTCTTGCGTAGCTTGATGGGGCGACTGCCCACATAGCGTCCATCCATTTCCTTCATGGCACGTATGAAATCGGCAGGCTCACGGAAGCTGACAAAGCCAAATCCTTTGCTCTTGCCGGTGCGCTTGTCGCGCACAACGCGTGCCCGTTGGAAAGATGGAAACTTGTTAAAGGTGCGCGTGAGAACCTCATCGTTGACATCATTGCCCAGATCACCGCAAAATATGCGAAAATCATCATCTGGCCAGTCGGCCAACGACGAATCCTCCCAGACAGTGCCACCGGCAATCCGAACAGTCTTCCTATCCTTTTTCTTGCGCTCTGTAGTCTGAAACGATTGCAGCGCCGATGAGGCACGCGCTGCTTTAATTGCTTCCTCGGCAATGGGATTGGGTCCCGATTTCTCCGCCTTGAGCTTCTTCAGTTTCTGCGTCACATCAAATTGTATGTTATTTATGCTTATGTCTATTGCTGGCGCCGTCGCCACCGTCGGCACATGCACCGACTGACGGCACTGATACAACTTTGGAGCGCTGCTTAGTACAACCGGCGTCGAGGTCATGGTCTTTGCTGGCGACGTTGATGTCGTGTTGCTGCCCGTGGGCACAAATGTTGACATAAATGTGGGCGGTGGCGGTATGGGTGGCGGTGGCACTGTCAAGCGTGGCTGATGCTGCTGCAATTTATGCTGCACGTTGCTATACGTATTCGCCGCAATGATCGGACGCACTTGATTGGGCACAAACATATTGCGCGCTGGCGGCTTTGAGATCTCCGCTTCGAAGCGAGATAGCTCATCTTCGATATTGCGACGTTTTGTACCCATTGTGAATGAGACAGGCTGTAGTCGTTAAGGGGGAAATTAAAAACAAGCTTAAACTGTATTGATAATCCACTTAAATGAAATGCTTCAAACAGATGTTTTTAGCGACACATTGTTGTATTTCCAGCAATCGATAACAGCATGTTTGGTACTGTCTATCGCGATATTTACATTTTTGGTACATTGTGATAACTGAGATACACGACTTATTTAATAAAATCGATAGCTGTATGTAATTTTGTAAACGTTTAACGCAATATTAACGTTCTTGGTACATCTACTCAATATGTTTGTTGAATTTCAATTTTTAAATATGTTTTTGAAGAGTATTTAAGAGACACATAACAATATAGTCGGTTTTACGCACTTTTGCATTGATATTAATTTAATTTTGTTCCATTTGATATCTAAACTATACCAAATATCGACAAATTTTCGAAATTTCTTGTGAACTTTACAGCACCATAACTTACCATAATTACCTAACTTTTCAAAATTTATCAAAACTGAAGAGTTCCGAATCCGAAACGGCTTTGTAAAATGATTTTTTTATTTTTGAACACCACAGAAAACACCAAACTGCATTTATTTGAAATGGCAGAGTTTCCAGAAATTTGAGTGCACAAACTTTATGTGTTCTCGTGTGTTGGAAAATTAACGTATTTTGTGTTAATAACTACATGTCAAGCAAAATGCTTGTTGTGATTCATGAATTTTGCTCCTGTATAAACTTCGTAATCGTGAACACCCTACATGCTTATCGCGATAACGTTCTTGGTACATTCTGTGGACATGGATATGTCGATAGTGGTCTGCATACTGTTTTCAGAAATCGATGACAGTATATATGATGATACTTTTTGAAATACCTATCGAAAAACTGAAATTGTTGGTAGATTGTGATAATCGACATTAAAAATATATCGATAGTTCTAGCAGTCTACGACTTTAGTGCAGGAATAATACATAATTTAATTAAACAATAAAATAGTAGCACTACGCTGCTATAACTGTAATAACTGTGATATCAACAAGTATCTGGAGCAAATCACATAAGCTGAATAAAAGCCCTAATCAAATCAAAAGCGCAACACTCGCACACACACACATACACACATACTTGAAAAGGGGCTACAACAATTTCGTTTTTACAAAAAGATAGAAATAATTAATTTGCGAACAAAATGCCACCAAAGGAACGCAATATAGCAATGATGGGTTACCGTTCCGTAGGTAAGTTATATTGTGCTCCACTCCAGCACCCAACTCCAGTTCCAGTTTCAACTCCAGTCTGACTAATGCCCCATTCTGTTGAACATTCAGTGGGTGCGTGTGTCTTGCTGTTGTTGTCTCTTATGGTGTAATTGCGTAGTATTTTGACAACAGATACAACAATATTGCAAACAATTTATATATATATGTATGTCTGTATGTGCATCTACAGAATAATAATTGCGTTTCACCTGTTTTAATAGGTAAATCTTCGCTCAGTATACAGTTTGTTGAAGGCCAATTCGTGGACTCATATGATCCAACAATTGAAAATAGTAAGTATTAAATGGTTCAATTTAAATGCATTTCTTAACTTTTAATTTTAATTTTTTTTTTCATTTTGTTTTACTAAAAAATATAATAAGAAAAATTATCAATTTAATAATTTAACTATATAATTTGTATACTATACGTAAAATAAGTTTTTTGATTACTTTTTAAATGTATGAAAAAAGTAGCAGCTGTTTTTTTTTGGCTCTTTTAGATTACTTAAATTAATTAATATAATTTTATACAAAACCTTGTATACCATGCATAACAAAACTTTTTTTGCTTACTTTTTAAATGTGTGGAAAAAGTAGCAGCTGTAATTTTTTCTTTTTGCAAATATACAAATGTAATTTGGGATTAGTCATAACAGGATTCCCTTATTCATGTGATTACTGCATGCACAGAGAACGCAATTTGGCAATTTGCACAAATGAAAAATGTTTAATGGTTTACTGACTCACTTTTTATATAATTGCAGCATTCACCAAGGTTACGCGCGTCAACTCGCAGGACTATGGCGTCAAACTGGTCGATACGGCTGGGCAGGATGAATATAGCATATTTCCGGTACAGTATAGCATGGACTTTCATGGTTACGTGTTGGTTTATTCCATAACCAGTCAAAAGTCCTTTGAAGTCGTCAAAATTATTTACGAAAAATTGTTGGATGTAATGGGCAAAAAATAGTAAGATAAACAAATAATTTCGACATATAATATATATCAATTTGAAAATGTATGTTCTTTTTTTAATGTTTTTTTAGTGTACCTGTAGTCTTAGTAGGAAACAAAACGGATTTGCACCAGGAACGCACAGTTGCCACTGAGGAGGGCAAAAAACTGGCAGAATCCTGGCGGGCAGCATTTCTTGAAACATCCGCAAAACAAAATGAAGTGAGTCCAATTTTGAACAATTCTGTTTATTTTAATTAATTTATCTGATTAACTTAATTGTGTTATCTTTTTATTCTTTTCACTTTTCAGTCTGTGGGCGATATTTTTCATCAGTTGCTTATGCTAATTGAAAACGAAAATGGTAATCCACCCGAGAAAAGCAGTTGTATTGTATCATAAAGTGCCATTTGGCAAATAGAAGCAAACGTGGCGAGTTCTGGCTTATACAATTGGCAATATGAAGTCGGTTCATTATCTATTCTTATATAAACAGTTTGGTCTGAGTAAAAGGAAAATCTACAAACTAGTAGTTATAAGTTGAATCAGCAAACAAAAAAACAAAAAAGAAAAAAACACAAACTAACAAATATTTAGGCATCCCAAATGCTGCCTAGCAGCATTTGTGGTAACCGTTTAGCAACAAAGCAGGTTTAAGTTAGTACATTTTTTTTCACAACAACAAATCAGTTACAAAAATTCACATGCAAAACAAATATGCGACTTATATTGTCTTTAGTTTCAATTTTAGTTTAGTTTTTACAATGTAATTCAAAACCATTTAAATGTATATGTTATGCCAACATTGGGTCTTAGTTTACCCGTTTATGTAGATTACTAAGGCCCAACGTAATATGAAAGGCAACCATAGCAAAACATAAACATTTCAATATTTTTTTATTATTTATTAGGTGTAATAAAACAATTTAAAACAAAACAAATGCGTCTTTTTTCAAAAAGGAGCGCCAAGTTGTACAATGCTGACTTTGAGCATTGTGCAACACTGAGCTAAAAGTCAACAGCTTGTGCTTACTTTTTGCTATATGTTAAAATGTATCTGGCAAAAAACAAAGTCCCTGACTAGTAATTTAAAAAAAGAAAACAATTTTAGTTTATCATCAATAAAAAAAACGAAACTTAAAATTTGTAACTTTTGCAAAACCGAATCTCTTGAATTTTGGCGGCAAATTATGCAGTGCTGCGTAAGGTGCAAATATTTTAGCAAGAATTGTGCAATACTGCACAAAATTGTTTACGTTCTTCCGCGTTTTTATGTTGGCGGTTAACACATTTGTTAAAATGGACTTAAATACACTGCTGCAGCGCGCACAAAGCACCATCAAGGAAAGGGGGGATTGTCAACTGCCTGGTGTGGAGCGCACGCTGCAACAAGTGCTGCAAGCCACCGAGGAGTTGCACCGTCGTGTCACCCAAACCGGTGCCAAGGAGATACAAGCGTAAGTTTTAATCCAAATGTGATGTGATGTTAAGATCTATAACAAGTTGTTCATTGACAGACAAATATTGCTGGGCTCCAAGGGCATTGATCTGCCCAAGCTAAATCAAAAGCTTGAGACGCTCAGCACTGGTAAATCATTTGAGCCACTGGACGTGGCTGGCGCCGACACAGATGTCTGCACGTTTCTCAAGAACGAACGGGAAAATGCCATACTGTCTGTCATAGAAGATACCAATAAAAATGTAAGCATAATTGTTATAGTTGAGAACAATTATTTAAGTTTAGCTCGACTTATGCAGATAAGCGACTCGGTTGGCAAGCAGAAATGGGGCAACTTGACAAGCAGCTGGAATGAGGAGAAAACACGCTTGCTGGATGCTTTGATTGGACCCTCACAGAATTTTATTGACTTGCAGCGTCTGCCAGAGCAGACCATACGAAATCCGGAATGTCTGCCACTCTCGTGCCTCGATAAAATGGGCTTGCTTTATGCACAGGAGCTGTGCAAGTATAACGCATTGGTGCTCAAGGGCTGCAGTCGTCCAAATCTTGTGCAGAAATATGCACAGTTGACCAGCAGCTTTGGTGATGAACGCCTCACCGAAATGTGGATGCTATTATCATGTGTGACGCAGGTTGAAGAAGCACCTTGTCACACTGATCCCATCAAGAGTCGACAGCAACGGCCAGAATTTGTGCTGCATGCCAAAACATATTTGGAGCGACGTTATAAAGTATATATCAATACACATGTGTCTGCAGCCAGCGGTGACGATAGCTATCAAGTCATATGTGCCTATGTCAGCCGTTGCTTTAGCGGACAGCAAACCATTGGCCTAGTGGACACAGCTGGTGGGAAACCACTCTGGCCTCTCATCTATTATAGTTTACGCTGCGGTGCCGTTGAAACTGCTGTGGAATTCTTGCGTGAAGCTGGCTCCAGCTGTGAAGATTTTGCACAACTCATTGCAGATCGCAATGCGGGCATAGTCAACTCCAGAATTGAGAGCAAACTGAAGCTACAGTATGCCAACAAAATCCGCAACTCGACGGATGCCTATAAGAAGGCTGTCTATTGCATACTGCTTGGCTGCGATACCAACGAAGTGCACGGTGAGGTTGCCAAAACCATTGATGACTTTCTCTGGATTAGATTGGCTATGCTACGCGCCGGAGATGCCACCGGCTATGGCCAACTCCAGTGCCTGATCATAGACACTTATGGCGAAAAGTATTTCAATGCTGGACGGCAACCCCATGTCTACTTTCAGGTTCTAGCCCTCACTGGCCAGTTCGAGGCGGCCATTGAGTTCCTTGCTCGAACCGATGCCAATCGCGTGTTTGCAGTCCACATGGCCATAGCTCTAAATGAGCTGGGTATTCTAGGCGGTGTGCGTAGCGTTTCGCAGCCGCTGCTAACAATTGACATATCGGATCCAACGCCACTGCGCCGTCTTAATCTTTCGCGGCTTGTTCGCCTCTATGTACAGCGTTTTGAGGCTACGGACACGGCCGAGGCGCTGCACTATTATTACACGCTGCGCAACCTGCATGATCCCAAGGGACGCAACATGTTCCTTACATGCGTCTGTGATCTGATTGTAGACAGCGGTGTGTTGGACACCAGCATATTTGATCTGATATTTGGACAAAGACATACGGGAACTGCTACCGATGATGATATCACAGGGTATGTTCTTTAAAAAGATATAATTTTAAGCATTACCTAAATTTAAATTTTTGTTCACAGCGGCCTGTTCCGGCAATTTAACTGCGCAGATTTTGATACAAGTACCATGGCTGGCTTGGTAGCCGATGAGCTGGTTGCACGCGGCAACTTTGAGATGGCGATCCGCCTCTATGATATGGCTGGCAAACTCAATCTGGCATTGAAACATATATGCATATTGCTTGCCCAGGTGGTGCAGCAGGCGCCTGTGGAGGGCACTTTGCGTGCGCGCCTTAGTCTGGAAGCAGAACGCTTCAGCACACGTGTGTCCAACCGACACACGGACATGGAGTCAAGGATCTATATTAGCTATTATTATTTGCGCGACTTGCTCAAGTTCTTTGACAGTTATCATGAAGGCAGACCCCTGGTGGCATTGCAGCAGCTGGACGGTATTCGTCTTATACCAAATAACATTCTGAAAGTTGACGAATGCTTGGCAAACTTAAAGCATTTAACCGGTGAGGTCATCAAGGTGTTGCCTGACGTAATGGTGGCTGCCATGGACATTACGCTCACACAATACCAGCAGCTACAGCCAGAGGCTGAAGAACGTTCGCAGGAACTTCGTGATCGCGCCAAGGCTATTGCGAACATGGCCGCCACCATGCCATATTGTCCTACGAATCAGCGTCTGATGCAGATGGCATTGCTTATGCATTAAACTAAATTCACTTTTTCAAGCAATTAATTTCTATTTATTTAAGCAACAAATAAATAAACTCCTCCCCAGCTTCCTCTTTTTCTAACATCTGAAGCTTTTGCTCCAGTTCAGTTATTTTAAGCAGCAGCTGGTGACATCGAATCTCGCGCTCCTTGCACTTTTTGCAGTCTGCGTCAACTGTTTGCTCGTTGTATATGGCTTTGTTTCCATCGTCAATCATGTGCTCTGCGTCTTTATTCTCGTACTTGTCTTCATACTCATCCTCCTTGCTTTCATTCACATCCTCCTTGCTTTCACTCTCATCCACCTTATTCTCATAATCTTCGTCACCCATACCACAGCTATCCGCGGCTTCCGAATCGTGCAGCGGATCGTAATCTTCTAGGCCCAAGTTTAACTCTGGATATGCGTTTTTCGAAATTCTATTTTTGTGTATGAAACTTGGTCGAAAGTGTCTTCGGCATGCAAATAGTCTTATTTTGTAATCTTTAATTCTACATATTTCTAGCCACTTCTGGCGTAACTCGGGATGGGTCGGAAAACAGTGTAATATTTCCGGGCCCTTTGTATTGCAATTCCTAATGCTACATTTTCGTAATATCTTTTTTTGCTGTATGGGTTGATGTAAGCCCTCAGTTTTACCTACAAAATAGAGAGCGTAAGTTTTTGCCTGACCAGCTTCAACTGTTTTCAGTGCTCACCCAAAAACAACGTTGGGATTGACCAATCAAAGAGTCGGCCACGTCCGATGCAATCCGGCGTAAAGTGTCGTCGGCAGACCTTTGGACGGAATTTGGTACTTAAAAAACTCTCGGTAAGACCAAGGTTTTCTAACCATTTTTGTCTTAAATTTGAATCTTTTTCAGGGATTCTAAACAGTCCACCTGAACTTTGCTTGCCGCTCTTGCAGCAATTTAATGCCATACAAGAGTTTTTCATATTTGTTTGTTTTTTTTTAATTTCTTTGGTTCGCTGTGGGCAGGTTTTAAACGGTTTGTGGAAAGTACCAGTTCAAAAATATGTGTTATTCAGATACATATATAAAGCGATATATGTGTCTGACAAAGTCTTTAATTTTTTAGAAAAAACGTTTTTATGATATTTTTGGAATTGTCAAGTGCTGTAAAACGTTAAAAAAATTTCCTATAAACAGCTGCGCGTCAGCTGTTGGATAAAATTGTTATCTAAATATCAATCTATCGATAGCTTTAGTTATTTACGGATCACAGCTTCAGTTCGTTGCACCTGGATTACAATTCTTTAACTGTCACAAAAAAACCAGAAAAAAATGTTTTACAAAACAAAATTTTTTCAAAATGTTTTACGATTTACGATTTTGGTCAAAGTATAAAAAAGTTTGTTGGAAATATCTGATTTTCTTCCCATTCGATTCAATTGGATCCGTTATTCGCCGTTTACTTCCTAGAATAAGTTTATAATTCTCAAGAAAAGATCACGGTTTCAAGAAAAATATTCAAAAGTTCAGTCGTACTTTATCGGAAAAAACCATTCAAACTTCCTATTTGCTAATAATAAAATTACAATTAGTAACTTCACATTTTTATTGAATATATAAATTGCTATTAACGTGGCTGTTGCTAAGTCTATTATTGTTTTTAATATAATTGAATTTAAAGCAACTATGATATATGTATCTAAATATGTATGTATGATTATTAAATATATATATAAATATCAATTTTAATGTGCAAATACTGCAATTAACTACTTGTGAATTCTAATGGAAAAATTCCATATAATACTAAAAACATTTGATTATATTCGTGTTTGTAAATTTAAAGCCATTTCTCTTGAGTCGAATACTAAATTTGCTTAACTTTAACGTGTGAACTTATTTCATATGTTTTATGCATTAAAAGTGTAATAATTCCTATTATGTAATAATTATAAATGTATGCATGGTTTCTAAAAAGGAAGTACAAAATTGCAATATGTGATTATTGATTATGTCAGAAATTGACTTAAATTTGAAGAGCTAATTTGTATTTCTCCATTGTTCTTAATTTATAGAAAATCACTAATTTGGCTTCGGTTAGTATTGCTATATAATTAAGAATTGATTGATGCTTCTGATCACATCAATGCAGTCCATAAAGGATAATATGCATTTCAACAACTCTTGTATGTATGTGTCTTTTTCAACTCGGATCACAATCTGCTGACATACAAATTGTAAATGTTTCCAATTGCTTCGTTGTTTTGATTTAAACATTTGATTATTGCTTTTTCGCGCGACGTCTTTTATATCCAGTCATTTGCTTCAATAATTGCGAATTCTCATCATCCAGATCCATATTAGGTTCCCAGAGACGTAGTCTTTTTGGTATATAGATCAAGCCCAGTAAAGTAATTGCTGTGAATAGAAATTGTTATGTATAGTTTGTAACTCTTACTAATATGTTTGTAACTTACTATTCAAGACGCAAGGGAAGATAACATAAAAGTTCAAAGTACTTGAACGAAAGTATAACGCTTCCGTGGCATAGAAGACCATGGTTAAAGCCAAAGAGCAGCCACCCATGCTGACAACGCTGTATTAGGATAGAAAATAATTAATATACAGGATTGATTTGCTTAACAATTATAAACTTACGGTCTGTAGTGTATATAGAGAGTACAGTGCACTAAAGCGATTGCCTTTAAAAGGCAGTACATGCCAATTATGCGTGATATGGTATAATCACCTGGAATATAATTAATTGTTGGAATCATTCTTAATAAAAGAGTAAAATTACGCTCACCTTCAATGAACTGCGTATCGCTGTGATCGCCGAGAAAGCTACGTCTCTCGATATAGCTGCGAAACGCTGTGCCCAGATCCATGAAGGCAACAAACGCTATCCAGCCACGAAAGGCATAGAGCAATCGTTCGCGAGGTCGACTACCGGATGACTGCATGGCAGCCCTGTAAATAAAATACAATTTACACTCAATAATACTTAAACAGGTACGAGTCATGTAAAGAGAACGCCGGCCGGCTTATCTTTAAATCATACCCAACAGCGGTTGTGCCACAAGGCACGCAAGTGCTCTTAGACACCAAACCGCCCTCATTAGCACACCCTCAATAGCTTCCGCATGCAACGGCCACGGCGGGTGGCAGCTGGGTGCTGGGTAAAATCGATATTACAGCCAACCTGCCACATTTATTATATGTGCAGCGGGTGCAAATATTTATGCACAGCACTACTTCGTGGCTGCACGCGAACACGTGCTATATACGGAACTGGACCTCAACCCAACACCCAGTCAAGCCCGGACAGGCTTGAGGCTATTTATTTTCAGTCAACAAAGTGTCAGCAAAGGGGTAAAGGGGTCACCCCGAGCAACGGAATCTATGGCATGGCCCTGGCATGCAGTTCATAATTATAAATCGAGGCATTTTTATGCACTTGTCTATGTGTAATTCTCTTGTGCTAATTGCTAATTGCTTACATTGCTTAATTATTTCTATTTTATGGTCACACGCGGCGAATGCTTAATATCAAATAATCAAAAAACACTTTTGCATAAGGTATTATGCGTAACTTTTCAATTAGTGCGAAGTTTTTTTTACTATTACACTTGGCAGTTTCCTTTGCTATCGACACATTTTTGCAGTATTACGCTTTGTCTATTTTGTGCTACCGTCCGCTGCGACGCTTCGACGCAGATTGAGAGCCAACAAGAACAACGTCAAGGAGCTTTTATGCGCGGCACAAGCTTTTATGCCACTAGCCGGCCGGCTGTTTTTGCTCGTACCGCACGAAGTGCTTGCTTTGACAAAGGAACGGCCAAAAAAGCTTTAAAGTGTTTAGGAACAACGATATAGAATTTAAAAATTAATGTTGGAGCTTAGAATCTTTTATTTAAGTATTTGAATAATTTAATGTAAAATCAAAGTTAACTATCAGTCCTGTTCCGAATCCCGAACGTTTTTAAGAAGTAAAAACTAATCAATTCGTAACGATTTGCGAATTACTGTTATGGCTTGTTTCTCTTATTCGAAAGTCTTGATAGCAAAAAGCTTCTTTAGTTGTCATCTAATAGACATATGTGAATCGAGAACACTAACGTTTGTTTTCACTTCTTCGTTTCTGTTTTACAGACAGGTTTTTAAAATAATGTTATAAATGTAATTTGACTTCAATCTAATGAATAAATTACCTAGTTAATGTCTAAACAAGATGAAAAAAATAAGAAAATATAGTTTAAGAATTTTCTGTTTGAATTTCCCAATCAGTTTTCATTCCGCAGACATAAAAGGAAAACTTTTTAAGACGTAACAGATTTACGTTTTGAGGAATTCAGAAGTTTTCAGATAAGTTACAACAATATCAAGTTTTTCATGTACTCCAACTTATATAGCTTACTTCTTTAACAAAGTTCTAAAAAAAATGCCAACAGCTATTATGCTTCCTCAAATTTCTGCTAAAACAACAATTATTTTTGCTTTAATCAATGTTTTATTATAGAAAAGTATAAAAAAAAGTTTGTAACAAATTCAACTTAACGTCTTAAATGTGCGTCTAGTTCTATCGCTCTCTTTTTAGTCAGTTCCGTAGCTAAGGTTCTTGACCTATGGTCGCTTCGGTCTTGCGATATTCAGCATAATCCACATAACCATCGTTATTTAAATCCATTGATTTGAGTACGTAGTCTATGGTCTCCTCTAGCGCCTTATCGGTATAGACGGTGCCAGACTTGTGTTCCGTTTCGGCGGGTTGGTCGGTGGTGCCCTCAGCATGTTTTTTGTTGGGGTCTTCCACTGTAATGGCACAAAAAACATTAATATATCATTTTTCAAAAACAAATTTTTAAATAACTTTCAAAACCAAATCCACCAAACCTCAGATTATAAAGCATTGTTAAATGAGTTTTTTTTTCTGTGATTTTTATTCGCTAAAAACACTTTACAATGAATGCGTCTATATAGTAGATTTCAATTGCAAATAGTTTGTTTGCTATACTTCCAGCTTTGTTTTTTTTTTCTTCTTTTTTTTTGTAAAAATGAAACGTTTACACAATCAGTCTGTTGTTTCTTATGTTGTTGTTGCTGCTTTAAAGGGGACGCTTAAAAATACTCTCCATATCGAACAAATTACTATACTTATGAGAAAGAGAAACAAAAACAAACAGTTTTAATTGCACAGTCTGCTAAGAGATTCGTGTGCTATTCGAATACAAAGGAATTTTTCGAGAAATTTGCCTAATTAGTTGCAATTTGTTCAAAGAAGTTGCCCGATTGGAATGCTTGTAGCATATTCAAAATTGTTGTTACGAAATATATTACAATTCGCGCTGGAATCATTTTGCGCCTTAATTTCAACTTGTGTACGATGTGTTTGATGATGCACGCCAAGACATTGATATAGACATAACTATGCTTGATTCGTTTATGCAAACTGAATTGATGAAACTATTTTATGTACAAATTGTACTAATGGGCTGGCTGCTGCTGTGCTGGCTGTTGTTGCTGCTGCTGTTGCTGCTTTTCGGCAGCCTTCTGTTGTGCTTTTATGAACTCCGGATAGTCAATAAAACCGTCATGTGATGTATCATCCATTTGCAGTATGGGATCAATGAGCGCAACAAGCTCCTCATCCGAAAACACTTTCTCCTCCACGTGCGGCTTCTCGCCATTGGGCTGCTCTTTGCTGCCTTGCTCTGCATGCGCGTCAAATAATTGATATATGAATTATAAAAGCCATATGCGAGATGGATTTAGATGATGTTGAGCATAACCACAACCATAACCAGAAGAAACCGGAACCAGCCAAAATGTAGTAAATTTTTGATATGCAAATAAAGGTAAAACAAAGGACATTCGTTAAACGCAACAAAAGATATTTTCTAAACAAATTAGACTGACTAAAGACAATTAAAATTAAAAAAGTAGCACTTACCGTGCCAGTGGATCAAAGATTTAATCAGTTCACAGCCATCCAGCTTGTTGTTGTTGTCCGAGTCATGCATTTTAAAATAGTGAAATTGCAGCTCAGCTTCGGACATTTTGCTCGTATCGATGGGCACCTGCATATGCTCTTGGATGTGACTGTATCACGTTACGACCAAAACAAATTTATAAACAAAAATAAGTTCGTTAGTTGTCAATGTATATGATAAGATAATGTGTTATATATATGATATGCTGAGTATTTAATACAAGTTAAGTCAGCTTTGATTAATTGCAATGATAGCGATGAAACGTACGCGCGTTCTTGCTGAATGTTGCCCGTGTTTAAAACCTGCTGTGGCTGTCCATGATGATGACCGCCTGCCTGCTGTTGATGATGCGGCACTTGTTGTTGTTGTTGTTGATGATGCTGTGGCACAGGAGGCTGCATTTGCTGTTGCTGATGCATTTGTTGCTGCTGCATTTGTTGCTGCTGCGGCGGCTGTTGTTGTTGCTGTTGCTGCACGGGCACTTGCTGATATTGCTGCTGCTGAACGGGCACCTGTGAACAAATTAAGTCATTAGTTAGCTTAAAACCTAGGCGTGTCCTTGACAATCACTCACATATTGCTGTGGCGGCACGCCGGGTGCAACATGCCCCTGTTGCTGAGGTTGCTGATGTTGTTGATATTGTTGTGGAGGCGGCGGCGGCTGTTGGTGATGTTGTGGCATTTGTTGATTCACATGTTGCTATTTGAAATATTTAAAACAAGGTCATAATTATTTCACAAAGCAACTAACAGCTGGTTGCACAATATATCACAATAGGCAATACAACTAAATTCTACTCACATAATGCTGAGGATTTACGCCGGGTGCAACGCGCTGTGCGCTGGTGTAGCCAATTAGGGCAAGCAGCAGCACTGCTGTTAAATCTGGCAGATGCATCTAAAGCGGAAGCACTAAATTTTTGCGAGGATTTCAAATTTGGTGGCACGCACAATCACCACGTAGCTAAGCTCAACTATCAAAACACACACGTACACAAATTGATTCTGCTTCTTCACCTTTTGTCAGTAACATGGCGCGACAGCTGTTGCACAGGTAGCTTGTCTATCGAAAATGTTATCAATAATTGTCAGCCAGGTGGCAACGCTGGAAATTGACACCACAACCTGTTTGAGTTTTTCATTCCGTTTATTTATTGTAATTGTTTAGCAAAAAGTGTACTTGTAGTACTCAAAGAATGGTATGTTTCATTGGAAACCGTAAATATACGATGCTATTAAAAAAGTTATTTCAAAAGTTATATCCACTGTGATCCATTTTTAATCATTTCTAGTAGCTACTTTCCACTTGAATTGATCTGTCCTATTTACCATGTTCATATTTATGCTAATTTTCTATAAAATGCCTAATGTAACTTTCTTTTTCATGCAATAGGCTCGCTACTTCAAAGAACAGGACATTGATGGTAATTATTACCAAACAACATAAAATATATGTATATAGCATGATTTCATTCTATTAACAATCTTATCTTGCATTTTCATTTCCCCCCTTAGAATTCCGCGAGTGTTTTTATCTCTTCGCACGTTCCGGACAAATTAATAATTTGGACGAACTAACTGTAAGCATTATTCATGCTACGAAATATAAGCCAACCAAATTAAACATTTTTATTAACAGGTTATAATGCGCTCCCTGGGCTTGTCGCCGACAATACAAGAACTGGTTTCGTATCTCAAGCAAAAAAACGGTAAAATGAGCTTTGCCGACTTCCTGGACATCATGCATCAACACTCTTCCGTGGAGAATCTGCCAGATGAAGTAATTGCTGCTTTTCGAGCTGCCGATCCACAGAATAAGGGCACAATTTCAGCCAAACAGCTACGTAATTTGTTACAAAACTGGGGCGAAGGTTTGTCCGTTCGCGAGGTGGACAATATCTTTCGGGAGGCGAACGTAAACAACAATAGCACCGTACGCTATGCAGATTTTGTTAAGATAGCCTGTGCACCGGTGCCAGATTATTACTAGACATATCTTTCAATATAATACTATTCCATTCCAGTAACTTATTATACACCCTAACAACTCGCACAATAAAGTTCACAACAAATTGTATTTATGAAAAGTTTTTGGTTTTATTCACTTTTCAGTATGTACAAAAGTACATCAATGTTGAAAAGGTTCATCAGCCGAATCTAGTTGGCAATGGTGACCTCAACCTCTACGCCGGGCTCGATGTTGATCGATGTGATCTTCTTAACGATCTCAGATGGAGAGTGCAAGTCGATGATGCGCTTGTGGATTCTCATCTAAAATATAGAGAATTTAAGCATTAGCGAAATCTTGATTTACTAAACATAGCCACAATTTGGAACTGTTTCATTTTGTAGAATTCGGAGAGCCAAATTGTGTGGTTTACCAGCAAAGTGGACTATGAGAATACGTTTAATCTGGGCAAATCGACGATACTGTACAAGGATAGATTGTTCAGCCAAGCACGATATCTGATTTGTCCACACAAAGAAATAACCACTTAATGGACTCAGAGCTTACCTGGAAACGATCCCAGGTCTTGGAACCCTCACCGCAAGGAGTCTTACGGGTGGTGATGCGTAGGACCTTGGTTGGCATGCGCACTGGGCCCTGGAATCAAAGAATATACGAAATTATTTACTGAAAACGCATTTTCAACTTATTTTGTGTTTGTTGCATGAATCATTAAATATTTTCACACTGTTGCAAATTCAATGCAAAAATAATGTCCAATTCATGCATTTTAATCTAGCATTTATTAATGACTAGGCTAAGCGGCAAAAGGGCACACGAAGCCTCCAGGTAAATGCGGCATGTGGCAGGCGTTCTGCTTCTTCTTCATAGCTTACCTTGGCACGCAGATTCTGGTTCTTGGCACCGTTGATCAAGTCACGGCACACATTCTCCAAGGAGCGAACGTTCCTGGAGGTCAGAGTGATGCGAATGCGGTGCACGGATGCAGAATCGCCGCCATGGGGCTTCTCAATGTCCTTGGTTGTGGCAGCCTGTAAATCGGATCAAATAAAATGCATTAGTTTGAGGTTATGTTGTCCTCAGATGTATGCGCTCACCACGTGTAGCAGTTTTTTTTAATGAATCAAGAATTATGCTCAAATACACGCATAATAAATGATTTCCACGTGTTTAGAATGCAACTTAATTGAATATTTACCATTATTTAGCAATTTATCTGGTCGAGATAGTCAAATCTTTGTATTTTGAGCAGCGCTGAACCAGTTAACTTGCTGGTCAAAAACGAAATGGGACGAGTGCCACTCACAGCGTCGCCATTTTGCAACAGACTTAGCGTTGCCACTTTGGTGAATAGAAAAAGTGTGGCAGCACGCATGATAATGCTGTCATTCACAACGAAGGCGCAAAAAAGAATAGTTTTTGAATAAATTTAACAACCGTTTTTCAGTGTATTTTATTTTAATTTCGCACTCACAAACTAATTTGCGATAAACAAATGCGACAGACGTGGGCACAATATTCAAATAAAAACCATACAAATTTTGCAATTATAATTATACAAGCCAAAGCACAATGTTGTATTTAAATATTAAAACAACGTTAATTAGTAATTGTACAATAAAAATATGTTTCTCATTTATGCATATAAAACTTGAAAACTGCACTTGACGAATCTTAAAAACTAAGTGCGTCTCAACAAACGAAAATTTGAGCCTGTGTGCAGTTCAAAAAAATTGCTAAATTGACAATAAAAATCATAATATGGTGCATCATCAAAGCTAATTAATATAAAACATAAAGAAGCAATAGGCTAAAAAGTTTGTGTCCAAATTGTTGTAGATACATAGTCGGAATATTACTTTATAGGTATAGTCGGTGTTGGTAAGGATTAGTTAAACGCCCAGATTGCACAAACAAGTGCATCTTTGAATAATGAATTAAAATGGATTTTAAAGCGTTCCCGTCTCATATACGCATATATCATAGTATGTATGTGTATGTGTGTATATGTATGTATGTGTATGGCTAACGCTAACTAATGTACATTAATTATAGATTCTCGGCCTTTGCCAACGCCCACCCAACGCACGGGCACGCTTAGTTGGCTCTCCAAGAAACGAACGTAGCTTTGTGCGTTCTCGGGCAACTCCTTAAAGTTGCGTATGTGCTCCGTTGACGTCTGCCAACCCGGCAGTACGGCGTACTCCACCTCAATGCCACTCAACTCGCTAATGGTGCCGGGGAAATGATCCAGTTTTTCACCATTGCTGCGCTTGTAGCTCACACCCACTTTGATTTCGGGCAACGTGTCCAAAATATCCAGCTTTGTTAAACAAATGCAAGTGTAACCGTTAACCAGCGACGTGTATTTGAGCAGCGTGACGTCCAACCAGCCGCAGCGCCGCTTACGTTTCGTAGTAACGCCAACCTCAAAGCCGCGCGTCTGCAGCAGCTCGCCAATTTCCTGCATAAAATCAAAAATACATAGTTAGAAAAGCAAATGCAGTTGAGACAGATAAAAACGCTTACGTTCAATTGTTCCGTGGGGAAGGGACCATCACCCACACGCGTCGTGTACGCCTTGACAACGCCAATGACCTCGCCAATTGTCTGCGGCGGCAGACCCAGACCGGTGAGCACACCGCCAATGCTGCAATTGCTGCTGGTCACATAGGGATATGTGCCAAAATCAATGTCAAGCATGGCTGCATTGGCGCCCTCCACCAGAATCGTTTTGCCATTGCGCAGTGCCGTGTGCAAGAAGCAGATGGTGTCCTTGACATAGGGACGCACCTTTACAACATAATCCTTGTAACGCGCCAGCTCGGCGTCCACATCGACCTTAATCGTTGGGAACAGTCGCACATGTGTGCTCACAATAGATTTGAATCTGCCAATACACAGCATACAGATGTTTAATTAACGTTTTTAATTAATAAATAAATCTACTCACTTCTCGCTGAACAAGTTAAAGTCGCCCAACAGCTCACCCACACGAATGCCATTGCGTGTGGCCTTGCTGGAGTAGGCCGGACCAATGCCCTTCTTGGTGGTGCCAAGAGATTTGCCACCCTTTTCCGCCTCCTGCATGCCATCGACATGCTGATGGAAATCAAATACCAGATGCGCACGATCTGATATTATCAAACGATTCTCCAAATGCTGCAGACCCTTCGCTTCGTTCTTCAGCACCTCATCGAAGAGCGATGGCAAATGAATGACAACGCCATTGCCTAAAAGTACACAAATTTCAAATAAAATATCCCATAATGTAACTTCTTTTTGTAAATATTTCGTGAACCTATACGGGTAAAAAATTAAATACAATATGTGTACCTATAGTATTACTAATCGTACAAAAAGTACATAAATATTTAAGAGTTATTTCTGTACACATACATTTAATTTTTGACCTGCATTTTTACCAAAAAAAATAAACACTTTGGAAAAAGATTTAATCAATATTTGCAAAATTAATATAATTATTTTTCAGAGCGAAGTGAAGTGCATGAAATCCTAAAAAAAATTTGGAAAAGTGAAAAGCTATTTGGAAATGGAATTTCGTTCAGATTTAAAAATTATTATAATGATTATGCCTAAGTTTAATGGGAAAGTGCAGGGTACTATAAAATCTTCATGGTTTTCGTTCATTGAATAGCTATTTATTCCTAAGCTTAAGGAGGTAGTAAAGTGCATAAGATCCTATGAATTTAGCAAGAAATTTAGTTCAGTTGAAGTGCAAAGACTTGAGATAAAATATTTTTGCTTGGCTACATTTCCATATCTTATCAGATGGAAAATATAAAGTAGAAGAAGAGCTAGTATCTCGTTTAGAATATACTTTTATAGCTAGCAATAAAAACATGTGCACATTATCTTAATGCTCCAATAACATGTCAGACAGTTACAAGGAAATGTTATCTTTTCAACAGTTGTGGCAGCTTTTTTATACTGTTTCGACAGTCATTCTAATCTTGAAATATATGCAAATTGTTGTACAGTTGTGACAATTTGTCAAGCCTATTAAGCCTGAATTCAAAACGTATATAGCTCATAAACCTGTGCAGCACGCGAGTCATGCTCAATTTGTTTGTATAATCGACTCGAAAATAATAAGTTAATTGTTTGATTAGAATAATTTGCCAGATGTATATACATATACCTATAAACACAACTGCGTGTGTTTGTTGTTTGTACAACCCTGAGCCCAGCTATCTAAATTGCAAATTCTGACAAAAGCAAACTTTGTAAGCATTGTTACGTTTCCTAGTATTGGTGCGATTGTGATTATTTCATAAATTAGTCTTGTGACAAGCGCGATGACAGGCGACATTTCTTCTTGTTGTTGTTATTATGACAACCAACTAGGGGTGGTGGGGGGTAAATGTCGCATTTACTAACAATCGATTAAACTTTAAGCCAACAATCAAGATACTAAATGAATGACCTTGCATGTTACAAATTGCAATTATCATATAAGCATATATAACAAGCTAAAGGAAATCGAAATTTTTGAATTGATAGGCCAGCAGATAAATCTGAAAATAGAAAGCCTTTATCTTGGTCAAAGATGTCAAAGTCAAATACAAAACCAACTGACCGCAAAAGCCAATGTCAATGATGCACTAAAGTCTTGCCAACTAAATTCTTTTATATATTCTACATATACATATATATAATAGCTATATAATATGTTTGTTTTGCTTTATATACGCTCAATTTCACTTTTGCACTAAAACGAAGAAAAGCTAAAAACAATTTCTTTATAGATATATAAGTATATACATATATAGTATGTATGGTAAATATATTATAAGTTTATATATATACTGTGTGTGTGTTTTTAAATTGAAAATAAGAAAAACTGAAAGCATATTTGAATTTGTATAGAAACAACAAAGAATGAGAAAGGAAAAAGATGCTTACTTTCATTGAAAAATTTTCATTTTCAATAATATTTCTTGCTTTCTTTACTTGAGAATGTGATGCAACTGCAGATAGAGATGTGCTTTTCTCGTTTCAGTAATACCCCGTTTGGTTTTTGGTTTTCTTGATACATCCCTGAAGGATCGTTCACATCCATTATCCATTATTCAGGGCCTGAGGAGTCAGTATCAGTATCAGTTCCACTTACCGATAACCGAAATGCATTTCTCGTTCACAACGCCGCTCGGCAAAAGATGAAAATCGAATTCGGTGCCATTTGCAACAACCGTATGTCCAGCGTTATTGCCGCCCTGTAATTGAAAATAGTTAGGTGTTAAGGGGGGCGGGAGGGGAAAGGGGGAAATAACAGAGAATTAGAGATCGTGAAATATATAATAACAATATACATTGTACGTTGTACACACACACACACAAATACAGCTGAAAATGTAAGCTTGTTTATATACAAAATTAGCATGTTTGTTTTTGTTTATTAAAACTTGTGTGATAAATAAATAAATTAATGTTAAAAAGCAGATATTAAATTGCAAATAAATAATAAAAAGCATAAGTTGACACAAAGTACTAAAAAGAAATACATATGTATAGTATTTCTCGACTACAAACTAAAATGCGATAAAGAAAAGCGAAAAGCGTTATTTGTTTTCTTGGCAACTGTACAAGTTTTTTGGCATTCGTAATCTTTTTCATATCATGCATAATAAACTGTTGAAAAACATTGGCAACATTTTTAAATGTTTTTTGGAACTTTTCGTCCGTAGTCAACAAACAAAAACAATATTCAATTTCGCCATCAGCAAAACAAGATTATTAAAATGTTATATACAAACACACATATAATATATATAGAGGACTGTATGATAAGATTATAACGTATACATAGCGAAATAGTCCCGTGTTTAAGGAACTATTGCTGCGCAATATATGAAAAAAAAAAACAGTCGGACAGTCCCGACTGCGTTATATATATATTTTTTTGGTTTCGGAAATGTATGTGGCTATTCTATTTTTGACCAAATCTGTCAAGATCATTTGTGGCATTTGGGAACTACAGTTTTACAGTTCAAGCTGAGAAATATTGGTGATTCTAGCTTGAGGTGTGTGGGAATTACTTATTTGCGAAGGCAGAAGTGTACGTGGCAAAAATATATTTAATCAGATCTGTGAAGGAGTTGATAAGTAGTCTTTGTGTCAAGTTTAGTGACTCTAGCTAAAAAACTGTGAGAGATATATGTTTTCGAGGAATTGCGGCTGGGAATAGAGGGGACGGGTGCAGAACTTTGGAACTTTTTCAAAATATATTTCAAATTTGGTTTCTCTAGGTTCAATACTGTGAACAGACAGACATTTCACAAACCTAATATGCTCTATTTTCTCGATTTTTGCAAAAGAGTATTAAAAAAAAACTGTATCTCTAGGAGGCGTGTGACTCAGATATATAGAAAAATCAGTTCCATTGCGGGAAATTACATAAGGAACCAGCTCAATTGTTGATAACAACGAGTATGAACATAATAAATATACAAAATGTATAAAGTAAAGGGCATATAAATATAATATTATAGGGAACTAAAACTGTACGTTCATTGAACCTTATGCTGATATGTCTGACTGATCAACAAGTTGTGCTCAAATCGTTGCTATATATAATCAGTAAAAATTAGGTTTTAGGGGTGGGGCAACTTAGTTTAAAGTTTAAACCATATTTACAATTTATAAAATATTTGTTAAAGTAGACACCAAAGGAATAATGATATAAATATATATATACATATATATACAGATGACGAAAACATGGTGGATAAATATTTTCGCTTTGTTTTGTTGTTGTTATTGTTGTTTTTGAATAGTGCGCGGGAGATTCACAATGGTGATTATGTAAACCTTTCTGAGAAAGCATTAAGTGTGTGTGTGTATGTATGTGTGTGTGTGTGTATAGCTGTGTGTGTACTTGTGTATAAAAATGTGTGTATGTGTATGGTGTAGAACGAAGGAAACAGAATAGAAACAGAAATAAAAACAACGCAATGTGCGAGAGAAAAGAGTGACGAATTTTTGCTGAGGCAGCAGACGTTGGCAGACTGACTGACTGAACAACACACACACACACACACACACACACACACACACACACACACACACACACACATACACACACGCAGACAAAATATACATACACAAGGAGCTCACACATACGTAATACATACACACAAGTGAAAAAGCAAAGCATGCGGTCGCCTGTCGCCGCGATAATGGGCTAAATCTGAAGAAATAGTGAATCTAAATGTGAAACACGCCGTTGCAAGCAGGAATTGTATTTATTGCTTGGACATTAAGATGAACTTGAAGATGTTGATTAAGTTGATGACAGCAGAAAAGGCGCGCGCGCGTTCGCGTCCTTGGCACAAGGATAACTGTTATCAGCTGATACGATTTGTCTTTGATTTTTCACATACATAGAAGACACAGATTTGAAAAGTAGTTGGCTTACCTGACACCTGCAGACAATGTCCACATCGGAGGCAAGCATGTCCACCACCTTGCCCTTGCCCTCATCACCCCATTGGGCGCCTAGGACAACATCCACTTTGGACTTGTACATGCTGGTGCGTCCTTGATGCAATTGCTCATAGTGATTACCGTTCACTGCGCTTGCTGTTGACATTGCGTACAACTTTCAACTAAAACTCTCAGCACGTCAACGAAAAACGAGCACGACGTTGATCTCGCTTGAAAACGGAACACGTTCTGTTTTTGTAATATAATTTGGCTATGCAGCTGTCAGTGCATGGCGTTGCCAGCATATTTCATTGTTTGCTCTTTGCAAAGCAACTTGTGGCGCTGCCAGACTGTTTCAGTTCAGCTTAATTTCGTTATTACATTTACGATTAAATAAGCAACTTTCAGGTATGCATACATGTTTCCTATTGGCTTTTAATATTTGTAGCAGCAACTTTGTTTGGTTTTCTGAACAGTATTTTAGCGGTTTTTTTAATTTTGTACTATTTAAAAGTGTCATTCAAAGTGAAGCACATACATTTTGTGTTAGATGGCAACGCCACACAACTGTTTTCGCAGCTATTTGTTGTGCTAACAATTTTTGGCGGAAGCGCGTTTTACGCTTGGATTGCATAAAATGGCTGAAACTATTGAGAATTGTCACTTGTGAGTACACAGAAGAGAAAACGCTAAATAAAACTAATAAACAATTCTGTTTGCAGCTGTCATGAAGCAACTTTTAAATACACCTGCCCCAAATGCAATGCGCTCTACTGCAGCGTAGCATGCTACAAATCCAAGGAGCATCTCAAGTGCTCCGAAGAATTTTACAAGGCGTGTATTCAGGATCAACTGGCCAGTGCCACAACAGCGCCTGAAAGCCAGGAAGATATGCGTAAAATATACGATATATTAAAGCGGATGCGCGAATCAGACGCCGGCTTCAATCCTAAGGACTTTGATGCCGATGGGCTGGACAATCCTTTGGACTCGGATGATGAGAAGGAGGCACGGCAGGCTGATGGTGAGGATGAGGATGAGTATGAGGAAGGCGATGCCACAGAAGAGCACTTGGAAGAGGAGACCGATGAGGTTGTGGACATTGCGGCACGTTTGAAAGGTATTGACATCAACGATGCAGATGAAGTTTGGAGCCGACTAACGCTTGACGAGCAGCAGGAATTCCAGAAACTAATTGCAAGTGGTGACATTATGAAACTTATGCCCGATTATAAGCCTTGGTGGTGCAAGCCAAAGAATTCCAAGATCGTTGTTATACCCGCACCAGCAGATGTTAAGGCTGATATGCCGGAAATACATCAAAATATTGCCAAGTTTACGAACATATGCAAGAAAACGCCATCGCCCTGCCTGCACTATAATCTCTGGAACATGTTGAGCGCATATGCTTGCGTTGTGCGTTTCTTTGGTGGCGAGCAGCGCACCAATGCCAGCGAAGCCGTTGCCCATTTGGTTAATCTTAGTGCAACGTTAAAGTATGGCACCAGCTTCGAGGATGCGGAGGATGCCATTATTTCGGTCGAAATGGAGGCATGCACCACAGGCAATGGAGCAAATGGTGCTGCAGCGGTGGGCAGTGCAGGCGCCGGCAACAGTTTCCTGGTCGAGAGTCGTGATCAGCTGCAGGAAGATGCTCGCCAGCTCATGTCCACACGGCAACACAAATTAGCAGCCTTAAGCGATGTACTCCAATTGCTGCAACAGACCAAAGCGCTGAGCAAGCGTAAAAATGCAGAGGAAGCCCAATTCCAAAAGCTTTTTGCATTAGCCAGCGGCAGTGTTGAATTAACACGCACCAAATTAACGCAACTGATCAAGAAAATAGAGTTTATGCTGTCGTATGTGACGAGAGAAGAGAATCTGTGAGATTTGTGTCAAATAAATATTAGTTTTACAACATTTTATATTCAATTTTATTGCTTTAAACAAAGATGAGTGTGTTGAACACGGGTTTCAACAGCTTTGCGCGAATGATGTTAGCTTATTGGCTGAAAGCGGCTTTGACGGTTGTGCAGCCAAAAGTAAGTTAAATTAATTTATATTTAAAGATTAGCAAAGTTTAGTTCGAAAAATTAAACTTTCTAAAAATAGGATAAACAAACGCTTGACTGTTTAATTTTTGTAATATAAGCAATAATCGTCTAATTTTTCTTTGCTCAAAAATTAACAAAAATAATAAGTTAACTATTAAAATTAAAGAATGCGGTTTCCGGCGGCGGAGTTTGACTTTGTTCCAGGAATATATGATATGTATATACGTTTATTTTTATATTGTTGATTTGACAACTTTAAACGAAGTTTTCTTAATTAATTTCGCAAAAAAGTCAAGCTCCGCCACCGGAAATGGGAAACAATAATTTTTTCAAGTTTTTTGGAACCAAAAACAGACTTTTTGGTTCGATTTTCGGAAATTGTAAGAATTCAAAAATTGTGGGCAGCGTGCCGTGCCGCCAAGAAACAGCTGTATGTATTTGGGCTATTTTCGTAGCTGTTTAAAAAAAAGCCAGATCTGCAAATTTAACAGAAATTTTATTATTTTTCAAAAATTGTGGGCTTTTAACAGAGAAATGTTAAGCCTCTGTTAGAAAAATGTTAAAAACAACAACAAAATAGCGGCAGAAAATTCCAGGAAAAAATTCAAAAATTGCGGGTAACAAATACGTAACAGCACTGCAACGATCAGTGTGTACATGCTCTTTTTTTTTCGGTAAACTCTTAAGTCAACTTGTGTCATTTTGCTAGTTTTCTTTTAATTTTTATAAATTGAAGCTACAATATTTCTTAGATATTCTAATTCACAAATCTCCGTTTATATGAACTAGCTTTATTTTTGTTTAAAGGCAATTGTGGTTGTACAAATGAAAATCGCAAAACAAACAGGTGTCATCCAGCACATAAGAGCGCAAGTGATAACGAACCAGCAGATTACGCTGGCAGCCCTCACCAGTTCAATAAATATATCAAGTTGTTGCTTGCCAGCCCTGCTAGTTTTTTTTTAGTTGGCAATTTCAGACACACACGCAAGTTGTGTTTTTACGGCTATTTTGTTTTTTGGTATGTTTTAACTAATTGACACGGCATCGAATGCAAATGTTAAACGTATGTTTTGGACGTATGCAAAAAACTAAAAACTGTTTAACAATAATATGTGGCTAAAGCAACAACAACACAATCAAAAGCAATAAGAACATTACATAGAATTTTTATATGGAACGCGTTCGTTTTGGGTGCGGACAACGGTGCGGGATTGTGTAGCGGAATTTTCGAATGCGTGTGTGTGTGTGTGTGTGTATGACTTTGTGTATTTGAGTGTGCATGTGTGTGTGTGTGTAAAGTGTTCTTCTTCGCTGAGCTGCTCGCTGAACGCTTCACTCGCTAAATTAGTGCAAAAAAAAGGAAACAATTTGTCTGCTACTGTATGTGTGTGTGTGTGTGTGTGCGCGAGGCGCTCATTAAATATTTAAAACAAAACATGAAAAGTGGAATAGAATATAACTTATGTAAGCTGACCTGACTAGATACAGGTGCAAATATCAAATATTTGTTATTAATACGTAAATTTCAATCTTGTGCAGATAAAACGAGTTTCGGGTCTCCTTTTGCTGCTGCTTATCTTTTTGGACTGCGCTGCTGCGTATGCGTGCGTGTGCCTGTGCGTATGTGTGTGCTTGTCTACCTGTGTGCGTATGTGTGTGTGTTTTTGTTGCTGCGACTGCTTATCTATCTCGACAAATATGCGAAGTATGCGTCAACCTGTTTGTTAACTTTCTGTTGAAAATTTCTACTTCAATGCTGCGGCGTCGCTGACCGCGACCGATGACAACAACAACAACAGCAGCAGCAACAACAACAACAACTATTATTACAACAACAACAACAACATCTGCAAGTGCTGCTCAAAGCAACAATAATCAAATTAATAAACAAGTCGACGTGAAATCAAAGTAGTTATGACTGCATGCAGCTAAATTTATATTTGTATTATTAATCAAAACCAGCCAAAAGCAATGCAAATAAAAACACCGATGACGATGTCAAAACTCAGCTCAACCGCCAAAGCTGATGACCCCAACTGGTGCTGCATAGTGACAAGGAGTGACAAGGGGGGAAAAGAGGCAATGCAGGCAGCTTTCAAGCGCCCCCCTTTAACAATTGCCGGCAATCAATGGGCGTCTGCATGCCGCTTCATTGATAACATTGAGAGTGCCTGTGTGTGTGTATGAATGTATGTGTGTGAGTGTGTGTATGTGTGTATGTATGTATGTGTGTGTGTGTGTGGGTGTGTTTTTTGTATCAAACTTTGCATTGTTTACAAACAGCTGATTTGTTTTGCCTGCAACAACTCCATTGAGACACTTAAAAAATCAACGTCTTGCTTTAAGTTATCGATAACTGATAAAGCATGTTCCCAATACCGAAAATCACCCGCATATATAAATAAAGAAGTACGCAACTGTTATCAAAATATAGACTTTTGTATTTAGATAGGGGTTTTCAAAAGCAGGTCACAGCTTGAAAACGGTGCCAATTAGCTCAACTATTCGACATTCAATTGAATTTCTTTAATACAGTATGCGCTCGCTAAACGCAACAACCGAATTCTTAAAATTTTCGACTCTGTTAAAATAATTTTTCTAATTTTATTTTTTGTTTACAGAAATGTAACTAATTTATACATTTTAATAAAAAATAAATTAAATAAAATAAAATAATTATTAGATTTAATTTGATAACATAATTATGATTAGATTTGTGAGATTTACTTTCCTTTATTTTAGTAAAAAAGTTAAAAATATAGAAACTTTGTCTTTGGTTCCCGCAACTGACATGATTTTAATAAGTTGCCTCAAGCGAGTGCACACTGTAGTTAACTGTATCAGATAGCACTCAGAGCACACAACACATTTCCAATCAAAGTACAATTTTATTTATAGCTTTTTTCCAAAACCTTCAGTTCATATGCGAAATTGAAATTTCTTGATCAATTGCGTGTTGTTCAACGACTGAGAGTTAATGTTTAAAAACTAGCATAGCAGGTGCTTCTCAGCGAGAGCTGGTTGCGTCTCCAAGTGCGAATTCCACTTGGGCGTCGTCATATACAAAATTTACATTTTTTTTGTTATACCCTGTAGAAATGGCATATAATGCTATGATCAAGTGTTATGTCCGCAGTAGACTGAAGCGATTCATTCCAGCAAAAACATAAACTTCATAGGCTAAAAAGAGCCACATTTGTTATGCAAGTTCTCGAATAGATAACTTTTTTACTTACTTTTTTTGCTTGTGCATGTTATCTTTGTGTTCAGTTAATTGTATAACAATTGGATAATAAGCACACAAAGTTCATCAAGAAACGGCAGCAGAGTTTATTTCAGACCTAGTTTACAGGGTATTTGGCAAGTTGTGTACGCTCTAATTGTGCTTGCCCTTGTATGTAGCAAGCAAAACACAGCGCATTGATTGTTGTTGTTTTAAAGATTGATAGCTGTACTTAAATTAATTTTTGATTATAAGCAATAAAGCAACACTGCGTCACTTGAATGATTGCTAAGGCATATTCAATTAAAAATTAGAAACAATATTTACTTACAGGAAATGTCCCACCACAGCGATGATCAGCTTCTGCAGGCTGGAAGTGATTCCTTCTGGGAGCCTGGCAACTATAAACGCACCACCAAACGCATTGAAGATAGCTACAAGTGAGTATTGGCTGGACAACAAGAAGCTACAAATTGTAAACAGTTGGGTCATTGCCAGCAATAATAACAAAACCTTAATAACCGGTTTTGATTTTTGTATATATGTATATCTTTTCTCACTCTGTACCGCTCTATCTCTCTCTCTCGTCTGCACAGACTCTGCAATGACCTACAGCAACTGATACAGGAGCGCGCAGATATTGAGAAGGGATATGCTAAAAGTTTGCGAACCTGGTCGAAAAAATGGGGTGAACTCATTGAAAAAGGTAAGCTACATTTAAGAGAGCTAAAGAAACACTATAAACAACACAAGTATACTAAAACATACATATATATATGTATATATGCACATATTTACCTGATTGTAACCGTGTTATTTGTTTACACATTCATTCACGCCTGCTGAACGGCCCATTGAAGCAACAACAACGACAACGACAACCCGCTCAGTGTTCATTGAGCTGATTTTGTTCTTCTTATTTGCCACATTTTGTGTACATCATTTTGCGCATTGTTGTTTTCTATTGTTGTTGTTGTTGTTGTTGTTATTGTTGTGTGATAAGTGGCTTAAGCTATTAATGGACTTTTTTGTTGCCTTCTTTATTTTATTTTTTTCTTACCTGTTGTCATCGTCATCATTGTTGCACAGTGCTTCCAAATAACACTAAAATAAAACACATTTTATGCAACTTAATATATTTAAATTGTAGGTGCTAAGCATGCAAGGTGAATTATTTACAAAAAAATATTATTTTTATTGCATTCCATAAACTTAAAAAATAGCTGACATTAGCATTGCACCAGTTCTGTGCTCAACTTGTAAACCTAGTTTTAAATCTTGCTTAACCTATTTGCTTGCTTGAAATCTTGATTCGTCACATGCTTAGTTTAGTTTTTACATTCGTTTTTAAAGGTATATAATGTTCATTTCTATATTTAAATATTTGTTAAGTGCTCAACTTGATAAGAAATGCTGTCCAGCCCACATAACTTTTACAAAACTTACTTTCATGCGTAATGTTTATTACGGCATTTCCGACTATATAAAGTATATATATTCTTGATCAGCATCAACAGCCGAGTCGAACTAGCCATGTCCGTTTGTCTGTCCGTCTGTCCGTATGAACACACAGATCTCGGAGACTATAAGAGCTAGAGACACCAAACTTGGCATGCAGGTTCCTGTTTACCATACGCAGATCAAGTTTATTTCAAATTTCGGATTCACGTAATGCCCTTTGATGGAAATAATTTTGATAAAGTTAAGAAACTATGTTTTTTTTTTTTTTATAGTGTGCCAATGCAAAAGCAAGCAAAGCTTTATTTTGAGTTGTGGAATGTTGAATTTCCTAAAAAGCAATTATTATTGCTATTATTAATACAATTTGCGTTCCAGTGTGCGAGTCTTTGTGAAATGAAATCGAGTACAAAGTGAGCAATGTTGGCAACCGCTTTTGCCATTTCTGCTGCTTGTTTTTGTTGTTGTTATAGCCGCCACCGCCTTTACACTCTGTCCACTTTCACAGTAACCACGACGGACCATAGCAATTGCAGACAGCAATGTCTAAAGCGGCTTCTTCGACTGCTGCCTTTGCCGTCGCTGTCACCGTTGCCACCAACACCGCCACCGCTAACTATTTGGTGTGGAATTTGCCTAGTTGCGTCTAGCCGGTCAGAGTTATCAGCGGGTTGAAGACCCACTCAACCCATTGACAAAGGAGAAGCGTATAACAAACTGGCACCAAACTGGCGTTGCTCGAAATGGTTTCAAAAATCAATGCGATGAGCAAAATAGAACGTGTTTATTTCTATGCTAAGCCCCGTCAATTTGTACAATGTACACAAGTGTGTGCGTGTGTGTGTTTGTGTGTGGTGTGATGTGGTGTGGTTTGGAGTGGTGTGTGTGGGGCGCCAATTGAGTATAGTTGAGCCCGTTAGTCCAAATGGTCAAACGAGTTTCGTGCATTCCCAATTTGCAATTATTAAGTGGGCATCAATATAAACTTTATTACGGTTTTTCTTCTTTTTTTTTGTTTTGTTTGCTAGCACACAATAAACCATAAAAATGCCAAAAATGTGCCTCACACACACACACGCACAACAAACACGAATTCTTGACTTTTGAGGTGATTAGATAAAAAGGCCTAACAAATGCGACGAGGCGATGACATCAGCAACAAGGCGACAAACAGTTGAAAATCTTTTAATAATGACTTATAATTAGTGCTTAAGATGTGAACAATTTGATAATTAACTAATCAATTTGCCTTATTTTTATTGCAGGTCCCGAATATGGCACCACAGAAGCGGCTTGGAAGGGCGTATTGACTGAATCGGAACGTTTGTCGGATGTGCATATGAAAATCAAGGATAATCTGTGCAATGATGTTAATAGTCAGATTAAAACCTGGCAAAAGGATAACTATCATCACACGCTGATGCAGATCAAGGAACGCAAGGATATGGAGGATCTGTTTAAAAAGGCACAGAAACCCTGGGCCAAACTGTTGGCCAAGGTGGAGAAGGCCAAAGCAGATTATCATTCAGCATGCAAAACGGAACGCAGCGCCACTAATCAAGAGCGCAACGCCAATGCGGACAGCTCGCTGTCGCCAGATCAGGTTAGTTATATATAGTATATATAAAAAACACTTGTATGGCTTTATTAACTTGTATTATATTGCAGGTGAAAAAGATGCACGATCGCGTGCAAAAGACCAAAGATCAAGTGCAAAAGTGCCGCGAGAAATATGAACAAGCCATTGGCGAAATAACCAAATATAATTCCGTTTACATTGAGGATATGACATCCGTATTTGAAAAGTGCCAAGCCATGGAGAAGACGCGTCTAGAATTCTTTAAGGATGTTCTATTTAATGTGCACGGCTGTCTCGATCCGACCAAAGTGGAAAAGTAAGTTTTAGTTTAATTAGCTGCTTGTAGCGCGTGTTTTCAAATATTATTTTTATTTCTAAACGCAGCCTGCCCCAAATCTATGAGGAGTTCTATCATACAATTAACAATGCGGACCAACAAAAGGACTTGAAATGGTGGTCAAATAATCATGGCATTAACATGGCCATGAACTGGCCAGCATTTGTGGTTAGTTAACCTTATGAAATCGTATAGGATTTCCATATTAAACATTTGCTTGTCTTGCAGGAATACACGGAGGAGTTCCGTGACATAGCCAAGGGCAACAAATCAAAAGAGGCGCTGCCTGCTGCACCCATAACGCTCATTAATCAGCGACCCGTCGCCGAGGATGTGCACGTAAGACTTAATAATGCAATAACTAAGCATTTAATTACATTTATTAATTGTGTTTTGTTTCAACAACAACAACAACAGGAATACCCTTCAACAAATAGTCTAAAGAAGAACGCGAGCGTTAACAGTAAAGCGAGCGGCAAGAGCAACCAGCAGGAACAAGCATTAACTCAAACCTCTGCCACAACAGTCGAAGCTAAATCAACGGTGTCGACAACAGCGTCCGGCACTGCGACGGCAACAGCGGCTGCAGCGACGGCAACGGGGCCAGCGGTGGTATCAATGCGCAATCCGAGCGTAACGTAAGTTGTAACAATTTGAAATTTTTGTTGTATGTATTGTTTTGGATTACACTCGAGTGGTCACAATCGTTGCTGCTGGCTCTGCTGGGTTTAGTCGCTCATTTTCATTGAACTAATTGATTTCAATTTGCATGTATACAAAATACAACATACAACACACAGCAATGGCAACGGCAAAGTCGATGCAAATCCATTCGACGAGGAGGAAGAGTGGGATGAGGCCGACAATGTGCTGGTAGACAACGGTGAGCCGGGTGTGCCAGTTAAGGCCTTATATGACTATGACGGCGCTGAAAGCGACGAGCTCACATTTAAGCAAGGTGGGTTAACGGCAATAGTTATCTATATATGATATCATATAGCATATGACAAGCGCATCTCTTATTATAATCTTTATAGGTGATGTTTTTGAGAAACTGGAGGATGAAGACGAACAAGGTTGGTGCAAGGGTCGCATGAATGGACGTGTTGGTTTGTATCCGGCGAATTATGTGGAACCCTTTCACTCATAAGGGGACGACTTGAGCGTGCGGATGGAAGGACGGACGGGTGGTGTGGTTGAACTGATGTCATTTACAGACATATGAGAATATAGAGAGATACCGAGAATACAGTTACAGTACGTAGATATATATACTACGGATTGTGCAAACGTAAACGTATATGCAGTAAAAAAAGTCGTTGATGAAATTATTATCATATGTATTAGAATTTGTTATGAGCAATCGCTCACACTATGGTGTGGCATCTTATGTATTAGGCATTGAATTTGTATTGAGCAAAGGCAAACCCAACCTACCAACAAAAAACAAAACAAAACAATCAAAAAAAAAAAAAAGAAGAAAACAAAAGGAATACAATACAAAATAATACAGAACTCAATTTACCCACAGTAGCATTGAAATGAATGTAGTAGAAGAAACAGGAAAATGATAACAGATAATTTAGATAAAACGCGTTAAGAGAACAATTAAGTGTAAACGTCAATGTATGAAATAATATTACAAAAACTATTAAGTGCATATGTATTGTATTATGATATAACTAACTGAAATGATCATGTTTTTTTAAATGTACGCGCATTTTTACTTGGCTCAACTGGCGATTCCCTTTTGTGGCCAGTTGAAGTCTGCGTACTCTTTAAAAGGCATATTGAAAATATGTGCGTAGCATTTGTAATGCGTTTCATGAACATTTTTATTATTTATGAAGTTTTGTGTATACTTGTGTTATAAAAAGTATACATACGTATATTATTGTATATGTACATTTTTAAATGACTTAAATTATTGAAATACAACAAAAATACAAAAACCATTAACAATAAAATGCATTTTAATTGTACAATTTTTTATGGCATTCACCCTGTGCTGTATTTATTCTAAATAGTTTATAATTTTGAAACAGTTAATAATAAGTTTTTCGATCTCTATTATATGTATCTTGAGGGTTAATGTGTTGACTACATGAAAAAGTTTTTTGACTTTATTTACAGATTTTAAAGATTCATCGAAGTTTTTGAAAAATGCAAAAACTCTATACTCAAGAAGACCTACAACCTACATAAAATACCTTTTTGCATAGTTGTACTTTACCACTACATTTTGATGAAACACAAATCAGGAATGCGAGCTCGAGGAGATTAGCCACATTGGACTCGTTTCCCCCGGCACTCTTATTCACTTGCGGTTGTTTAACTGTTTATTACTTAGTTTAAGTTAATCTTAATAATTCTTTTATATCTTCATTAGTATCCTACGTCTGTGTGTGCAATATATGTCATATACATACAAAGATTCCTTAAAGATTTGTTTGTCGAGAGTACTTGGCTAGCAAATACCCTATGTATCCTAGCACATCTTCAAGTTTACATAGTATATTTATTCATAACTACTTAAATGTTCGAATACATATTAACATTTAAAGCAGGAGAAGAGACATTTTTAAAACTTTGAAATTCTCTTGATGTGCATATGGTATATGAACTCCTAATACTTATCAGCAGTATTTATACTTAATAAGGTTTGGAAGGATCTGCATGTTACAAGAGTAGTTTATCGTTTTGTTTACTTCGTTTTTAATGGGTACAGGGCTTAATTGTTTAAAACTTTTAAAGCTGAGCTAATAAAAAAGTTTGAGTTATTATTAGGCTAAGCATTTGTGTTACATTCTTAAGGAAATTAATTATTATACTCTGTTCCTAAGAGAAACAAAAGCTTATTGGGGATCTTGCAATATAATTTATATGTCTTAAAGATTCCAAATTTGTTCAATACTATTAGAGCTAGTGGAACTACATTTTGAATGCAAGTGCTATGAACTATGTGCATCGCAAAACTAGTTATTTATTGCAGTGAACAGAGAATATCGCTGTTGGGAGCTATCGACTGCAACATTTTTACTTGTTTTCTATGTCTATGCCTGTTACTTATCTAATTATTAATACAATGTATGTATGTAAGAACATATTTATATAAGTACGGCCTTTCTGATAAACAGTACGAACAATTTCACATGCTCCTACATAAGTATGCATTGTACTATGTCAGACATGCAAAGCGATAACAATTGAAAGCCGGAGTTAAACTATTGTGCTTAGAATATAAAAAAAAGATTAATGCAAAATAGTTTTACAGTTGAAGTCATCGCGATCAGAGCTCACGACATTGAGTATATTCATTTAAACAATTGAAATGGGAAAAATTAAGTATAAGCCCATTCCAACAGAAACGTCGTGGTCAGGCGAGAAAATCGATGCAAATAGGTTTCTGAAATTTAGCGCTATATGTGCTATATTTCTAATATTTATGTGCTATAGTTGGCCCCTCTCCGTTACAATAACCATGAGCCATAGTTATATACCATCAAACTCGACAGCTTGTGTTCCGAGCAACGTCTCGCTAGAACAGACTGCTTCAACGACGGAATTTAATAATTCAACGCAGTTAAATCCATTAAAAAGCCCAAATGCAACCCTGGGTAACTATATATATAAGTGAGTGACTATTAAATTCTTGCATTCTTATCACATCTTATGAATGTATATACATATAGGCCCCAACATTTTGGACAATTACTTCGTATACACTTCACGTTGTCGAATGCCAGCTCTGAATCCTTTTGCATACGATGCTATGAGGATCTTCCAAAAGACACCGTACAGCAAATGCGATACAAGCAAAGACCTGATAACTGTACTCTATAATGAAAAGGATCGTCGCTACACATTACATATGAATGAGCCGAAGTCAACATGTTGCTACAAGACGATTCTGCGCACTGGAGTTGGCGATCAGGCGGACAACAAGTACAAGTAAGTATTGAAACATAAAAGTATGGAAATACGGAAGCTAATGTAAATGATAGATTGCTGCCTTGCAGCAATTTTCATCAGGACTTTCTAGTTCCCAAATATATTAAAGCTGTCATCACCGAATGTCGTCGGCGGAAGGACAAAAAGTTCCTACAACGTGATGCATTCAGCTTTGTGCAGCCAACGGTGATTAAATCAGACGTTAACAATTCAGTTCTTAGTGAGTCCATTGAAAGAAGGCCAAGTGTTCTGCTCTGGGGCATAGATTCCATATCACGAATGAACTTTCAGCGCACCATGCCACTGATGTACAAGTATCTAAAAGAAGAGAACTGGTATGAGCTGCAAGGCTACAATAAGGTAAAAATTTCATTAAAAGTAATCCTAGTTATTCGAATAACAAATTATTTTTGTTTATTTCAAGATGGGTGACAATACATATCCCAATTTAATGGCCATACTGACAGGCTTTAACAACAGCAGATCCATGTCTATTTGTCGACCTAAAAATGTGGGTGGCTTAGATGCTTGTCCTATGCTCTGGAAAGCCTATAAGAAACGTGGATATGTCACTGCCTATGCCGAAGACTGGGATCGGTTTTCCACCTTTAACTATAACAAGAAGGGTTTTATCAAGCCGCCCACAGATTACTATCCACGTCCACTCATGCTCGCCCTGGAAAAGGAAGTAACAAAAGTATTGGTTTCAAATATTCCCTATTGTGTTGGACGTCGACACTATGCCGAGTATATTTATGATTTTGCGGTACAGTTTTCGAAAGTCTACAAGAATGAATCCAGCTTCGGCATGTTCTGGACGAATTCCTTTAGTCACAATAACTTTTCATTGCCTTCAACTATGGATGCTAAAATTTTGGAATATATGCAGACACTGCACAAAGATGGAACCTTTGAGAACTCCATAATATTGTTCTTTAGCGATCATGGAATGCGTTTTGGACCACTGCGCAGTCTGGACAGTGGATTTCTAGAGGAACGTTTGCCCATCATGTATATTTGGTTACCCAACTGGTTCAAGCAAAAATATCCAGCGTTTGCGTATAGCTTGCAGCTAAATAAGAATCGTTTAACATCGCCCTATGATATATATGCCACTTTGAAGCACGTTCTGGAGCTGGAGACACCATTTACTGATTTACCAATACCTGAAGCCTGTCCCAGTTGTCATAGTCTTTTTTACGACGTAGCCGAGTCCAGAAATTGCCAAGAGGCAGGCATTACCAATCATTGGTGTAGTTGCAGCCCATTCAAAAACAACTCTAGGAGTGATAAACATATAAAGGAAGTGGCACAACAGTTAGTCCTTGCAACGAATGAGTACCTTGTCGCCAACAATTTAACTGAATTTTGTCAGACCATAAAACTAACGAATATAGAATCGGTGCAGAGAAAATATGATTTAGTAAAATCGGAAACGTTGGAGTCCTATCTGGTCAGGTATGAAGTCGAACCAAGGAATGCTCTCTTTGAGGCTTCAACATATTGGAACAGAAAAACTCAAAAAATCGTTATTAATGTGCCTGATATAAGTCGTTTGGATGCATATAGTCACGTATCCAAGTGCATAGAGGATAATATTGCGAAAAAGTTTTGCATCTGCTTCGACGAATTAATTCTTGAAGAATAACGAAACTGCACTTTTTGTTATTCAACTGTAATTTAAAGTAAAATAAGTAGGTATACTAATAGTGTACATAGTATTTATTAATGTAGTTATACCAATTGAAGATAAATACTTTCTCATAATTACAATATGTTTAAAAATAATACTCAAATAACCATTACCATATGTTTAAGATTTATTGCGATATATTTGCTTTAACTTAAATATGTTTCCTTGGCACAATTTCTTAATTTACTTTGTATTATATTACGAAAGTAGCTTATTAATAACTATAGTAATTATTAGAGTAATTAAATTCTTAGAATTTTGTTTTTATCAAATCAATAAAACAGTGCTATCTATGAACACTCATCGTATCTGTCATGCCCCAACTGTAATTGTTAATATTGGATTTGATAGGTAATTTCCAAATGTTTTATTTATGACAGACATAACATTTAGAATACAGAATAGAAAATGAATAATGCATTTTCTGATTCAGCTTTGCAGAACATATTGATTTTCTCGATTTCGGTTCTCGCTTTAAGTTAAGCTTGAACTAAATTTATTATAAGTATAAATACAAACATAATCGAAAATCGAACAGTTAATATAGATATACATTAAACAACTTGAAAAATAGTTGCAAAATGCTAATTGATTCAACTGATATAAAGAAAAGTAATTATGATATTATATAATATTTGTTAAAAAGCATTGGACATTCTGAAAATATGTATCATAATAGATTGTTTTCAAATTAAAAGCAGACAGGCAAATGATATCTTATCAAGGGCTTACCATTGTTACACCCTACAATAAAGAATTTTAATTTTTTCATCCAATTTGTTACCCAATAAACCCAAAAACTTACTTGTCTTATTTTCTTTTTATCTTTAATAATAATGTTTATTGTAAAGTTAGAATACTTGTTCTTAAAAATCCTTAATTTCACTAATTCTAATAGGTTTTAGAGATATTTTTTCATACCATCAATGTCTTTTTTTCCGGAACCAATCTACCGTGTAAAAACAGAATTAGGTATACATTATTTTTAATATTATAGTAAATTTATAAATGAGTTTGTTTTAATGTAAACGGCTGAAAGATATTTATATATATATATAAAGAAATAAAATAATAATATAATGTTGCAAATAACATTTACTTATGTTGAATGATAAGACCTTATCGGGATCTATAAAAGGCTTAGAAATGAGTTGTGTATGTAGTATAAAACTATACTCGAAGTGACTGCTGTTTGGTATGCGTTGATAACCCATAAAGAGTTTGCAGTTGAATATGGATCACCAAACAGAACGTAACAAGCTGCCGAAGCAACGAACAAACTTTGATTAAGAAATGTGATATTATATATGAACGCCCATGGGGAAAATTAAATATCAGTTAATTCCGCCGGAAGAGTCGGCGCCGAGCGAGGAAGCCGTTACTCGAGGGCCCTTAAAAGTTTTGGTGGCCTTTGCAATGGTTGTGTTAACTGTGTTGTACTACAATTGGCCAAATGGAGCAACCCATAAGTTACCAAAAACTTTTGCCAATGAGTCCAGACTTGATGCTATGGAAAGAACAAGTACTACATATTTTGAAACCCAATTCCTAAATACCACTCTAATTGGTAATTGCATAGTTCAAATGAATCGCATAATAATTCATTAACATGGCTTTCATATCAACAGTTCCCAATGTTAGCAACAAATACTTTGTCAACACCTCAAAATGTCAAATGCCTGCCTTGGATCCGTTTACCAGCGATGTTCTACAGATCTTTCACAAGACAACGTATAAGAAATGCAACTCTAGCAAGGAGCTCATAACCGTAAACTATGACAATAAGGAGCAACGTTATAGTCTACATTTAAACGAAGCGGATATCACATGTTGTTACAAGCCGATTCTGCGTACCGGAGT
The DNA here is from genome assembly GCA_949708635.1 of Hirtodrosophila cameraria. Classification (NCBI taxonomy): domain Eukaryota; kingdom Metazoa; phylum Arthropoda; class Insecta; order Diptera; family Drosophilidae; genus Hirtodrosophila; species Hirtodrosophila cameraria. The sequence continues at coordinate 75,625,321 of OX453089.1, read as the reverse complement.
TCGAACTCAAGCAGATAACCAGTACAAGTAGCTGCAACAATACCAGCAAATAGCATAAGCCCATAGATCTAATTCCTGTATCAATTCTAGACTGCTGCCATGCAGCAATTTTCATCAGGATTTTGTGGTGCCACAACATGTGGATGCTGTCCTGACAGAGTGTCGTCGTTTGAAGGACAAAAAGTTATTGCAACGAGATGCCTTCGGCTTTGTGCAACAAACTCAAAAGGCTGTCAAAAAATCAATTAACGATTCAGATCTTAGTGAGTCCATTGAAAGAAGGCCAAGTGTCCTGCTCTGGGGCATAGATTCCATGTCGCGAATGAACTTTCAGCGCACCATGCCGCTGATGTACAAGTATCTGAGAGAAGAGAACTGGCACGAGCTGCAAGGCTACAATAAGGTAAGTGCACTTTGCAAAGTATTACTTATCTTATCCGCAATAAATCATATGCTTATACTACATAAAGATGGGTGACAATACATATCCAAATCTCATGGCTCTACTGACGGGCTATAACAGCTCAAGATCTCGTACAGTTTGTCGACCCAATGAAGTGGGTGGCCTGGATGCTTGTCCAATGCTCTGGAAAGACTTTAAAGCCAAGGACTATGTTACAGCTTATGCTGAAGACTGGAGCGCATATGCCACATTTAATCATTTACTTCGTGGTTTTCGAACTCCTCCAACGGATTACTATGCACGTCCTTTAATGTTGGCCATTGTGAATGAGCTTACAACGGTGTCCAACACTGGCATACCCTACTGCGTTGGACGACGACATTATGCAGAGTATGTTTATGATGCTGCTTTGCAGTTTACTGAAGTTCATCGGAATCAATCCAGCTTTGGCATGTTCTGGACAAATTCCTTTAGTCATAATAACTTTGCCTTGCCATCTTCAATGGATGCTAAAATGTTGGAATACATGCGCAAGTTGAACAAAATTGGAACCTTTGAGAACTCCATAATATTGTTCTTTAGCGATCATGGAATGCGTTTTGGACCACTGCGCAGTCTGGACAGTGGATTTCTGGAGGAACGTTTGCCCATCATGTATATTTGGTTACCCAACTGGTTCAAGCAAAAATATCCAGCGTTTGCGTATAGTTTGCAGCTAAATAGGAATCGTTTAACATCGCCCTATGATATATATGCCACCTTGAAGCACGTTCTGGAGCTGCAGACACTATTAACTGATTTACCAAGACCAGAAGGCTGTCCCAGTTGTCATAGTCTTTTTTACGAAGTAGCCGAATCAAGAGATTGCAGAGAAGCCGGCATTGATGAGCATTGGTGTACTTGCCAGGATTTCGAAATGGTTTCACCAAGTGAATCAAATGCTAGTTTGATGGCAGAGCAGCTAGTCGAAGCCACGAATAGTTACTTGGCTGCCAAGAACTTGACAACAATTTGCCAAAAACTTAAGTTAACAAGAATCGAGTCGGTGAAGCGGGAATCCAAGCAGGAATCAATAGAATCCATCTCCTACCTGGTCAGATACGCGACGGGACCAGCCAAGGCTCGCTTCGAGGCCTCAGTTAAGTGGCACAATGCGACGAAACGAATCTCCGTCATAGTGCCTGAAATAAGTCGACTCACAGAATACGATCAAGTCTCCAAGTGCATGAAGGATGCTGCAGTCAAGAAATTTTGCATCTGCGCAAACTAAGTAATTAGCACAATCAACCCTGTCCGATAATTATGGTGGAGTACCGCAAGACCACAACAACTCTGCCGCAGAAGAATGCATCTGCAATCGTCTGTTTGCATGCTCTCTGCTTGAGGCATTGTTCCGTCCTATCGCTATGATACAATCTCATCGTAGGAAGTTGAAAACTGTTTCCGCAACTAATTTCGAATCGTGATTGTATACAGTTCCAATTAGTTGACAATTATATGACAATTGAATTGTAAGACATAATTGCTGCTATTTGAACGATTAGAGCATGAATGCGATGTTCTATATCATTTTTGTAAATACCAAATCTAGACTGTTCTACAGATAAATTAAATATCTTATCGCTCTGCCAATATACTACAATTCCAGTTCTTTTAAACCGTAAAACGTCACATTAATGGGTTAAAAACCTTTTAAAGATAAGTTTTTTTTTTCAAAGAATCGACTCTTGCTAAATATATATATATGTTTTATAAATCCATTTTGATACGCTTCAAGTATTACCTGTCATTTATACTTAAGTTGTTGTACTTATAATCTTAATCAAATGTGGTCAAGAATTCAAAAGTCATATTAAAGAATAATCAACTCAGTATTGTGTAGATAAGTGTATTTAATAGGTAATAAAAACGATAGTTAAAATATGAAATAGCAAACTTGTTTGGATTGAGTGTTTAAATACTTAAATTTTGAATAAATCAGTTTATATATATATATATATATATATATATTTATATTTTCTTTAAATCAAATACTTTACTATTGTTGCCATATGCCTGATATTTGTTAGCTTTAGTAATTAATATTGTAATTGATACTTTTTAACTCGCTGAAGCGGCACAGTGAAACGCGTTTTGCAAATGCAATTGTTATGAAAACAAATTTACGAATCAATCAAAACATATTAAAATTTGAGGCTCAACTCGTATTCCCATCGAAAATGGCGCAGCAGATGAGTTCATTAGGGGCAAGGGGAGGATTGGCACTGCCACCCCGAAAACCACTGCAAACCACTGAATAGCCACAACAACAAACAGGAGCAGTTACTGATGCAGATACAAAGATAGAGATACGGATACGGATTCATTGGCATTCAAATCGCTCAAGTATCTGTATCTGTAGTACTCTTTCGAGCAACTAAGGGCCGGTTCTGTGTGTCAACTTCAATTACTTGCGCTGGCTAATCACGGGCTGATAAGGGTAATAAACTACAGCCTACCTGATAAGTTGGCTTGGCTGTGGCCAGAACCGGGCAACGCCTATTAAACGCCTCGCTGCGCCCAAATTAGATTCGTATGTGCTGAGTCCGCCTCATTGGAAGCCCGGAGCCAGAAAGGGACGGCCATACAGTGTTGCTGTTGTTGTTGTTGTTGGTGTCGGTGTGTTGTCTTTGTGTTGCACAAAATGGCGGCTGTGCCTGAGCAGAGAACTTCCTTAAATAGCCCAGGATGCGCACAGATCTGAACAGTAGCACTTTGCCGCGACACACACAAGGATCGCACAACATGAGTGATTTTAGCATTGAATATATATTGAATCGTGCCGGCGATAGATATGTCGGCACCAATGCCTCAGTTGGCTTACTACATCGACTGCGAGTTAGCATGCCCGTGGCATATCATCCATATGCGCATGCTGCACGCAAGGAGCCATTGATGTCGCCACCACCGCCAATGGAGGATGGACCAATGCCCATGTATGATTGGCTGCAGTATACGCGTTATCATCCGCCCAAGTTGCCGCGAGCGTTGCGTCAGGCGCCTAGTAAACGCACACCTGGACGCCTGCCACGCATACCCTTTACACCCGCTCAATTGCAGTCGTTGGAGCGCGCCTACAAGGAGTCCAACTATTTGAGCGCCGAGGATGCAAATAAGTTGGCCGAGTCGTTGGAACTGACAAATACGAGAGTGAAGATCTGGTTTCAGAATCGCCGTGCGCGTGAACGACGTGAGAAACGTGAAAAGGACGAGAGCTGTGACTCCACCTTCTCATCAAATGCATCCAGTCCGGAACCGGAAATGATAGTCATTGTTTGAGCAGAAATTGGAGCCAAAGGGGAGGGGAGTGCGGCCTAGTGAATAGATACGCTTGAATTCTTGGCTGTAAATGTATAACTTGTGATTAATTGCGTTTAAGATTGGCTTAGATTATAATGAGCTCTTGTACATAGAATTACATAATAAGTTTATTAATATTTACGCTTAAGCAACAAAGACAATACATAACTTAACTTTAAAACATATTTAATACATTTTATTGAAATAAAACCACACCTAAAATAAAATATTCATAAATTTAGTTACTTATTTTCTGCTTATATTTTAGCAGTGGTTATTTGTGCAGATGCAGGTGTGTTCCCATTTCCGATTTCGAATAACACATTCGGAACCGGTATTATCATCCTGTATTTCCTATATTTCGAATAACGATGGAAAATTCAGTTTTTGAGACAGTGTAATGAAAAGCATTCGAGCTTACTTTCAAAGTAGATAAACGAAAGTTATAACTAAAACGATTCGTAACGAAAAGTAATCGGAAATGGGATAATGCCGGACAATGTTATATTGAAATTATTTGGTTGTGTTTCACTAAGCACTCTTTATTGAAAGTGATTGAATTTGAGTTTGAATTTATAAAACGACCTTGTAATAATTATAAAGATTTTGTTTCCAAAATTTGTAACTATTTTTTTCATATTTTCATTGTTAAAAGGAGAGACTTAGAGCTCTAGATTAGTACTACAATTGGTTATAAGGCTAATTTTGGGCAATAGTTAATTTTTAAGCTATTTACAAAAATCCAAGGCAGTAGCATGCAACAAAAACAAATTTCGATTTCAAGGTGAACATGTCAAACAATAATTCCAGCGAAACCTGAACGAATATTTTAATGCAAATAATTTTAAAATGTTATGCATTGATATATCTTAAATATGTTTTTTATTTGATGCAAAAATATTAAGTAGTTTATCATGTATTATTATACTCTGTTTTCCAAAATGGAAAAAAAGAGTATATTGGGTTTGTGAAATGTCCGTCTGTCCGTCTGTCTGTCCGTCTGTCTGTATGAACGCAGGTTTTTTCCACAGTTTTGAAGCTAGAGCATCCAAACTTGGTATACATGTTGGTATATACCATAGGCAGACAAAGTGTCAAGATCTCCCCCCCACCCCCACCCCTTCCCCCACAAACCGCAAAAACCTATATCTTCCACAGTTTTACAGCTAGAGTAACCAAATTTGACATAAAGACTAGTGACCACACCCTTGACCGACCTGCCAAAAAAAAATATGCCACGCCCACTACCACCCCCGCAAATGAGCTAAACCTGTATCTCCTACACCCTTATAGCTAGAAACCCCAAATTTTGCAGTATGACTCCATTTGAACTCTTCGATAGATTGGAGAAAAAAATTTTTACGTACAGAAAACAGAGTATATCGCAGTCGGGTGAGCTCGACTGCAACGTTCTTACTTGTTTTTTATTAAATTTTAACCACTGTCACACGCGACATGGCGCATGCTACATTTTTTCCATGACCTTTACGCTAGTTTTAATCTTTTAATTAATCTTTTTACATTTTGTTTTAGTTAGTTGTTGTTATAAAAATTTTGTAAATTAACTTTCAAGCCCCAGCTTACTTGACGAAGATACATACTATTATATTGAATAAGACCATTTTTGGTTTTTCAATGTCCAAAATCGAAGAAAAAGCTGTTTTTTTCAGTTTACAGTCGATTTACTCATGATGGTTCTTGAACTATAATCTTCTTATTAGCTTGTAAATTGTTAGATTTAATAAATTTCCAACAATTTTCTTCGATAAAAACATAAAAAGTAATGGTTACCAATAATGACTTTCAAATGTTTGGTCTTGGTCGAAATTCTTGTGGAAATGCTATTATGTTAATTTTGATGAGAACAAAAAACTAAATTTCAAAATATTTATGGATTAGAACTGACTTACTTCTTAAATTATTTTAAATAGATTCTGTAAAAAATATTTTGAGGTAATTTGTAATACAAGTTAGTTTGATTTCATTGAAATCACTCTGTCAATCCGTTTACAAATTTCTGTATAGGAACATGCCTGATTATATAGAGCGTAGCCCTTGGCTAATATATTATAATTTTTTTATACCGAAGTTTGAAATTCGAAACAAATTTTCGTTACCATAAGGACGTGCTGCTAAAAGATGAATGTTTTTATTCAGCATAAACAATTTTTTTAAGGTGTATCTTAACTTTGTACCTGCTGAGTAAACAGTTCTAAAGATATATTTCTTTGTTTTAAGAAACTCAGATTTTATAGATGGTCATCGCTTTATTGAAATCACCATAAGCCATAATAATTTTTTCAATAAAAATGGCAAAAGAAAACTTTTTAATTTTAATGTTTCAAAGCCTTAAATTTGATGCAAATGTTTGAAATGCAAAAATCAGTTTGATGAAAATTATTTTGATCAGATAATGTAACTTGTATATAGCAAAAATAGTCTACAACAAAACAAGCAAAGTAATTTGATCTGCCGAAGAAGGAAATAACATGTGGAAAGTAAAATTTTGACTTCAATTATTTTATTCCATACATTGCATCAAGTTCCCATGCCGACAAGAAGATCATGGCAGTAAATAAGCCATATGCAAACACTGTGGGCAAAAACATAACGCGTATGGGAAATTTGTGTTTAAAAAGCATCAATGAAAATGAATCAATTCGCGTGCCGGAAAAACAGCAAACAAGGCCGACAAACAGAGCAGAACAATATCCTAAGCCGATTCCGCAATTGTTGCTGTTTTCATGGTCAAGAATAATTTGTTTTTCCGCTGCCTTTGTTTGCATACAACGAAAATATCAAATTTCAAAGCAGCAAAGTGCCGAAGGGCGAGGAGCGCCGTATGAAAGATACTTTTTGCGAAGGATGAAAAGATGTGCATGATTTTACTATTACTATTACGGCAATGTCTGGCAAATGAGTTTACGCAAATCCTTACCATGTCTAAACCTAATCTCAGACTAATCCGATCATATAAGTGTTTGCGAACTGGACCAAAGTGGGCAAGAGGGATACCTGGAGCGCATGCGCCATTTATCTACATATATTAAATGAACAACATCGATACGAAACGGAAGTAAATGGTTATTGAAGGGTTTTTGAATTGATTCAGAGTATAATATGACAAATATATCAAATGACACAGCTGTTCAGGTCACAAATGCATTCCAGTTGGAAGGCAAATGTTAAGTATTGTCAAAAGATAGAGTGCATTATATTTTCCAAAATAGAAAAAGATGTACTCAAAATATCCTTGGACAATTTAAGCCACACTCATTAGTCGCAGATAATTCGTGTAAATTTGTGAAATCGGCTTATGATTTGCGTTGAATGAACGAATGTTTATGTTACTAATCTAGTCCTGTTTGACAAACAATGCGGCAATATTTATTCTAATGGCGTAGAATAACACAGCCATGCGCCGCATTGGGCTGTGAATATGTCCTTTCAGGTTCTATTCTTGTATTCTTAAGGCTAAACAATGTGCAGGCAAAGGCGCAGCAAGCGCATGCGCATAATACAAAAGTGGGTCAAGTCGGGCGCAGCAGACTAGACGTGGATGGATTAGCATAATTCCTTTTTTTGCGTAGATTGAGGTAAGCGCAGTGTGTGGCTTAATGTGGCGTCAGTTAGACTGGCCTTTAGCAATATACGTTTGCTTTGCGCTGACCTATACCAGCTGTAACCTTACATATAGCTTTTAAGGGTCTAACATTTAATTGAAACCGCAAAAAATATATGCATTTATTGATTTAAATGCGCGTTTACGCGCCAAGCAACATTGAAACGTCTGGCAGCACTCTTTTCATTTGCAGAGTTGCTCAACGCGTACTAGCGACACCTATTGACAATTTTAGGAGATTGCAAAACGCAACATATCGCGAACAACCCTGATTTCTTTCTTTTTCGTAGATCCGCATAAAAGTGACAAGGTGGGCAAAATTGTTTGCTGAATTTATGTTATTTTAAAAGGTTTTAACAACCAAATTATGTCAAATGCCTTGTAATGAGTGTGAGAAATGTGATGCGCTTGAAATGCCAATGGTGCCGCCCAATTGGGCTGTAAAAATATCAATGCAAAGTTCTACACGTGTTTTTCCCACTACAGCAGGCGTAGGCTATGTGAATGATAATTAATTTGCTTGCAATCGATTTTCAGAGCACATCAATATGCAGCTGTTCGTACGTGGCTTGGAAACAATCGAGGCCTTGGAGGTGTCCCAGGATGCCACCATCGCTGGCGTGAAGGTGAGTAATTGTCACCGTCACGACAACAAAAACCTCAACCTAACCTCACTTTTGTTATTTTAAAATCTCGCCTATCGCAGAATCAATTCGCCCAACTGCATGGCTTCAACACCGAAGAGTTCTGCCTGAACTGCGAGGGTGCCACTCTCACCGATGAGACACCCGTGACCGCGTTGAGCTCCTTCGAGTTGGACATCACCATTCCAATGATTGGTGGTAAAGTGCACGGTTCTTTGGCGCGTGCCGGTAAGGTCAAGGGCCAGACCCCCAAGGTTGAGAAGCAAGAGAAGAAGAAGAAGAAGACCGGTCGCGCAAAGCGCAGGATCCAGTACAACCGTCGCTTCGTCAACATTGTACAAGGTTTCGGTCGTCGTCGTGGCCCCAACGCCAACTCGACGTAATTTCGAAATCAGTTGCAGAGGATCTGATGAACAGAAGCCGAGCTATTTTTTATTGCAAAATAATGTTCATAAACTAATTTTCAACAATTAAAAAAACAAAAACAACTTATTTTACACACATTCAAGTTGTAATTCTGTAATCCGACGCATCTCCATGTATTTCTCAATTGGCAAAGGAAATGGTCTTCCGCTCGCGGCTTAACACAATAAGACGATAATACCAGAATTCAATGCAGGTCACAAACAGCGCCAAGATGATGCCAAATAGCAGCACCATAAAACAGCCCTGCATATCATCCATGTTAACCTTATGATTGGCAATCTGTCGCTGCACATTCTTGCCATTGCATTTGTCCATTGATGGCAGATTGGTCTTGTGCCAGCGATCGATGAAACCCATGCGGAATAGTCTATCAATGTGATGGTTGATCAAATGCAAATAGGCGCTACTCGAGGGCACAATCATGCCAATCTGCTCATCCACAAAGTCTTCCTTGCCCAAGGCAAATCTACACTCCTTATCTAGCTCAAAATGCTGCTGCACAATAAGCTGCAGATTAATACGCCAGTCAATGTTGATCCGTTCACCCTGCTTCACTGCAGCAATATTCTCGCTCTGCCCGCTATTGTAGATCGAAGCGCGCTCAAAAAAGCGCTTAAATTCGTTACGGGTTGTTGTTTCCACGTACTTCTCAAAGAAGGTGCCATTACGCAGGCCATACTGCTTAATTTCCTTGTGGCTATACAGCTGACTGAGATAATCAATACCCGGCTGGAACTTTGGAAATGTGAGAAATGCAACCAGATTGCCGCAATAGGTGGTGACCAGCACAATGACAACGATCCACCAGAAGCCAACCACTAATCTGCCGCTGTCCGCAAGTGGCAGATACATGCCACCTGTAAATATTTAAGATTACTAAAAGGCCTTATGGATATGAACACGCAACTTACCCTGTTGCAGCAACGCTCCATAGATGTACCAAAAACAGCTTTTAACTGTCGATAGGCCGCTAATTTGCAGCTCCTGCAGCGGCACTAGACGATTAACGGCGTAGAGCACGGGTGCCGTTAATAATATAATGCCACCCAGACAGGCCCATGTCTCAAGTGTAAATGGGGCCGTAAATAGATATATGCGACTGACCTCATCCGGCTGACGAAGTATGAATGTGTACTTCTGCACGCTTATTGGTTGCGTGTAGTTAAAATGCTTTTTGTTCGGCTCATCAATGGTGGCTGCCACAGCGGCCATGAAGTACCCATTTCCCTGCACCAGCTCAACCACACGATATGGAATACGATAGGTCATTGAGCCCATTAGTTCATCCTGCAAAGCAATTTTATTATATATTTATTTAACTATGTTCAGGTAAGCTTGGAAACTCAAGAAATTATACAAACTGAAATACTGAAAAATTACAAATCAAGTTAATCAACATATCTTTTACTCACGCTCTCATTCAAGCTCTGGCTAAGCGAATTATCCTGATCTGGGTTACTGGCCTCGTGCAAATAATATGTAAAGTTTAAAGCACGACTAAGTTCCTTGAGTATTTCCATGACAATTCCCTTGTGCTCCACTATGGCACCACGACTGTCTTTGGTCAGTATTTGCCAAGGTGGATTCTACGAGATATTTGAACCAATATATATAATTATTATATTACTGATTCAAAGACTCACATGCACGGTAATAATATCCATTGTGATGTTGCGAAAGTGATGCTCAATGTGAGGAAATGTCAGCTCCTGGCATATGAAACCCAGCAACGGGCTCCAATAGCCAATGTTGATGAACTCAAAGTTGCGGTTCTTGGCATCGCGCGTTTGCGCTAAGGGAAGATAGTTTGGGTTATAAAACATGTACAACAAGAAACAATCTCTACTTTCGGAGTGTAAATTTTTCCTATGATATCTATCATTTATAATGGTTCGATTTTAATTAGGCGTTAAGACTTGCATTATAAATTAATTTCAATAAATTTTGTTAAAAATCTGCAAAGATTTTAAAATATTTTGATATACTTTGTATTTATAACTAGTTGAATTTCAATTAATTAACTTTGTTAATCCAAATTTAAATTTGTTGACTTGAAAATATGACTATGCACGAATTAAGCTTGGATAGTTTGATTGGGATATCTTTTGAAAAAATTTTGGACAAATCGGAAACGGCTTTTTTCAAGGTATAAACGGTAGTTAGCTCACCCGTACGATATTTTCGATTCTCCTGACTTTTGCCCCAGGTAATTGCGGTTTCAAAGCGCCAACGAGCGCAGCTGGCGCATTTGCTGTTGGCTTTTAAATACTCCTGAAATAATTATTACTTCGTGTGTAAACAAGGACAATCATTGAGTTGATTTACCTTCATGTACTCAAGCATTTCGTCTTGCTTCTCCTGCTTAGTAAAGCGTATCGATTCCCATTCCTCATCGGATATTTCGCCATAAATGGATTGCTCTTCGAGTATCATGCGTGACAGGGATGTGACCAGAGCCATAGAAACCTCCGATATGGTGCAGTTAAGCGTGTCCACGCAGTCGGACACAGTTTCGTTCAGAGCAAATGCTATGTTGGCGCCCTCATCAAGATTTATGGTCACCGCATTGGGATCAAAGTCGCGACGCAGCGCCTCCAGCACAAAGAACATCCATTGATTGTTGACATGAAACATTCTCAAAGTCTCAGCAATCTCAATGATATCCTCATGGAACTTGGAAATGATTAGAAACTGCTGGCGCTTCAGTTCATGCTTGGTCGGCGCAAACTGAGCCAAAGCCTGACGCAGTGCAATGCGCTTCTGCTGACCACGGAGTGATTCATCAATCTTATACAGAATCACTGAAATGGGTGGTATTTGATTTGTGGTGCTCTCATGCACTATGGACTTGACCAACATGGGATTGTTTTCGACTAAAGGCGTAAGTTTTGAATATTTATATACAAGTAACTTTGGTATACCCACGTATAGTTTGATCGACAAAGGCAACAACTGCTTTCCACTTAAAAATGCCCTGCACCCTGGCATCGAGCACAATCTGTGGAAACTCATCGCCATGATCCACCATGGGTATCTTGAAAGTTATATGAATTTATGAAATATGCATCAGTTTCCTTACTCCAAATTTCCTTACCATCAGCGCACGATCCAGCGGCAGACGCGGACAATCCGAATCCGTAATGGCAATCAGGAGCACCGATGTTTGCTGCGTGGATTTATAAAAATTCCAAGTGTTTTCACAATCCGCGATGGTAATGGCCGCCAGGAAATCTATGGAGCAACTAGAAGATGCCAACAAAAATTATAGTATAGATTTCTGATTTTACCTTTCTTGATTTTCACGGAGTTCCAAGTAAAGTAGCGAACATTTATGCCTCCATTTTTCATATTTTCTCGTATAATATCGCTCAGAATCTTTTGGAAATGCGACATTATGTTCTGCCTATGCATAGTCATATATTCTTGATCCACAACCACAGCTGCAATAGGTATATGGTATACAAATATTCAATCGATAGCATTAATATAACTTTACCTAAAGAGGCATTGGCGCTTAGAAATGAGGAAAAGTCATTCGCTTTTACAGGAACCAAAGCGTAGAAATGCAATCCACATATAAAGCAGAGAACTAAGGCCGATAACCTCATGATGCCGGAACCGCTAAGAATCAACTAAAAAGTGAAAGCTAACCGAACTCACGAGGTTGCCTTTTGTTTTTCAACATAAAGCCAATTAAAATCAAGCGATTGAAGCGCATTTGGGCGTGTCAAATTGTAAGTCACATAAAATATTTAAAGACCAGGAAAAGCCGTCGGGAAAACCTCCTATATTCGATTGCTGATTGACAGTTTGCGGTTAGGCGTCGACATCGACATCAAATGTCAAATCATGTCTAGCAAAATGTAGCAGGTGTTCATTGGCAGGATTCAAACTGAATTATTGTGTTTGCAGTGTTAACTTCGTTTATTTAATTATATATATATATATATATATAATATATGAAATTGTTCATCAAAATTGCGTGTAAGATAATTACATTTTACAAACTTAAAGACTAGGGAAGGGTTGGAACAATGGAGTGTCTAATCTAAGTATTATAACTCACTTAGGTTAGGTTAAGCTATATAGTTTCTAACTTAGTTCTATGAGCATGGTAAGGTTTGTATATTATATTATTGTATATTATATATTTCGAATTTGTAAATTGTGTCATAAGTAATATAGTATATTAACTAAGAAACGATCTTAGAGTATATGTATTTTGTATGTGTTTATTTTGTTTAGTATTTATGTAGGTATCTATTGTACTAAATGTACTATAATTACGCTACTCTTAACACTAAAAATACAATTCCAAAAATGCTTTCATATATAAATGCATACGATTCGATTGTAATTCGTACATGTATTGTATTTATAATAATTGTAATACGAAAGTTGAGTTTATCATATAACCTGTGTGTGTGTGTGTTTGTATATATGTTTTTAAGAGTTTTGGTTTCTATAGAAATTTGCTTGACTATTCAAAAGTTTTTGAATGAAACGTTTGCTTTTGCAACTTTCTATTCTATTGCTTTTCAAATGCGTTGTGTAACTTGTATGCCAGAATCTTTGATATAGCTATACTACATATTGTGTGAATTGTTGCACTGTTGCCCTTTTTTTTTTACTTTACTGGTCCAAATCTGAAGACCGAAATACTAAACCCATTCGTCCTGGGTTTACAATTTTCCTCATTCATTCAATATAGCACTTAGACGCTCCTCAACGGCGACCTTGCGTGACTTCCAGACAAACTCACAAACGGCTATGACACAGGCCACGCCCATGCCGCCCATTAGCACCACAAATACGCCGCCCACATTCGCCAGTCCCAGCTCATTGGCTGCCGATGATGACTTGGAGGTTTCCACACGACACTTGCCACCGCCGCGTTTCTCCTTCCACCATTTGGTTTTCAGTATATGCAGCTTGCCCTCCTCCTGCAGCTTGAGTATAACGCTATTGATGGCCGTGCGATATGGCGAGTCTAATGAATTAAACCAGAAAACGATATAATTTACATATTAAGTTAATTATATCTTTGATTTAACTCACTTGGCGGCGTAGCTATGCCATAGCTTTTAGTATCCAGCATGCCGCCCACCTGAGTCAACTCGCAGTTGCGCTCGGTGACATACTCAATGGATGTGGACTCCATTAGAAAGGCATAGGAACCCTTGCCCTTGGCAACACGTTCAACACCTTCGCCATTGCTGGCCGTAAACACTGAAGGACGTGCCGATTCCATAAACGACCACATGCGCTGATATGTGGATATCTTAGAGTCCTGCAAATATACTAATTTTAGCTGCAACCTATAACTGTTTTATTATATAACATACTCTAAAGAAAGCCGCCGTGCTGCCACCCTTGAGTGCGCCATACTTAATCCTCGTCTGCTTGGCCAAGTCCTCAGCACTCTCAATGGGCGAATCCATGCGCTCAACCGTTAAAAATGCAGCCAGATTGGCAGTGTAGGAAGAGATCATGATTAGTGTGAAAAACCACCAAATGCCAGCAACCATGCGCGTCGAGAGCGCTCTGAAAGTCAGATAAAACTTGAATAAAAACATATTTTAGTTAAATATTGTCTAAGGATATACTTGGGCAGAAAATCGCATCCTTGCTGCATCAGTGAACCAATTGCAAACCACATGCAGTTGAGCAAAGTGAATTGACTCTCGATCTTCTCGCCATGCGCATCCGTGTAGGCGGGCCACTCGTAGGGCGTGAATCTGTTTAAATATTTAATATTTGTATTATTTATATTGGTTTATGATATGTAAGTCAATTACTTGGCTAAGATAAAGAGCAATACTGAAACGCCCAAATATGCCGTCGCCATGTAGATCCAAACGTCCAGTGATAAAGGCGATAAGAAGGAGAACAAATTTGGCGGCTGTTTGATGGGTTTACGATAGAGTATAGAAACGCCCAGGTTCATAAACGGCGTGGTAAAGTCAACAGCCTGTTCGCGTTCAAAGGTGATCGTTAGATCGGCAATGGCCAGATCAGCGCGTTGTTCCAACAGCTCGCGTATCATGCCGTTCCACTCGCTGCAAAGCATTGTGAATTGAGCATTATGAATTGATATAGAAAATCTTGTTTAAATAAAGTTACCCAGTTAGTTTATTGAGACTGCCATAGGCGCCATCTGGCACCAGTTGAATTTTATAGTTAAAGCCCAGAGATTTGGAGATCTCGTGTATAAGATCCACAGCATAGCCCTCGAATTGATCGTTGCCAGTTAAGGGTACAGCCGATTCCTTGCGCATGCAGTAAGGATTGCTCTGTCAAAGAGAAACAAATTGAATGACTTTTATATAAAAAATACTTAAAAACTAAACACACCAATATGGTTGTGACTACCAAAGTTTTGTTCTTTAGATTCGCCTCAATCTCCTGCTGCTTCTGGCTAAAGGTGCGCGTAAAGTTAATGCCTTCGGAGAGCGTTGAGTTCCAGGTGCCAATCTTGCGTATGCCACCCGGGGTTAGCTCCACAATGTCCAGCATAAAGTCGGTGCGAAAGCCTTGATGATCAAACTTGATGACATTGGTCAGTCCCTTCATTTCTACAATTTTCATATAGTTAATTAAGCTGAAGCCATGCTGCCAAGTGCTTTGACCATCGCAACTAATGGGATGTATATCAATCTGCTGTGATGTGTCCAGATCATGCAGCGCCTTGGCAAACAGATGAACTGCATCGTACATGAGCGCCGTCTCCGAGCGTATGGTGGTCAGATTCGCTGATCGCATCATGCCCTTCTCTTCAATGCTCCATTGACGCACCACATCCGTAACAGTTTTATCATTAATCAGTCGAAAGCCCGTTATGTTTGTGCCACCATAACGAAACTCATCCAGATTGATGGTATGCAGATCCAGAGATGTAACCAAATAGCTATGATAATCGCTCATCATGCCAATCTGTTGTGCCTGCTTGAGCACCTCGTGAATACGTTCCGTGGAACAGTCCAGCACAATGTGCGCTTCCGCCGAGTTTTTAATCTGCTTCAGCAGAGGACTATGAAAAGAATAAAATAAATATTGACTCGAGTTAAGATTAAACAATTTGATTTGCATATAACAGTGGCATAACCCACCGATAATCACCGCTATCGCTTAGCTGGCGCACTGTAATGGGAAACGGTGTCATTCCATGTGCCTTGAGTAGCTCCTGAAGACGCACAATGCCATCATTGTTCTCATAGATAATGGTAAATGTCTTCCAGCCCCAGTGGCGTACAATATCCACATAAGCCTAAGTTGAAATACAAACATTAACTGCACAAGTACAGTTGGCAACAAAACACAAAAGATAAACATTACCTTGGAGAGCGTATTTGGATGGGGATAAAGATTAACCAGGCAGCTTTCGCGTCTCAGGCGGTAGTCCCAACGATTCTCCAAATGCGGTATCTAAAGAAGTGTGTGTGTGTGTGAGTGTGCATTAGCAGTTATACTATATTTTTAAGGGGATTTAATTCCCCATATGCACTACTCACCTCCATGTTATCGCAAATGCTCTGCACATGGCTGGCGGTATGCGAGGATTGTGGTCCAAAAATTGCGGCAACGCCAATGTTCAACAAGCCGCAAACTGTAAAAAGGGTATAAACATGCAGGTAAATAGAACGGATTTGCTGTAATTGGCCAACTTTTGCGCTGACTGTGGAGCTATAGTAAAAAGAATTATATTCGTATATAGTAGGTAGGTACATAAATCCCAAATGTGCCGCCAAGTTACAAATTGATTTTCATGTAATGCGCTTTGCGCTGCTCCCAATCTCTTTCCCAAGCCCAAAACCCAAACCCAAACCCAATCCCAATACACCAAAGACATGTGTGCCAGCGAGATAATCTCAGCTGAGTAAATCCCCCGATCTGTGGCAGCACTAAATGAAATGAGCCCAAGTAGTAAATGTACTTGGATGCAGGTGCACAGTAAAGTTCGGTTCGCCTAGTTCGCATATTTAAATTGCACTTCAGAAAGACATAATTCCATTTTACTTTTGGGCTTTGCCTTTTACCATCGCATCCTTTGGCTCATCAAATTACTGAGCACGTGCAAGTGCCGTTGCATTTATACATACCATACCTGTACATATATTTATGTTGGTATGTGGGTGTGTGGGTGGCATCCACACAATTTGCCAACCCCTTGCCGCCCTCAGGCTGTGGTAAATAATGCACTCGTGTGAATCTGTGTGTCCTTCCCAGCTTGTTAATGTCGTGCTAAAACGTATTTTACTTTGGCTTTCTATAATGCGCCGCAAGGTATTTCTGGCCATGTGGCTTGGCCAGGTGACCTGGCCAGCTGACCCAACCAGTTTCTTTTACGAGCTTTGTGTCTCATTTATCACAATCACACTATTTTTGGACAGTTTGTTTGGTAAATGAATGATTTTTTAGTGTCAGCATCATATATCTTTGCCTCTGAAACTGTAATAGAGTATGGCAATTTGGTATAATGGAAGCCTGAAGTCAATTTATATATATTTGATAGTTTTCCAATCAAGCGTAACGAGTTTTATATTAAAGAAGAGTGTTATAATCTCTTCTTGGCAACAATGTCATATTGCATTTTATTAACCATTTAATATTTATTTAAATTTTATAGTTTTTATTGAGATAACCAAAAGTCTAACCTACTATTTATAATTTGGCATTCATTTGATATATGTATAATAATATACATTTTTCCCTTTTTTTTGTTTTCAAAACTTGGATTTGTTAAATTTTTGTCTTTCTGTTCGTCTGTCTGTCCGTGTGAGCGAAAGTTTTTCCACAGTTTTGAAACTAGAGCAACAAAACTCGGCATAACATCTATTGTTTTTTTTTTTTTTTTTTTAAATTTACTGTTTTGAAAATCTTTTCAATATTTGCGGTGAATTTTGTCAAACCTTAAATATTTATTAGTGTGCACATGAAATAAGTTAACTCCGAATAAATGCCATAAAAAACCCCAAGGAACTACAATTTACTTTGTTTGCTTAAAAATAACTTTTAAACTTAATAAATACACTGAGTATAGTATAGACCCAAAATTTGAACTCAATTTACATAAGCCACTGATAAAGACATCAGCAGTACCCGTGAATTATATGCTATAAATAAGCACGAAACCGAAGAATCTTTTGAAATACAAATAGAACATCAAAAGTTCTAGTCTAACAAAATATACACATGAACGTCAAATGAAGCCCGAAGCTGTCGAAATAATTTGCATAGCGTAATTCAATACGGGATTGGGGCTAACCAGGTTACGAGCAAAAACAAAGAGCAATCATTTGGACAGGGACCAAACGAAACACAGTGGAATAATGAGAACAATAACGGATACATTTGAGGCGACAGGTGTATGTTCAAGGTCCCTGACTCCCCGCTGTGCACTGCTTACCTCGTTTGCCGGCATGAAAGCTGTCGAATGGTGAGATGCGCTCAATTTGGGCCACTAACTTGGAGCGGGGCAAAATTGAGCGGTCGGAATTGATGCGCTCGACGGCTTGGCGAAAGGCGAGCTCCTGATGGTCGTCCGAGGGATGGAAGAGACCACCTAGAGCGACAAACGATAAAAATAAATGTTACTTAAAAGCACTTATATGAATAAAAATATTATTATTTGCTAAGTAGGAAAAAACAAACACATTGCCACAATTCAACTTATTTATAAGGATACACACACGCGCGCTTTTGATTATGTTGTGAAAAAAATCGATACGCGTTGAAGATGCCAGGCAATCTTTCAATGTAACAACTACTCTTTTGAAAGCCACTCATTAAATTGATGAGCATGTATTTATCTAGCTTTAAGCCTTAAGACTTACCAATTTTTATTATGTCCGGCAGCGTATGAACTGTACGCCAGTTAAATACTACTTGAAACATTAGTAGCACCAACAATTGATAAAGTCCATTTAGCCCGACACTTGGCTGCATGTTGCCTGCTTTAATTTTTCGGCGCTGCTACACTTGATTAATACTGCCTTTTATTTAATTGTGCACCTGTAATCTAGCACTAGATAATAGTTTATATTTAGACGCACGCAGTCATTTTACAAACTGTTTATTTTGCACTTTATCCGGTTTTTTTTTGTATTGCTCTGTCGCCGTCCGAGATGAAACATCTACTGAGCACAAAATCCTGATTATCGCTCTTTTAAATGTGATGTGACGGATTTTGGTCCTGTTGCAGGTTTGCATATGGTTACAGGGTGGGTGGCATCCAAATGCCGGGTGACAGCTCAAACAGCTGCGCAGTTGATGTGAATGTGGATGCTGTGGGAAACAATTTTTGCCGGCAAATCGAATCGCCTTTGGGGTAGTTTACAGCTTTGCTTGCTAACTTTTCTAAAAAATTAGTAAAAGCTATCACATTGCAACAGCTTTACTACTAAATACGCAATTTACAAATATAAAACTGTGTGGCATATGTAAATTTGGCTTCGGCTTGAAGCGAAATACCAAAATAGACAAATTAGAATTCAAAGAGGTAGCATTTATTTTTTCAAATATCAGTTGGCTGTTTTCTTCTTCTTCTATGACAAGCATCGCGACGCGTTTTCAAAGTGTGTGAAAACAGCTGATACTGCGGCGAAAAAAAGAAGAAGATAGAAATGTAACAGAAAATCGAACAGAATTTAAAAAGTGCGGGTTTTTAACATTAGTTAAGAATGCAAATCGCAAAATGTTGCGGTTATTTAGCTGACGTTTATTTAGATTAAATGTTTTTACATGTGTAGTTCACTAAATCAAATCACTGTAGGCGTAGCTGTCACTCCACCAGTTGTAATATTTGCTGCCAGAACATTTATTTAGTCAGTTGCCTTTCAGCATACAAAATCAATCAGCTTACAAAATAAAATAAAAATTTAAATTTAAGTCTAAATCTCTGCTATTGGCCACTTTTACTTGTTTCATTTATGATCGGCAGCTTATTTGTGAGACAACTTGGCTACATACTGCATATAATCGGCGATGGATGCGGGACACCTTTAAAGAAAAACGGCTTCAGTGCTGTGCGAATATTGACCTTTTGAACTTTCGGCGTCGTGGTTAAAAGTTTGTCCTTGATACAGGACAGCTCCTATTCGTTTAGATTGTATCCAAGTATCTAAAGAACAGCAAGCAGGATGGCTACGCCCAGATGCGCATCTCACGATGTTTACTCAATGGTTTTGTGCACTTTCTATGCATTTGGCTTAAAGTTACCGGTTCATAATCCGATGCCAGCCCAAAATCAACCAAGTAGGTCTGGGCGCCACAGCCTTTGCCCACACCAAGCAAAATGTTTGCCGAATGGAGATCTGCACATGTTTGGACATAGCCCGTCCCGTCCTGTGCTATGGTAAGTGTAGCGAGAAGTTGAGAATTTAGTTGCTTTTTACCCTCTACATCTGCAATTCAGTAAACAAAGCAATCAAACAAAGTTGGTGTCCGCAACTTACAACTTTACATCTCAGAACATATATTTATTTTAGTTGAATTTGGCTTCATCATTAATTTAAGTAAATTTTAATTTTGTATGTAAATTGCGCGCTCTTAGTTCACTGTTAATTAACAGAGCACTCTACACTGAAATTTGACACGACTGTAAACATACAGAAGATGCTGCGTGCACACGTGAATGACAAATGAAGTTGTTTGTGGCGGCATTTTTCCATTTTCCATTGCAAATTTTGTTCGATTGGCGATTGAATTAAAATTGTACGTTTTTAATTTTGTACTTTGCAACCAAACAAAAAGGCGCCACAGACGATAGAAATGCCACGAGCGGCTAAGCCAAAAGCAGCACCGGCAAAAAAGGCCAAGGGCAAGCTGTATGCCATGCCGGAGAAGCTGAAGGAGGGCACCATCTTGACAGACTTGGCCAAAGGACAGTGGCGCATTGGCGCCTCAATTGGCATTGGCGGCTTTGGTGAAATATATGCGGCGTGTCGCAACGGCGAGAAGAACTACGATGCTGTTATTAAATGCGTAAGTAGCCTGAGGCATCTTTTTAGGCTTCATTTAGAGCTTTGCTTTGTTGCAGGAGCCACATGGAAATGGGCCGCTGTTTGTTGAGATGCATTTCTATTTGCGCAATGCCAAGCAAGACGACATCAAGCAATTCAAGCAGCAGCATGGCCTCAAATCCCTAGGCATGCCACATATACTTGCCAACGGCTCGGCAGATGTAAATGGCCAGAAGCATCGGTTTATTGTTATGCCACGCTATGGCAGCGATATTTCCACGTTCTATGCGCAAAATAACAAACGGTTGCCGGAGAGCACCGTTTACCGTCTGGCAATACAGATGCTGGACGTCTATAAATTTATGCACAGCACCGGCTATGTCCACGCAGATCTCAAGGCGGCCAACATTCTGCTTGGTATGGGCAAAGGCGGTGGCGCTCAGGCCTATTTGGTTGACTTTGGGCTGGCATCACATTATGTGACCGGAGACTTTAAGCCGGATCCCAAAAAAATGCACAATGGCACCATCGAGTACACATCGCGTGATGCGCATCTAGGTGTAGCCACCCGGCGTGCTGATCTTGAAATACTTGGATACAATCTAATTGAATGGTTGGGTGTGGAGCTACCCTGGATTAAAGACAAACTGTTGACCGTGCCGCTGAAAGTCCAAAAAGCCAAGGAGGCATTTATGGCTGATACTGGTGCCGCACTTAAACCGCTTTTTCCTAAAGGCATCCCAGCCTCCATCAACGACTATATGAAATATGTAGCCAAGTTGGCGCACAACGAAGCGCCTGATTATGAAAAGTGTCGCAATTATTTTCTTAATGCGCTTAAGCAAATGAAAGTGGCCAATAGCGGAGATTTGGACTTTAAACTGAAGCCGGAGAGCAGCAACAATAACGACAGTCCGCCGGCCAAAAAGCCAGTGGCAGCGGCTGCACCAATCAAGAAGCCAATGGCAGCAGCTGCATCAGCCAAAAAGCCTGTGGCAGCGGCTTCACCAGCCAAGAAGCCAGTGGCAGCAGCTGCATCGCGTGGCAGGGTTAAAACGGAGTCACCGATGGTCATTGATTCTTCTACAGACGATGTCATTCTGGACACCGACGATGAGCAGGAGGAGCAAGACAGTAATGAAGATGCCGCTTACACGCCACGCAGAAAGCTGGCATTAAACAAGGCAACGCCATCACGTCTGCTCAAAACAAAAAATATTACGCCAACGCGCAAGGCGACGCCCAAGCCAGCTTCAGTTTCGCCCAAGAAACGCGAAGCACCAAAATCCGCATCACCACAGCGAGGCAGTCCTCAAAAGCGTGCCAAGATGGACCCAAAGCTCACACCAAAAGTACAGAATGGCACACCAAAAGCACAGAATTCCAGTGCCAAGATTAACTTTAGTCCAGCGTTCTCGCTGCGCGGCAGAGCTGGCAAGACAGTGATCAATGATGATTTGACTCCACAGCCGCGCTCCAATAAGACGTATGAGTTCAACTTCGAGCTGGATGTCAGCATGGATGCCAATGTCATTGTGAATGTGAAGCGCAAAAAAAAGGGTCAGGCCAGCAGCGGCAGCGCCAGCAGAACCAACTCTGTTGCGCCCAGAACTCCTTCAGCGCTCAGCGTTCAAACATCCAAGGCGGATTCACCAGCAACACGCGTTAACTTGCGCAAGGTCAATAGTGAAGATGGCGCCAGTTCGCCCGCATCTGGCTCCGGCTCCACGCGTAGTCCACGCACTCCAGCAGTTACTGTGCGCAAGTACAGACGTTAACTATTAACTATTTATTTTTATATATGAATTATTTTCATTTATATTTGTCAACCTTAATAAAATATAACTAGCATTATGTTTTTGATGCAACAAATTGTAATAAGTGTACATTTCTTGTTTGTGAAATTAGTTATTTAATTATGTTTCACATTTCATTTTCAATATTGAATACTTTCGAATTACAAAAAGATTTCTATTGCTCACTCAACCAATTTAAAGTTAGATTAAAATACTTATTCAACTGTTTCAAAAGCAAAATGCGTCTTTGTTATCAATATTCAAATGTTTTGTTAGAAATCGGAACAATTTTGAATATGTTTCTGAAATAGATAGATAGATGATTCATTGCTTAGATCTGCGTTTGCTACTGCCGCTTTCATGATGTCTACTCTTGCTGGAACTCGACTTGACACTCGAGCTGCCGCGTCGCGAGGAAGAGCTGCTGCTGTGCTTCTCCGGGGCGCTTAATGCAGGCGCCACAGATTTGCTGGCACGCTCCTCTTTGTGCGTTTTGGAAGATTTGTGTCCTTGTTTGCTGCTGCCGCTGCTGCTGGCGTTTGTTGAGCTGCTCGCCTCGGGCTTGTAAAATGGCGACGAGGAGTTGGAGGAAGTAGAGGAACGTGACGAGGGCACCGTTGATTTGGTTTTAATGGCCAGCGGCATTGGCTCGTCGGGAATGACAACAGTGGGTGTGGCTGTGGGTATGGGTATGGGTGCTGCAGTGCTGACAGCTGAACGGCTGGTTGATGGCCTATTGCAACAGGTATCACATTGCCAGATGTGTTCCTGATCATCGGCCGCCTGCTCATTAGTTATAGCTGGCTTATGGCACTCTTGATGGTAGAGATTGCCACATTTAGAGCACTCGATGAGTCGATTGGTGGCTGTAAACACAATTTCGCCACAAACGCAGCAATTCAAGTCACCAAAGTCGCCTGTGTCGCCTGTGTTGACGACACCACCCATGACCATGCCAGCGGTGCTGCCATCATCTGAATCCGCAATAGTATCTGGTGAATCCGATGTCACCTTATCCGGTGAATTGGTCAAATTGATAATCTCATCGGTGGCCAAGCACTGTGCCGGTGGCTGTGGCGTAGCGCGTCCCGGAAAATTTGTCTCATCGTCAATCATGCGCTGCGTCATGTTCTTGGATATCATCTTGTCTGGACCGTAGCGCAACTTAAGCGCCTCATCCAGCAGCAAGCGCAGCTCGGCCGCAGAGCTAGGATTGCTTGAATGAAGCAATTTGACAGCCTTTTTTAGCATGGGATCCACTTCATGAGCAGCAGCCGCTGCTGCGGCAATATTTGCAGCCATTGTAAGTAAATATATGTTGAACAAGAAATGCAACTAGCTGTAAATAATAACGGTAGATTAGCAGAATTGTGTATACTTTAATAATACTTTAAAGTTGAGCGATTGATTGTTTTTTATTAACAAACAGCTAAACGTGAGTGCAACACGAAAAACAACACAAAATCTAAAACGCGCATCTCTAACAAACAGCTGTTCAAGAACTTGACGAGGGCTGCATGCTGTTTTATGCAGGCCCTGGTTACGCTGCTTCTTCTTCAATGCTGTTGCTGTTTTTGCATTTCTCCCACACACCGTTACAGTTGCGGTGCGACAGCGTTTTAATTATTATTATAAAATTAACAATCGCTGCGTTGTGTTAGGCGCTTGAGTAATAAATACAAAAACAGAATCTAAAAGTTTATATGACTTGCTTTATGCAGTCTAGAATTTGTGTTTATCGTTCGTTGCAGTCAAGCGCGCTAATCAGATAAGACGCAGTCGGTCTTTGAAAAATCGAAAAACCAATAAGACTTGGCCGTGTCCAAATAAACAAACAGCGAAACAGTTAACAATTGTAGCTGATAAGCCAGGCCAACTAGAACGAACTCGCGGCGCAAAAGTGTTAATCATTCTGGTCAATATAAAATACATATATATAAAAGATAAACAATAATTGCTTTGTGCGAGCCTTTCTTGCAAAATCGTTGAAATATTTAATGAATGCGTGAGCTGCGTTTTCAAAATGTATAATCTATGCAAAATTTTACTTTGCGGCGCCACAAGGGCGCTGATGCTATTCATTTTGCTTGCGCTTGTGTGCAACGTCAGC
Organism: Hirtodrosophila cameraria; assembly: GCA_949708635.1. Taxonomy (NCBI): domain Eukaryota; kingdom Metazoa; phylum Arthropoda; class Insecta; order Diptera; family Drosophilidae; genus Hirtodrosophila; species Hirtodrosophila cameraria. The sequence goes on along the minus strand of OX453089.1, from coordinate 75,601,021 downwards.
GCTGTGGATGACGCAAATCAGCTGGTAAGTGGTTGCCGGGAGCTGGGTTGGGATTTGGGGGGTATTCAAGTTCTGTATTTGTTTGTTTTCTTTACCGTTTTGGTGGTTGCCCACTGTTAGAGTTAACAGCTGTTAAATGGTTGTATGCAGTACGTTCTACTGCGCACTTGTTGCCATGTTAACACTTGATAGCATGAATGTTGGCCAGTTCTAAAGTATGTGTGTGTGTGTGTGTATGTATGTGCTTTATAGCCTTTGTTGTTTGGCCATAAAAGCAATCAATCAGCCTGATTGCACGCACACCTGTTAAACTTTAACAGAGTGCTAACAGCAAAGATTACTTCTAAAACTTTATTCGACTATGTTTTACAGAGTTTTTCAACAACGGATTGCACGCTTACTGAACCCGTTTATGGCTATAAGTTTGATTTTAGCGGTCTACATTCGGATCTGGCACATGTGGTGCAGAGCGAAACCAACGATATTTTTGAGTTTAACATCTGCAGCAATCTAACGCACAGTTGCAACGGTGAGAGCAATGTTGCCGCCTGCCTCAAGAAGCAGAACAAGGAGTATGTGCTGGGTAAGTGAAATATGATTGCGGCTTCCACAATAAGGTCTTTTAGATGTTTATTTAATTTTTGTTAGTTTTCTTTATTTATGCAAATATGCAAAAATCAAACTCAAAAGTATCCCAAATCAATTGTTTGTATAAAACAGTCTCGCCATTTTTTGCAACGCATGAGTTATCATGAGATATTAAATATCTTTTCAAAAAGGAGCGAATGTGGCAAACTAAACTGCGAAAAATAAACAAATATCTATAGATAGACAGATTCTTTTTTAACTAAATTTTTATAATTCTCAAAATGTTAATGTAAATCTCATAACTTAGATTAAGCATTCCCTTAATTTTGTAAAAAAAAAAAACCAAAAATATTATGCTTAAAATTGTATAAGCTAAAAAAGAGAAATCAGAAATACATGCATATTTTCATGTATATAAAATTATTATAAATTAAAGATGTTAAAGTTCTTTTTTTGTTTTAGCTTGGGCACTTGTTTATTATTTTAAGTGGCAACCGTGAATATAATCTCTGCGATAAAGCCAATCCCCCTTTCATGATTCATTATTTATTCAATTATTTATTTATTTATTTATAGGTCGTCAGCATGAGCTACACTATGGCAATGGTAGAATGTATCTCAAATATTTGAGTGGTGCCAAGTGTGAAAATGGAACTGGTGACCATGCTAACTATCAGCTCCATGTGCAACTTAGTTGTGATTACACTTTAGATGCCAGTCCACTGCATGTTACGGCTTATGTGAGTATAAATAATATATAGGTACATATTGAAAATTGTTATTAATTTGTATATTTTAGGCTGATCAAGCTTGCTCCTTCTATATTAACTATGAGACGCCTTTGGCTTGTCTGCCCATACCGGATGCCATGCAGTCGAATAGCTGCAGCGTGCGTGCTGAAAATGGAGCCACTTTCGATTTATTGTCGCTGAGCGATTCTAACTACAGGACCACAAATGGTCAGGGAGATTTCTTTATAATCAATGTGTGCAAGCCGGTGCTTTACGGCGAGAATGCCATGTGCCCAGCAGGCAGCAGTATTTGTCTCTATTCCCCCAAGTCCACGGAGCTTAAGAAACGGTGCGTTAGATTTGACTTAAAGCGATTAGAGTACATTTTATAAAACCTAATCAATATGTTTGCAGTTTCATCAATTTTGGCAACGTGCAGCCTAAACCTGTCATCAAAGATGGTCGGCTGGTGCTCCGTCATGAATCCAATACGCCCTGTGCCGGAAATGCGAGCGTTAATTATACCAGCATTGTGAACTTTTACTGCGACAGAAGTGTTATGGTGCGTATTTCAAACGTAAGATCAACAAGTGTTTTCTAAAACCTATGTATTTGCACAGAATGCCCATCCCGAATTTATGGGTCCAGGTCAAGATGGCTGCACCTTTCTGTTCAGCTTTGCCACGCCTCTGGCCTGCACGAATCTCAAACCCTGCACGGCATTTGCCGCAGGCAGTGAGCTGTGAGTAGTCCAAGTGTCCAATTTCCCTTTTTCATGTATTTCACGCAGCATGTAATTTGTTTGTTTCTGTTTTTGTTTTCTTTTTTTTCCACAGTCTGGATCTGAGTCCGTTGAGTAAACGTGCACCGCACAAATTGAGCAAAGATGGAAAAAACTACACGTTGGCTGTGTGCGCCAACGCCGGGACGCCTTGCTTGGCGAATGATGGTAAGTCGGTCATTTGTTGTCTGAAATATTAATGAAGATTTTAAGTGCAGCCACAGCAGATGTCGCTGTTGCACGTGTGCCAGCTTTCACGCTGCATGCAGCACGCGTCACATGGGCGCCTGAATAAAGTCGAATTAAAATTTAACATAAAGTTCGCTTTAAGTGCGGGATAAACCAAAAAAAAAAAACAAGCTACACAGCTGCGGGTAATTTTTTAAGCAACAAAAACTTAAGGCACAATCGAAATGCAATATCAATAAGTGTTTTTAAATATACATAATCTAGCGCATTAATGCGATAATACTGGTAGCTTGTCAAAATTGCTTAGTTTTATTACGCTTTTAACTCCCTCCCATATGTGTGCGTATTTGCACGCAAAAAGCAACGGGATTGATGATTCATATCAGTGATGTGGTCATCATAAACATATTTACACAATTTACGTTCTTTGTAAGTATGATGTGTAACCCGCTCTCCTGAATTCAAATGCTCTGATTTAAAATTAGTGTCGTGAGTGTGCAAATAATGTCATTATGAGATCACCGGAGCTTTGTTGCCCTGTTTATTTGCATATTTAAAATTTAGCTAAGCAGATGAAACTTTTTACTCCCTGTTCCCATTAAAAATGGGAAAAAGGGAGTTATAAAGTACTGCAAATGTGTGTAACAGGCAGAAGGAAGCATTTCCGACTATATAAACTATATATATTCTTGATCAGCATCTACAGCCGTGACGATCTAGCCATGTCCGTCTGTCTGTATGTCTGTCCGTCTGTCCGTATGAACACACAGATCTCGGAGACTACAAAAGCTAGAGACACCAAACTTGGCATGTAGGTTCCTGTATACCATACGCAGATCAAGTTTATTTCAAATTTCGAATGCACCCCCCCGCACCCCCGCAAATCGCAAAAGACTCCCACAGCCACAATTTTAAAGATAGAGCTTTAATTTTTGGTACACATGTATGTTTAATCAATGTCTTTCGGATGTGTAAATTTCAACACGACCGGATAAATAGCACCAAAGTTATGGAAGAATCTATTACCCCTGTCTCAGCAGGCAGAAATAACAGTTTGACATGCACTGTGCAAGTTGAGTAAGCTGCATGCTTGTGTTGCCGCTGAACTGCTTGAAATGCAAGTTGGGAGCAGGGAGTCTCGTAGTCGGGCACACTCGACTAGAGTATTCTTACTTGTTTCACTAAAGTTTCCTGTTATGACGTAAGATTGTGCTTTACTATAAATAAATTTTAAAAATTGCATCCACAGGGGGGGAAACGGGCAAAAACTCTTATAATGAAGCTTTATTTGTATTCATTTCATATGATTTCAACGGATTTGAACGGCAAACTTACAATTTACAATTGATTTATATAATAACAAATTTTTTGGGAGAAATCTTGGACCGGGCAACGCCACATGACATTTGCTGGTAGTTATATTTTCGAAAAAAATCATAAATAAGAAACTATTTCATAATTAAATAACTGTAGAGTAACAAACACAAATTTCGCGCACTCATAATTCTCAAATGGTTTAGGCGCAGATTAGCCCAAATAGCTGGCTTTATCGGAAATATTAACTGCAAAAGTAAGGAAACTAAGGAAACACTCTTGAACGGCTCTTTTGTGTTGATGCAGTTTTTACAGAGTTGCTGCAGTCGCTTGCATTTGCCAATATGCTTCATAAATGAAAGCATTTTGAAATTGCAAACAGCAACAGTAAATATAAAGGATGTGGGCTATTGGTATCGCAAACGTGCCTAGGCATATCCATGGAATACACACACACACACACTCACTCATGCGCATATAGACACTGTAACATCCGCCAAAACAGAATTGTGCCTGCATTTCTAGTTGAATGCAAACGCATTTCCATTGGCCTGTCCTTTTTTGCCAGCTTGGTTGTTCTGCTCTGCTCTGCTCGCGACTCATGCTTAAAACGAGCGAGGCAAGAGAGTTGAAAAACAAAATCATGGCCACCGCTGGGCCTAAACAAATAAATAAGCTCACTTGCTTTTGGCAACTGACATCGCTATCCGGCCCAGACACCAACGTGCCTGTTAAGGTGGGGCGGGGGCAATGGTTTAACATTTTCCGTGAGACTACACGAAAATTTCATTTGTTAAGCAAATAGCAGACACAGTCACGCGAACAGAGTTGCGAACAAAGCGTGCATTTCTATTTCTATTGCAACACGGCTATCTGGCGCCCAGCTGACACTGACAGACGCCATATTGGTGAATGTTCTGTTCTGTTGTTGTTGCTTCACCCCGTATACCCTGTAGTGAACGTGTGTGTAGAGAGTGTATTGTCAGAATCTTAAATCTGTTGAGAAATTTGGTTAGAATATGATTTTAGAAAGAAGTAATTTGGTTTACTGGTTATTTTATAAGTTTTCTGAACTAGTTCGTATGAAAGAGTCTTTGAATTGAACTTTAGCTTCTTTAAGTTCCTTTTCTTTTTAGTTATTAGCTCAGCAGTTTCAATTCTTGTTCCTGTCGTGCTTATGTTGAAATTCGTTCGCATACGCTTATGAATGACCGAACTAAAAAAACTTAAAACGCTTAGTTCATGTATTCGGAAAGAAACTAAACAAAAGTTTGGTTGTTTTTATCAGAAAAGAAAGCTAAAAGTTAGATTATTTCTTTTAGCGGGAAAGCAACTACTGAACTATATTCGTAAAAGGAGCAACTTATTTTATCCTAATCATATTACAAAGATCGACTAATTTTGTTTGTTGTTAGTTGTTAAAAGAAAGCCTTAAATGATTCTTTAGAGCAGCAAAACATCAAAATTAAATCAAACCCAATCGAAAACGACAGAAGAGTAGATTGGGATCTCAGATGGTTGAGTCTGACATAGACATATGTACATGGTATCTCAACAGTAAGAAGAATATTGAAGTAAAAAATAAAGATACACATAAAAAGTAAATGTTATTTTTTTTTTTAATTATCAGTTTATGTAATCTAGAAGGAATCAATGGTTATGTTTTTGGTCCAGAATGTTTGGGAGCAGATTCTAAAGTGATTTCAAGTGTTTGCTAAATCCAGGGTAGCTGCTGTTTAATGCAATGCAATATTTATAAAACAGCACGTTGGTCATTTAAGCATTCCATAGCGTTGGCAAAACATTAGAATCGGTTGTTATTCCTTCAACTATTGCGCTGCTCTTTTATTGAATTCTACATTTGAAAGCATTTTGCGCCAGTGCACGTTGTCTAGCTGCAAGTTATGGCCATGGCTGTCTGTCTGTCTGTCTGGCAGTCTGTCTGGCAGGCCAAGCCAGGAGCAATAAAATGCTGTTAATTGCTCATGCGGCACACGTATCGCTGTCATTTGATGCACGATTAATTTGCATTTTGCAATTTACATTTTGCAATTTACATTTTGCATAGATTGTTGTTTTCTCTGAACTGCCTAGGGAATATTTTGCTGCCTACTTTTATTTAGAAATCAAAAATGAAATTGGATTGATGGATCAATATCAATTTTTGAAATGTCGTACTTTGTGGCTGGTGAGACCTTTCATTGTGTCAACGGTGCGTATGATATACGAAATGGCTGAAGGCGAAGTAAATTTTAATCAAATTGCCTGGCAAATAGTTGAAAATGCCAAAAGCTATGACAAACAAATGCAGCTGGACAGCAGCAGCAGCAGCAACAACAGCAACATCAGCAACATCAGCAACATCAGCAACAACAACAGCAGCAGCAGCAACAACAACAGCAACACCATCAAAAACAGATCCTTGAAATAGTTCCACGTGCGTGTTTATTTGCCACTGGCAATTCGTACGCTTCAATGTTTATAATTTTCAATTTCTGTTTTTCGTATCTTTTTAGTTCTTTTTATGTGAGTTTTACTTCTTTTTTTTTGGAATTTCTGCTGTTGTTTGGCCGTCGGGCAGATTCAATTTAGAGACCGCTCCATTCCTGACACTTGCCAGCAGCTGTTTTGCGCCAGGATATGCCAGCCAAGCAGCAGCAGCTACTAAATCGTTTATATATTTGTTTTTCTCATTTTTTGACTGTATTTTTTTTGTTTTGTTTTTGTTGTACTGGCCAACGTTTTAAGCCCTTTTCTTGGCGCTTTCTTGACTGTTTTCTTATTGAAATTCAATTTGCTTGAGTTTCGTTTTTGCTTGCCTCTTTCTTTGGCTCTGTCAATCCTAATGCAATATATATACCTACATATATTGTATGTTACGTATATATTTGTATATATTTGAACAGTTTTTAGCCTTATCAACGCCACAAAATTTCAACTTGCTTAGTCCTTGTTATAGTTAACCCTTTCATGCAATTTAAACGATTTGAGCAATTTATTGTTTTTTTTTTTTTTTGGTATTTCTGCCTTGGCTTGTGGCCACACATTGTAAAGCCCCCCAGGACTTTGGTTGAGCTGAGATTGCATTGAAATTGAATTTGTGAGTGTTTTGTGGCATAGTTTGTTTTTTTTTGTACGACATGGGAGCAGATCAATCTCCTTGCCTAATCTCGGCACGGAAATGATTTTAACCCCAAAAGATGGTCACCAACTAAAGGAAGCAGCATTTGATCCGTTACACTTGGTTTAGTGTGCTCTGCAAAACTCAATTGCATGTTTCCGCAGGACATACACACACACACAACACACGCATATACAACACCCACATGACACATACAGTTAGATGCTTGCATAGATACTCGGAACTTATATAAGTATTGTCACGCAGCTATAGAATTGTCATTTATCAATTTAGTTGACAGTCGATTTCTTTTCAATTCCGACCAAACAAAAAAAAACACACACACTTCAATTGACTTTTTTTTTATAGATTGTATGTTGACTTTTGTTCCATGTGGCTTGTGGCTATCAGGGCAACCTGTGTGGCCAAATCAAAATGCCAACCTGATAAAGTAGTCCTTGTACTGTTGTTGTTGTTGTTGTTGTTTGGTTCCTGTTGTGGAATGTGCAATAAAGTACAAGAGATGGAGAATTACCATATTCTAGTCAAATCACAATCACAATGCTGTCCACTAGACGCTGTTCAATCAAAATCAGGCAATATGAACGCTGCTCTAGCAAGTGAAATACAAATTTTACTTCAGTTCTTGGAAATTGGTATGAAGTACACGAGAGAAGCAAATTCCTAAGGCTAACTTTAAATCTTTTCAAATATGTGGCTTAACAATTTATGAAAAATAAAAGCTTAGTTTCAATTGTAAAGTTTTTAAGCTAAATATTTATAAATTTTATTTTTACAATATGTAAGACATTTATAAGAATTTCATTTCTGAGAAGCAAGAAATGGAATGGGTACGTTTGCAGTTTTTGTTCTTAAATACTTTTTAGATATTTTATTTCAATTGTAAAGAATTTAAGCTAAATATTTATAAGGAAATTTTTTAGAATTTTCAGAGATTTATAAGAATAACACAACTTTGAATTGGTTCATTTGCAGTTTTTATCCTTTAAAATTTTATTACATATATATTATATATTATATTATTGTATATAGATATTTTTTTGCCATATGAAATGAAGATATAAAACTATAAAAGCTCAGTACACAATGATTTTGTCAGACTGCCATAGTTTTTTGGCAAAAGTTTTTTGATAGATGCGTTCGCAGTATACCAAAAGCAAAAAGGAGTTAAAAAAAAGAAAACAAAAAAAAGAGACCTGATAGATAGGAAGCAAAAGTAACAATTAATTTTGCCTTTGATCGCTTGATAGACGATGCGTTCGCGGCAAATGCTCCATTTGGCTGCTAGGCAGTAAAATGGAAGGGAAAGTGCAGCAAGAGTAGTCGGAAAAGTTTGACGTGACTCTTATGACAGGCTTTTTTTTTTGTTGTTAGTGAACATTGTCTAACATTCCGTGGACTCACGTGGTTCCCTTGTGCACTTGCAGGCGCCTGCTACGCTGAACAGAATGGCCAGGCATCCAGCCTGGGTAACTTCAATACACATTTGCGTTTCAATCAGAGTGGTTCACCGTATTTGCTGTACGAGGATGGCACCAAATGTGGATCCAGCGACAAGCGTTGGTCGACGAAAATCGAGTTTGTATGTGCGAACAATGCGACTAAGGACAATGGAGCCAACGGGCAAAGCGCTACCACCGATGCTGTCCAAATAATTGAGGACTCCAATTGTCAGTTGTTAATTCAATATCAGACTCCATACGCCTGCCAGCAGCAGATTAGATGCAAAGCCAAGGTCTATGTGGAACACTCGGCGGATGGCAGCGGCAGTGGCGGTGACGAACTTGTCGATCTGACGCCCCTGATTAATGCTAACGAGAACTATGAAGCTGACGTGAACCTGCCGGAAAGTTCTGCAAAGCAGCTTCCCAAAAATGCCAAGGTGAGTTTGGAATGCTGATTTGCTCAGTTACTGCAGTCTGATTCTAATTTTCTATCCCTTTGTTCTTACAGTTCTTTTTGAATGTATGCCGTCCATTAGTGCCAAAATACCAATTAGGCTGCGCCGGCGGCTCAGGTGCCTGCATGGCCAAAATGTCGGCTGCCGGTGCGCCCGAGGAGGAGCAGGTAAGAACCATTCAAAGCGGCTTAAATGCTTAAATCTGTGCACGACCGTCTGTGTGTGTGTGTGTGTTTTGAGTCCGTATGTGTGATATTGCTCGTAATTGGCACCAATTTCTCTGCTCCCAGTTGAATATTTTTGTAACTCATACATACGTTGATGGTAAATGCTTCAATTTGACCATTAAGCCGTTTGGCCAAATGCCCAAAAATTGTGACGCCATTCATGCATTAAATATGCTGCAAATCTACACTTCACAGTCTCGGCTATCTCTATCTGTTGGTCTTTGCTTAGTGGCCATTGGGCCAGTTGGAGTAGAGTGACCAGTGGATTTGGTTACTTCATTAAGCGGCTGACCAGCTGTCTCCAACTCCTACCCTCCATCCCGTCTGCCGTTGACAGCTGAAGAGCCGACTGTGTTGCCGTTGTGTCTAAAAGTTGCCTAATTCCACAAATTGTGAGACTGCCCTGTTTCCACATTTGCCAAGCTGTGTGTCCTGCTGTCCAAACTGCTAGACTGCGCTTAAGTACTTAAGCCCACAAAAGTATGCAATGAAATTCGCTTAAAATGAGATTTCAGCTCATGCTACAAAATGGTCGCAAACATTGTCGGGTTTTATTCAATGCTCATGCATGAAAATGTATGCGATAATGGCAAAAAATGGTTCATTTTGATAACTGTTGTAGCATGGTAGTAATTATAGTTAAGCATGTGAGTGAGATTTCTTATAGTTTGTCTAGTTTATTTACTGTTTTAATGGCTTTTTTTGTAATATGTATTTTACGTGCTCAGCGTTGTTTACTTTAGCTTTCTCTTCAAGTGTTCACATACTTTCAAAAAATTTCTTTATTATTAACCACTCTTGTCGTCCGTGATCATTTTGCAAAGGTAACGACTTGAATAATGTTGTATTTTTTGTAAGATGTCTTGCCATATGCAATAAAAAATTAGTTCTGTTTCGAATTCAATTTTTAAATAGATTTTAACAAAAGAAATTCCGAACTTCACTTTCTAAGAAATGTTTACTTCTTTCAACATCATTTTTACTCATTATTCCCATTAAAAAAGGGAAAAAGGAGCTATAAAGTAATGAAATGTGTGTAACAGGCAGAAGGAGGCATTTCCGACTATATAAACTGTAATATATTCTTGATCAGCATCAACAGCCGAAACGAACTAGCCATGTCCGTCTGTATATCCGTCTGTCAGTATGAACACACAGATCTCGGAGACTACAAGAGCTAGAGACACCAAACTTGGCATGCACGTTCCTGTATATCATGCGCAGATGAAGTTTATTTCAAATTTCGGATGCACCCAGATGCAATATAAATTTAAATATGTTTAATTTCTTAATATTTCAACGTCAACTGCCGCATGTCGCCTGTGCACAGTCTTTGTTCCAAGTGCTGTTCATTTTAAGGCGAGGTCATCTTCATTATTCGTTGCTCGGTTTTTGTGGCATTAAGAAGGAGTTTAACAGAGTTTTCGAAATAATTATACGAATTACAATGCAATGTCTAAGCTAAACAATCATTGACAGCGGCAAAGAATGCCTGCCGTATGCTATAGGCATAATGCTTTCAATTCTTTCACCTTAGCCCCTGCCAGGGGCCAACATCATTTTTATCACATGCCGCACACAAAATTGCCGGCAGCAAAAAACACAGTTGAAGTTGTTAACAAAAAAAATAAGCACGTACGCGCTGCAAATGCCTGGGCAAAGGGTAGGGAGGGGCAAGTATGCGGTTGGGGACTGGCGAAACGCGAGCAAAATATTTGTGAACGTAACGCAAGGCCAACAGCAAACGTAACGTAACATAACGCAACGCAACGTAAGGCGGGGGGGCAACGCAGCGGAAGGATATGGCAAAATGCGGCTATGGCGTTGACGATGGTGTAAAAATATATGCATACACAAACACATACATACAAACGTATATATATATATATATATATATATATATATATGTATATATATATGCATATATAACTGTAAAAACAGCTTTTAGCGGCCAACAGCCATCAGTGGTTGGAGCACAGTCCCCACCTCTTACCCATACCCCTCGCCTTGCTTTTACCCATACCCAATCCAAAGCCCAATTCATTCCGGCTTGAAGTTCTGGCTCTGTATGGGGAGCTGTTCGTGCCCCATGCGACGTGCTGTGCAGAACATTTCCGGCTTGTGGTAGGACAACAGAAAAAGAGTGGGGGGGGGGGGGCAGGTGGGAGAGGGCAGTAAAGTGATAGAGAGAGACAGAGAAAGAGTGAGAGGGTAGACAACGACTGGGGCAAAGTGCCGTCGGCTTTGTTTGCATGCCACTGGCCTAGAAATAACGTAGCCATGGTTATATATTTTTCTAAAATTTATATTGCTTTATTTGCACAGCACAGCACACACATACATACACAAAAAAAAACATACGCACGCCCTCCCACACACACACACACACAGCGAGAGGGAGTCGCTGGCTGCTGCTGTTGACATTTGCGCCACGTTTTGCATTTTGAAAATGCTCCGTTTTCAGCGCATTTCGTGTACGGAAACGGAAATGTGCTGCTAGCTGCTGACGCGCACTTGAACGAGCAACTCCCCAACACCAACAATCCAAGCATTCAAACAGCCAGTCACCCAAAACATACCATTCCACCCAAACAACCCACTCATTGACAGTTGTCGAATGTCGTTTTGGCTTCTTCTAATGCGCTGCCAGTTGCATATCCTTAGCCATATCCTTGAGCTGCTGCTGCGACAACCCATTGACTTGGCACATTTGATTCTTGATTTTCAACTGCGATCCAATCGAAAATCCGCGATTCACCAGCTCATTGTCATGCTTCGTCTTCTGACTCTCAGCTGCCTCAACTTGCGAGCGTTGCAAATTTGCTCCTGGCATGTGCTTGGCATGTGCTTGGCATGTGCCTGGCATGTCAAGTTGCATTCAAATGCAAAAACTATTTAATGGGCAAACCTAAAAAAACAGATCTGTAATTCAAAGCTGAATAATTTTGTAGAAATTTTAATTTATTTAATTCATGACGCACATTTATTATTTTTACTTTATTCCTTTTAAAACAAACAAACGTACTTAATTTACATTTCATTTTTAAACCATCAAACACAAACTTCTTCAATTTTCAGTTCATTTTCATAAACTGAACCAAGTTTTATACTAAAAATTCTTTAGAAATGAATGAAGTGCTGCGAAATATAATAAAATTGTATAATAATTCAATTAATTTCTTTAAAAAGTGATTTAGCTTAAAAATTTGAAGATTTCCTAAAGAATGAATTGAATTCCTATGGATTTTTTATACTCTTTTTTTAATTTTGTTGAAAAAAAAAAGAAAAAAGAGCATATTGGGTTGTTGAAATGTCCTTCTGTCCGTCCGTCCGTCTGTCTCTATGAATGCAGTTTTTTTTCCACAGTTTTGAAACTAGAGCAACCAAACTTGGTATACATGTTGATGAGGCAGACAAAGTCTCTAGATCTCACCTGTAGAACGGGCCCAACTAAACTTAAATTGATGGCAAAACTTGAAAGATTTGACCAAAAATATAATTGCCATGCCCACTTCTGACTCCTTAAAGAGGCTAAAAAAGAGTATATCGCAGTCGGGTGCATCCTATCATATCTCTTACATATCTTGAATGAAACAAAATTATAATTGTATTTCTTGATATAGTCAAAGTATTCGAAAATTCATTCAGAAATATTTAACTAATGTAATCGATTGTTGAAATTGATCAAAATGGGTCATCAAATATAGAATTTCCTTTAAGCAAGGATATAAAAGAATATAAAGGACATTGTATTGATATCAAAGAGGGCAAATTATGCAAGCCATTGTGTTACATCTTTTAGTTATGAACACACACAAACAAATAGATACAACATGACTGGGCGTCTGTGTGGCTGGCCTCAAACTAGCCCGAGTGTCGCCACAGGACATTTGATGCTAACGCTTTATGTTCGGCAAAGTCCTGTTTCCCATACTCAACTCTCAAACCAAACGCTGAACTTGCACAAATCTTTATTGCTTTTGAACTAAAGCTCTAGCTTTTTTTTTTTTTTCGGGTTTTTTTGTTTTCATCTCAATGAAGTTTTAGCAGCAAATACACAACGGACCACTTGGCCATACACTGCTCAAAAAAATGGCTACTTTAGTTTGCTCGAGCACTTTGCACTCAACTAACTGAGAAGCGCATTTATCGGCACATTTCAAATTAAGCAACTATGTGCTGCTCTTTGATTTTGAGTCCGAGTTGCATGCTGTGATCAAATCTCTGTGCAGGGCTTTCAATTAGAGTGCAATCCGAATGCGTCGAAGATAGAAACACACACACACATGGCTTAAAGTTTCATTTAGTTTTGTTGTTAGCTAAACTTGGGATTGTGTTCTGACTTGTTTTCAATTTTTTGTTTGTATGTATGCTGCTTTAGCTTTTCTTTTACAACTTATTTATTTGTAAGTATCTGCAAACAATTAAGCTGCTTTTTGTTTTGTTTTATTTCTTCAGTCAACGGTTTTACTTTGTATTTTGCTCTTATGGGCTAAAAGTTCACGAAACTTGAAAGAAAATATAAACAAGCGGCCAGGAAACATAGACAAACAGGACTTGGCTCTGTGTTCGCTTGTACCAATGCGATAAGAAAGTTTTTCAATAAATTTTAGACCAGCAAGTTGCTCAAAAACTTGCCGTCTTCAACTAAGCCGATAAGCTGGCAACTGGCGCCAAACTGAAGGAAATCCTCCAGCTACTCCTTAACTTAACCCAATGCTAATGAGCATTGCCTGTTGAAGGACATTCCTTGATGCTGCCTCTGTTGCTGTCTCTATCGCCAGTTCTGCCTCCGTTGACTTGCCTCTGCTGCTACTGTTGCCAGCTGCTTGTTTGCTGATGCCGCATTAGTTCAGATTTTGAGTTTTCAATGGATTTCCGATGAAGAAAAAAAAATAAAAATAAAAATGAACGAAGAAAACTGCCAGCTAGCGAAACGGTTAGCAATAAATAATAGAGCAAACTGCTTGAACCTTGCCTGAGCTGCATACGAAATGAGCTTGTGCCGGCTGCTGCCAGTGGCTAATACGTTTAAGATGAGACGACAACATGTGCAACGTTTGCCGCCATCGACGTCGCTGACCCGGGCATAAATCTTGTGCCACTCGAGCGCCATTGCATTCACCATTGGCTACGACTGCTCCAACTCTGCTCCACTCCTCCATGAACATTAAGCGCACGTCTCCAGTTGAATGCCCGACCGGCTAGCCTGGCTGCCTGACTGCCTGACTGTCAGGCTTACTAGCTGGTTGCTGCTGTTGCTCTTGGCAACTGGGCAGCCTTAAACACTGTCAACAGCAGCTGAAGGAGCAGCAGCAGCAGCAGTAGCAACAGCAGCAGTTGGCGCGTGCTGTGCGGATTGTTTGTGGGCGTGGCCAACGCCTGTTGCAATTGAAGCTCCATTGAACAGGCGACAAAAAGGTCGATTATTGCGCAATTTGCACAGCTAATGCTTGTTAAGGACATCGAATCATTTTGCTATAAGCTTGAGCTACTTTGATAGCGTCTTGTTATGATTATAATACAAACAAAAACCTTTGCACTGTTCTAATGCGACATCAGCAGAGCTCAATTTCCTGGCTTAATCAAGCAAGATTTCTTATTATATAGCAAATGGTTTACAGTAAATTGAACGAACGGATTATAAAGCTGCTTGTTGTTTATGTAATTCGTTTGTTGGATTTCGGTAATTTCATTTCGTATATGGTCATTTTATTGAGTTCCATTTTTAGTTACGAATGAAAATTGGAAGACATGAGTATTAAAGTATCAAAAACAAGAAGTAAACCCAAATCAATTTAGGCAACGATTATGCCTTATTTAACGTAACTCTGTGATTAATTTGATATTACCAAAGAGAAAAAAAGTACAAGAGGCATAACAAGCATACTTTTTAAAACGAGCCAACATTTGCAGCCTGTCTTCTATTATTTTTGACATTACCTATTAACTAGTAATAGTTTAACTATGTATAATGTGTTACACACATGCTGTGCTGCATTTTTGTCGGCTGAGCAACGAAATCTTTGAAATGCCATCCATTAAATTGTCGTTTGTGCTGCATTGACTGTCTGGGGTAACTGGCTGCCAAGGGCCATAACATTTGTCCATCCATTTGGCTGGCGCTTATCGTTTCATCGTGGCCATCGTCTTCATTGATATGTGAGGCCACTCAAACGCATGTACTACTGTCCGGTTGGGTTTGGCATAGTCCTGGTTACAACAACAACAACAACCACAACTTGCAATTTCAAAAAGAAGTGTGACAAACGTAAACGTGTCTCTGATAGAGATTTCAAGTTATTTGCGGCAATCTCAGCCATAAAGTTGGACATGTGTTTGCTCACACAGCGAACGACTAACTGACATACCTTAACTTACCTTCTACATTTCTCTCTACGTCTCTATTTCTCTCACCATTTATCTATTTCTTCATTGCAGAGCCTTGGTTTTCCGTTGCTTGAGTTGTTGTCCATCAACCGCACTGCCGCTGAGCTGCTCTACGTGAGAGGTGATCCCTGTCCGACCGACAAGGCCATGAATCTGTCCACTCGCATTCACTTCAGCTGCAATATGCGCTCGGGTCGCGTAAGTATAGAGAAGGCATCCTAGTCTCATTGATAAGCGCTTGCAAAGGACATCATCAGTGGCCAATTTATGGCCAGGCTGTATTATGTGCTGGCGAGTGCTCTTTAGCAATCGGCTTATGCTTGTTATTATCTTGTTTTATATATACTATTGCACAGGGAAAGCCGGTGCTGCATTCCATTGATGACTGCAACTATCATTTTGATTGGGAGACTAGTGTCATTTGTCCGCCGCACGAGTGCAGCTTCAGCGCGGACACTTGTGAGATTGTTCAGGATGAGCTGAACATGCGTTTCAATTTTAGGAATGCCAGCTTCACCAAGGACGGCAAAGTTGAAGTAAGTTGATAGCTTCTATGTTAACAACGTTTACTGATTGCAGTATTTTTCTTTCATTTATAGATTGATTATAACAAAAGCAAAGTATTAATTAACATTTGTGGACTACATCGCAAGGCCATGACGGATTATTCGCAGGATCTGGTGAACTTGTTCTTTACCCATGATCTGCCTGGTTGCGGCAAGGAGAGTAAGTTTACATATATATATCTATTTATAGGCTAATTCGATATTTATGCATATTTGAAGCACTTGTTCTTATGTTCGTTCTGGGGAGTTGCTGCTTGTCGCTTGTCGCTTGCCGGTTCCGTTTCCGCATCCGTTTCCGCTAGCACTTCCGCTGGCGCAACACGCGCATTTCCGGCCGCTATACGCCATTTTGTTGGCTATTTCTTTTTGGTGTTTTGGCTTTTGAGCTGCTTTCGCAAAATGACAAAATCGCATTAGAATTGGCGCACAGCCCAATGCACTTCCCTTTCGCTTATCTATCAGCCCTTACAAAACATGCTACCCCCAATTCCCCAACCTGCACTCACACACTGACACGTAAACCTCTTGGCAACGTTTTTTTTTGGGCGCCAGTGCAGCGGCTGGAATATTTTTCGCGCTGCGCTTGCCTCCATTTTTTTTTTTACTTTTTCATCTCGTTTTTTATCCGTTATCTAAAAGCTCTTGTGTCCTGCTGGCTGACAAAAAAAAAACGCAAAGTACTTGAAATTATCAAAATAGACAGGGGACAAAAAACTTAAAAACTAGCTAAAAAAAACTACAAAAAAAATTTAAATAAATTTCCCGACAAGATAATGCGGTAAAATAATCTTGGTGCAATTTTCTATTTATACTCTGTTTTCCAAAATGGAAAAAAAGAGTATATTGGGTTTGTGAAATGTCCGTCTGTCCGTCTGTCCGTCTGTCCGTCCGTCTGTCCGTCTGTCCGTCTGTCCGTATGAACGCAGGTTTTTTCCACAGTTTTGAAGCTAGAGCAACCAAACTTGGTGCACATGTTGGTATATACCATAGGCAGACAAAGTGTCAAGATTTCCCCCCCACCCCCACCCCTTCCCCCACAAACCGCAAAAATCTATATCTTCTGCAGTTTTGCAGCTAGAGTCACCAAATTTGGCATGAAGACTACTGATGACATTCTCGACCGATCTGTAAAAAAAAAAAAATGCCACGCCCACTACCGCCCCTGCAAATGAGCAAAATCTGTATCTCCTACACCCTTATAGCTAGAAACCCCAAATTTTGCAGTATGAATACTTTTGATCTCATCGATAGTTTTGAGAAAAAAATTTGACACGCCCACCCCCGCCCCAGTAAACAGAAAACAGAGTATATCGCAGTCGGGTGAGCCCGACTGCAACGTTCTTACTTGTTTTTTTTTAGTTTTTACTTACACTTTTTATGCGTCTGCTGCTGCTACCGCTGCATTTGAACCATGAATATTTTAAAACTCCACACACAAAACAGTTCTGACTACCAATTTCGTGTTTTTGTTCTGTTTACGTTTCGTGCATGGCAATGATTTTTATTGGCACCATCGTGTGACACTTAAAAACGTTGCCATTAAATAGATAAATATAAGTTTTTTGTTTATATGTCAACTAGCAATAAAGCTGACGATTTAATTATGACAACGTGTCCTCAGTCAAGGCTGAAAGCTGATAGCCATTACAATGAATACAACTATTATTAAAACTCTGTTTGATGTTAAATACTTGTATTTGTCTATTTTGTTTGTGCTGTGTGTTTGTGTGTGTGATTGTATTTGTGTGTGTGTGTGTGTATGCGGTTGACAATCTGTAAGCGATCAGACAATTCTAATATGCTCAGTGACATGCACAGCAAAGGCAAAACCAAAAGCAAAATCCAAATCCAAAGCGACGGCAGGGGAAGTTGTCTATGCGGCTGAGCCCAAAAACCAAAAACCCACTTTCTGCTGCCCACTCAGTTGCCTTTAGTTTGCTGGTGTGCAGATTTTATGTGGCACACACACACACACACACATATATAGCAACGCATACACGTAAAAACATTGGGGCATGCTGCGCATTTGAACGACAGTAGCAGCCACAAAAGCGTATCCTCTGTCCCCTCACCGCTCTCACTTCACTGTCCCTTGCCACTCATATCATGTGGCTTTTGTTGTCGTCTCCAGTGATAATTATTTTTGGCTTTTATGTGATAACTTTGCAGCTGAGGATAGCCCATTCCGGTTTTAGCCACCCGTAGTTTTAACTCTATGGCAGGCATTCAAAATATGATAAGGATTCATTTATGCATTGTTCTTGTTGTTTTGTTGTTGTTCTTGTTGCTGTTGTTGTTGTTGTTATTGCTGCTCGAGTTGCTGTGGCAGTTGTGCTATGTTGTTTCTCGGTCAATTAAAATAAAATGCCGCTTGGTTTTACAACGGGTTTGTCTAGTTTTCATCACTTTTTATTAGGGTCAAGTTATATATATTTTTTTTATTTTTTTTGTTTTCTTTTTTATGCGGTTTCATTTGAACTAATTATAACCTTTGTTGTTTTGGTTTTTGCTAACCATATTATATCTGTTCTGTTTACTCACATTTTAGACAAAATGAATGTACAGATGCGTTTGATATGCAGCAATAAAACTGAGACCATCAGCACCATTACAAATGTAAGTATTCAACTTGTTCAACAGTATATTTACCTATATTTTAAAGTAAGATGCCTTAAGAACACTTTTTACCAGCAGAGTTTAAACAGAATTTAAAATGGTGCTTTAAAAAGTTGGCATAAAAACCTTCTCTAACAAAAGTTTTTACCTAGATTTCAACTTTGTTAAAACTTAACCGATTTGCATGCGGTATGAGTTTTTGGTTTGCTTTTTATACTCTGTTTTCCAAAATGGAAAAAAAGAGTATATTGGGTAAGTGAAATGTTCATCCGTCCGTCCGTATGTCCGTCTGTATGAACGCAGGTTTTTTCCATCGGTTTGAAAATAAGTTTTTTGTATGAAAAACTTTTTTGCTTTTTAAGATAACTCAACCAAACTCACTTTACCTAAGTTTAAGGATAGTTAATAAGTATATAATTAGTCTACAAAAATTTAATTTATTAAACGTATAGAAAACAGAGTACATTGCAGTCGGGAGAACCCGACTGCAGCGTTCTTACTTGTATTTAAATTTGATTTATTTATTTTTGACAACATTTTTTAAGACAATTTAAAACTTTATACTTGAATAATTAAAGTTCAAGCTAAACGTTTTTACCAGTATTTGCTTTTCTGATCAAATTAATTCAACGAATGCTATTTTGGTCTTTCAACTAAATGAAATATCAGCGAATTGTTTAATTATTCTGAAAACATATAACACTTCCTATGCTTTAAAAAGTCCTATCAAATACTTAATAAATTGCAAGCCAAGAAATAAGTAACGCAAGGATAATACTTGAAATAATTGTAGCATACATTTTTGCGCTTAGTTAACAAAAAGAGCATTAAGTTCAAACAGGAGACTCCGTAAGGCGACAAGCTCTAAGTGGATTTAACATACATTTTTGCATGTGCAGTAGTTCATTCCGAGCGCATGTCCTTCGGCAAGGAGTTTCTTTTGTAGAGTTTTTTGGTCAGGAGCGCGCAGCTGTTTCAAAGTAAAAATGTATAAGAAATATGCACAAAAAGGCAGCACAGCGTAGCAACTGGGCACAAAACAATGTGGCAGGTGTTCTTTGTTATGCTTACCACTTGGCAAATCCGCTTTGCCAGCCATTTGTTGTTGTTTTGCTTCTTGTTGTCGTTGCTGTTGCCTTTCAGCAAAAATGTTGCCTACCGACCTGTGCGGCTTTTGGTTTTGCCAGCCCTTTTTTTTCTTTTGCTTTCTTTGTGTCTTTTACTTTTACATAGTTGTAGTCCTTGCTTTCAGCCGTCAGGCTTGCTATTGTTTTGGCCAAGCCTTTGTTGTCTTTAACAATCGCAGCTAAAACAAGCAGTGAGTGTTTGACTAGCAGATGCCCTGTCATCGTTTGCCTTATAAGCGTACTCAAGACTATATTAACTGCGAAGGACATTCAAAAATGTATATAGTATTGATTTGTGTTTGAAATTCTACAGACAACATATCAAATTTGCAGGTTTCAAAAGTGAATAGTATCAGATATTTGCACAAGCTCATTGTACTCATTTTTTATTTACATTTACGTATACAGGGTATAACTACAGGTGCCTGACTTGTAACAGCAACAACATATTATTGTTCCTTCTTGTCCTGTTCGTGGTCCTGCTGCTGGCCTTTGACTTAGATCGCAGATACACCAACGTTTTCAACTCTTCTCCTGGCCGTTGTTTGTTGGCTCTGTTGCCTTTTGCCTTTTTCTTTAACATTTTCTTTTGCTTTTGCATGAAGCTGACGAGCTTTGACTTGTCGCTGACCTTTCTTTATCACCAACTCTGCCTTTGCCTGTTGTTTATCAAATAATTGTCATTGTCAGAATGGCAGCTGCAGGGCTTTCACTTACAAATAACGCAAAAAACTTGTAGTACTCAACTTTTGTTGTGCATGTCTCTTCCATTACTTGCATTTGGTTGCAAGTTTTTACTTTAATTTCATGTAATTACACATTGGCTAATAACAATGCCTTAATTATTATGCTGAAAGTTTCTTGATAATTTTATAAATTTTTTTGCAAAATGGAATTACAAAATGCTTGATGTGATAAAGACACGATGTCAAGTTTTGATGTAAATATATTTACAATAGTGAAAAGTTTCATTGTGCGCTTCACTTTTGTTATGTTTTCCAATGCAATCTCTTAATTGATTTTGCGTTACATTTTCATTATGACCATATACACCTATATGACGAACAACCGCATATATGTTGTAGCTGCAAAATTGTCAATTTGCAGCACGTTGCAATTAGTGGTCTAACCGACGCAGGCAATTTTATTAGCCCTTACGGGCTGCGAACATGCCGAAAAGCAGCAATTAGTGCCTGAGGTTTAACAAAACATACAAACATACACACATACACATACACACACACGCAGCAGCACACAACATACACATTTATAAAGCTCCTATAACCGTCGTACTCCATTACGCACAAATGGCCAAAGGAGGCGCCGTCAGCAATTGAAAATATTTGCCTGTCAATTTTCTACGTAGGCTCTATATTGGTTTAATACCCTGTATTCATCAAATGCTTAATAAAGGTATTAAATACTTTGGGAACAGGCCAAAGAAGCGACATATTCGAACTTATAATGCCAAACTTGTGGAAAAAAAAAACAATATTACTTCAAAAGAAGTAAGAACGTTGCAGTCGGGTTATCCCAACTGCGATATACTCTGTTTTCTGTACGTTGAATAAATTAAAATTTTGTAAAGATTACTTATCCTTGTCCTTACACTTCGGTAAAGTGAGTTTGGATGAGTTTTCTTGAAAAACAAAAACAGTTTTTCATACAAAAACTTATTTTTCAACCGATCGTTCCTATGGCAGCTATATGTTATAGTGGCCCAAACTGGCCGATCTTAACACTTTGTCTGCCTATGGTATATACCAACATGTACACCAGGTTTGGTTGCTCTAGCTTCAAAACTGTGGAAAAACATGCGTTCATACAGACGGACGGACGCACGGACAGACAGACAAACATTTCACATATCCAATATACTCTTTTTTTCTCTTTTGGAAAACAGAGTATAACATTGTCTTGACTTGTGTGTGTTTTTTGTGTTCGTATATATTAACGCAGTGTTCTCAAAAATGTTGATTAAACTTTACAAGGACATTTCAAATGCAAACCATTAAAATATAACAAAATTTTATCAATTTGCAAAAAATTCGTGCTGAATTCGTGAATGAAATGGGTTAGGATGGGATTTAGACACGAAAGGACAACATTCTGATTCAATCTCTTTATGCAAATGCATTTATATGGTTGAGTTAAAAAGGTTGTAGGGTATGTTCTTGTCGGGCATTCTAAAATAGATAGGTTTAACATATTTTTTTCTTTGTTTGTTTGCCCTTTGTTTGCACTGGTTAAACAGTCAAGCGACGTTCTACACTCAGCTTAGTTGTATATGCTAGTTTCAGGTATGGCTTGTTGCAATAGTCGCATGTGGCACAAACCAATTGACCCAAATATAAACCAGTTCACAAATAGCTGCAAGCAGCTTGCAACCAAAACGTTGTCGCTGTGCATAGGGCATGGGCTTGGAGTAGGAATTTGGTTTGGGATTTCGAATTGGAATCGTGTGACTGGACACACACGCATGAGCTGAGTGTTGGCCACAAGTTGTTGGAGTGTTTATCCGATTGGCATGTGCCATTAATTGCATTACAAACTTCATGAAGGTGTTATTAATTTCATTTCTTTGTCAAGCGTACGTAATGGCATTTGTGTTCACTCTGCGTCTGTCTGCCCGTCCCTTAGTCTGTCATTCTGTCTGCCTATTTGGCATACATTTCAAGCTCAATTAAATTTATGCAACAGGTTGGTTAGTTTCAAGTGACAATTGAGCAGTGTTTAATTAAAACAATCAGCACGTTGTATTTATATTATTTAACCTTTCTTAATGTTAAGTAAAATGTATAGCTAACTTGTCAAATAACTTTTAAATAATAAAGTTTTGTACAGTTTCTAAAAAGATATAGAATGAGGGTGTTTAAATTGGGAAGAACTTTAACAAACTACTATTCTAACTCAAAATAAGAACGGCAACTTAATCAGGTCCATTAGAAAACAAACCTTCGAAGTCAAAATTATCTTAGTTTCAGGGCTATGTTCTATAAATGAATGTTTGACAAGTTTTCTCTTTGAATTACTTCTCAAAAGAAATACGTTTTAGGGTTAAAGAAATACAAAATTGGCAAATTAAATGAGAGTACGATTATCGAGAAACTTTCAAATTACTTTTAGTTTCATAAGTTCAATGACAAAAACTTACATACCAAATATATTCAACAGTTTTACGAAATTCAGAACAGACAACTATTTTACTTCCACTTTATTTGAGCTATTGGATGCATTTTGTTTAGATATACGTATGTATAAACCAAAGCTGTTTTTACTCCCTGTTCCCATTAAAAATGGAAAAAAGGGTGTATTAAAGTACTGCAAATGTGTGTAAAAGGCAGAAGGAGACATTTTCGAATATATAAACTATATATATTTTTGATCAGCATCAACAGCCGAGTCGATATAGCCATGTCCGCCTGTCCGTCTGTCTGTATGAACACACAGATCTCGGAGACTACAAGAGCTAGAACAACCAAACTTGGCATGCAGGTTCCTGTATATTCGAATACACCACCCCGCACCACCGCAAATTGAAAAAAACTCCCACAGCCACAATTTGAAAGATATACCATCTATATGGTACACATATATGTTACATCAATGTTGATCAGCTGCGTTAATTTCATTAAGATCGGATAAATAACACCAAAGCTATGAAAGAATCTATTACCCCCGTCTCAGCAGGCAGAAACAACATTTTGACAGGCACTGGACAAGTTAAGTGCGCTGCTTGCTTATGTTGCCGCTGAACTGCTTGAAATGCAAGTTGGGTGCAGGGAGTCTCGTAGTCGGGCCCACACGACTAGAGCATTCTTACTTGTTTGTATTATTTTCCTTAAAACGTGTGATAAGTCCTGTTCCCAGTTCCGAGTTCTTATCATTCCGAATCGAATTCGATTTTGTGTTTCTGTTTTCTAATGAAGTCCGATTCAATCCTTCTTGAGAAAGAGTATTTCGAATACTTCTCATCAAATCCAAAACTTAAAGCTTTAAGCCAGAATTTTCCATCGGTAAAATAAAAAAGCTATTCAAAACAATTCCGATTGTTTTTATAGGAATCTGAAATGGGAATAGGACTATATATAATTTATGTTGTTTTTTGTTGTTATAGCCTACTAATACCAAAGACTTTTCAAATTGTAAGTAGCTAAGACTTTCAATTTATACAAAAAGAGACAGCCCGCATATAGCGTGTTTTTATTTCAAATATGTTCGTTGAGTGACAACTATTTAGTTATTGTGATGAGATACATTGGCTTTGACGCTAAACAACAATTAATCTGTGGTTGTTTTGTAACTAGCGTGAACTGTTCAACACGGTGGTTGTGCATATTAAAGTTTCTGCTGCTGCTTAAATTGCTTAGACCACACACATAATGCAGACAAATGGAATGCAGTGGCACAACACAGCAAATGTATAACTCTTAACTCTTAAACTATACACAGTATTACACATACACAACTACACTTAACACACGGCGACAGTTTTGTTATTTTTTTGTTATTTTTGTTGTTGTTTTGTTGTGTTTGTTCTTTTTGGCCAGCAGCAGGCAAGTCGAACAAAGGCAAAGAAGAAGTTGGTTTGAGAACCGGCAGCGACCCTGTCGGAAAATTAGCGATTCAATGAAATGGGATTTTAAATGGCTGCAAACTTTTTAATGCGTCTACCGCCGTCCTTAGCGTCCTCGGCGTCCTCGTCGTCGTTTTCGGCATCCACAGTGTCCTCGACATGTTTTAGTTCGTGTCTGGGGCGGCGCCACGGCCGGGTGCGCAGTCCGGGACGTCGGCAAAGTTGTGCAACGCGAGTTTTTGCCACTTGCAGTTGCCAGTTACAGCCGCCGCAAAAGTTTTTAAATTATGCGCACATTTGCAGCGCCTCGTTTCTGCTTCTGTTTCCATGTTGTTGTTTTCCCAGTTGCTGTTGCTTTTGCTTTTGCTGCTGCTGCTGGCCGCGCCGGAAATGGTCTTTGGCCGAAAGTGTTACACGCAGCGTGCAGCCGGACGGATGGCGTGTGACGACTCCGGGGAGGTGGCTGAAAATAAGTTGCAAGCAGTTGTTGCTACACAATTTGCAGCAACAACGGGAAAAAGAGCGCACAGCACGACCAACTGCCTTTCATTCTTTCTCTCTTTTGGAATTTATGTATTTTTCCCATATCAATTTATTTATTTATTATTATTTTCTTTGCACTTAATGAACAAAGTTTCTAATTACAAGAATCTGGTTTGCTTTTCTTTCGCTTTCTTATGCTTTCTTTCGCTTGCAGGACACGCAGTGCAGTCTGCTCTACGAGCAGCGTACGCCCAGTATCTGCCAGTTTCTGGGTCTGCCGACAGCAGAAGAAAGCACTACCACCAGCACGACAACTACAACAACGCCTTCACCTAGCACCATCAGCACCAGCAGCACGCGGGTAACGCCAACGGGTAAGCCAGCTGAAGCAGCCACAACTGCAGCAACAATTCAACCGGCAGCTGTTATCAGCCCAACGGCCTCCGTTGGCAGTAAGTGCAGCTAGCCAATATCCTTAGCCATCATCATTCATTTGATATCATTCTACAGCTATTATGGGCATCATTCTATCCGTGACGTTCTTTGTGGCCTGTGTGGGCATGTTTGCTTTCTCGCCAGCGCGAAGACACCAAGTGCGTCGCCTCTTTCGACGCAGCAGCTCTGCGGTTCGATATTCCAGGGTACAAGTTAAATACATTGCATTTGTTGATTTCACATTTTACTTAATAACAGCCAGTTGCAGGTGCATTCGAATGAGGAGGCCAATCTGTTGCTGGAACCGAATGGCGAGTTTACAGAGAGTGATGATGATATGCTACTTTAGAAGGGAACACTCTCCATTACAGAGACTGTGGCGCGAACTGATTGCTATTTAAAAGTTAACCATGCAACATATAGAGTACTAAATAAAAGACATGAGAGATCCCAAAGTTTGGAACGTGCAACACCAAAGACCGAAAACGCAACCGATTGTGAGCTAATAACTAGTAGTAGAAATGTAATGAAATGTTGAGGGAAGTTATAATTAAATACTTACATACTTATATACATATATACAACAATATGTCTAGATGACAACGACAAAAACATACAAAAACCCAATTAAGGGAATCTATAAATGTATATGCCTAAACAATATTATATATTTTATATACCTGCACTGCATATGTAAAGTCAAAACCCTACAAAAAATCTACCTATATAACAAAAATTAAGTCCTAAGATTTGCAAGCGACAATTGCTTTGTAAATCTACAAATATTTTTCAAAACAACTTTACATATACGAGTGTAAGAAACCAATTTACTGTCTCTAATATCTAACTATAGGTTGTGTTTTCTATATGTATTAAGTGATCTTGAAGAACATCCTTTACTTAGATACTTGAGACAGCTATTTTTTATTTAAGTCAATCAAAAATTGTTTATATATTTTTTTAATTCAAATTTTGTGTGATATGAGACTGGGCGATATGTACTTAATTTTATTGCTTTTGTTCCTAATTGTTTTGTTACTATTTTATTATTTTATTAAACCGTTTTGTAAAAACTATCCAATTTAAAAACTATGTAACTGAATATACACCCAAATATATATATATATGTATATGTACAATTATGCTCTGTGTAAAAAATATGAAAAATAAATAAAAAAAAAAGTATATATACATTTTTCAATCATATTTTCAGCAATTAACTGGAATTTTCTAGTGGTATCCGTATAACCGCAGGCCTTCATAATTTATTTAAATTGTGTTCCTTAGTCACACGTTCGAATGTCTGAAATAACAGGCGAACAGAATCAGCAGCAAGATAAGTAGCAACAAGCTTTACTAAGCATAGTTGAATTGTCTTTCGTCTTGCATTCGATTCTGTTCGCCTGGTATGCATTATAACATACTGCAAAGAGTTTTTTTTTTTTCAATTTTCTCAAGCAGCTTACAAATAAAAATTTGCTGAGTACCAGGCGAACAGAATCAGCCGCAAGCGACAAATACTATTTTCAGAGTAGCATCAAGCGCTGTTAATAGCAGTTAAGCGCTGTTAATAACAGTTTTTAAAATAGCATTAGGCGCTGTTAATAACAGTTGATTTGTGTTATTTCGTCTTATCTCCGATTCTGTTCGCCTGGTATTCACGAATTAATATTTTGCATATATTTGTAAAGCGTTTTATAATTTTTTCCCTTTTGTAGGCAAACAAGTACTACATTTCCCACACAACCTACATTAATAAAAACTCATATTTGTTAAATTTTAAAATATATTTTATTTATATTATGTTTTGTTGTTGTTTTTGTTGTATACGTCACATACACAATTACATTCACATTGATGTAGTATGTAATCTTTTTGTATAAGTAAATGAGTGTGTCTGCATAAATTTGTAGGTACCTTAGGCAATACGTTTCAGAGACATGACATAGCTACTTATATGATATATTTAATTCTAATTTAATGTATTCAACATATTGTGTGTGTTGTGTATGATTTATAGATTATATTGAAATGTTGAAATGAAGAACAATATGCGTAAAGTTGATAAAGTGATGTACGAGTATGCCGTGTCTGATGTTCATTTACGAGTTACATCAGTTATTAGCTTCGTTATAAAGTTTGTCTTTAATCATATTTTTGAATGAGATTTTGGAAATATATGTATACAAAGTTTTCCATTTAGTGTATGTACAGTGATCATTTTGTGAAGTTTTGTGTGTTTTTAAAGAAGCTCTTTCTTAGCTAGTTTCTAATACATACAAAGTGGGTAATATTTGTTGCTGTTGTTTTTTTTTTTTGTTTTAATTTTTTGTTTTGTTTAATTACATTCAGTACACGGCATAGTTTATATGCTACTATTTGGATACGTCATATGTATGTATATTGCATGTGCATTACTCTATAGCTTATAACAAATGATAGGGTTGTACAAAATAAAGCTCAATTTGTTCAAAAGTTAAGTAAAAAACTTGAGATTCGTGCAAAAAAATATATATACCATATAGTATGTTGTAGTATCCATCTATCAAAATAAAAGATAAATTGTATTCTGAGCTTTCGTTAGCTTGTTCGTGCGTTGACTTAAACATAAAATTTACAATATAATAGTTAGGTAGAATAAATGTACAAATAATTACGTTGCCTATGATTAACTTACATACAAGTATATATAGTTACATAATGCTAAACAGAATGATAAGCTCTAAAGAGTAGCTTAAGTTTTACAATTTTTGTTTTTATGTCAACAAAGGCCACATATGAAATATTGAAAATATTGAAATTTTCACCACTTTTTTGTTGTGCTTGGGATTGATTCTACCAGCAAAGAGATGCAAAATTCTTTGTAAAACTATAACTAGACAAATACACATACACACATAACATACACTCACACTCATACACACATACGCACAACATAATTCTAAAGTCTAGATAATGAAATGAATATGAGTGCAATTATTAGTTTTGTCTAGGCTTTTTACATTCAGCTGGAATCTTGGGAATTGGTCATAGCGTCAAGAGTGTGATGTCTCAATGGAACAGGAGCTCCTCCTCATCGTGCTCCATTTGATGCCAGTTCTATACGTCACTCTGCTTGGCATTCGTATTGATAATGAAGGCTCCATTGATGTGACCATTGCCATGATGAGCTTTGCCATTCGGCGCATACAGATTCGTCAGACCATTCTTGCCATTGGCAATCATGATGGCCGTGTGCGGTGTGCCACCATTTAGCTGTGCCACCAAAGGATTCTTGGTGGTATCGCCGGGCGGCGTGGTCAGCGGCGGCGTCACTGACGATGGCTTGATCAGTTCCAGCTTGTCATCTGTGGAGCCCTTGAGTGCTGATTTGATCAGAGCACCATTGCCTACATTGCCGATAGGTGCACGATGTGGCAGCGCATAGCGTAGCTTATCCCAGAACCAAGGATCACCCCACTTCAGATAGGTGTTCATTCTCAGGTACGCCTTCATCTCTTCATCCAGCAGCTCAATGTCGCCAATGTCCGAGTAGATGATCACAATCACCCGGGAGCGTCCCTCGTTTAATGCCGCTCTGTGCGCCGCACGGAACTCCATGCGTGCCCAATCGGACTCAATAAAGTTCGGGCTGAGCACAATGATGGTGCGCCGAGAGTCGGCAACGGAACGCACAATATTCTCGGGTATGAAGCCACCAACGAGCCAGTCACGCACATGCACACAGAGTGTGAACTTCTGTGGACCGTGTTCCAGTTGCGGCACCAGATGCTGCTCCACAAAGCTTTGATCCTTGTGCGAGTACGAAATGAATGCATCAAACTTCTTATCCTTGTCCAGTTCCGCGGCGGTGACAAACCACAAGCACAGATTATGCGCATACAGCCAGATCTTGATCTCCTGCTGGTATTTGTAGTACAGAGCAGCGGTAATGCCCATGAGGAAGCCTGCCAACGAGATGACCACAATGATGGCTATGATGACGCTCTTGGGCTGTGGGCATATGTCATAAATGTTGAGCTCCGTGAGACGCGTGGGCATCTCCGCATCCATGCAAAACATGTCTGTGTGATCCGGAATACGTTCGTACTTCTGCTGTGTAAAGAGCAGCAGCTCCTTGGCATGACAGTCACAGCTCCAAGGATTCTGTGATAACTGCATAACTAAGCCATCCAAGCTGCTGTTCAGGTAACTCAAAACCGTCGAGTTGAGCTGCTGCAGCTGATTGCGACGCAAATCCAAGTACTTCAGTTTTAGGGGCAGCTGACTCAGCTCCAGCTGGGTAAGATTATTGCCCGCCAGATGCAGCCTGGTCACATTCTCATAGCCTGGAGCATTGCTGGCCGGCAGCTTGAGCAGCGTATTGTTCTCCACATACAGCTCCATTTCGAGCAGATTTGGCGGCAGGCGTGGCAGCTTGGGCAGCTTGGTTAGATCACCATTGGAGCAGTTGACAATCAGCGTGGCATCAAAGGTGCGCACCAGGCAATCACAGTTACGCGGGCAGCGTCTCTCATTGGGATCCTCGGCGTGATCAAAGTTGCAGACCAGCTCACGTGGATGCACCGAGCGCATGGAACGTCCTTCCAAGCCAATGGGCGCCTGGCAGTTGAGCTGATCCGTATAGATTTTCAAATTCTTGGCATAATCCGGTTGAATATCACCACGCACCACCTGCAGGAAACGCAGCAAGGTACAATCGCAAACCAAGGGATTATTATTAATATCCACATCCACAGATTTCACGCCATGCACAAGTCTCAGACCCTTCTCTATAGGCTGGAATTCGGTTTGCTTGTAGAAATGCACAGTGCGTATTTGATTGTGGGTCAGATTAATGCTCAAATCATAAGCAGACACAAAGTCCAGATCAGAGTAGTCCAACCAAGTGAAATTATTATAGCTCAAGTCAATCTCCTGTAGCTCACGCATTGCATACTTCCAATCGCTAAATATAACCATCAGCGAATTATTACGCAAATTGAGTGTCGTCAGATTCCGCAAATGTGCAAAGGGTGAACCTAGATCCCCATCCGCTTCGTGTGCCGTCAAATATTCGTGCAAATTGATGAGATTGTTGGCCATATGGAGTTGGCGCAACAAAGGATTGCCCACAAACGCCTGGGGACGTATATTTATAAGCTGATTATCGCTCATCCGCAAGCTTTTCAGATTGCTTAGCCTGCTCAAGAGTTTGCTGTAAGAAGTGAAAGAAAGAAAAATGTTATTAAAAGATTGCTCCAAGTAGCTTATAACTTAATAAAACTAGCTGCAAAAGGCAACTCAATATTTGATTAGTCTTTAAAGGCAGTAAAGTAATATTAGTAAAGGAAAAAGTAAACTTTAATAATGAAACTTATTTATTTTTACTGTTTGAGCTACTTCTTTTCCTGCATTGATTGCAAGCAAAATTTACGGATTTTAAAAAAGCCATATTTAATGGCATTTAGAAAAACCATCTTTTTGAAGCTTGCAACCAAATTTTTACGGAATTTAGACAAGCAAAGTGTTTTGATTTTCAATGATCAGAGTCGGAAATGGAAAAAGCTCAATTATTCAAAAACTAATCAGACACTTAAGCATCTTAAACAAGTCCAATTGTTTATTCAAAACTTACCTAGAAATTTCAGTTAGCCTATTTTCAGCCAGATTGAGATTCTCCAGTTTCAACAAATGACTAAAAATGCCATCTGGCAAATGGTTCAGTCGATTCTTGTGCAAATCCAAATTCACAAGATTCACTTGATGCTCCAATAGACCAACTGGCAGTGTGCTCAACAGATTATCCATCAGTGAGATGTCGGTGAGGGCAGTGGAGTTCTCGATGAGATCAGCAGAGATCGTTTGAAGTTCACAGCGTAAATATAAAATGCGTAGCTCGGGCAGATTGGCAAAGAGATGAGCTGGCAGATTGGGTAATGGCACACGGTTGTTTTGCAACTTCACCTGTTGCAACTTGCTGTTGTGCTCGAAGAGACCCTCGGGCAGGGAGCGGAAGTTGTTGCCATTGAGATTGATTTCCGTAACATTGGTGAGCAGAGCAAAGACATCGGGACGCAGCTGAACAATGCCATTGTTATGCAAATCAACATCCTTGACAGAGACGGCACCCTCGAAGTCATGTTTGCTGAGATTATGCAACTGATTGCTCCACAGATTCAAGTGCAGTAGCTTGGGCAGATTGTGAAAGAGTCCGCGTGGCAGCTGCTTCAGATTGTTGCTGCCCAGCTCCAGAAACTGCAAATTTTCCATATTGGCCAATAGTCTGCCCGGCAGCTCGCCCAGATTGGCGGCACGCATATCCAGCCAGTTCAGATGACGCATATCGGTCAGCAAATCCTCGGGTATATAAGGTAATCTCCTAGCCGTAAAGCGCAGACGCTGCAGATTCTGCAGACGATCCAAATGTTTGCGCGTCACATTCATGCCCAGATCATTGCCCTCAAATATAAGCACCTTGGTGTTCTTAATGCCCAAATGATCCATAATGCCCGCTATGGGCGTATGGAAGGGCAATGGACAACGTCGTATCTGCACCGTTTCAATGCTGCCAATGTTCAGCTGTGGCATCTGCTTGTATTCCGAAGAATCCGTCAGATTGCATTCGATATGCACTGTTTTGCCGGGTTGAATTGTGATCTTGAATTTGGGATTGTAGCTATTGCCGGGACAGTTGAGCTCATACTCGGACAATGAAGGCGCACATTCACAGGATGACATGGTCAGATCTCTGCACTCATCGCGTCCAAAGTTTGCCTCGCCCAGTTGCCAATTGAGCAGCTGTAGGAACACTATCAGCAGCACTGAAGGCGCTGCTGCGCTTGCTGCGCGCATCCTGATGAACGTTGTTGATCCTTGCTGCAATTAAAGTAAAGATTTCTTGTGTTAATATAAATGTGCTTGCAGGTAAATTAAGGATACAAATTTTTGAGAAAGTAGTTCTGTTCAAGTTAACTACTACGTTAACCTATGTTGAAAAAATTAAAACTTTTCCTAAAAATTAATTTTTTTTTTTTGGATGAAAACACTTCTGGAAGCAAATTTAAGAAATGTTTTGCAAATTGGGTACAAAATTAAACATACAAATGAAAATTCTTTTCTAATGAACAAGTTTTCCTTAATTGGAATTAATGAAAAATTAGGTGGCTTATAAAAAAAAAAAACTATTTTTCCACTAAAAAAGTAAATGAAATTTCCATTAAAAAAAATATTCTTTTCTAATGTGTAAAAAATTTTCGACATTTCTTGTATGTTTATTTCAGAATATTTTACTTTTTTGAAAATAGGGATTAATATTATTATTATTATTATTATTACATTTTTTTTTTGTTTTTACTCCCTGATCCCATTAAAAATCTGATAAAGGTAGTTATAAAGTACTGCAAATGTGTGTAACAGACAGAAGGAGGTATTTCCGACTATATAAACTATATATATTCTTGATCAGGATCAACAACCGAGTTGATTTAACCATGTCCGTCTGTCTGTCTGTCCGTCTGTCCGTATGAACACACAGATCTCGGAGATAAAGGTAAAATGTGTAAAAGTGTTTAATATAGAAATAAAGGAGAATTATTTCATTATTTTAAAGAAATGTCATACAATTATTGCTTCTGTAGAAACACAGCTTCACTTTTAATACAATTTTCTTAGTGAAAAAGTTAAATATTTTAATAGAAGTGTAAGCTGTATCTAAGAAAACAAGCCATAAAGTCACAACAATTGACCTGAACTTTGAACTTAACGCTCGACTAACTTGCTACAAGTACAAGCGTCAAAATCTAACCACTTGTCTTTAACCTCAAGACCGCTGTTTCGCAAGAATAATCTTGCATTTGTTGTTTTGCAATTGGTGTAATTATACGAAAAACTGGCGTAAACGAAGCGCAGCTAATGCAATTCAAAAGGAAATTTCAATATGTAGCGACTTGTATAATTATATGATGCTGCCAGAGGCGCCACTAAAATGTTCATCATTGTTGTAGGCTAATTAAAGAGCAAATGCCAAGTAAATATTTAGCTTGCGGGCGAGAATTGGTTTCAAAGTGAAAAGTCACCAAATTGGAAATCAAATTACAGCGCGCATAATTAAATTGCCTTATCAAAATTTCATTGAAAAGCAGCTGTCAGAGGCACAAATTTATAGCTGTTGGCAGTTGGCAGTTGGCTGCAAAATGCAGCAGCCTAAACTGCGGCCCAACTGCCAACAAATAAGCCAACCAAAGTGAGAAGAAAAAACTGCTGTGCGAAACTTTTAATTGAATTCCTTTCAAAAATCTTTCAAATGGGCACAATTAAATTGTCAGCAGGGATAAAGTCCTTGGGTCCTAGAACTCGCCTCAAATTCTATTAAAGCTTTAACGATACTCGAGTGCATGACAAATTCATTAAATGCACAAAAGCCCCGTAAAGTGCACGTCGCTCACACACATACACACACACACACACACACACACACACACAC
Organism: Hirtodrosophila cameraria; assembly: GCA_949708635.1. Lineage (NCBI taxonomy): Eukaryota > Metazoa > Arthropoda > Insecta > Diptera > Drosophilidae > Hirtodrosophila > Hirtodrosophila cameraria. The sequence goes on along the minus strand of OX453089.1, from coordinate 75,567,492 downwards.
ACACACACACACACACACTCACACACACGTCGCCAAAAGCCAAACATTTTACAAAATTTTATTCACTCTCCTGACCGTAATTACACCACAGAGTTGCCATAGAGTTGCCGAGGCAGCTCAGCTCTTAAAATGGGTTTGAGTGTGGAACGCTTGCAACATTGCACGTTGCACGTTGCAAACAAGCGAGCAAGATGGATAGAGCTTAAACCCTTTCCCATATGGCTGCCTCATTTGTAATCTTGTTTGTGTGTGTTTTTTTTTTCAACACCTGTTTGCCGGACCTCTCATTTGCCTTTGCCGCGACAGCTTCGCGCTTCAATTCACATTCTTTATTAAAATAAAAAAAAAATTCTCTTTTCACCTGCTCACATTGTCAAGTGCGTTATTTACAGTAAGTTTTTTGTTAAACAAAAGTCAAGTCATGCAACATTTTGCAAAAAAAAACCAACTATTGAAATTTCCAGAACTATTATGATGAGTATAGCTTTTATCGATAAATAAATAAGTTGTCATTTGAATAATTAACATTTTTGTACGCTTTTTTTCATTTCTTTGAAAATAAAAGAAACAAGTAAGAATACTCTAGTCGAGTGTGCCCGACTACGAGACTCCCTGCTCCCAACTTGCATTTCAAGCAGTTCAGCGGCAACACAAGCTGCTTGTCAAACTGTTGTTGCTGCCAGCTGATACGGGCGTAACACAAGCAAGCAGTGCACTTAACTCGTAAACTGCTTGTCAAACTGTTGTTGCTGCCAACTGAGACGGGGGTAATAGATTCTTCCATAACTTTGGTGCAATTTATCCGATCGATGCAGACGGACAGACAGACAGACAGACGGACATGGCTAGTTCGTCTCGGCTGTTGATCCTGATCAAGAATATATATAGTTTATATAGTCGGAAATGCCTCCTTCTGCCTGTTACACACATTTGCAGTACTTTATAACTCCCTTTTTCCCATTTTTAATGGGAACAGGGAGTAAAAAGAGTATATTGGGTTTGTGAAATGTCCGTCTGTCCGTATGAACGCAGCTTTTTTCCACAGTTTTAAAGCTAGAGCAACCAACCTTGGTGTACATGTTGATATATACTACAGGCTGACAAAGTGTCAAGATCTCCCCACCACCCCCACCCCTTTCCCCACAAACCGCAATAACCTATATCTTCCAGCTTTACAGCTTGAGTATCCTTATTTAGCACAAGGGCTACTTATGACATCCTTGATTTATCTGACTAAAAAATATTGGCCATTTGAGGCGAAAAAAAGAGTATATCGCAGCCGGGTGCATCCGACTGCAATGTTCTTACTTGTTAACATTTGTTTTTCTCGGAAACAGAGGTCTGTTTAATTCCACTTGACTTGTTAATTGATGCCAACTTCTTAATTGTCATAAGTATTTCGTATTGAGCTGGCTTATAATACAAACGAAAATCGTAGCTATTTACTGATTTCTGCAATCCCAATGCGACCAAGTCATTAGCCAAAAGCGTTAACAAGCGCTGTGTGCATTGAGTATACGAAGCAATCTACTCAGCCAATTCAATACCGAAATCCATTTAAATCTCAACACCTGATTTTGGTATTGCCTGGCTGATGGATAAGGGGTATGTTTATGCAAGGTAGCAGCAACTACCTGAACAGCATCAATGTCTTTAGTTTTTTGTTGTGCCCCCTCTCTCACTCTCTCTATCTCTCTACCTCTCTACCTCTCTGTCTCTCTGTCTCTCTGTATTTGTATAGCCAACTTCAATTTCACATAAAACTTTAAGCACTTTTCGCCCGTTGGCGGCCAAGTTAACCGTGCAACGAATGGAGACGCCACCGTCTACTACTTTTCTCTTGCCACGCGGACACTGAGCTGTGTTTTGGCTTTTAAATTTAGCTTGGCTTATCTAAACAGGCGGGCAGTAGCTGTTACTGCTACTGTTCCTGCTGCTGCTCTCTTTCTTATTCCTTGTTCTGTTTCAGTTTCAGTTTCTGTTGTTGTTGCGCAAAGATTTTAAACATTTATATTCACTTAAGAAAATTACTTTTAGCTTTTATGCTGCGCTCGCCGTGTAAATAACCTGCAATATCTAAAAGCAGCAGCTTCTTCTGCTGCTTTGCATTGATATGCTTGAGCGTTTGTTGTTGACAAGTTTTTGGGAAAACGTCCATTCAATTGGCAAGAAGATGAAGCAACTCCAATAACTTTTCAGCCAGGAGTAACAGTAGCAGCAGCAGTAGCAGCGTTAGCAGTAGAAGCAGCAGCAGTAGAAGCAGCAGTAGCAGCAGCAACAACTAAGACCAGGCCAATATTTAATGAGGCCTGAGCTAAGCAATTTGTGTGTGTGTGTGTGTGTGTCTGTGTGTGTGTGTGTGTGTCTGTGTGTGTGTGTGTGTGTCTGTGTGTGTAGACGAAATTGAAAGCATACTTAATGGTTGCCAATTAAGTGTGTGCCTTAGATATGGCAAAAGATCGATAGACCAACAACTCGATAGTAAAACTATCGATACTATCTTTGAGAATTAAGTATTTCTGTAATCATTCTTTTTCTTATAATAAAGAATTGAATTGAAATTGAATTAATTCTTTGAGAATTAGGCATTTCGTGAATCATTCCACATAATGTGGGCCATCTCTAGCGTGTGAATGTAAATGTTGTCAACCTGCAACAGTGCCTGACATCGGCACCTAATTTGATCCTGGCTAGCAATTAAAAATAATTGTTAATTTTAAATGTTCCACATACACAAACACACACACAAACATAAAAACCCACACATACAGACAGCTGCAAAATTATAAAATCATATGGCTGAAGCCTGTTTTCTTGCTTTGTCTATTTTAATTAGACGCTAGCTCGTTTCCGCCCTCGCTTCGAGTCGTTAATAAAGGTTAACGAAGTTTTGCCAACGCGCAGATTTCTCACATATTTACACACACATAGACACACGCACACACACACACACACACACACACACACACACACACGTACATGCTCAGATTCCTGTCAAAGTGCGCATTTTTGCACTCACGTGCTCTTTTCCGGTATGTAACGGTACTAAATTCATTAGGCACACTAAATTACAACCGCAGCGCATGATGCGAGTTGAGGCGGGAAACTCCAAACAGATGAGGGGAGGTGTGCTATGGCGTGGTGTAGCGAGAGGAGTGTGGGTGGTGTCGTGCAAGGTGACGCCAGGTTGCCTACAGACTTGGATTTTTATTGCTGCCGTTCTACAAAGTGCTTCAATGTATGTCCTTACACACACACACATATACGAATTTATATATATCTATGTGTATGTGTGTGTGTGTGTGTTGGCATGAGCCTGCTATTAAATAGTCGCACCACCCGCAGCGCGCCTTGGAAAATTGGCTTTCGCATGCCTGCGGTGCGCTTTATTACTGCAAGCAACAACAACAGCAACAGCAACATCAACAGCAACAACAACAGTATCAACAATTTCAAGCTTGGCATTTAATGCTTAAATTTCTTAATGCTTGACAGTTGGATTAAGGCAAAAGTGTTTTAATGCCTTCGTCTTTTAATGACGTTGACATTTCTGTGACCCCTGCCCACCGCCTTCCTCCTCTGCCCAGCACTGCGCGAAGCATGCGCTTCACTGAATTTTCCAATTTCTTGTCTTGTCGTTTGCCCCCAAAAAGTATGCTACAAAATTGTGAGGCAGAGTCAACACATTCATCAATCAAGTTGACTAATTACCACAACACAGTTCAGCTTGTTGAAGCGTCGAGGCCACGTTCATTCGTCCGTCCACACACACACACGCACGCACACACACGTACAGCCACACACACACACACACACACACACACACACACTTGTGCTAAACTTAAGAGAAAATTGAAAGAAAAACAAAAGCAAATAAACAACAAGTTGTTTAATAATTTCTTATTAAAAACTTCAAAAACAAAATAAATAGAACAAAAAGCTAAAAAAAAATAAATAAAAGCACTTGTACAAATACACACGCATATGTTGACTAGAGTTGTAGCTTGTTGTTCATTTGTAGGAATCAGTTCAGTTGTTCAAAATTTGAATCTGAACTAAAAACGAGAAAGAAATGTTATCTTCGGCGTGCCGAAGATATATACCCTTGCAGCAAAGATTTGCACAAGAAAACTTATTTTTCAACGGATTGTTCCTATGGCAGCTATAAGATATAGTCGTCTGCTTTTGATGAAATTTTGTCATCGTGTATAAACTTGGTTGAGTTACCTTAAAAAACAAAAACGTTTTTCATACAAAAACTAATTTTTCAACCGATCGTTGCTATGGCAGCTATATGGTATAGTTTTCCGATCTGGCCAATTCAACTATAAGTACTACCTGCAATTAGAAAAAGCATCTGTGCCAAGTTTCATGAAGCGAGCTCTAGAACAAAGTCTTGAAAAACGCAAACAAACAGACGGGCAGACGGATATGACTCGGCTGTTGATGCTAATCAGGAATATCCAAATTTTTTTTTTGAGACGTCTCCTTCAATGCGTTACACATTTCGTGACAAAACTATAATACTCTCTGCAAGGGTATACAAATTGATTAAATTAAAGAAAACGAACGAGCAAACTAGATAAAAGAAATTCAGAGTAATATAGACCTGTTTCCATGACCAGCAACTTTTCATTCTGAATTGCTTTTCATTTTAGATTCAGTTTAGTTTTCCTTTCGCTGATTCAAAAGCAAAACTTTGCAAGCCGCGTGCTTGATTGTTTTTAATTCAGATTAGCCAACAGTTCAAGTTGCGTGAGTAAGTAAGTTCTATCGAACCTATTATGAACGATTCGATACAACTCTAGTATAGACAAAGCACATCAACACTCACACACACGTTATGCCAAGTTACCAGTTTTCTGGTCAACAGCTCTTTTCTCGCTTGAGGTTTTGTATCTTAAAGTTAGCACAGCAAATGTTTATTGCTTTTCGTGTGTGCAGTGTGTGTAAGCGCATGTAAGTGTGTTTAAGTGTATATGTAAGTGTGTGTGTGTGTGTTTGTGTGTGTGCATGTGGTTGTGCTTGGCAAAAGATTTCAATACTTGGAAACTTTTGCAAGTTGTGAGCCAATGTTTATGGCGCCCAACGTGGTTTACAACAATTCTCCGGCAAAACACATGCCCAAAATTGTGTACACAGAAGTGCCAAACTGGCAGCTGGGACATGTTTATAGAGCGCAGCTGCCCAAAGCGCAAAAGGGATAGAAGGGCAGAAACAGTGGAAAGGGGGAACAGTGGGGTAAGTAGTTGTAGAGCATAAGTACTTGTATTTGTACTCGTATTGGTAGCTCAAGCCCTGGGCAAATAGCATCTGTGCTCCTTATTGCTCTTGCACAACGCAAGGACCATTGGTATTGGCATTTATGCAGTTCTCAATATATATATTGGCAAAAGTTTCAAGATTGCAGCTGAGAAAATATCGATATTTGCTTTAGATATTTGCACAATAAATATCGATATTATTTAAGAGGATTTAGCATTCAATAATCAAAAAAACAAAAAAACAAATATTTACAACAATTATTATAAATGTAAGCTAAACAAGTAATAATAAACATAATTCCAAGCAAAGTTTATTTATTTGCCTGTTCAAAATTAAATACAAATTAACAATTAATTAGTTGGATTTATGTTTTTGGGCAACAAACATAACAACTTTTACAGCAAGACAGCTGAAAACACAGCTATCAAATCCGCTTTAGCTAAATAAAATGCTAAATACAAACGTATATAAATAGCTATGTTTATGGAAGTGGGTGTGGCAAACTGCTCGACTTATAAATTGTGTTGAAATTTCAACTTATCTTAGACTTGCACTCAAGAAATTATAAGAAATGAAGCAGAGCGAGTTTCCAAGCAGACTCCCTCTTTCCCTCCTTGCTTTTAGTCCATTCCTCTGTCTATCTGTCTGTTTTTGCCGTAACCGGAGTGTTCAAGACAAAATAAGACTAAAAATAACTGCAAGCTGATTACGCTGCAACGCCTCCGAGTTCCAGTTCAAGTGTGAGTCTTGAGTCTGAGTTCGAGTCCCAGTCCCATGTTGAATCTTAGCCAGAGTGCAGCACCAGCTGCTGCGGTTAGGCGAAGCGTTCGAGTGGAACAGAGGATGCGGAGCAGCGCATGAAATTCTTATATTAAAATTACTATTTTTATGAGTGCAACATTGTGTTGCATGATTACCCTGCAGTTGTGGCTAAATAGGGTAGCACTGTGTGCATCAAATATGCAAATATTATTGCATTTTTATATTTAGAGCAAACTACTTACGAGTGTTCAACGATACTCGATAATAACGATAGCTGATAGCTTTAGCTTTTGATTATAGAATAGCTTTTTTTGATTTGCACATTTGAACCAAGTTAAGTGCAAGTTTGATTAAAACTGTGCTAAGTCTAAGAACTATCTTGACAGAAATGTTATAAGCTAATTAACTTTTGCAAGCTCTTCAATAGTTTATAGTTAGTACAGTTAATTGTCAAGTTATATCAAGCTTTTGTAGAGGGTATTAGATTAGTTAAGCATGCAAATTTGCAATACACACGCTTGAACTAGTTGATCATTATAATAATTATAATTTGAGCTGCGCTAGTTGCTAATGAGTGCTGCAGTTGCAACAACAGAAACAGCAAAAACAACAACAACAACAAAAAATTTACCAGGCATCTAATGAGCTGTGCAAAGTCAGAGCCAGCTTCAAAGCCAGCGACAAATCCATGAGATACCCAAACGCTCATTACTCTAACCAGCAGTAGAGAGACAGAGAGCGGAGGGGAGAGAGACAAAGAAAGCACGCGCTGAAAGCAAATACAGCGCCAAAAGTTCAAGTTGCGTGCAGCTGAGGCAAAGTAGTTGCAACACAAAAAAAAAAAACAAAAGGGGTTAAGACCTGATTTGCGTATGGCTGGCAACGAAGGGTCTTCGCTGAAAGGCAGGGCATTGTTTTCAGCAAAGAAAAAAAAAGAAAGGCGCTGGCTGTTTTTTAACTTGAGACTTTTAAGACAGAAATAGAGAGAGAGCGAGAGAGAGAGAGAGAGAGGGGGAGAGAGTGCGAAACAAGAGCGAGAGTGAGCAGTCGCAAAGTGAAAGGCTTTGTAATGTCATTTGTCTGTTAATCATGTTGTCGTCTATAAGTTTTTGCAAAGTTTTTGCATAATGCGCTCGTGCCCAAGACAAATGAAAGAACTTGTTGAGCCCGAAAGAAAAACACACACACACACAAAAAATACAAAGGCGGAATGTGAGTGAGAGGGAGTGAGAGGGAGGGGCAGGGGCAGGAAGAGAGAGAAATGGACACCGTCACAGGCTCCACACTTTTCTGTTTATGCCGTGTGCGTGACGCATTCAAGTTTAATGGGCTTCCATTGTTGTTGGCGTTGATTGTGATGTTGTTATTATTATTATTACGAGTATTGTTGGCCGCAAACGCGGCTTAGGCTGACCAGAACGCTGTTGTGGCAACTTGTGGCAAGTAGTGGCAGGCAAGCCAACGACAACATCAACCATCGCCATTGCCATTTATTTACTTAGCTCAGCTCTAACCAAAGTCACTCAAATGGATACTTTGCGGTCAAATTCTGTCTAGCGTCCTTTAATGCTGCCCCATTCCCCCTTTCCTCTTCAGGCTCTTCCTGTTTACGCACTAAGTTGCCTGTTTGCCGCTGTCTTCCGGCTTGTTTCGTTTTCGTTGGCAGCGTCAACATTTTGTGAAAATTGATTTCTACTTTCAAGGTACCGACAAACCACTCGGCATTTTCTCAAGTGCAGCGTTCTTCCAAATTGAAGTCACGACAGTTTCCAATTTTTTGGTCAAAGTTGTATAGCATGCGCTTTGAGCTGCTTTTGATTAGAGCCACTTTTCAGTTACACTTCATACTCTTTGGCAAATGTAACACAAGTATTAAGTGAAGTTGGAAGAAATATAATACTTTATGCAACGTGTTCCTAATAGAAACTTCCCATATCAAGCAACTGTAATCAAATTATTTTTAAGCTTATAGATTAAGTGAAAGCTCAAAGCTCCACACAACTCTCTCGCTCTAACCTGTACTTCTACAAAGCTTTTAATAACATTTTTATTTTATTTATATCATTCAATATCTACCCAGAACTTATAATCGCATTCAGAATAATATCAAGCAGCTGTAACTAAGTTATTTTTCAAGCTTATAGTTTAAGTGAAAGCTCAAAGCTCCACACAACTCTCTCGCTTTAATCACTAAAGTTCTTATTGCCTTATTGCTCTAGAGAACTCGCGAAAACTTCCGCAAAGCGTTCAATAAAAATTTCATTTTTATCAGTTTACTAACAACATCTGTAGCTTCTACTACGTGATTTTGTTTATGTTTTTAGCATAATCAACTTACTGTTTTCAAGTATTTTGAACTGTATATATTAAGTGTGCAATATTCTGCTACATCATCTTCATCTTCATATTACTTCAACTCCAATTTAAGTCTTATCCAACTTGCCATTTCCTTAAGCGTCATCGCTGGCCAGTCACTTTGCCATTTACTCTAACCACTCTTCTCGACTTACGAGCGTTTCCTCTTATGAACTCTCGCTCTCGCTCTGGCTCTGGCTCAGTCTACACTCTATTCAGGCTAAGCAGCTTAGTAAATTTATTTGCACATACGCACACGCATAGTCATTCACATAAATAAACAACTCGGAATGGCAACAAAGGCAGCTGGCAGCAGAATAGAAATAAAATAATGGACCTGCATAGTGAACACGTCGACGTATAGCCAAATGAAAATGTCGCCCATTGCCTACAAGAGTTTATTATGCAAGTGTTGCCCTAACCCCACCTTAGACCAGCCCCCCCTCCAACTCCAACTCCAACTGTAGTCCAGTGATTGTGGGCTCCCCATATTGTAAATAATACAGCATAATGCCCAACCTGCCAACTGTAACCGGCCATCCAACTTGGCCTGATTGTCAAGGGACGCACCGCGCGTACACTTCAATTACGACTGCCAGCACCAAGTACCAAATACCAAGTGAACAAGTACAAAGTAACTGGCATCAAGACGAAGACAAAGACGTAGACGAAGACGTAGACGTAAACGTAAACGTAAACGAAGACCAAGAACAAGACGATGACAACGTTGTAGCAGACGACTTTGCAAACGCCGCCTTTGGCGCAGCGCAGTCTTCAATCTTCAGGGACTGGTTCTACAACTACTTAATTTTGTCGTGGCCATAACACTGGCCAATGGGCAATGGGCATTGGGCAATGTAGAATGTACAATGGGCACTGCGCACTCAGCTGCCTCAGTGCGTTCTCTGCGCATTTTTATGCTTTCTTGAGTTCTGTTTATTCTGCCTTTATGCCCTGTACTCATCGAATGCTTAGCAAGGGTATGAAGGGTACATGAAAAGAATACTTAATATGGTTAATACGGTTAAGAAAACAGAAAAAACACAATTATTGTAATAGTATAAAGTATTCATATTGTTAATGAGTTTCAACAGAGAGAGGTAGAGCGACATTAAGTCATGACTTTTTTTTCGTCTAGTTCGCATTTAGACGATGATTTAACGACATGACTCTTTCGTTAAGTTCTCACTTGTTGGACGGGATTTAGACGATGATGTTTATCCCATGAAGTTCATTCGTTGAGTTGGTGTTTGTGAAGAAGAGGTGAAGAGGGGTCGCCTGCTTCGCTACACTTTTTTCCCATAAACCAGAACTTGACGAAAAACGCCATGAGATAAACGTCAGCGTCTAAATGCGGACTTGGAAAGACTAAAAATGTCATGACGCTACACCTATTCCATAGAAGCACGCACGGCATGAGATAACGGCATGAGGTTAAATCATCGTTTATCTCATGATGTTTTCCGTTGAAGTCTCGCTTAAAGGAAAGAGGTGAAGTGGATCAGGTAACTTCTTTACATCTCTTCCCCACAAAAAAGAACTTAACGAAGAAACGTCATCGTATAAAAATGCACTAAGTCCGCATTTAGAGGAAGACGTTTATCTCATGACTTATTTCTTTATGTTCTCGTTTGTGCGAAAGAGTTGAAGCGGAGCAGGCAACCCCTCTTTCCAAAAAACATGAACTTAACGAAAAAGCGTCATGAGATAAACATTATCGTCTAAATACGGAATACATTTAAAATGTTGCGTATCAAGCTTATTTCAAGCTTTGTGATAAAGATACAGAAAAGCTATTTATTGACTTAAATTAAAATCTTCATTCAAATCTTATTTCTCAGGAATCAAAACCCTAATCCGGCACAATTATTGATTTAAAATCTTAGTCAATGACTAGAGGGTATCTGCTAGTCGCTTACGCTTAACATTTCAACGCTTACTGGTTCTGTTTGTATGTTTTGTCCACTTGCCGGCCCTCATAATTTGCGCTTTGTTTTATTGCACGAGTTGCATGCTGTTTAATTCGCGGGCCCACAGCTTCAGTCTCATTGTTGAGTGCCACACACACACACACACACACACACAGAGATACATACATATATAAATATACATATACAGACATAAGCAACCTAAGTTCTTTTTGTTAAAATGTGAGTCACGTTTAAAGTTTTGCGTTCTGTGCTCAGCATTGGGACCTTAAATGGTTCTGCTTTACTTGTAGCATCTTCCTTGCAAGTCTCGAGGCCCCATTTATAGCACTAATTGTGCACATTTTGTTGCGCTTGTTATTTCTAAATGCGCACGACTTTCTTGTCTTTGTTTTTTTGTTATATTGTTGTCTTGTTTTTGTGGCTTGAGCTAAATATATCATCTCGCGCCAAACTTATGTACAAGCATCTCAACAGTTTTGGCATCTGTTTAGCGACATTATTGTTTTTGGACAACAGCCAACAACCAATTGCCATTTTATCATTATTATCTCGTTTAAGCATAAATCCTATTAGGTCAGCAGGATTAGCTTACCAATGCAGCAGCACTTTACTCAATTGCCTTGAATAATTATATAAAAAATCATAACCATATTCATTATTATAAAAGCATTTTTTACGCTTTACTTTGGAAAGAATGTTTGTAAGAAAACTTTGGGTATTTTCAGTATATTTGTTTTTAAAAATTCATTGCAAATTTCTTCAAAGATAGAAAAGCTTTAATTTTTTGTGATATTTTCAAATCTTAAGACAAAAGAAGACTTAAGACATTAGAAGAAAGAGCTAAAGTAGAGAAGGTTTTTAAGAATTGTCGAAATTGCAGAATTCTGAAGCAAGACTTTTCGAAAATGATTCAGGTGATGATCAATCAAAGTTAATCTATAGAAAGTTAATTTGTATTTGTATTTAGTCATAAATTTATATCAGATTTAATCTTAACACCCTTTTTAGAGTATCTGCATGTACATCATTATCAATATTTATATATTGTCTGTAATGCGGCGCATGTGTGATATTTTAAATGCCAATATCATGTAATATTTATGTGTTATATGTGCATATTTGCGCTGATTGCGCCCTGCGGCGGATGTGTAAGCGTCGGCCTGACACACACACACACACACACACACACAGAGAGAGACATACACATGCAAACAACAACCGCTTCCGGCTATTTATTCTGCACTAACACCGGCAAACAGACAAACGCTTGCAGATTGCCGTGCCTGGCACTCAAAATCAATGGCGTTTGTTCCAACAAAACTAAATAAAAACACAGCCACAAAACAATGGTTAACTTTTATTTTTATTTTTTTTTGTTAGTTAGTTGGCTATCATGAAAATACCAACTTACTGAAAGCCAAAAATTCATATGAATTTGATATTTAAAGCGTTTTATTTTATCGACATTTTGTTGTTTTTTTTGTTGGTTTTTCTTGGTGCAAGTTGTTGCTGTTGTTTGTGTATTAAATATCTATAAATATGAACAGGACTATATATCTGCATGCTGTACAATATAAGTATATATATGTTATGTGTGTGTTGAAATGTGCGTTACGTATTTATATAGACATTAACATTTATCATTGATGGAGGGCTGCTTAACATATCGTGTGGTACATTGGACGCTGTTATGGACAACGCAGCCGCAGACGCTGCCGCAGTGGCAGTAGCAGTGGCAGCCACAGTGGCAGTGGCAGTGGCAGCGGCAGTGGCGATAAATAAAGATTAAAATCTCTAAAATGTGCACAAAAGTGGCTGGCACTTCATTTCAATTTATGTATTTATATTTTATATATATATGTACATATATATAAAGTCCAGTCTGGTAATACAAACACACACACACACACACACACACACACACACATTCACATACGCTGCAGCGCGTTGGAGCAAAGGATAAATCAAAAAACATTGCATACTTTTTTGTGCAGCATGTTTGGGCTCCACACACACACACACACGCACACATACACAATAAGCGCAGCGCCATGTTTCAATTGCAAATAATTTAAGCCAGCAAGTCGTCGGCTGGTTTAAAAATAAATTTTAAAGAACCAAAAAAAGTAGGTAAATAAATATAAATAAAATTCCAAAAATGAGTTGGCCCCGCTCTGTGACATTGTGTATACGCACCGTGGTGTGTATGTGCATGTATGTGTGAATTAAAAATTCACAGCGTGAGTTGTGATTTTTTTTTTGTATTTTCATTTTTATGTCGCATTCAGTTTTGGCACGCATTTTCTTTACTTTCTTTTTATGGCCATTAAATCAAAGTACAAATAAAAGAAAATAAATAAAAAGAAGTTGTATAACCTTGGCAATAGGGCGGGGTGCGGGCGGGGGGTTTGTTGGGCTGCTGAGCCTTTGGTTTTGGGCCAAATGAAATGCTGAAATGTTGTCATAAAAATGCGAAAATTCGTAAAGTGCACTTTATGCGGCACGCTTGACACGCGCGCACCCCACAACAATTTTCAATGAAAAGTGTATTGACGAGCTGTGATGTAGCACAGTGTAAAGTTGAGTTAAGTTAAGTTGTAAAACAAAATATATATGCATATATATAGTGATAATTGCACTGGGAAACCGCTATGCTAGATAATTATGCAAATGCGTGTTATTTTCAAAAGAGTTTGAAATTAAGTTGACCAAAAATATATAGATTTTGTGTAAAGCTGCAACAGCAACAGCAACAGCAACTGCAACTGCTGCTGTTGACGTTGCATGTTGTTCAATTTATAATACATATTGTAACCACTTGCAATGCGGCCAATGTCCATTTAATTACATTTTAATATTTGAAACAAACAGAAAAATTGCAATAACGCCATAATCACATGTGTGTCTGTGTGTGCGTGTTTGAATATAAGCCAGCACACAATTCGATCTAATTGGTTGCCACAAACTGTCGTAACCATGCTGCAGTTGCAATTCTATACAGCCTGCTAAGGACGACAATCAAACACACATATATATTTATATATATATATATATATATGTATATATTTGATGATAAATATACGCATAACATTTTCAAAATGCATAATAAAATGCGAAAATGCAATAAACAAATGCTCACACACACACACACATACACATTTATAAAATGCTAAACATTTCAGTTGCAGGATCAAAGGGGCGCTCGTTTGGCTACTGTTGCCACCAACAGTTGCATTAATTAGTTGTGCCACCCATTTTGGGCTGTGGCAGGTTGGAGTAGTGGGTGGGGGAGCTGTATGTTGCGTGTTGAAACTATTTCATATGCAAATGTAAATTTAATGAGTCGTTGAAACTGCTGTCCCCATGCTGGGGTGTTAATTTTGTGTGTATGTGTGTGTGCGTGTGTGTGTTGTTGTGCGTGTGTGTGCGCATATTTGACGTCAAATATTTTGTTAATTTTTAATTTTAATTGAAGTCGCTTGTTTGTAATTTTTGCATAATTGTGCGTGGGCGTGGCCTGACCTCACTTTACTGACAGTCAGCAATTAAATTATAATATTTATTGGATGCTCCGTCTATAACATATATTTATATATATATATATATATATATATATATATGTTACATTTTTTTATAGCAAAGGCAAAGTATGGCTTTAATGAAGCGCATGCAATTTAAATTCACATTTTATTGTGCATAAATAAATGTAATTATGTATGCAAAATTAAATAAATGTATATTCGCTTTAAATATAATTAAATTCCTCAAATTGACTTCTGTTTTTTTGTTTGGTGAGTTTTTGCTGATTAATTCTCAAAGTGACTAGCAAATGTAATTGTAATTGTAATTGTAATTGCAATTGCATGCACTACTCTAACAAAAATACCCTTACTCTCATTTTTTTGGCTGCTGCTAAAATTGAATTTAGTGGGCGTCTTTCAAAGTACAGCATGCTGACCAACATGCTGACCAGTTGATTGCATAGCTCTTAAATTGTAAATGTTACAGCGGCTTTTCGTGCACTTTGTTGCCAGTTTATACCCTGTAGAGACAAAAGGGGTATAATGTTTTCCCAAATCTAGTATGTAAGTAATGAGTTCTAAAAGCATAAAATCTTTATTTCCACAATTTTGCTTGCAAAAATGCATTTTTGTCAAACTCTACAATATTTTACAGAGTATTTCATTGTTGCTTAGAGCACGCTTACATGTTTGTGCTAGCCTTGTACAAATTTAATTAAATTCTTCAGCTCTTTGAGCCGCAGGATCGCACTTGACGCATAATTTGTCTACCAGTTGAGTGTTTTTTGTGCTCTGTATATGTTGCAGCAATTCCATTTACGAGTTGCTTTCGGGCAAACAGAAGTGTTGCATGCTGCAGGCAGTGTGTCTGTCTCTGTTTCTATATATGTGTGTACCACACCAAAGAATATAAATTGTTGTGCAAGTTTATCTCACGAGTGCAGCAAAGAGAAACAATCACTCCTGTTTGCGCTCACCCACACAGAACAGAACAGAAAAAAACAAAAACAAAAAAAAAAACAAAACCATAAAAATAAATAAAACACAAAATGGCTGCCACAGTGCATCCTTTTTGTATGCGTATGACAAAAGTATGAAAAACTAAAAAATACATATAGTTCTATATACATGTGTAATTCGAATTGCGTGTGTGTGTGTGTGTGTGTGTGTGTGTGTGTGGCGTGTGACAGTGAGTGATACAAATTATGAGCTCTTTGGGGAATTCAATTGCGTCATTTAATGTGTCTACACTTGTACTAAATACAATATATATCCTGGAATTCAAAAAGAGACGTGTGTTGGATAGCAAGGACTACAAGAACAAGAGAACATATGTGACGCATTTTTGATCTCAGAAAACTAATTATACTTTGTGATAGGCATGTCTGGAACAGTCTTTTCTAAGGCTAAATGTTTTAAAATGTTTTGGATTTTTAATAATTTCTTTAAAAAACAAGTATAAACGTTGTAGTCGGATTTTCCCGACTGCGATCTACTCTGTTTTCTGTACGTTTAATAAATTAAATTTTTTTAAAGACTATAATTAGTCTTATAAACAGTACTTAAACTTAGGTAAAATCAATTTGGCTGAGTTATCTTGAAAAACAAAAAAGTTTTTCATCCAAAAGCTTATTTTTCAACCGATCGTTCCTATTTTTTTTTTTATTTGGAAAACAGAGTATAATTATGGTTATTCTTACTTATATATCTTCATTATCAACATGAAAACTTATCTAGATAAACACTTTACAATCTAAAGCTTACTTCTTGAATTTTAGTTCTTATTTAAAAACTATAATAAAGTAGGTATGTAAAATTCGTCTAAATTTTCTATTTATTTATTTAGTAGTTTTTATAAAAATTGTAATTTTATACAAAAAAAAAAAAAAAACGAGTGTGTTAATATAAATATGTGTGTGTTTTTTTTTGCTAAACACACATTTATTATAATTATTTCATGCATATTTATGAGGGCAGCAATAATAAATATTTATCTAAACTTACCTTTTTGGTTGCTCTAATATGAAAATAGCCTTTTTCTTGTGAATAGTTTTGTTGTTGTTGCTGTGTTCTACTGCAGCGTGTTGTACATTATTAATGTGATTTTAAGTAATTTACTGCAAAGACAAGAAAAATAAATAAAAAGCGTTAAAAATATGCAAAATGGTCGCTGAAAAAAAAAAGTTGACATAAGTATAAATAACGTATAACATTTGAGATTCTCTGTAGAGAAGAATGTAGATTAAGGCAACCCATTAACATTTCAAATGAGCGCCAACAAAAAAGTTCACAGCGACTTTTCAACTTTTGCCACTTTTAAGCTAGAAGTGGTTACATGTGAGTGTGTTTGTGTGTAAGTGTGTGTGTGTGTGGTTACATATGTGCAAGTGTTGGTTTTATTATAGCACTAATTATGTCATACATATGCAAAAGTGGCAAACAAGGCGTCACCGCAAAGTCGTCTCCCTTTGCTATCAAGTGTGTATACATGACACGCTCGTGTAAGCCACTTAAATTTTAACGCATACCTAATGTCTATTCATGAGAGTACGTATACGCCCCCCCACCCCCCACTCCTGTATCTGTTTTTGTATTTGTGTATGTGTGTATTTCTCTGTGTGTGTGTGCATGCGTTTAATTTAATTAAGCTCCATGCTACTTAGCATTGCATGGCCATGCATCTGTAAAAACCATTTGCAAGTCAAGTGCGTGTGCTGCATCAAAAAGGGGCAACACAACACTGAAGGCTGCAACATGAGCTGAGCTAAGCTAAGCTCAACTGAGTTGAGTTGAGTTGAAATGAGACAAGATACATTAAGGATGCCACTTGCATTTTGCCACATTTGCAAAAAGCTGGCTATGTTTTGTAGAAGCTTTAAGCAAACAAAAAAAAAGGATTCAAGAATTTAAAAACATTTGAGAAATCATTCTGGTTTCTAATTACATTTAATATGCCCATTTAGTTGCTTAAATGACTTTCAGTTTAGATTATAATCCTCTTGTTTTATTTCAATTCAGTGGTTTTAAATGATTTGCTTTTCCCTTGAAACTAATTTTAACAACACATTTGTGCATTGGAAATTCTAATTTTAATAAACATCTGTCGAAAGTTTCATTGAATATGAAACACGCGTTTGTTTAACTAAAAAAAAGTGAAAACTAATTTTAGTTTTGTCAACTTATTCATATAAATATTAAAAAAAAAACTAATTAAAATCAAAATTGTCAGACATTATATATTAAATGAATAAACCATCAAAAGTTATATCTTTTTGTTAAATTCAATATGAATCTAAGCTCGTTTATTTAGTATTTTTGATATTTTCAAGCTTTGCTTTTCTAATTCAATTCAACAAATCTTCAAAACAAAAAGAATATAAAACTAAATCAATTCTAAGAATAGCCTTAAAATAAATAACAAATTTATCTCTAGCAAGTGCAAAAAAGAGGTCAGGCTTTGTAATTTTAGTTGTTTGTTGTTTGGGAACCCAATTAAGTACTGCCAACTGCATCAATTTAAATATTTTTTGGCCCAAGTCATAAATATGAAATCAGCAAATGTTTTTGTTTACTTTGCTATGTACATACAAATTGAAATTGGTCAGCCTTTGTCAAGTACTTTCTCCCTGTCTTCTTGTTTTCGTATTTATTTGTACAGAAGAAAAAAATGTCTAATTGCTTGCCACATGTAAATTTGCAGTTATTCAGTCAAATATTCAAAACCTGCAATTTGCTTTGTATGTTATGTGCAAATATTGCTTAAGCAGCTGAGAAGTGTCCTTTCGATAAAAAGTGTAAGAAATATTATTGTTTTCGGATTGTAACCAATTAAAATAACTTTTATACGTATGTTTGTGCATATAAAAATACTTTATCAAACTCTTTTTGTTAAATATTTTTGAAAAAAAAAGAAAAAAGAGTATATTGGGCTTATGAAATGTCCGTCTGTCCGTATGAACGCAGTTTTTTCCACAGTTTTGAAGCTAGAACCAAACTTGGTATACATGTTGATATATACCATAGGCAGACAAAGTTGCAAGAAGAGTATATCGCAGTCGGTTGCATCCGACTGCAAAGTTCTTACTTGTTTTTATATTTGATTGCGTTCTTCGTTTTTTGTGCGAAATTATATTTTTAGAATATTTGAAGCTTTCGATACAATCGATTGAAGCTAGGCCCTTTGACTCTGCTGTCATTAAGATATTATACTGTATTACTTTATTGAAATAAGAACATGAGAAACATATCATATGACATTAGATTCATTTGTTTTCTGCAAAATATTTTCTTTTTGTGATTCTGACTCTTTAGAAACCAAAGTAGTGGCACATGCATGTATGCTAGTTTGTTGCCACATCATGTTGCATGTTTACTTTAAATTAGAGTGTATAAAACTAGATTTTGCATAAGTTGGCTGCCAAACATTACATCAAATTCCAGCTTTAAAAGACATTTGCTTATTTCTAGTAATTAAATAGACTGGCATATATAACAGTTTTACATATGAACATACAGACAGGCGTTTACAAAAAGACAAGTTATTAAATATATATGCAGACATGTACATACATGTACATGTGCAATATATTCACATATACATATATAAGTACATGCTTAAGTATGTATTTGTGTGCTGTGCTCATATGGTCTGAAAACCGCAGTCCATTGCTGCTGTTTGCTGCCTTTTGTTGCCACATTATGTTGCTGCTGCACTCGAATCCAGCGAAGCATGCAGTTGCACTACCCCACTTCTCACATCCCCCCAACTGTCTGTCTGTCTGTCTGTCTTTCTGTCTAGCTGTCTGTTCTGTCAGCTCCCTTTACATGCATTTTCATATTGAAAATCACTCAAGTGGCAGACCGACAACAACAGCCGCGTGTTTTGTGTGGCAATTTTGGGTTCTTTAGCGCGGTGCTGGCAAAAAAAAAGAAGGAAATAATAAAAAAGGAAAAACAAAAGCAGCTTCATGTTAATTTTAATTTTAATAAATGCACAGTAGAGCCACATAATGAGCGCTGTTTAGCTGCAAATCTCAATGGATGTTAATAAAAGTCGGCATGCATAATTTCTATAGCTACAACAGACATATTTCAAACTCGACTTGTTTTTTTGAGATACAAAGCAAATGGCGTAGAGTGTAGCTGTTGATGCTTGCCGAGTCACATTATTTGTTAGACGACTTGATCTAAATATAATAAAATATTATGAAATTTTCTTAATGTTTTTCAAAATATTTCAATTAAACTTGCTCTTCATAAATTGACTTATTTTGAACAGTTTCTAAACCCTATTTCATAAAGCTGCCATGGAAACAATAGCTGAAAAATGAAGTTGTAAGAAAATTGTATTCTTGTTTTCTAAATTTCTTGATGCTTAATTTTTGCTAGTTTTTCGTATGAATTTATATTTTGTTTATCTAGTTGTACTGCGTGCTTTTTTATTAGCATCTCTGCAAGGGTATTAAATCTTCGAAATTGTAATATTTTTCATCGCTTTTTTTTTATACATTTATAACGAAATGTGCAAATGTGTTGCCAGGCGCATCCAACAGATGCACAGATTCTCTACATGCCCGCCTACAACATATACAATTTACAATTTTTTACATGTGTGTAAGCATGTGTATGCGTGTGTGTGTGTGTATATGTGTGTATATATTCTATGACTGCACGCGCCCTGCATTTGTACATAATTTCATTGCTGCCGGGTTCTTTTTTGTTGCGTATTTATGCGCCAACAGCAGAAGCAACAACAGCAGCAGTAGAGGCAGCAGCAGCAGCAGCAGCAGCAGCAGCAGCAGCAGCAGCAGCAGCAACAGCAGCAGCAGCAGCAGCAGCAGCAGCAGCATTACCAGCAGCACCACCAGCAGCACCACCAAGCAACCCACTGAGCTGCAGCCATTGCTTTCAAGCACATTGCTTTGTTTTTAGTTTAGTTGCTAATTTATTTGAGTATATGCATTTGGGTTTGTCTGCATTCATGCAACTTGTGCTTTTGTGTGTGTGCGTGTGTGTATATGTGTGTGTTCCCTATTCGCTTTTGTGTGGCATTTTAGCATTCCCCCGTTTTTTTTTTTTTTTGGGGTAACATGCTTAAGCGCATCTGGCGGATGCATAAGCCCAACACCCCCCGCCCCCCCACCCAGGCCACATTCACTTCTTTCTCTTTTAGCTACTTTTATTTACTTCTAGTGTCCTGTGTTCTGTCTGTGTGCTATATGCTTGAATATTTATAAACTGCACAAATTTTGTAATTATATATGTACGTATGAGTATTTCACAGTCTGTGCTTTGAAGCTGTATCTGTATCTGTAGCTCTAACTGTATCTGTATCTACATTTGCAGCTGTATCTATATCAGTATCTGTAGCTCTAGCTGTATCTGTATCTGTAGCTGTATCTGCATCTGTTTTGGGCAAATGTATCTTTTACATATGCATAATTTTCGCTTGGCTGCCTTTTGGCTTATACAGTGCTAACAATGCTAATGAAAGAATACAAAATACAAATACTTTGGCTTTGTATTTGCTTTGGGCCATTCTTTGGCTTTTAACTTTAAGCGACGCTTTCTAAGCACTTTGAATTGAAGTAGGTGTTTTTGTTGTTGCTGTTTTTTTTTTTGCTGTTTTTGCTGTTGTTCTAGTTGTTTTTCATTTTTCTTTTTTGTGTTATTGTTGCTGCTGTTGCGGCTTCGATTTCCCATTATGGGAAACTTGTTTTTTGTTGGCTTTCGGTTTTGCATTTCTTTTCTAATCAAGTTGGCAACCACAGACGTCGGGCGCATTGAACCGGGAAGAAGCAGCTATATGCATTCTTTTTGCCCTTGTTGTTGTTATTGTTAATTTTGCTGTTGTTGTTAATGTTGCCATAATTGTTGTTATTGTTGCTGTGCAGCGTGTTAATTACCCTTTGTACGGCTCATACGCTTCGGCTTTGGCTTCGGCGGCAACTCAGCAAGTCAGCAAGCTACTCGCATGCATATAAGGCCAAGTTACTTATCCAAGTTAACGGTAAAGTTGGCGCTGCCACAAGAATTTTTGTGGCAAGTATATAAATCATTTTTCATTAGCTCACGCATGAGCTCAGCTCAGCATAAAGCATTTCTTAGCTGATTTTTGGCACAGGTCTGACATTTAAGCCAAAAATTCTTTTGGCCTGCTGTTTATGTCGTTGCTTTGCTTTATGCTTTGCATGTTCAGCTTTAATTGAAATATATGGCTGACCTCAAAAAAGAAAGCAAAGTAAGTTGGCAAGGTGAGCTGGACAAAAGCACGCAAAGCTAAGGATCGCGTTTCTATATTCACTTAAAAAGCAAAGTTTTCTTTTTTTTTTTTGTATGCAACAAACTGTTCACTTGACCTTTGTACCTGTACTTACATACTTTATGTAGCCATAGAAGGTATAACAAAAGCAAAGTTCTGCGCATTGAACCTTGAAAGATTGTATTTTATCTTAACCTACTTGCGCAAAAAGAAAAAAAAGCAAAAAAATAAAACGTGAAACGTTGAAAATAAAATAAGAAATTGGCAACAAAATAAAAACTTTTTCGTTTACTTCTTTTTCTGCCTTAATTCCCTGTCCTTTACGCTTTTTTTTTGTATTTTTTTTTTTGTAATCAACAACGTTGGCACATAAATACTTGCCTGGCCGATTCAATAGCAGACCAAAAGTAAGTGAAAGGTTCAAATTTTCAATACCCAACTGAAAAATACCCTAACCGAGTTCGATATACTATCGTTAGCATATATAAATCATGACTTTTATGCCGTCTAACTTATATACCCGTTGTCATCTTTGGCTAGGTATAAAAAAAAACTCGCGAACGCTGCGTACTCATTATGTAAAAAAGCAACAACAACAATGCGCTGGGCAGCTGACGCGGAAATTTGCAAGAGCTTTAAATTAACAGCAATTGTTGAAAGAGCGGTAGCGGAATGTTGTGGCAATGGGGGGTGGGGGAGGGGAAATGTGCGAAAGGGAGCGGGGGGCAGATGAAGGCATTTCTTGTGCGATGTCAGCTGTCATCGTCTGGACTTCATTTTATGTGCCGACAATTTCTCATTATAAAAATTACGGCGCCAGCATCAGGCAGGACAACAAACAAGGACTTCAATTGCTATGCGTTAATGGACAAGAGGCAGGCTGGCAGGATAGTAAGGGGGCTGCTTCGGTGGGTGGTTGGTGGGCTACTGCAGACAACGGTATGACAAACAGGTCTCTGCATAAATGTCAACTGTCATGCTTGGGAAATTTGTTTTCTGTTTTCACAAAACTGTCAAGCAATTTATTGTCAGCTGCAGCTTGCAGAAATGAAAAACACTGTTCTCAAATTATTTACTTTAAATGAGAAAGTTTTCAAGTTGTTTCGGCTTAAGCCAAGCTCATTAGCGCCCTCTAGCGGCCACCATTCATGTCACTTCGTCAACTTGGCGACATTTTGGCTAGCATATTTGCTAAGAACGCAGTGGCGTGCACGGCGTGTAGAATGGGGGTGCAAGCTGGGGCAACCAAATATTATATTAGCTTGTTATTCTCTCATCTAACTTGTTTTTTTTTTATAATAGGGCCTGGTTCGGTTTCCACTTTCGTCGAAATTTTATGAAAGTGAAATTCCTTTCAATGTTTAAAATTTCCTTAATGCACTCCAGCTAGTTAATTGAATCCTTTTACAAGCGCAACTTTATTCAATTCTTAATAAAATTCAAATGAGTTTAATCCGCAAAGTGCTGTCAAAAGTGTAAATGGGCACATTTGATAAAATTTCCCTTTAGCACCAACAGGCCTGAAAAGCCTAATTTTTGATTCTGATTGTGTTTAACTGAAATAATAATAGTTTTTGTTTTGTTGCTTTAATTTATTTTTAAGTTTTGCATTATTTTAATCAAGTTAATAATTTGGTTTTTGTTTACTCTTCATTCTCTTCAATTTGAGTGCCAAAATACCCCTTTTGCGCACGCCACTGCCATAGCCATATAAATCATGGTCGCATGTCATTAACTTGCGATAAAGCTGTCATAAACAATGCAACATATAAATTGCGGGGGGCGTGCACTGCAACTATGGGCGGGAGAGCGTGGGAGGGGGTGATGGTTTGTAAGACATAACAATGCCAAGAAATAATGACAAATATGCAAATCAGTTGGAAATGCAACTGAAATTTGCACTTCGTATTGCTTATTTATATCTTATTGTGCTTTTAATGCAAAAGTTTTTTTTATGTGTTATTTATGCGTCAAATTGAAAGCATATTTCGAGCAGTGCTTGGAATTCTCAAGTAGTTAAAGCGATATTATAAAGTTGACTAAAATTGTTGAAAAATCGGTTGTAGCTAACTAAATAAGAACCACATAGCGCTAAAACTGCGAGGGAACCTGGCTTAGTAATAGCTGATTATAGCTCTACTTAAGAAGTCAGCCAAATATCTGGACTTTAACTAATACCTAACTATATTTAAACGTTCTATGTAGTTTGTCGCTTAAACTCTGTATTTTGCCAACTTGTTCGTGACTTTAATAACTTAATTTACAATACAGCTGGATAAAAACAAAAAAAAAACGAAAAAACTATGCAAACTTAGAAGCCAAACTAAAAATTAAAGAGCCATAAAACACAAAATGAGTTGAACATGGCACTTTACAAATTACAACGCTGTAAAAATTACAAACTGCAAACAATTTTTGGAAGCCGAGCTACAACAAATGCAATTTGGCAACAAAAAGAGTAGAGTGAAAAGAGTTTTGATAGACTTGAAAGAGTTTGAAAGAGTTGGAATACATGCAAGTGCTGCACCGTTTGTTGTTGGTTAGATAGAAATCTAGATCGAAAGAATGACGTGACGCACAGGGCTTCAATTACGTGTGGCAAGGAGTCAAGTTTGGGTGCATAATATTGCGGTTTTTGTTGTTTGTGGCTTGTAGTTGGCTGCATTGACATGTAAATGACCTTTAATTGATGGGCTACTGCATTGATTGAGCGCTAGGAGGAGTCGTTTGCCGCGTCATAGAAGGGGCAAGCGGTAACGAGGGAAGTGAGGCAAGTTGAGCAACTTGCCACACACATGGCAATTTACATTTTGCTGCAGTTTGCTACACAAGAGTTTTTAACTGCAATGTCGAGGAGCAGCATTTTGCTATTGGCTCGCCCTCTAGTCTAGCTTTTTAAATATTTACGTGCATGTCGGTGGCTTCATCTGATTGCAACTGCCACTGCCACTGCGAGTGGCACTGCGACTGCGACTCTGGCGTTGCCCTGCCCTGCTTGGATGAGGCAAAAAAGCGCAGCCCGGCAAAATGAAAATTTATAGCAAACACATACTAAAAAGGCCAAAGCCGTTGCTTCCTTCCATCTGCTTCATACAGTAAAACTTTGCTAAAACGCACAGCTAGGTTATTAGAAAACAAGTAAGAATGCTCTAGTCGAGTGTGCCCGACTACGAGACTCCCTGCTCCCAACTAGCATTTCAAGCAGTTCAGCGGCAACGCACGCAAGCAACGTACTTAACTTGTCCAGTGCCTGTCAAACTGTTGTTTCTGCCAGCTGAGACGGGCGTAATAGATTCTTCCATTACTTTGGTGCTGATTTTTAGGATTTGCGGGGGTGCGGGGGCGTGTATCCGAGATTGCCAAGATTGGTGTCTCTAGCTCTTATACTCTCAGAGATCTGTGTGCTCATACGGACAGACGGATAGACCGACATACAGACGGACATGGCTAAATCGACTCGTCTGTTGAAGCTGATGAAGAAAATATATGGTTTATATGGTCGAAATTGCCTCCATCTGCCTGTTACACACATTTGCAGTACTTTATAACTCTATTTTGCCCATTTTGAATAGGAACAGGGAGTAAAAAGTTTTGTTTTAGAAAAAACTTTTTAAAGTAAAAATTAGTTCTGGCATGCAATTGACAAAACAGAAAGTTTATAACATAAAGGAGTTAAATATGCTAAAAAATTAAGGTTGGAGCTCCAAAAAGCTCAGCTCAAAAGAAAGAACGAACCAAATGGAATTGTGAAAGGAAACCAACAAAATCCGGTCAAAAAAGTTCATTATAAAGAAGCTCAACTGTATTGTATGAGCAAGTTAATGGCTTTTTCACGTGTGTTTGACTGTATGAGTGGGTGTGGATGGATGTATGCGTATTGTGTGTGTTTCTATGTGTGTGTGTGGCGCTGTCGCTTCTGCACTTCCGGCACACCGGAAGTTTGCATGTTTCTGTATCATTGCTAAGAATCTAAAGCGCGCTAAAATGAGCGCTTTAAAAAGCTGAAAGCTGCCAGCCAAAGGTTGCGCATTATTGTTGTTTGTTTATTATCTATGCAGTATGGGCTAGTTGCAAAAGTAGGGGAAAAGGGAAATGGGATTGGGAAGTGGGTATATAGGTATAAGCCACCTAACGGTTTGCCGGTTTGCCAGCCACTCTCGCTCCACTTGGCTCAAAGTCGATAACATGTCATTTGAGCGTCGCTAATGTCTTCATTTATTTTTAGTATGCTGCCGCGCCTCGTACTACCAATCTCTGCTCACTCCACTGCTGCTTTGTTTAGCCACTATAATGTAGTTTGGCCCAAATGACCTGCTTGTTTAAGTTTGCTGCTGCTTTTCGCCGTTCTGGGCAACAACAACAACAACAACTGGAACTGGAACTGGCCATAATTGGACACGAGTTTGTGTCTTGTTTACACATGCATTTGATGGCCGCTTTTAACGTGTCAGTTTTGTGTGGCTGTCGCTGCGTTTTGGCCCATTCGATTTGAGGCTAATGTGTAATGTGTGTGGCTGGAAGCTAAAAATCTCTCTACCTCTCTTTCTCTTTCACTCTCTTTCAGCTTTTGCGGTAATTTCGTTATTCTGCACACAACACTATTACTACGTCTAGCTGTTAGCGCTTTTTTGCTTTAGTTTCAGGGCACGCACTTGGCGCATAAACCAAACGATCAACTTCATCAATGTGGCCAACGAAAAAATTTGTTAGTCAAAGCGTCGATTATGCCTAAGCATAAATGGCCAAATGCACGAAAAATAACACACAAAAAGGGAAAACAAAAATATGAAGTGCGCTGTGTGGCAGACAGCGAGCCAAACTTTGTGGCAGCCAATAAAACTTTGCCAAACTGTGTACTAACAATTGTCACGCACACGCACACATACATACGCACTCACACATAGCTAGCAGCTTAGTCCGACCACCCAAAAAAAACCTCCTTGAACATGCAATCCTCTTCAAATGAGCAAATGGACGCACACGCAAAATAAACATTCATATCCACATTCACATTCACATCCACATCCACATTTACTGAACAACGATGGCTATAATGAAGCTTGGCCTTTGAGCGTTTTAATGCCACAAAAGTCCAGCGTCCTGCGTCCTGCTTGCTACGTTTTGTGTCCTGTGTCCTGCGAGTGGCAGTTGAAGAACATTCAATGCTCCTCGACTTGGCTAATTTCTCAATCAACGAAACGAATTTTGCTGCCACCAAAAACGTTCTAATTGCGCTTATGTGTGTGCTTTAGTGTGTGTGTGTGTGTAGTACTTGTGTGTGTGTGTGTGTGTTTGTGTGCCAAGCAGCGAAATGATTCGCGTTTCGCAAGTTATCCAATAGTCCAACTACAACGTATTCATATCAAAGTTATGAATGTTTGCCAACTTCCAAAGACAGTTTGCGTTCACATATTTGGATTTGTTGGTTCTTCAAGTGTTCTGAATTCCACTCTTTCATAAAAGTGTCAAAAAATACTAAGTTAATATTAAAACTGATTTGTATTTCGGAGTCAGTAATAAAATTCAGCCTTATTTCCATTTCTGATAACTTTTCATTTCAAATAAACTTTAGTTTTTAGGTTTCTGATTTCCAAAAGTCGTGCATCGTTCTTTCTTTTTAAACACAAGATCGAATACTTCTCATTCGTCACACTTTATTATTAAACTGATTGGTATTTTGGATTTCATAAATATATTCAGGTCTGTTTCCGTTATTGTGAACTTTTCATATCGAATGAACATGGATTTTAGGTTCCTGTTTTCGAATGAAATAGCAATTCTTCTTCCTTTTTAAAGTTAAGATCTAATACTTTTGATTTCACTGACACAAGTACTTTTTAATCCAAATTTTCCATTGATATTTGGTATTCAAAAGTGTGTTGATCGAAATAGCAAACAGCTCGTATTATTTAAATATGCTTGATTTATAGATTTGGATTTGAATAATTCTATTTTTATTATTTTAAATTTGATTTTTTGTCACAAAGTTATGGAAAGGAATATATTTTCTAGTCGAGCACTCTGAACTGTAGCGAGTGCTTACGGTTAAATGTTGCTATTTATATCGCCGCTTATGAAAAAATCCATAAAAGGTAACTCAGCTCGCATGCAAATAAAGGGTTGCTCTAAGGAAAACTTTAACTCATTTGGCACACACACACAAACACACACATACACACATGCAGTAGGACACACGACACTTGTGTAGGGTGGCAGGATCAAAGTTTAACGGTGCTCCGCAAATGCCACAAAAGATGCGCTGCGCGGTTTGGTGCTGCAACTGTCGGGCACTTAACTCCCACCAAGGCGCTTTCCCACACACACATACATATATATACACACATACTCACATATACATTTATTCATAAAGTAAGCTCCACAATACTACTGACAGTTCAAAAGGGCAACAAAGTACTAAAAATAGTGGAAATTACCGCAGGATATTCAAATTTCCACATAAAGAAGTGGCTTGGTGAGTGGATGCCCCATGCTGTGGCATATGTACTTACTAGTTGGGTGTTGTGTTGCACGTGGCATGCAAGTGTGGAAAGTTACGCCATAATAAACCTCAACTCAAATGCAGGACTGGCAAAAGAAAAGAATGTAGACGCTAGTATATAGTATGTAGCAGTATTAGAGAAACAGAGTAAAAAAAATTACAAAATACTTTTTATCGGGACTGGCAGTTGTTAGCTGCCAGTTGGGCAAGGATACTAAGCAAGGAGCAAGGAGGAGCAGTTAGCAGTTGGCCTTTGGCATTGCGAGCTGAGTTAAGTTTTAGCGAGAGTGGGTGAACGATAAGAATCGAATCCTTTTTGCATTGCATGTTAACACATGCAAATTGAAATGTCTAAATCATGCACAGACCAATACACACACACACACACACACACATATACGTATGCACCCACATAGGTGCAACTGGAGAGTAGCTGGCATAACTCAAATGGCAGTTTAATTGCTGGCCTGCAGGCGTGCAAACTATGCCATTTCGAAAAAGCAATGAAAAGAGAGAGAGAGAGAGAGAGCCAGGGAGGGGAAGAGAGAGGTAGACAGATTAGAGTGTAGAGTGTGTGATTTAAGATTCAAGAGTCTAATGTGCTTTGACATAAAATGTACAAAGCAAAGTGGCAGCCACACACACACACACACACACACACACACACACACACACACACACACACACAGACACACACACACACACACACACACACACACACACACACACACACACACATAACCTGAATTCTTTGAAGCAACATTTTGTGGCATTTGCGGCCTTTACAATCCGCAACCAAACGCATCGAGGCAGAAACTGAGGCTAAGGCAGAGGCCTGTAAAATGCCGCGCAAATTAAATGAAATACTTGCGGCATAAACTACACACACCTTCCAGGCTGACCCATCTGTGGCTGCTCCCCTGTTACCCTCTACTCTCCTCCTTCGCCTATCCACACTGCAGGCATATAATTAATTATTGTCGCAACATCATTTATCAGGCTATGCAAGGACACATTTTCGCTCTCAGACTCTGTGGCATGTTTATTTATCTGGCTGCCTGTCGCACTTGTTGTTGCTGTTGTTGTTGTTTCTGCTTGTTAATGTTGTTGTTGATACTATTAAAGTGTTGTTGTGCAAGTGTCTGTGGCAGATTATGGTCACACTGCGCGACTAAAGCTCGAGCAAACACTTAAATGAGCAGCAGGAGCAGCACAAGAACAGAGCATCGAGTTAACCAACTGACTGATGACTGTCATGTGCGTGTCCTGACATTTTCATGCATTCATTTCTTTACCCCTGCCCCGCCCCTTTTGCCCAACTGTCTGCGTGTGTTTATGGCAATGAAAAATGATTTTTTTAATATACAAGTCCAACAACAACAACTACTATGTGACTGCGCACAGAACTTTAGCCAAGTTAGTTGAAAGTGTCAAATTGGGACTTGAGCTAATCTACAATTCAGTTAATTTGAATATAACTGAGCTCTCTTGACAAAAGACTAGTTAATAATGCTTGTGACTTGAATAAGTTTTATGAGTATTACTCAAAACTAATGATAAACAGTTAAATAAATATTACTCAAAACTAATGATAAATAGTTAAATAATCAAGTCTATAATAGCTGTAATTTGAGTTAAGCTATGAATTCTATATTCGCTTCATAAAGTTTTATCGGTTTGCATAATAAATATCGATTTTAGTAAAGATATTAATAACAATATTCAAAGTTTAAGTTTATGCAGTTCTACTTTTCAAGATAACCTTAAACAGGAAAGAAATGTATGAAGATAATTAGATTTCATTCTAAACCACGTTTTCAAATTGAATGCAATCAACTTTAAATTAAATAATTGAATCAAAAAATTGTTTATTTTTTGAGACTTATATATACAAAAGATTCTAAATTATTGTCAGATTGTTCCTATGATATATAAGATATAGTCGCACAATTATGCCCGTGCAGAGGGTATTCTAATTTTATCACGAAACTGAAGGAGACGTCTCAGGGAAAAAAAATGTGTAAATTCATGATCAGCATTAACAGCCGAGACATGTCCG
This sequence comes from Hirtodrosophila cameraria, assembly GCA_949708635.1. Classification (NCBI taxonomy): domain Eukaryota; kingdom Metazoa; phylum Arthropoda; class Insecta; order Diptera; family Drosophilidae; genus Hirtodrosophila; species Hirtodrosophila cameraria. Next base: position 75,537,839 of record OX453089.1, on the reverse strand, counting down.
TCATGTCCGTCTGTCTGTCTGTTTATATGCTTTTTTCAGGACTTTGTTATAGAGCTATCTTGATGAAACTTGGCACAAATGCTTCTTCTTTCTGCAGGTAGTACCTATAGTTGAATTGGCCAGATCGGACGACTGTAACATATAGCTGCCATAGGAACAATCGGTTGAAAAATTAGTTTTCTTATGCAAATCTTTTCTTCAAGGGTAATTCGGCACGCCGAAGATAACATTTCTTTCTTTTTTTTATCAAACTTAGTTAACAAGTATGGAACATAATACCATTAAATAGAAGGTGAGTTTGGTTGAAATATCTGTTTAAGCATTTTTCAAATTTCCCAATAAAATTATAAAAATAAAAATGTTAAATTTGAGGTTAATAAAGTCATTATACGAATTTCTGTTCAGAATTAATACGTTTAAACAAAGTGACCATATATTTATATTCTGTAAATGACAATATTTATGCTCATGCTGCCATTACAGTATTTTGTTTTGTTTTTAATAACAAACATATAAATATATTTAACTACATATTAGTAACGGTGGCCTTAATCCGCTTTGGTTTATATAATTACATATATTTTTTAATTTAAAATTGGATTTTCAACTTTGTTAATATAGGAAAACGTATTATCTTTAAAGCCACATTATGCAGTTAATTAAAACTATTAAAATTGCATACGCCATTGAAAATGTTGCAACACAATTTATATGAAAATTAATTGATTAAACACAACCAAAGGCGTTTTTGGCAATTAATTTAAAGAATGCGCTGTTAAGCCCATTAACAATAAGAGCAACAACAATAACAACCACAAACAACAGACATAACAACTACAACAACAGCATATACATTAAATATAAATAAAATATAAAAAGCGAGTACTTTCATCTCTTTGCAGTCGACTCGCCATTGAAATAATAATAATGATAATAATGTTGTCTGCCGTGTTGTTGTTGTTGTTGTTGCTGTTGATATTGTTAATAATAATAATTCTTTGGTCGGGTAGCTCTGTTGTCATTTGAGACCAAAAGTGTTTAATTGTTGTTGCATTTATGATCGTGCTGAATGAAAATGTTGCTTAAATGGACATAATTTTACACATGAGGACTATGCAACACGAACATGCAACACATTCGCCATGATGAACAAATTTATCAGCAATTAATTAGTTGGAAATTATTTAAAAACTTCAGAGTAGGCGGACATTAAAATTATAATAAAAACATATCGTGCTCATATTTATGTGTGTGTGTGTTTGTGTTTGTTAAATGATAAATTTGGTATCTTTCATGCAAGCACAGGTGGGCGTTTGTCAGAGCGTAGGGGCGTGGCCTTAATTGTAATTGTTTTGGGCATGTTGACAATTGGCAGACAAGGGCGTCGTTGCTGTTTGGGGCGAAAAGGAGACTCCAAAGTGGGCGGCGTGGCGGGCACAACTAATAGCAATTGAGGCGGCGGCAAAAATCAATTTCAATGTTGACCAAAGCCAGGCATAAATATTTCATAAAAACGAGAAGGAAGTTCAAGACTACAGAGAATGAAAGACAAACAATGTGCAAGTCCTTGCCAGGATAGCCACAGCAGGACAGCCACAACCACAACCGCAGCTACACTCAGACACAAGGGCCGGATGGAGCAGGACGTAGGACACTGGGTGCAGGGTTGCTTGCTGCTGCTGCTGCCAAGTCTCGGCTGTCTCTGCATTTATTATTACAAAAAAAAAAAAGGATAAAAAAAGTATTGCAAGGGCGAAGCAATTGAAAATCAGCGCAAAGTCAAACGAAATGAAAATCCATAAAATCAGATTTCAAATTCGACAAACAGATAACAGAGCAGGACACTTGACGCTGCCGCCTTCTCGCCAGGATAAATATCTGTCAAGTGCGCTCCAACTCACGGCTGTCGTCCTTCATCCTTCATCCTGCAGCCTTGCCGCCATCGCTTTCTTTTGCGCAATTCATTTTCATTTTTGCATTGCATTTCAAGTTGTTTATCGATAAAAAAAAAGAAAATGCAACACAGAAGAAGCCTTCTGGCAGCAGCAACGCCCGTAAATCATTGAGAATTGGGGGCGGACTCCAATTCCCCTACTCATAAATTGTACAATTTAAGTGTGTGTGTATTTTTATACATGTGTATGTGCATGTACGTGTGAGTGTGTGTGATTGTCGTTTTGTGTACTCGATCCCTTTGCATTGCAGGGCGTATAAGTGTTATAATAATAACAATAATAATGGCTTAATGATTGTGTTTGTCATAAGCCGTTCCCCGGCAACAACAACAACAATAACAACAACAATGTTTGCCGTTTTATGAAGTGCCGCAGGTCAGCTCAAAGCGTTCCAACGGATTTGTCAACACTCTTTTTTAGCCAGGGAATTCGGCATTAGCTGTGGCTTTCACATAATATACATGCTGACACTTGCTCAAAATAAAAATGTATTATGGCAAAAGAAGAAGCTTTATAAAAAATAAAATTGCTCAGAGCGAGAATCGTATCATAAGCTTTTAGCTTACAGTAAGCTTTGTTTGTGTGCGCTCAAAGCTTACAAGTGCTTTGAAAGTTATTTTGACAGTGGATTAATCTTTAAAATTTGTATTTGTTTTGTTTTTAGAATGACGGCAGATACTTTATGAAATATACAATTGGCAAGAGCGTTTAGAAATAGCAGAAAAATGAACTTTTAGATTAAAGTAAGCTTTTATAGCATTCAAATATTTCTAAAAAGAGTTTTGAATCTCATTGAAATCTGTAAGTAAATTTAAAAATTTAAGTGGAGCTGTCTGTATGGAACTGGGAGCTTTAATGTGCTTTAAAAGCTTGTTGAAATTACATTCGTCACAAGCTCACTTAACAATGTTTTTTACACAATAAAATTAATCAATGTATTGAAGTTATAATGATTTTCTCAAATCTATTTATATATATGCAAACATTCAATGTTTCCTGTTTTTTTTTGTTGTTGTTTCTCTTCTAGATACTTATGTGTTTCTGAATTTATATACATAATATGTATTTTGTAGATATTTGGTTGTTTGCCATTTCTTGTATTGCCTTGTTGTTTATTGGGCTGGTTTTGTTGCTGCCCCCATTTTCACAGTGTTTATTTGCGTGCGGAAATGAACAGATGAAGGCACACAAATGCCAAGCATAAAAACGCAATTACGCCCACTTCCGCATCCCAGCTCACAAGGAGAACGAGAACGAGAGGCGGCTGAAGGCTATACACAAATCTTATGATACATACTGAAGTTGGTTTTTATAGCCACACTGATTTCTATTTTAATATACACATATTTATGCTAGTGGTTGGGGGGTGTGTGTTAGATGTTCGATGAAGCAATGAGAAAAAAATATATGTACACATACCAACATATTATAACAAAACATAACATAATTTGTACATATATAGTATAGTATACTATACTATACTTATTTATATAAAAACGAAATGTCATAATACATACAAGTAACATATAACTGATACATATATAATAAACTGCTTGAGGGCGCACAGCGGGTGCTGTAAACAATGCGATATCAAATGTTTACTTGCACACACGCTCAACTTGGAGCCTGGCAGAAGGATTTGCCCCTGGCAGTTGCCAGCTTTGCCTGACAATCAAAACAGACACACTCAAATGCTATAAGGATGCTTCACAAGTACATATACTTGCTTGTATATGTGTAGAGCATGTTGGAGTTGTATCGATTCGTTCGGAACTAGTTTTTATTGAACTATTTATTGAGCTAAGGGAACGAACTAGAATTTGATTCAAAGGAAAACAGCTAAACAAGTGATATAGATAAACTAAAATAGAAAAACATGATTTGTTCTCTTAAATCTTATTTTAGTTCGTTTAGTTCATTTGAGTTCAATTGTAGTTGTAGTTGTAGACAAACATGGAATCAAACGAAAGAACATACGAGTTGAACAACTTGACCCACTAGTTCGTGCACCGAAAAGTGAATCAATTCAATTGAACTACAATTCGCAGCTCCAATGTTTATATGTTGAGAGCACACTGGTGATGGTAATGTTCATGATGAGCTGCTCAATGACACGTGCAGCCTATGCGGCGTATGTGTGATATATAATTTGTTATCGTCTGCTTTTGGCGTTCTTTTCGTGGGCTTTAGGATTTGTGTGGCCAATGTAATAATTTCAGGCTGTCGTCTGTTTAATATTTTCGCGCCTAATGAAAAGTAGATACGCGGCTACAGCTACCCTCCCCACCCCAATCCGCTTGGATTCCCCTTAAATGAGCTGCCAAGCCTTGTTGAGTGCTGTGGAAATACATTTACATCATTTGTCACGACAGAGTGCGTATACATGCCCAACACACACACACACACACCCCCACACTCACACACACACATGTGATTATCTTTCTTATTTTCGTTTTTTTTTTTTTTGGCAAAATCTCTTTTTTTGTGCGGATTTGTTTTTTAGGTTTTGCGTCTGCAGCTTTTGGCAATTTGTTGTACGCTGATAGCAGATAATCATTTGATGAGGTTTAAGTATTATTAAATTAGAGATTGCTCCCTTATACGCATGATAACTATAAGGAGACTCCGCTGCCAGACTTAAACTCTAAGCAGCTTATTGTGCACAACTTCCGAGCAGAGTTTTGTAATCAATCCAAAAGCAGCTTTATGAATTGCTGCCAAAACAAAACTTTTAAAATTAAAAGCAACTTTTGTTCAGCGCATTTATTATGCAAATGCAACACACAATTTTCAATTATTTTGCTCAAAGTTGAAAAGTTGTATTTTTGTTGTTGGCTTGGAATAAAATGTTATCAAATATTCATATGTGCGTTAAAAAAATATTGTTGAAAAATCAAATAAATATATATTTTGAGAAGGTTGACAGGCATTGTGAAATAAAATATGCGGAATATTTAAATGCAAAAGGTGTGACTTTGATACTTTTTTATTAAAAAATTATTTGTTTTTTACAAATCTGCACAGATCGAATCAATTTTAACAATAAAAAAAGTCTTAGAAACACAAGCATGCTCGATTTCATTTAAAAGACATCAAAAAAATTTGAAAATACTAGTTAAGTAACGCAATATCTAACTATATGAAATGAGCTTAATTTAATTGAAAGTAAAACGAGGTAAACATGTATGTAGCATAAGTCAAGAGTTAATACGAAATTTATGTGAGATTTGAATTTAAAATTCCGTTTGAAATCTAAATAGAAATGTGGAAATGTGAAATGTAAAATTCAATTAGGGTCATAAGATATCTCAGTCTTATGGTAATCTGTAGACAGATGTGTGTGTGTGTGTGTGTGTGTGTGTATGAGTATGTGTGTGGTGAGGTGAAGTCAAGCTTTAAATGGCACACACAAAAAAGGACTTTGTATCTTTGTATCTTTTGTGTAATGTAATAAGTCTGTTTTAATAATTTAAAATATAAATTGCCACAAGCATACATGAGATATTTTAACCACAAGCAATTTAAATATTAAATGAGTATGAGAAAGGCATTCACACAAACGAACACACACACACACACATTCACATTAGCTGCGATGATGCCAAATGCATAAGCGCAGATATATGTACATTTCTAACCAAATTATACATATACATATATACATTCCAGCTACAAAGTTCCATCTTAAAATCTCATCCAGTCTCCCCAGTCACTTTTTCCTGTCTCAGTCTCAGTTTCAGCTCTCAGTTCTCAGTTCTCTTTGCCTCTCTCACTCTCAGATTGTGTGCGCACGTCAAGTCAAATAAATTTAATAACGCATACACATACGGCATAAAAGAAACAAAAACATACACACATATGTACGTATGTACATACGTGTTGACTGACGGTGGCATATGAAGTTACGCATACGCCAAGTGGGAACCAAACAGTTGCCAAGTCAAGCGCTGCTGTTTGCCTCGCTGCCTTCGCATTGTTGAGGCATGCCCCAAGACGCGTCAGCGACCGCAGCCTTGTTGCCGTCTGATAACAATGCAAATTCAAACGCGGCGTATGCGCAATATTTGTATGCTGTGTGCCTATATCTGTGCCTGTGTGTGTATCTGTGTGTGTGTGTGTGTGTGTTTGTGGTCTGTGTGCGTTTTGTGTTTCCTTTGCATTTACGTTTGCTTTAACTTTGCATACTTTTGTGCGCGCGCGGCCAACGCACTGTTTACAATTTTAAGCACTTTGGCAAATTGGTCATAAATATATACACACACATATATACACACACACACAAACCTATACACACATACAGCTTTTATATGGCTGTCTCGTACTTCATCGATTTTATAGCCGGCCTCTTGCCAATTTTGCGATCGCCGTTTTAACGAGCCGCTCACATGTTGGGGCCATAAAATGCGTCGCTGATAGCCGCACAACCATAAATTTAACACACACACACATGCACACTCACACACACAGCCATACACATGCAGTCATTTACACATCATTTGACCTGCGAGCTGTTCAAAATTTTCAATTGCACCATTAACCTCCGATAAGTGCACCCAGCGTACATTTACACTGATGTAAGCTGCAAATCGCTTTAATCATTGATTTGGCCATCATTTGCTTGAACTTCGAAATCGAAAATGTTGGGTGTTCTGAATTACGAAAAACGACTGTAAACTCGATTTGAAAAGCTTTTTCTTTGAGCTTGTGAAAGGAGAACAATTCGATCATGACTACGGAAAACACTAAAGCTTTTCTATTTGATAATAATAAACAATGTTAAAAACGTTTTTGTAGCAACAGTCCTGATAATTTCAGATATTTTTTAAATCGGTTTTGTAGGTACATTTTCAAATATTTGCACTGTCACTGAGCTGTACTTAAAATGTACTTTAAAGTTTTGTCAGATATTCTATAAATGCTGTTCTAAATCTGGTTATAAATTATGAACTGTAGTTGTCTAATCGTTTCATGAGCTGCTAGTCAAGTTATATTTTTATCGAAGAAGAAAAAAAAAATAAAAAAGCTATAGCTGAAAATGGCACTTAAAACTTGGATTAAGCTGCTTAAAGTTGTTACAATTGCAGGATGTCTTATACTATAAGCTTTCAATCAAATTTAAGCTTTAGATTTTTCCGATTTATAGCATTCCTTTTGTATTAATAACAGCTTTATGGGTAAATTTTAACAATACAATCTAAAACAAGTAAGAATACTCTAGTCGAGTCTGCCCGACTACGAGACTCCCTGCTCCCAACTTGCATTTCAAGCAGTTCAGCGGCAACACAAGCAAGCAGCGTACTCAACTTGTCCAGTGCATGTCAAACTCTTGTTGCTGCCTACTGATATGGGGGAAATAGATTCTTCCATAACTTTGGTGCTATTTATCCGATCGTGTTGAAATTGAAACATCCGAAGGACATTGATTAAACATACATGTGTACAAAAAATTAAAGCTTTATCTTTAAAATTGTGGCTGTGGGAGTCTTTTGCGATTTGCGGGGGTGCGGGGGGATGCATCCGAAATTTGAAATAAATTTGATCTGCGTATGGTATACAGGAATCTACATGCCAAGTTTGGTGTCTCTAGCTCTTGTAGTCTCCGAGATCTGTGTGTTCATACGGACAGACGGACAGACAGTCAGACAGACGGACATGGCTAGTTCGTCTCGGCTGTTGATCCTGATCAAGAATATATATAGTTTATACAGTCGAAAATGCCTCCTTCTGTCTGTTACACACATTAGCAGTACTTTATAACTCCCTTTTTCCCATTTTTAATGGGAACAGGGAGTAAAAATACACTTGAACTCGTTAGGATGCTGCTTAAAATGTATTTTGAAAAATTATAAAAATTCAAGTTTTACTTAAAAGCTTCTTTTACTATCCCATTAAAAAAAACTTTTAAGTAAAACTTGAATCAATTTACAATTTCAATTTCAATTTCTTAAAATACATTTTAAGCAGCATCATTTTTGCCCGTCTAAGAAAGTTGTAATTTGCTTAAAAATGTTAACTTTTAAAGTCAATTCAAGGCAGTGTCATTGGCTTTCAACTTGGCGAAAGAAAACTAAAAATTTGTATTTGCCTGGATCCAGGCTAATGCTGGTTTCATGCTATGTTAGCATCATTAATTTTCGTCAACTTTCAAAAAGACAAGCTCGCATTGTGTTCCATCAAGCAGAGTCAGAGTCAGAGTCACAATTTGAGTCTGAATTTGAGGGCTCAGTTACAAGTAGGCTGTTAGACTGTTGTCAATTCATCAGAGCCATCAATTACTCGCACATAGTACGTAGTACGAACTACGTAGTTAAACGTCTATGTATACGTAGTTAAAGTCAAAGTCAATTTCATGTAATCAGAGGCACTGCATTTGACAGTTAGCTGCAATGTGAGCCAAGCTGACAGACTGGCAACTTAATCATCGCGGCACACGAATTGCGATCTGTAGCTCAATTTTTGAAGCCATAGTGTCTGTTTTGGTTTGTGTGTCTGTCTGTATGTCTGTCTATATGTCTGGACAGTTCTACTTAGTTATGCATGCGCATACTCAGATGTTGTCATGAATATGCGAATGTTGCGAGTGTTGCAAGAGACCCAATCAAATGTGGCACCATTGCAAGCAACAGAAGGGGCATCTTTTTGTGTGAATTTGCCCCCATCGTTTGTTTGGGCAATTGTCTATGCAATTTGGCGCATAGCCACAACAATTGTGGGAAAGGTTACTTTAAAGTCATGGGAAAACTTAACAAAATGTAGCAAAACCACACGCTTTCACAGCAGTCGCTACAAATTTACCTGCCTTTTAGATATACTTGTTGTAGTTGCAGTTGTATGTCTGTGTGTGTGTGTTTGAAATGAGTTCAGTTTGTTTAACTTCAATGGTCCTTTCACTTTGAGCTGCCGTTTCCCGTTTATCAGCTGTTTGCCATCACACACGACACTCGGCGACATAATCAATAATTAAACTTTACTTCGCTCTGGCATCAAGATAGTCGAAACCCCTATGGGTTATGGTCTATATGTGTGTGTGTGCTACACAAATTTATATTAGCCATGGTCTAAAAGTGTCATAAATATCATGCCAAATGAGTTTTTATGCGCGACAGCAAGCAAAAGGATACATATGCACATGGACATGCTCGTAGGTACACTCAGAGAAAAGTAGCTACAGAACAGAAATATGTGTAATGAATGAATGATTTGAAATTAAACTAATTTATAAGTACTGCAATTGCGTGTAACAGGCAGAAGGTGGCATTTCCAAATATAGAAAGTATATATATTCTTGATCAGCATCAACAACCGAGTCGATATAGCCATATCCGTCTGTCCGTATGAACACACAGATCTCGGAGACTATAAGAGCTAGAGACACCAAACTTGTCATGCAGGTTTCTGTACCATACTCAGATCAAGTTTATTTCAAATTTCGGATGCACCCCCCCGTACCCCCGCAAATCGCAAAAGCTCCCACAGCCACAATTTTAAAGATAAAGCTTTCATTTTTGGTACACATATATGTTTCATCAATGTTACATCTACAAATTGGTCTCGCCTCTAACCGCAAAAATGCACAAGAGCCTTTTGACTTTTTTTTTTCTCGTTCTTTCGTTTTTCTTTCGCTCTGTCTCTCTATATGTATTTTGATAAAGAAAAGCCGAAGTAAAATGAAGCATAACAGGGCAAAAAATGTGGCTAACAACGCTAATACCCAAAGAAAATCCCAGCGAACAAAGAGGAAAGCAACTTTCACAGTCAGTTTGCAACTTCGACCTTCTGAACTCTTCATTTTTGGTACACATATATGTTTCATCAATGTTGATCGGTTGCGTAAATTTCATTTCGATCGGTTTAATAACACCAAAGTTATGAAAGAATCTTTTACCCCCGTCTCAGCAGGCAGCAGTTTAAGTGCTCTGCTTGCTTGTGTTGCCGCTGAACTGCTTGAAATGCTAGTTGGTAGCAGGGAGTCTCGTAGTCGGACAGACTCGACTAGAACATTCTTACTTGTTTCATCCTTAGTTTGAAGATTTTTTCCATAAAAGTTAAAGTGGTTGTATTGATTCATACTATCTCAAAAGACTACTTTAAATCAAAGTTTCAAGTTAATATTGTTGTTTATTTCATTCCAATAATATTAAAGCAAGAATAGTTCTTTATTTTTTTCCGTGCAAGAACTCAATTGCGAGATACACGCTGCAAAACGGTTTGTGTGCAGCATATGATGCAAATATTTCATTCATGACGCTTGTAAATCTTCTTTTGATTGCACTTAATACTTGTCCCAGCAACAAAAAATTGCAGCACATATACATACACACACACACACTCATATATATGCATAGGTACCACATACACAAAGCCAGGCAGCCAACAAACTAACAAGAAGAAAAACTGCCAACGCTAGAAGGAAATCATAATAATCCAACATGTTTGCATTCAAATTGAGAATTTCTCGTGTGTGGCCCTCGAAATGGAAGTGTATGGATGTGTAAGATATGAATATTTGTCTATCTATATGTAAGTATATATATGTGTGTGTGTGTGTGTGTGTTTTGTGTGTGTGCGTTTGCTATCTAGAGAGAAAAATCTCATTTCATTTCTAGCATACATATGCAGCCTTACAGGCAAAGTCCTTTGTAGTCATATGTGCGCCATTCAGTTTGCCAGTTAAAAATCAGGTTTCTTCAGCGCGATTTGGGTTATCAGGCAAACAAATCCACACCACACACACACACGTACACACTCGCATACACATTGCTATAGACGGATATATATCTGAGCGAATGAGAGACACCTTTTACCACAATTTATCGTTTTGCTGAATCTTAAATCTTCCTTTCAAGGCTTCGCCTTCAGTGTTTGCCGCATTTCAGCCTTTTGTATAGCAGATCCTTGTTTTCTTTTTTCTTTTTTTTTCATTTTATGCATATGCTCCTTTATACGTTTAAAGATATGTAAATGTAGAGACATGCGTGTGTTGCCTGGGCCATTCAATGATATGCCATTGCGGTCTTATTTGCATTCTCGCGGATGCCTTCTGTTGTAAAACAAGAATTATGATTCTTATTGAAAGCGAAAATGTTGCCGACTTTGTGCAGAGGTGCGCAAAATATGTACGCTATGTTTGCTCTACAGATACTTATCCAGGATTTCATTTCTGTTTTCCTCGCCAGCTGCAAGGGAATTGTGTCTGTGTGTTTGAGTGTGTGAGTGTTTGTGTGTGTCGCATTGTTTGACACATTCAACTGTCGGTTTGCTTTTGTCAACAGGTGTTATAAGTCATTATCAGTTACACCAAACAAAAGCGTTTGTGAAATAATACGATTTTTATTTGTTTTATATCAATCTGAAAAAAAATTCATTTTGACATTTTAAGGATTAACGTGGAATGAATGAAATTCTTTATTAAAATATATTTACTTTCAATCAATTATATTTCTCATCAAAATTAAACTCATATTCAATGGTAAACTCATATGTCAATTGTAAACTGATTCATCTGGACAAATAGTATTAAAGGTATACGACTTTTTTTCTATTGTCCAGTTTTACAAATCGAAAACAGATTAAAAGAGAATATTTAAATAAGCTTCACTTTAATTTTAAACATATATTATATATTACATTATATATTATATACTCTATATCAACTCATATGATTTAAAGATTTTGGACTAAATATCAATTTATTGATCATATAATATTGAAATCAGTTTATTTTCCAAGTGTAGCCACAATTATGAAGTTTAGCATCTTCAGTGTCGCAATTATTGCGTAAATATTCAAAAGCGTCGTCTACTTGTTAACAGTCAGTTTTGGAAAAGTAAAAACTTTTCACATCTACAAATTGGTCTCGCCTCTAACCGCAAAAATGCACAAGAGCCTTTTGACTTTTTTTTTTCTCGTTCTTTCGTTTTTCTTTCGCTCTGTCTCTCTATATGTATTTTGATAAAGAAAAGCCGAAGTAAAATGAAGCATAACAGGGCCAAAAATGTGGCTAACAACGCTAATACCCAAAGAAAATCCCAGCGAACAAAGAGGAAAGCAACTTTCACAGTCAGTTTGCAACTTCGACCTTCTGAACTCTTCACCGCACCGCACCGCACCGCCGTTCTTCAGTTGTTCAGTATATGAACAGCTTCCCTACCCCTTCTCGCTGAACCATAAGCAGCGTAAGGCGAGCGACCCTTTTGCGACAAACAAATCCAACAAGCAACTTTTGTGTAAAACTTTATGCATTTCACTGCTGATGAAAACGGGAAAAATAACAAAAAAAAATAAAAAGTAACGCCAGCTTTTTCTTGATTTTAAATTTTTAAAATCTCTTGTCAGACGGTGCTGGAAAACATGTGTCCTGCCTGCTTGATGCGCCCCTTTATGTCTTACTTTCTATTTTATTTTCTTTTTTTTTTTGGTTTTTTTCTTGATTGTTCGCGCTTTTGTTTTTCTTGTAGCGCCTGTAGCTACAAGAAGCAGGCAAAAGGATACAACACAAGCAGCACAGGCAGTGCGAGGCGTTTGCGATAACTTTTTGATGTTTTACTGTTTACGGCTGTCAAGTTGTTCTCTCTTGCCATGTCAAAATTATATTATGAATTTTTCGTCTGGCTTCCCTCAATCATCTTCCTACCAACTGCCAACTCCCCACCCGCATTTAACGTTTTTTACTTGTGATTTTGTGGTGGCTTCAACTGCGTTTGCTGCTTCTTTCGCCCATTGATTTGCATAAAAATGTTCACAAATATTTTTCTTTTTATTACAGCAAAAAAAAAAAACAAATAATATAAAAAAAAATAAATAATAAAAAAGCATGCAAACGACAAACAAAAAAAAAGAGGACGACAAGTGACAAGCGAAATTCAATATGTTTTTCAGTTGACTTACAAAGGGCAAGTGGTAGCAAACAGATGAAAAGTCTGTCTCTGAGCTTGTGTCTGCCAAAACTAACAACAATTTCACGAATCTCAGATGCTCTTTTTTTTAGCCATAAAACGTATTTTAAAGACAATAAATGTCTTGAGCTAAGCGAATCATGAAGAACTGTTTTGAAATATATAAAAAATCTATCAATCGATATTATTTTTTGCAAATATCAATACTTTTGCGCAATTCTAAAGAACATGTGTACAAGGCGCTTAGAGTCTTCAAAGCGCATCTTAAAGCATAGAATATATCAGAATATATATATACATATATACACATACATACATATATCATTTCTTTGCAGCTTGTCAAGTTGTATAGAAAAATATTGTAGCAGCATTTGCGGCGCAAGGCAAACAAGGTCCCTTTATGTTGCGTTTGGAATACGGGTATAAAATATGTATACAAAATTCAATTTGTTTGTGTGAATTTCTTGACTCGCGGGCTGCTGCAAATAAAATCTACATACAAAAAAATGCCTCTTACTAAACAAAAAATGTGTTGTCGCTTGATTTGTTGGCGCTGCGGTACCCTGGCTCAACATTTTAGCCATACTCCGTTCGTATTTTTTGCTTTTGCTTTTGCTTTTGCCCTTTGCCACCCCCCTTCGAGCAGCTGGTTTGCCACTTTGACACTCTGACTTTAGAGGGCCTGCCCAAGCGACATATAAATAAATAAAATACTGTGCGGCTGTATTTTGCGGTACTGACAAATTAATTGAAAATGTTTTTTTTTCTTCTTTGCTTTAAATACATTTAATTTCTCAAATGCAGAACAATTTCAAGTCTCGCAAACGAAAAGAGAGACGAAAAATAATAAGAGGCTGGTATAAAAATCAATGGCTCTGCATTTGATTGAATCAAATGTGTAGAGCATTGTGTGTTGCAATTAAGGCGATCTATGGCTAAATAAGCCGAAAGGCAGACAGACAATCTCATGTGCCATGTGCCTTGTGCCTTGTGCCTGAGACTTGAGACTTGAGCCTGGCTCTCAGGCATTCTTGTCACGATTTTCGATTTGCAGTGCTTTTAAGACATTGCCAGCATGTGTGTGTGTGTGTGTGTGTGTGTTGTGTGTGTTGTGTGTGTGTGCGCTTATTTACAATCAATTGTACTTTAGTCGCATTTGGGGCTAAAAAACTTTTTTAAAAATGCTGCAGTACATCTTCTTCTTTGGGCCTTGCAAAGACTCAGCACGGACGAAATCTTGAGAAACAAGCGCTTAATTTAATTTATTTTTCTCTCTATTTGCCAATGTTGTTGTTGTTGTTGCTATTGTTATTGTTGTTGTTGCTGCTTCAGCACGAAATGCTGCTCATTAATTTTGTTTTATTTCATTTTATAGCCGCTTCAATTCGACATCAAATGTTTGAGCATTCTTAATGGGCGCCCAATTCAGGAAAAGTCAGCAATTTTTGGCCATTTAGCTTGAAATTTTATGCAATTCACGTTTCTCATGTTCTTCTCGTTGGCCCTCTTTTTTCCAACTGTCATCAATTGAAGGCCAGCTGGGTACAATTTTTGTAAGTTTTCTTATTGACCAAACCCCCTTCCATCTCCTTCCAACCTTGTTGATAATTGATATTACATTTCAAATCGATATTCCTTTGACACGTCATATTTCAATTTGTGCACAGCATTTCGTTTTCATTAGCTTTAGAATTTCTCAATTTCCTGCACTATTACATAAATCTGTGTGATAATTTCAAATACCTTCATATATTTTTGCTAAATTCTCAGCATGAGCTTCTGCACTTGGGCTCCTCTTAATGCTGATTGCTAGTGTGGGAAAGTTTTGAATTTGATGCTGGCTTAATTCTCATGAAATTGTGTAAAGCAGAGCCCAATTTGATGGGTTTTCATCTCATTCTTTTTCGTTTGTGGTACTTGATAAATGAAGCAGCATATATGGCAAAAAAGGAGCAAAAAAAAAAAAAATCTATGATTTGGGTATTGAGAACTGTCTACCATTTGGCATTGGTATTAAGTTTCAAGCAGGAAGCTCCTTTTTAGCATATCACAAAAGCACGAGTTATACTCACTCAGTTTGATTATGTACATCTCATTAAACGCTTACCTGCAAATAGAATTAAAGAGTGGTTTAGCAAACAGTCTGATTGATATGTATGCGACTATTGTATGTTGATGATAATAGGGGTACCCTAATTGCACAGCTCAGTACTCACTGCTCTGTCCCCAAAGGACCCAAGACACAGGACGCAGGACACAGAGCAGTTTGCAGCCCTTCCCTGCGGGCATAATTGATCAATATTTAGCATGGCAGCAGACGTTGAGTGTCGACAGGCGAAATGGCAGACATGCAAACAAGTCATCAAGCTGCCAAAGGTTTTACAAAAGGTTGCGACAGGCCAACTGCGATTAGGATAGCTACCAAAAGTTTAAGACTTTTCGTCGTTTTTTCTTAAATTTGTTGCGAAATGTGAAAATTGAATCATATTTTGCAAATATTACAAACTTAATAGTGTACTGCATTTTTATTTTAACTTGAAATATCCTTTATCAACAGCAATTCGTATAAATTTAACTAATTTATCAATATATTTCATCTTTTCCTTGTTCCAAAGACTTTAGTTTTCAGTTGCTACGAAGCTTCAGATTAATCCTGTAGAATAAAAACTTTTTGCCCAACACAATTTATTAGAGAGAGAGAGGGACGGATTAATCTTACAGAATAAAAGCTTTCTAAGCAATATAATTTATTGGAGAGAGAAAGAGAGGGAGATTAATCTTGTAGAATAAAAGCTTTTTGTTCAATACAATTTATTAGAGAAAGAAAGGGAGGGAGAGATTAATCATGTAGAATAAAAGCTTTTTGCCAAATACAATTTATTAGAGGAAAAAAAAGAGAGATTAATCTTGCAGAATTAAAGCTTCTTACGCAATACAATTTAGTGGAGAAAGAAAAAGAGGAAGCGATAGTGCTAAATCCAACTTTATACACTAAAACTAAAGCTCGCAGAAAGTTTTCAAGTTCTTTTTAAAAGAAAAATCAGCAAATTTCAAATGCAATTTCAGCTTGGATAATGTCAAAATCAAAGATATTGTACAAAAATGTACGTCAAGTTTGCTTTTGCAGAAATTCTTTGCCCTGGTTTCAAATTACAAACTAATTAAATAATATCAGTCAATTTCTTTTGTTTTGCTTTTGGCAGGAAGAACTAAGAACTAAAGTTGTGCACGCAACAACTGCACATAAATTGTTTGTTTATTAAATGGCATAATTTCTGTATGCTTTATGTAGAGATGAAATAATTTTTCATTTCATTTTGCTTTGCAGGGAGTTGCAACCAACACAAATACAAATACAAATACAAATACAAACACAAGCACAAAACAGTAAAATCGTCATTATCTTTTAATTAACTTTCTCGAGCATTGCAAATGATGAAAGTTATTTTTTGTCTGATGTTCTAAACCAACTGAAAGTTTGCAGAGAGAGATAGCCCGCTGTTCTTGTTTATCTTTCTGCTTTTAGTTTACTTTGACAGTTTTCATGCAAAACAGCATATTACTTTTCATTATGCTCATTTTGTCAGCCAACAATAATTACAAAATGAGTCAAGATGAAAAGACAAACGTTGAAAAAGTATTTGTCAAATGGCTTCGAGTAGAGCACATAACACCTCAATAATATACTTTTTTTTTTCCTTTAAGCTTTAAGCCAGTTTTTTCCCACTTGTGTGGTTAAAGCCGCTTAGGGCAACTAACCAGAGAACAACGCTTGTTGGCATTCCCACGCCAACTGAATGATTAACATAATCGAAAAGAAACAAAACGAAATGAAAAGAAATTCCCAAGTGGAATATAATTTTGGTCAGCCACAGAATTGCATTAAAATCAAAATCTTCTTTTAAGCTTCTAAGTTTTAAGCTCTAATTGAATTATTACAACATTTTCATGACGCATGCGCGCAGAGAGCTGAAAGCAACGTCACTCTTGCCACATTCTCTTGCCACAAAGTTTGCTGCGATCACGAAACATGCAACCCCGTTAGCTATGAGTAAGCCACAAAGCAATTTCCTAGCGCATCGTGTGGTAACAATTTGGAGTCGAGTAGGCGGATCTTAGAATTTGTCAGAGTCTCGTCTCTTCCAGAGACCTGCTTTTTAAGCTGCAGCAGGTTCATTCAACTTTTCTTTCCCATTAAATTTCAAAGCACAAAACATAACAAATGTTGCGAGTTGTCGATAATGTGCTTTATCTGAGTTAGAGCCATTAAAAAACATGAAAAGCGCTTTTGTCAACCTACCCGCACATGTGATACAATCTACACGCTGTTTTGCTTAATTATTTATGCGCATTGTCCCAATAATAACAGTAATTAATGCGCCAAGGTATTCAAATATCTAGTGCCACGTGTATAGCATACAGCAACAGATACAACATAAAGGAATCAATAGATACAACCAACGCGTCTCTATTCGAAAATGAAACTAAATTACAAAAAAAAAAAAAAAAAACACAGTCATTAATCTAAATATACGTCTTTTGAACATAGAACTAGATGGCAATAGAGAGAGAGTTGGTAAAAACCCAAACAGACGAAGACCTATAAAAATCAAATATTCAACTTAAAATCAATTTTACGACACTTTTCGTTTGTCATCTTTGCCTTTGCGTTCTTCTCCAGCCACACAGCGGGCTGCTTTTCTATAACAATTGATATGGTATACTATATGGTCTTCTTTTATAAGTTTGACCACCGGATCGGATTTTTATTAGGATTGTAAACAACTCTGTTAAAATTGATTTTATATTTTAATGAATTGAATCGGAAAATCGTTGAAATTGTTGTTTTTAAGTCAAAAATACTTTTTTATTTAAATAGATAGTTTAGTTAATGACAAGTCTTTAAATAATTTCATTTTTATAGACACCCCTTTTCCGATTTTTCCATAAATTTATCAATTTTCACTTTTGTTCCGATTTTGCCGATTGAATTCACTTCCATTTGATTTTGCGGATTGAATTTACTTCGATTTGATTTTGCGGATTGAATTCACTTTCATTTGCACTTATTTTAAATGTTCTAGTTATCACTTTTGCTAAGAATTGAATTCACTTTCATTTAATTCAGAATTCAATGAAGAGAGAATTAAATTCACTGAATCAACGGCAATAAGGATATTTTGAGCTTTTGAGGAAATTTGAATTCCGAAAAATATTATCGAAAATGGAAAGCGAAATGGACTCCACTTTTTATTGGATTGCATTCGAACATATTCAATGTCTTTCAAAAGCTTAAGGTATACTAGACTTTACTTCTATGAATTTCAATCGTATTTTCTTTATTTTCCCATTCTGAGTTTGTTGAATTCTCCAAAAACATCGATGAGAACGCAATCAAAACAGTTCAAGGCACATCGACAAATAAACGATATATGTACATTTATTTTTATACCATTCCAAGTTTGTATTCGTTTATCGCTGGTGGATCCGCCCATCAATGAGCTGTAAAGGGTGAGGGAGTTCGATATAAGGCCGCAGGTCATAAAGCAATGTAGCATTGTTTTTTTAATGACCTTTTAAGCAGCTGAACCATTTGACCCATGTCTCTAGTTAGATATGCACGTGTGTGTGTGTGTATATAGTTGATGTCAGTAATGTTTAGGCACATTTGAAATGGCATTTGTAGCATGAATCACTCATTGCATTAAAATTGCAGACATTGGTCATTCCCCTGGCTTCAATACTGATTGCAATATAATTTGAGCTGTCCCCAACAATTTGTCCAGTGCAATTTATGCACTTTGCCATTACAAATGCATATGTGGCATTTCGTTTTACGCTACTATAATATAGATTTGTACTGATTTAGTACGCACTCCCATGTGAATTAAGTGGGCGTGACATATATATAAATTTAAACATCCAAGCGTAATTGAAGGTGAAGGTAGTCGTCACTTTTTCCCAGGCTCGCCGGATATCAATTATGAAGGGTACGTCGGGGTCACGGGGACTCACGCATTGATCAGTCGTGCGTTAAGAGTTGAAAGGAGGTTTCTTGGGACTGTTATCAGCAAATGGTCATCATCTTTGTCCACTTTAATATCTCTCCGCTGCTAATCAGCGGTTTAAATCTATGTGTTTTTACCTCAAGTTTTTTGAGTCTTTAGGGTTCTTTAAGTAGTTTAGGGGCAAAGACGTCGCATTGTTCAGCCAGGCATGACGTTTGTATTCATGTCGTTGCACCCACACATGTTCGCTTGAATACTTTCCATCAATTTTGTGAATGTGTGTCCATAAAACTGTATGCAATGACCGTGTGGTAAATTATTTTTAAATTTGATTTAGTCCACTTCTTGTTTGTCTAACTTTCTTTTGCACTTTCCGGCTTATCTTACTTTTATCGCTTGTTCTTAAGTGCTTTCCTTCTTTGGCTTTGGACTTAAAACGCAATCATGCGGCTTTAAAATTTACCATTCTACTTGTTTTCTATTTCTGTTGTAGCTTCTTATTGTTATCTCTCGCTGTTTATTCAGTTTTAATATGCATTTGCCTGCTGTTTGGTATGCATTAAAGTTGCTTTATATTTAAATTATGAACAAATACTCTTTGGAAGCGGGGCAAAGGTCAAGTAGTCTCCAGGCCTCTTTCGCCTGGCCTACTACACATAATGAATTTCAAATATTAAGGGAATTAGGCAGCCAAAAGACTTGAGACTTGAGACGAAACTCAAGTTTAGAAAACCTTTAGCATTTTATGCTAATGACAAATGCTTTTATCTTCGCAAACATAAAATAGCAAAAACAACAACAGCAACAAACACGGCAAAAAAAAAATGGAGAAAATTAAAAGTAAAATTGTTGGCAACCTGCTGCTGATGCTGCTACTCTTGTAATTATACACTTTGCGAAGGCAATAATACATTTTGAACCAGGTTTGCAACGTAAAGCATGAATTGTAGACGTTAGTGTAGTTGCCTTTGATAAGCGTGACGGGGTCATCAAGTTAAACAATTTTTTATTGTTGATGAATTTAAGATGTTTGCAATGTTAGGCATGATTTGTCTGCGTATACAGAACTGTAAACTAAGTTTAAATGAGTTGATATATTTGATTACCGTGACGGGGTCATCAAGTTGAACAATTTGTTATTGGAGAATTAATAACGTTAAGATGTTTGTACATGATTTTGGATGGGTTTAGGGTTATTATCACAAAGGTGTAGATGTTGCTGATAAGCGTGACGTGGTCACCAACTTGTAAAGTTGTTACTGCAACCTAAATTAAGAAGTTTACAATGTTAGACATGATTTGTGTGTACTTGACAAGGCTTTCATCAAATAAGTGTCGAAGTAGGGGTCACCAACTAATGAAACTTGTAATAAACAGGCCTTAACATACACACAAAAAATCAGTCATATTAGATATTCGTGCTCATAATATACCAAACAGTTTGTTATATAAGTTGGCAGAGTATTTAAGTAACGGCTTATTTAACTTGGTTAGTTTTTATTTTCGGCTGCCTCTTGCTGACCCTAATCATTATGCTGGGCCTGTTCGCCTAGCTAGTGGAGTTTGGGGTGCGAGGCAACTGTCATCTTGGGACCGTGAAAATTACACGTTTTTTGCTTTGAGGTTACAATATTACATGCCAGGTGGGTGTTCACTCTAGGGGCTGGGGTTTGGCCGCTTAAATTTATTCATTTTTTTTAACGTTCACGTTGCTTTAATTAAATTTCTCTTTTTTTCTGTTGTGCTGTTGTGTTTGGTGGGGTCGCTAATTTCGACGTTTAGGCGCGTCTAATGTTTCTTGTGGTTCTCTTACTTCATTTAAATTAGAAAATATGTTGGAAATGTGGCCCGCAGGCTGTATGACTGAGGCAGAGCAACTAATTGGCCAGCCAGAAGTTTATTATTTATACAGTCGCTTTTCTTTTTTCTCTGTTTTTCTCGGTTATGCTTGTTTTTTATGTCTTATTTACACAACATTCAGTTGACAACAGCTGCTGAAGTCAGAGTTTAATTACGAAATCGATTAAAAAGGCGACTGCTAATAAAGTCTGTGGATACGGATGGGTACACACACAACACACACACACACACACACAGACGAACGAGTTCTCGCCGACTTTTCACCGTTCAGGTGTGCGCTTCGCTGCACAAATTTCATAAATGCACCGCAACCGACAGCGACAGGGCTGAAAATTCTAAAGAAAATTGTTTAACAGGTAGCCCAGAAAAGAAAGACAAAGTTGAACAATGCCCAAGTGGAAGTCAATAGATACGGGCTCGAAAATTAATGAGATTTTCATTTTGGTGCACCTGATGAAGACATTAGGCAAGTGGAAAATTGTCAATATATATATATATATATAAAAGTATATAACATATAGAGCGTCAAACTTTTGCGACGTCATAATCATTAATACAAGAATGTCGTTGGGGGTTTTTTTGTACTGCATCATTGCATTATAAATTGAATACATTAAATCAATACGTATTATTAACAACAATTCTTAATTAAATGAAGCTTTTTGACGCCTCCCAAGACTTGCATTCTCTCTCTCTCTTGACGTCACACTTGAGCTGAGCTTTCATCGCTTTGGGAAAGTCCAGCTGAAGAATGGGGCGAAGGTGGAGGCGGGGGCATTGTACGCTGATAAAGCTATTTAAGCCAGTGTGTATTGAAGTGAAGAGAGCGGCTCGCAATCAGCTGAGCGTGTCAAGAAAGATGGCGGCCAGTGAATCGAGTCGAGTGAGTCGAGTGTATTAAGCGTTAGAGCAACAGTTGTTTTTGCATTTGCACAGCTGCTGAGTCATCCAAATTTCAAATCAAATCGCTAAACTCATACACTGTGAAAAAAGAAATGTTTCAAATGAATTTTAAATTTGCAGATTAATTTTAAATAGGAGCTAAAACTACTTTAATCTACTAATTAATATTAATCGTAGCTACAAATGATTAATATATTATTGAAGAATCTGCAAGTCATTGTGTTATTCACTTACCAAATGTTCAATTCAAGCATTTTACCACAGAAAAGCGATTTGATTAAGAATTTGATGTCACTCTAGAATCTAGAGTCTAGATATATTTTGAATCTAGTTTCTGTTTAATAAAATAAATGAACAAAACGATTTATTCGTTTTCATATTGATTTATATTTCATATTGTAATCATGGCTTATTTCTTGCAGTGTAGTGACAATCGCTACGCTAAGTTGGTAAATTTCAAACACAGGTGCAAAATGATGCTAGATAACAAAAAAAAAAAAAGAGAAACAAAACTAAACAATGGCCAAATGCTGCAGGACAGTGTATTTATCGATTTTGAAAGTTTTAACCAAAATGAACAATACAACAATGTGCACACTAAGTACTACAACAGCAATAACAATAACAAAAGCCAAAAATAAACACAAGCATAAACATGACAAAGACAACAAATAAAATAGTCAAAGTGTCATTGTTGCAAAAATAAACAGCAACAACAAAAACCAAAAAAAAAAACAAACTGAAAACTGAAAACACACAAACATACTCAACATGCCATGTTGAATTACAAATGCTTTTTACAATTTTTGCTGACCAACTTTTACTGGGCCGCAGTTAGCCAGTTGGAGTTTCAATAAGTAAGAGTAACAGTTAAAAGCCACAATTACATACAAACATACTTTCTAACATGAACCTAACTGGATCGAAAATCATCTTGCCGTTTTCAACCTTCTGCTTGGCAGACGGCTTAAATGACTTCCGCTCTTGGTTCATATATCTTTAAATTGGGCTTACTTTGTGTGTGTGCGTTTTTGCCATTGTTAAGTTGTTTTCTTTGATCTTAGTTTGAGTAACGAAAATACTGATCCAAATCTGTGCCAAATAAGCAACTCCAACTAATGACTAACGGCTGCTTGGACAGCGTCATAAATCTTTAAGGCAATTTTATTTAATTTATATGAAAATGAATACAGTTACATATATATTTATACTATGTATGTGTGTATGTATTTATGTTTCAGACAGTTGATAAACTATGAACTCTCACAGCTTATCGCGTTTGTTGTGTTTTTTTCAATACGCATATATTTCAAGATTTTTTATTGCTCAGTTTTTGATAACACAATCAGAAGTCAGGGCCTTGTTAGAAAGTCATTTTAATCGTTTAATGTTTTTAGAATATTTATGTAAAATATGGTAATTATTTAAAGTAAGTTTAAGAAAGTCGAAGTCTAGGAAGATGTCATCAATATACGAAAGAATTACTTTTGTTGTAAAAAACACCATGAAAATTTTCAAATATTACAAATAATTTAAAATATAGTGAATCAGAAATTTATGTAGAATCTTTGTGACTTCTTACAAATTTCAATACTATTAATTTTTGAAGTAAAAAACAAAATCAAATTTAATACATTTTGTTTTGAAAAAAAAAGAGTTTTATTAAATTTCAAAACAATTCATTTTTAAACTAAAGAGTTTAGTTTCAACTTGACACAAATTTCAATTTAAAACACATTTACATCAAATTGAATCAATTCAAATTTTTGGTAATTTAATGCCTGACTGTATTGCAGTTTCAATCAACAATGAATCACTCAATTACTGATTTGATTTAAGGATAATCATTATAAATAGATAATCATAATACAGCAACTAACAGTAAATGCTTTTACCGCCAGTTTCGAATTACAAATTGAAAACGATTCGCAAATGCAGTTTGGCTGCAACACTTGTTGTTGTTTTTGTTATGCCCAACAATCAAAATCGCATAGCACGTGCATTTAATTAGTTTAATCCAACCCAGTTTTTAATAAAACAGCATAGAAATTCCCACATCTTCGAAACCCAATCAGAAAAATAAAAACAAAAATAAAGTTCAACAAAAATACATTCAATAAAAAAAAAAAAAACCTGTTGAGCAAAAAAATGGTTTTTAAAGCAAATAAACTTATTTGTTGTTGTTTTTTTTGCTTGAAACAGGTTTCTCAAAAATAAACCAAAACACACACACACAAAGACAGTTACTGATATGTTGAGCTTTCAGCTGAGCTTACCAAAGAGTCAGAAGACAATAAGCAGAAGAAGGAGAAGATGAAGCTGAAGCTGAAGAAGAATAAGAAGAGCACGCGTCAAGGCCAAATGCAGTTATATATTTTGTACATTTCCACAATTTCCAAATTGCCGCTTAGAGCAATTAAAGAAAGTAAAGTGCAAGCTTTGCGGAAATAACGACAAGTGTTTTAAGCTAATTGTGCAACTGTAAATGTAAATGTAACAACAACAACAACAGTATTTGCTGTGCTTGTTTAACAGTTATATTTGCAGCGCAGCTTTTTATAATAATGGGAATAATGGGAGACTGGGAAGAGCGCATGTAAAGTAAACCGCTTCAAGTTAACCGCTTAATGGCGCTTTAAAAAAGCAACAACACGTTATGCGATCTGCATGTGTCAAACCAAGATAGCGACAGTGAGAGAGAGAGAGAGAAACACAGAAACAGACAGATCGACAAACACAAAGAAGAAGAGCGTGCGCGCCAAAGCGCAGCTTAGACGCATAACTCGCCAGCAAAAAGAGCAGCAAAATGAAATGCAAAAAAAAAAGCGAGTTCAAAGTGTAATGCAAAAAACATGTGTAGCACAAAGAGAAATATATGTACATATGTAAATAAATACCGTTTCAAAAGCTGCTCGCAATGTTAATTATTAATTATTTGTGCTTTAGTCACAATTCGTTGTTGTTGTCTTTAAACAGTTTTCAGCTTTAGACACCAATACACGCACAGTTGTTAAACAAACAGTAAAACAGTCGTTTTAATTGTTGTTGTTGTTATTGCTACACCTTCTTGTTTGTTTTACTGCTTTTGGTTAACTTTGTATTTTTGTTTTATGCTACACTTTCACACATTTGCATTTGTTGCTCTTGTTGTTTTATTGTGTTCAACGCATCACTTGCCAACACATTGTTGGCCACAATAACCAAACTGCCAATAAACTTTAAAACAAACACGAAACCAACAAGCTTCCAGGGCCTCTTAACTGAAAATCAACTCGCACAGTTTTGATTATTTGTGTTTTTTTTTTTGTTTTATTTACTTTTTTTCAATATATTGTTGTTGTTGACAAGCGCTCTGCGTGCGAACACGACGGCTACTCTGAGAAAACTGAACCAACATAACCGTTTGACTAGCTGAGGCGCAAAGCAGCGTAGCAGCGTAGTAGCAGAGCAGCGCTCTCATTCACATGTATGAGAGTTTTGTATGGCATTGTTGCTATCAGTGAGTGGGTGCGTATGCTTAAGAGAGCGCTAAAGAGAAAACTCTTATATGCCAAATATGATGGTGTTTCTGATGGCAAACATGACCTATGCAATAATATGTAAATGTAATGGAAACTTAGTTGGTTTTTCAACTTGCATTAAAACCTTTTTTATAAATACGTATTAAAATGCAAATACCAAATTATTCAACAAGTTACACTAATACAAAAATACACTTTAATCAAGCTGTACAAATAAAAGCAGTTAATATTTTCAACAATTTTAAATTTAATAGTAATAACAATAACAATACCTTTACAAAATTAGTTTGCAAAAAAGATAAACAAACAAAAGCGCAGCAAACAAAAGTCACTTGCTCTTACCAGTTGTTGCTCTTTTAAGCGAAGAGAGCGGCGAGTGCAAGAAATACTGGTTTTGTATCAACAGTCAGTCCGTATAAGAGTTGGCCGTATAAGTGTGCGCTTATACATAACAAAACTTGTTTTTGTTTTGGGCAAAATGCCGGTCGTTGTTCTTGTTTGCTATGTAGTTTGTTCTTGTTATGTTTATTGGCCCAAAAGTCTAACTAGTTGTTGGCCCAAAGGCAGCTGATTACAGTTATTATGGCATAATTGCGAACGAACGTTGCGTCCCACACTAAGCGAGAACTTCTGTAATACAATTTACACTCGCATGCGATTTAGTACAAATTGACGCAATTTGAATACAATTTGCATTTGCAGTCGCATTTTGGCTTAGACAATGTTTTAATTAATGTAACTAACTAATTTCGAAAAGTAGTAGGTTGTGGGAATTAGATTAACAACTAGTTAGCAGCCGGAATCGTAACAGTTATGAGTTATTCAGACCTTTTCATTTCGAGAACTTTTCATTCCGAATCGTTTTCGATTTTATGTTCCTGTTTTCAAACAACCTTTATTCCTTTTTTAAGATTAGCTTGAATACTGCTCATTTCACTGCCTCAAAAGTAGAACTTTTGAAAAGCAATTTTCAATCGATATTACTATGCAACAATTTGAGGTTTTTCAACTGGAATTTTTTGAAAATTTGATAATAGCTTGAGTATAGCATTACCGATTTCAAAAAACGATACACCAAATGAATGTCAATGTGTGAACCTACAAATAAGTACATTGCATTTTAGACATATATCTAAAAGTTTTGGAGATATTGAATCTGACATTTCGAAATATTTATTATTTTTTTTATTAAATTCGAAAAAAAAAATCAAGATGACTATATTTCTCTTTGATCATAAGGTTTTGAAAACGTAATCGCACGCTTAAATCTATGGCAAAAGTTCCAATATTTAGCAATTTGAGCAGTTCACCCATTTTATTTTTCAAAATTTTTCTCTAACAACGAGTGTGAAAAGAAATATTTTGCCCTCAAATATTTGCAGGCATATTATTTGTTTAATAGTCAACTTTGAACTAAGATTTAAATGGCATATATGTATTTTAAAAAACTATTTGCTACATTTAAAAGTTCAACTGAAACATTACTGCAAAAATTCAAAAGTCTAAGCAAAGCAATTTTCAAGCTTAAATTCCTAATACAATCAATACATCAAAAAATAATCAAACTGGACAAGAAATATTTATTTTCAATGGCCAATGCATAAATATTTGCAAAGTAAGTTATAATAGTTTTACCTGAAACAACAAAAATAACTAAAAAGCTGCACTATCTGCATTAAATTGAGTAGCATTTGCAACTAAAATTTTGAAAAAAATGCAAAAGCAAAAAAACAAGGTAAATATGCAATATGCAGCTAAGAATTCACAAATATTTTCAATGCACTCTAAATATAAAATTGAAAAACAGTTAACAGCAGCGTTGCTGGCAAACGCACTGTGCTGGTTTAGTATATCAAATATGAATATTGGTAAAAATTAATTGGCAACAATTTGCACAAAGCCATGTAAAAGAAACCGACAGCTCGTTAGAAACAAACTACAAGATACAAATGCAGATACAGATACAGATACTGCTGCTGCAGCCTTAACTAATTGGTTGAGGAATGTTTTTTTTTTTTTGCTATGCACAAACACAAAGGCGATGCTTGGAATTTTCCAGATACCAATTTACAAATACTACATTACCAATAAATATTAAATGTACTACGCAGAGAGCAGACGATGAAAATGTGGAAAATACAGCACAAGATAGGAAAATTTAAAAGCAGCACATGGAAAACGCAACACACACACACACAAATACACACACGTTTGTCCAACAAAGGCAAAAAATGTTCACTTTGAATTTGTGCCGAAAATTTAATTTGATTTCATTTTCATCAAATACAACTAAATAGTGCAACAAATGAATTTTGTACGTGCCACAAATGCCAAAAATGCGTAGAATGAATGTGATGATGCTTCGGGGAGTTGGAGGTTCAAAGAAACACACAGGACCCACATCTATGTGTGTGTGTGTGTGTGTGTGTGTGTGTGTGCCACTCTGCCACGCTGAGATTTGTGAGCATTTGTGGCGCGGTTGGCCACGACACACGCAGCACGCAGCATGCTGCACGGAGAACCATAAATTCCAGCCGCTCAATAAACTAATGGCAATTTGTATCTTTGTATCTGAAAGATACATATGCAAGCTAGCTGCGAACTGAGTCCGAACTGTGTTCAGCTGGCTGCCTGCCATACACGTACGATATTATTATATATATATATATACATATATATATATATATATGTTTTTGTTTTCGTTTTTCCTTTTTATTTTCACTCGTCTTCGTTATTAGTTTTCCTTTCTGTTTGCTTTCATTTCCAATCCTTGTGACACTTTTATCACACACGTTCGACTCATCAAAAAGTTAACGACGATAATGACAAACATTTCAAATGCAAACACTCCACAGCAACAGCAGCAGCAACAGAACCAGATCACTTGCTCCCCCCCTCTCTTTCGCCTACTGCTCCTTAGCCTAACTCTGTCCGCTGTGAGATAAATATCTCGTTTATAATGTCTGCTCTTTGTTGTTGTGGGCAAACACCTTAATTAACTTTTTTCCATGAACATCTTTGGTCTGGCAGCCATTTAGCTTCCCCTTCCCTTTGCATTTCCCCTTCCCTTTCCCCAATTTCCCAAGTATGCTATATCCAACTTGTAGCTATCCGAGACTTGACTTATTTATTAGGGTTATTTGGCTGTTATATGTGTATGTGTATGTGTATGTGTATGTGTGTGTGTAGTCCTTTAACACGCTTACGCTCAACTACCTGCTCATTTTCACCTGAGTACGTGTTAATTTTGTGTATTTATCTTTCTTGCTGTTTGGTTTTCTCTTCTTTTTTTATTTTTTGGTACAGCTAAATAGAAAGATTATATAAATATTGTTGTTATAGGGGGCAGTTGAAATTGAAATTCCAATTAACAGTTCAGCTCAACTAACAAAGTTGCAGCTACAGTGAAATGTATCTGTATCTGTAGCTGTAGCTGTATCTATATCTATGTCTGCGCATCTGACACGTTTCAACTTTGACGCTGACTTTGACTTTTACAGTGGCTCTCGTAAGTTTTGCCACACTCGGAGGCAAGCAACGTGGGAAATGCAAATGCCAAAGCCAAGTTTCAGTTTTATCAAACTCAAAGAAACACACACACCCACACACACACAAGAGACAGGAACAAACAAAGGCGTCGATTTGTATCTCAAGTATCTCAAAGATACTACAACAACGTGCAACTCAGCGGCATGGCTTTTTGTTTAGACATTTCCCTTTTTCATTTCGGCATTGTTATTATTATTATTTCGTCTGTTTTTCTTCTTCTTGTTGTTGTTGTCATTCATAAGTATTTGTTTTGCTTCGACATTTGATATGATTTCGCAGACAGGTTTCTAAAATTACCACGCTGCTTGTTGTTGTTGTAGTTGTTGCTTTCATTAGAGGCGTCGAAATATGCCACGCCCATAACTCAATCCCAAGTGGCTTGTGGCACATGCACAGCATGTGTTGATACCAGTTCCAGTTCCATTTCCATTTCCAGTTGCTGTTGCAATTTCAATTGCCAGCCTCTCTTACTGCCTTGGCCGGAAGTGGCGCATCTCTGTGCCGCATCAGTTGCAAGCGCACGTAACATGCCCCATGCAGCATACAGCATGCTACAAAGCTCTTGAATTACTTGCACACCAAATTTATAAATAATCTCTGCCTCACAATGACTGAGAAAAAGCCAGTGGGAGCTTAGGCAACAACATCGTTGCTGTGGCAGTTGCAATTGTTGCTGTTGCTGTTGCTGTTGCAGTTGCACTTAATTCAGCGGCACATGCAAATTGCCCAAAGCATTTCAGATTTCAAATTGTTGGCGTGTCATGTGTCTATTCGTACATATGTGTATGTGTGTGTATCTGCAACATGTGGCATATACGAGTTGCAGATGCTGTAAAAAGGTCTGTGTCTTATTAGCGTAGAATTGGAGGCGCATTCAAATTGGCTTAAACCAGTTTAAATGACTTCACATCAGGTGTTATTCTAGCTGAATTTCTGTTTAATATTTGCCTTCTGATAGTTTACTTTCAACCAATTCAATTTTACTGTGGCTCAGCTAAAGTTTCCAAACATTGTGGTATCTCTTAGCCAGATTTTGGTTCTTGAAATTGAACTAGAATTAGATTGTAGAGCTTCCATATCTCTTTTATAAGTTCAAATAACTTTCTATTTATTTTATTCAAATCATGGACAAGATATTTATTTCTTGAGCATTTCCATTTATATGTAAAGATCCTAACTACAATTGTAGAACTGTACCCTTGCTTAGGGAAATGTGTAACGCATTGAAGGAGACGTCTCAGAAAAAAAATTATAAATTCGTGATCAGCATCAACAGCCGAGTTATGTCCGTCTGCCTGTCTGTCTGTCCGATTATATGCGTTTTTCAGGACTCTGTTTTAGAGCTATCTCGATGAAACTTGGCACAAATGCTTCTTCTTTCTGCAGGTAGTAGTTGAATTGGCCAGATCGGACCACTAACTCAACCAAACTCACCTAAGCTTAAGAGCTTTCTACATAAGTTCACAAAATTCTATCAAAATCGGATCACTATATGTTATAGCTGCCATAGGAACGATCGGTTAAAAGTAGGTTTTTGTATGAAAAACATTTCTTTTCTTCAAAATATCTCAACCAAACTCACTAAGTCCAAATTTAAGCTCTATTATTATAGCTACCATAGGAATAATCTGTTGAAAATTAAGTTTTCTTATGCAAAACTTTTCTGCCGAAGATTGCATTTCCGACTTGTTTCTGTTTTAAATTAAGAAAAACGTATTTTTATTTCTGTTAGGAAATATTTTTTATGCATACATAAATATTTAATTTAATAATCAAAAATATTTTATAATATCCCAACCGAGTTTTAATGCATATTTCAATTTCACTTCAACAAAAAAAAAAAAATGAAAAAAAAGATTCAGCTTATATTTGGATAAGTTTTTGGGAACTATTAAAGTTCAAGGCTCAATTTAAGTTAGAAAAATATTGAAATTTTTGTGTGTTAGTCTATGATGAAGCTTAAAGCTGACTAAGTATATTAACAAGTAAAGATTTTAGTATTTTTCTCGATTTTTGAGGTAGCGAAATTTAAATAAAATGCGGATAGTATATTGGAAGATACACCCTTAATTAAGTAGCTGTAGCTCATGGACTCAGAAACCGATTCGACTATTGATGCTGTTAAAAGTTATATGTACTTTCTTACAGGGTCGGATATGCCCACTTTCGATAACAATTTTCAAAAATATATTTACATATATCATATTTTCGGGTATAAAAAATGATTAAAAAATACTTTATTTCATATTCAATCCAAACACATTTAAAGATAGATGGTCATACCTATATTTAAGCAAGCCTTTTCGTATAAAAACATTAATGAGATTGTTTTTCAACGTGTCTAGAGAATAAAACAATGTCAGGTTTAATATGCATTATCGTTAAAAACCGAATCCAACAAAGCCAAGCACATAAATCGTATAAAGTCGTTTTATGTATTTAAAACTAATTGTATTATTATAATAATTAGATGTTGTAACAAAATGACGATAACTGTCAACACGTAAACAATTGAAATAAATCTAGAGCTAGTTCCATGGCTGATGCTGAAGCTGATGGGGATACTGATAATATATCCTAATTTTAATGGCAGTCATAAACATCCTGTCGCGTGGCACGCAGCAAGCATATAATTTACAGCAATTAGGATTTGTAGTCACATAAACAGAATAACAGGCAATTTACGCATTTCAATTACCATTTCATAAATTTTAGAATGTTTAATTGATGTTTCCGCCGGAATTGGAGAGCAGAGATCAAGGCACAAACATTTTTATAAACATGGAGCAGGAGGAGTAGCAGTAGGAGTAGCAGTAGGAGGAGTAGCAGGAGCAGACAGGAGGATTGTCGGGCGAAAATTGTAATTTATATGAAAATTTATTAAATCAAATTGTGTGGCACGCCTCATTTGCAGCGCCAGCGGCTGACTGTTGTCTGCTGACTGCGTTGCAGTTGCAGTTGCCACAGCGTGGCATTAAAATAAACAAAAAGCAAAATACTCGTGCCACCAAAAAGGGAAGTGAAGGCCAATGTTGCAGCGCCAAAGCCGCATGCGTTGATAACCCAACTGTGGCAGACAGACAGACACAGGCACACACAAAATCCGCGTTGACATCATTCGTGCCACATGTGTGCGTGCAACAACAACTGAGGCATAAGCTTCACTGGATTCCACGGAAGATGCAACCAAAGAAATTAAAAATAAATATGCGCTTTAAACACGTGCGAGCTGCGGAGTTGCCGTTGTGGCATCAATGCTGCTGCGACTTTAGATGTTGCAACAAAGAGTCGCCCTCGCTCTGTCTCTGTCTCTGCCTCTATGTAGCTGGCGTTGGAGTTGTGGCTGCCACTTTGACTGACAATTAATTTCAATTGCGCATTCGCGTTAATCGCTCTAAAAAGCAACGACAGCAACAACAACAACAATTACATTTTTAGTTGTACATTTTTCTTCTGTTGCCGTTGTTGTTGTTGTCTTTGATTTTCTCGTTTCTCTGCTATTTTTAATCATTTTTTTTGTTGTTGTTTTTCAGAATTTCTACAGTGTGTCGTCTGCTGCATGAGATTAAAATTATAAGTGACTGGCAGCTACAGCCCTACAGGCCCCACGGCGGCGAGGGGAGCCGAGGATAAGCGAGGAACCAGGAGCTAGCAGCGAGCAGCAAGCAGCGAGCAGCGTGCAACGTGGCAGTCAAGTCAAGAAAGTAAAATGTCAAGTTCAAGAGTCGTTACAGCTGCTTCAGCTGATTTGAGTTGAGTTGAGTTGAGTTGAGTTGGACTCTCCAATCTCCACTCCGTCCGCTGAAGTGCTGTGACGTATGCTTGGAGCAGGGTAAAGATTTGTACAACTGACTAGCTTGGGTTCCAATTGAGTAGGAGTTGCGAGTGTTGCGTGGCACCAACTGGCAGCTGAAAGTGGATTAATTTTGACATTTATGATATAGGCTTAAAGTGCTTTAATTGTTTTTACTCGTACGTTTGCAGCCTGTGTGGAAATTGAACAGCATTAGCAATAACAACAACAACAGCAATAACAAATGAATATAGCAACATTTAAGTATGCGCATCATCTTATGCCGATAACACAGAGTGGGGCACGTGTCTATACAATGGACTTAAAATTGAATTAAGTGCAACGGCCGCATAAAAAAACACGCACGCTGCACAGATGATACACTCAGCGAAAAAAGGACAACGCAACTTTGTATGCTTAGTTTTTTTAAGTACATTGATTTTATATTTAAAATATTAATATTATTGAAAAGGGTATATTAAGTGTACAACTTCTTTTTGCAAAAAGAAGAAGAATTCACTGACTCTTTAATATATTTAAATTTATACTAGCTGGAATAACCCGGCGTTGTCCGGTCTTAAATTTCCGCATTTTATTCTTTGGGGTTACAATTTTCAAAACGGAATCATCCTAACTTTGTCAAAACTCGACAAATTTCAATAGATTTGTCATTAAATCTTTATGGATTTACAAAAGTTATTTATTTAATCAAAAATTAAAGTCCCCTCTTACTAAAAAAATAACTAAAAAAAAACATAACAATAATAGCTCGAAATTTCACTCTTAATCGATTGCGCATACCGAAATTAGCATAAAAAACTAAATAAAAACAAGTAAGAATACTCTAGTTGAGTGTGCCCGACTACGAGACTCCCTGCTCCCAACTTGCATTTCAAGCAGTTCAGCCGCAACACAAGCAAGCAGCGTACTTAACTTGTCCAGTGCATGTCAAACTGTTGTTTCTGCCTGCTGAGATTTATCCGATCGAGTTGAAATTTACTCATCCGAAAGACATTGATTAAACATACATGTGTACCAAAAATTAAAGCATTATCTTTAAAATTGTGGCTGTGGGAGTCTTTTGCGATTAGCGGGGGTGCGGGGGGATGCATCCGAAATTTGAAATAAACTTGATCTGCGTATGGTAAACAGGAACCTACATGCCAAGTTTGGTGTCTCTAGCTTTTGTTGTCTCCGAGATCTGTGTGTTCATACGGACAGACGGACAGACAGACGGACATGGCTAGATCGTCACGGCTGTTGATGCAAACTTTTCAACTCCCATAACTTTGACCGGTTTCAATAGGAATGTCTTCTAGGTCATATTTTTATAGCCTGATTCATTTCGCATTTCAATTAGATTGATATAAAAAATAAACTTTTTGTTTGATTTTTGTTTGTAAATTGACTTTACTTAAAAAAATAAAGTTGACAAATGTAGATTTAAGCCTATTGTCGATTTCAACTGTAGTTTACAATAGTCTAGAGTCTACAGCGTATCTGCCAGTGCAGCACTTTCGACTTAATTTTTGATATATCAATTCATCAACTCATGCAGAGTATTTGAAGTATTTTAATATAAGCGGAAATATTTTAGCAATTTGTTTTATGTGCCGCGTGATGAGGCGGCGGCGTTCAGGTGTGCTCAGGTGTGTGTGTGTCTGTCTGTGTGTTTTCCGTGGCATATTGAGAGTTGGGTGTAATACAAACGATGCCGCCACCGCAGCCGCCTGCCTGCCTGCCTGCCTGCAGTTGTTTGTTTGGTGTCCTGCATTGGCATGTCCTTTCGACGGCCTTTTACTCACGTAGAGCGTAGTGCAAGCCGTGGGCGACCTCGTTGTCCGCCTCTCACGTTTCATGTTAAAGTCACGTATTTTCCAGGTAATTTACGTTGGCGAAACTGTTGCCACCAATATTTTTGGCCGTGTTGGCTGTTGATTTTAGCCCCTTTTTGTTGTTGTGCTCGTTTCTTGCCCCGCACTCTCTTGTGCTGTGAAATGCGTTTTTTGGCCTTTGTACGTGCGCGTTGTCCTTTTTTTTTGCCAGGCGTTTTTCCTCCCAGTTCGCTTATTGTTTTTCATGTTCGTCGCTGTCCTGGCGCAAGTGCAACGAAATGTGCATAACGTGACCGGGTTTCTTAGTTAGTATTTTCCAGCCAGCGAAAGTACTAGCCAAGTTCGCCACGGCCCCCGTTGCAAAAGTGCAAAAGTGCATGAGGGCAGCACCAGGCACGATGCAACTCCCTCGCTCTGCCGCTCACTCTGCCACTCTCTCGCTTCTGTTTCACTCACTCTGCAGCTGATATTTCACTTTGAAAACTTTTCAACAACTTTCGGACAGCTGCAATGGATACGGATACGGATACTGATACTGATACTGACTCTGTTACTCCTGCCAAGTTGTTTTCTTGTAGTTGTTGTTGTTGTTGCTGTTGCTTGTTTGCGGTGAATTAAGTTGCGACCATTGAAACTCCACTTTAGTTAATCGTTTAATTAGTGTCTGTTGGATTTGTGGGGCTCCAAACAAGCTCTAAAAATGTTGCAAGCAACTTGACTTGAAGATAAGTACCTGAAAAAATAATATCGAAAAAGTTTTTGGCTCAAAACTAGATTAAAACTAAGCCAGAACTTTAAAGTCATTAAAAGAGCGCGCAATATAACATGATATTTTTTAAAAATGGCAATGTTTTTGCGCTTATATTTAAATGCGTTTGTTATTTCTGTATAACGAATTTCTGATAAATAAAGTTTTTTTTAACAATTATTTATTATTTTCTTTAAAATTTTTTGTGTTGCTTTGTTTGTCCAGCTTTATTGTTTAATTTTGCTTTATTCTGCACAAAAAGCTCATAGCTTAAACACAATAATACACAGATACTCTGTATGAATGAATGTATTTTTAAATTTGAACAAATTCTCGTATTTAAACATAGCATGCATATTCATTCATTATATTGTGAATTCAATTATCAAAATTGCATTTTGAAATGCATAAGAAATCTACTTTTAAACGATGTATTGAATATTTGAATTGCATTTCTTAAGTTTTCTTTGTTTCGTTGCATATTGGCTTTTTAAAGATTTCCAAGCAATGTATAACTAAATTGATATTAAAACTCTATTGTTCTCTATTGTTCATACTAAGCCATAATATCTTGATTTTTAATAACAGCCCCTTCTAGCCACCCAATCTCCACATAACATCTCGCATTCCTTATCTATCAAAGGCAACACATAAAAACAGAAAATGTCATTTTGTAGCCATTAGCCAACTCAAAATTAAAATTTATGGCCTCAATATGTGATATTGTGCTACCAAAAACTGAAATTCATTTTACGAGCATTGCAAATAAAAATAAATTAATATTTCATTTGTTTTGCTCGAGAGCAAAACTCTCTCTCTCTCTCTCCTGTTGTCAACCAACCTGCCCCACCCACCAAAATCCTTTGCTGTTGGTTCAACCAACTTTGTTTTATGACCAACTGATGGTGCTTGGTTCTTGTTCTCTTTTCGTTGTTTTTGTTGTTTTTGTTGTTTTTATTGTTGTTGTTATTGTGGTGTTGGTGGTGTTGCCCGTTTTTATGATGGCAACGTTATTTTTAAATGCATTTTATATGAAGGTATTTATGTGCAAGAGTTGCGTTTTGAGTTGGCTCTTAAGTGTTTTTAATACCCTGCAGCATTGAGACAAAGGCATTACTTGTCCGCTGATATATGATCATCTATATAAATATGCTTCCAGCATATCAGAGATAGTTAATGATCCAATAAATTTCCATTGTGTAGGCAAATTAAGTTGCTTTACAAAAGTGCTTAAATTTCAGAAATATTTTTGTTATTTTTTAAATGGCTGTAGTTGTTAAGTTATTTATAACAATCAAAGTTCGATCTTAATCAAGGTCGGTAATCTGAAGTCCTGAACACACATAGTTTTCATACTCTATGCAAATGTCAATGAAAATTTAAATTATATATGCTGCACACAGGGCAAGTCTCAGTCGAGAATTGCTGACGTTATCACATTTTTAATAATATTTGTACCATATAACGGCTGAGATGAAGCGTAATGTGCACTCACACACAGACTCTGACACAGAACACACCCTAGCACACACACACACACACACACACACACACACACATTCTTACACACACATGTGCTTTTCAATATACATCGATATGAATAATACAAGTGGCAAGGAGTTGAAGCCAGTGGCAGGTCTGCCATCAAATCGCATCAAATATTTAAACAATCAAACTGCAAGTGCACGGTAATGGTGTGGTTAGGGGTGGTTAGGGTTGGTTAGGGGTGCCATTTGGGCAGTGGGCGTGGCAGTAGCATGCATAGTTTGGAATGGGAAAGAAGCTGGTTTAATCATTGTTTGCACTTTTGCACCTGCCAACTGCCAAAGGTATCGCAATTGCTTTGTCTATCTCTTTTACG
Source organism: Hirtodrosophila cameraria (assembly GCA_949708635.1). NCBI lineage: Eukaryota > Metazoa > Arthropoda > Insecta > Diptera > Drosophilidae > Hirtodrosophila > Hirtodrosophila cameraria. The sequence continues at coordinate 75,500,911 of OX453089.1, read as the reverse complement.
CTCTCTTTTACTCGCTCTCTTTCACTCAGGCTGCACAAGTAGCGTTAGCTATCTCTGTCTGTTTTGCTTGAGAGTGGCAACGTTATTTAGCAGTTTCCGTTTCCGTTTTCATTGAACACAGCTGGCGCATCCTGGGCGCGCTTCCTGGCTGTCTTGTGCAAGTTTAATGCATTTAACTCTTACATTGTGCCACGAAATTGGCTAAAAGAAGTTTTATTCCAGCGACTCTCGATTGCTTTAGCACTTCCGCCAACTGCAACTCGCAAACGAATCAAATTGTAGCCAGCAGCAGCAGCAGCAGCTAAATTTAAACCCAACTTTAATACGAGCACCTTCGATGAACTAAACATCTGTTTTCCCAACAAAAAAAACACTTACACAAATCCATGCAGTTCATTGGGTTGAGCTCATATTGCGGTACTATTGTGGTGACATTAGCTGCAGGTCCAACAGTCCTGCCAAAGCACACCCGCTGTGTGTGACTCCCATTGCCACGTTGTCCGTTTGCCAATGCCAAAAATTGTCACAGCATGTGGCCACATGCTGCATGCCCCACACACAGAGTGCTTCAGCTTAGCAGACAAGTCAACTCAAGTGGGCCACAACATTATTGTATACCCTTGCAGAGTGCCTAGGGGATTGAAAAAGATTCCGATCCCTAAAAGTATTTGTATTCCAGATAAGGAATCAGATATATCACTTTATCATCAGGCATCCATAGGAACGATCGGTCAAATATTCAGTTCTAAACTTAGAAATTGATAGATCTATAGAGTTTGATTCAGTTTAAACAAAAGCGGATCACTTAACATATAGTTGCTATAAGAAAGATTAGTCTTAAACTATGTTTTTGTATCATGCGAATTTATTACATTTTATTCATTTTTTGTAGACTCACAAAAAAAAAACATGTACATTTTTTATATATTTTTTTAAAATTTTTGATAGAGTATTTTATTCGTGACAACCTCAAAAATATCTTCTCCTTATTGTTTTTTGCTGTTAGAGGTCATTGCACGTCTCAGACAAAAGTAAAGAAAGGTTTTTTAGGCTGCCCAGGATGCCTTTGACTTGGCAACTTCTCCATTATTTTGGTTTCTAATCTGCTAATGGTTATCATTTCACTTTTTTTTTTGTTGCCAATCGCTTGCTACATTATGCAGCTTGCCTGCCACATTTGTCATTCTCATGCTCAGTTGTTTGTGCAATTTCATGCTCCATGCTCCACTGCAGCATCAAAGCAATTTCATCAAAACTGTCCGAGGCAAATGTCGGAAACGAAACGCCAACAAATATGTTATGAAAAGTTTTCAACTCAAACCACAACACGCAAATGCTGACCTGGGAACGTGGAGAAGGAGAGCAGCGCCAGGAGCCAAGAAGAAAAGCGGAAAAGTAAACGATATTTCCAGCTAAAGCAGCGGAAATGATTTATTAAAAAAACGAATGGAATGAAAGTTCTGCCGAGTCGAGTGAGAAATGTAACATAATATCAAAAAAAATGTCAAAGATAAAACTTGGGATTGTCACACAATAAATCGCATCAAATCAAAGCGTCGAGAAATATCAAGGATAACATAAAATACACAATGCAATTGCTCAACAATTACAATCAGGCCCTTAAAAGTGGGTTGCTTTGGGTTGGCTTGACTTGACTTGGGTTAGTTAGTTTGATTTTGATGTTTACTGACACAGAAACTAGATCTGCTCTTGACAGCTGCCAGTTGGCAACATGCAAAATAACAATAGAGTGTAAGTAAAATATGAATGATTGTTAAGACAGCTAGACTAACAAATATCCTTTACCTAAGCTCAGGTGTTGAAAATCTATCACACTTTTAGAGGTTGAATCGGAATGGGAATTCTGTCAAATTTCTTACGCCATGTTGGTCATATCGAATATCCTCCTGGCCCCAAAATTACTCTCTGGTCTCGACATTTTACTGGGATATTGCAAATATTTATGACTTAAACTTGTTTATATTATTTTGTCTGTTTTATGCATTAGAGAGTTTTCATTACACAAAAATTTGTAATATCCACACATGAAAATAGTTTAAAGAACAACTTATCCGTTTACTATACAATTGTTATGAAAATTTAACAAGAATATAAAAACAAATAAGAATGCTCTTGTCCAGTGTGACCGACTACGAGACTCCCTGCTCGCAACTTACACAACAACGCAAGCAAGCAGTGCTATTAACTTGTTTTTATAATTCCCAACTGGTTCTAGCAGCTACGGCATGTAAGCCCAACCCCTAAGCTGAGAAAAGCATACTTACCTGGCGTAGAGGTTAACCGTGATCAATAAGGCGCGTTCCTCCGGGATGAGACTTGGTCATTGCACATTCGGCTGAGTTGACGTCTGCGATTATTCCTAATGTGAATAGTTCGTGCGTGTAATTTTTGGTAGCCGGGAATGGCGTTCGCGCCGTCCCGACATTAATTAATAAATATTTAACAATTAAAAGTGTGATGTTGATTAATGTACACATTACTTACACGCAATTTGTGTACCCAAAATCTGAAATAAATTTGATCTGCGTATGGTAAACAGGAACCTACATGCCAAGTTTGATGTCTCTAGCTCTTCTAGTCTCCGAGATCGATGCGTTCATACGGACAGACAGGCAGCCGGACAAACAGACAGACGGACATGGCTGTATCGACTCGGCTGTTGATGCTGAAAATGTCTGCTTCTGCCTGTTACATACATTTGCAGTACTTTAGAGCTCCCTTTTTACCATTTTTAATAGGAACAGGGCGAAAATATACTACGAGTAAACAGACTTTACCTATATTAATATACACCGAATATACCTATGTGAATGTTAAAGATTTAAAAGATTCATGCATTGCTTCTTTGCTTTAAATGGCTTACAAATTTATAAAGTTGACTCGAAATTTTAGATGCTTTTAGCCAAAAACTTTGGCTCAGGTAAGTAGCAGCTGAAAGGCTCTGACGTATTTTAATTTATAATGCATGTGTGCGAAGACGAACTCTCAACTTGAACTTCAACTTAAAGGTATCAAGTAAGCTGAAAGCTGCAGGGAAAACATAAACAAAAACAAAAGAAAAAGCAAATGAAAAAGAAAAAGCAAAAGCAAAAGCAAATGAAGTGGGTGCTGTGAGTGGCGCATCCGCATCTTTGAAGTGCACTTCAGGCAGCATTGCCCGTACTTAATGATTAAAATTAATTTATAAGCCGCATTTCATGGGGGAGGGGGTGGCGGCATTTGCAGTAGAAGAGAAGACTTTAAACTTTTGACTTTTGTATAGTGCATTATCCAATTACATTTGATCAATAAGCGCATGCTGTCAGCTTTTGTGGTTATGCATTAAGTATTAACGTAGCTGCTGCTTGGCTGCCACTTCCTGCCACATGCCACTCATATACTTATAAAGAAACACACACACACACGTGGACACATGTTTTTAGTCAGCAAAGCAGCAAATGTTGCTGCCACATTTACATGTTGTTTTCTCATCAATTAGTCGGAAGTGTATTTATCATTAATTACAGCTGCGCAGACAACAGACTCTTAAACATTTTATTTCTATTGTTGTTTTGGTTGCTCTGCTTACAACATAAACAGATAAATAGAAAGACTAGACTGCTGCAAGTGGTGCTGCAAATTGGATTTGTATTCAAAACCAAAGAGTTATGAACACTTGAGTGAAGTTTGCTAAGCTAATTAGCAGCCAAGTTATTTTAGCCAGCCTTTGGGCCTTGATTAGACCACAAACGAATGCAAAGCAACCAACTTGCAACTTGCAACGTGCAACTGACAGTGTCCTTTCGCAAGTGCAATTCGCCTTTGGGGGGATCAAATCCTGCGTGCAGTCAGAAGGCATTCAAATACCGCAAACCTCACAGACGAGCTAATAAATTTCACTATAATCTGGCATTGTTGCACTAAGTACTTTGCATATTCATACAAAATATATGCTAGGTAAATGTGTGCATCTCTCTCTTTCTCTATGTGTGTGTGTATATGTGTGTGTGGTTAAATTGCACTCGAAAGTCTCATATGCATAAATGCAAAGGCTTACCCGCTTCTGCTGAACTGAGCTCTAGTTTGCCTGCCATGGCATAAAGGATAGTCAGCCCAACAGCCGGCTGCCTTCTCATGACAAATAGGTCAGAGAGAAGACGTTACGAAGTATCTCTGACTATATGGCTGTCTTTCTGTCTGTCCGTCTGTCCGTCTGTCTGTCTTGACTGTCTGCTCGACGTTAACCACATGTGAAAACAAAACTTCCGGTGACATAAACACTGACAAGAAGCTTGCTTAGAGTGCCTCCTGCAGCCGCTACCCCCGCCTTTTGCTAAAAAGTAAATGCAGTTGCACAAGCAGCTATAATATTCAAATGAACAACCAACACAGTGCTGTCTTTTGACACGCATCAGGGTTGTGCTGCATCGTTCTGAAAATGTTCAATTGAACTACTTGGCTACTTTTATTCGAACAAAATATAATTCTGAGATCTGTTTGTACTGTCATTTCAGTCTGATTAAAGTTCAATTTGATCATTTGAGTTTGAATATCTTTGGTACGAAGTTGATGAACATACTTAAAGTAAATTAAATAATCCAGCCAAATGAACTCATGAGTTACATATGCATGTATAACACATATACATTGTATAAGGCCGATTAGTTTGTTCACCAAAATTGATATTTTGAACTTATTTTTGTAAACTAGCTAACCGAACTTTAAGAGTGAACGATAACTGTATATAACTTACTAATTGGTCAATTCGTTTACTAAAACAATTATCCAAGTGATACTCTGAACTTGTTTCCCTAATTTGATTAACTTAACGAAAGATTTAGTGAAGTAGTTCATTTACGTACAGTATTTTATTTAAAAATCAACTTTTGTCTTTATTTCTGCAATTGATCAAAAACACCAAACAGAGCAAACGAACAACGTATGAAAACACTGAACTAATCGTTCATTTCGTTCACAAAATAAGGAACTACTTAATAATTTTCTTGACTTTGGTAAAATAAAGAAATGAACTATAAGAACTTAAGAAACAAATGAGCTAATGAAACAAGCAAGCTAATTGGTAACTTTGTTCACCAAAAAGTGATTTACAGAATTTGTTGCTTTAATAAAATTAAAGAAACTAACCGAACTGAAGAACTGGATCAACTAAGCGCACAAAAGAAACGAATGAACTAACGAAAAATTAACTTCTATCTTCAATTAAACTCAGTAACCGAACTAAAGATCAAACATTTTCATAGCCAGAAAGTGATCTGAGAAACTTGTTTTCTTTATTTAACTAAATAAATCAACCGAACGAAGAAATGAACGATAGAAACGAATGATCTAGTGAACGAAACAAAAGATCTAATCTTTCTTCTATTGAACTTAGTAAACACGAACGAACTAACTGAACTAAAGAAAACGAACATTTCGATATTTTTTTTTTATCAGAAAGTGACTATCCAACTTATTGCTTCAATTGAACTGCGATGCTCAACTCTACCACACGCACACACACACACATAGACACACACACACACAGAGATTGACTGGGTGCAATGAATGAGTCTGGGCAGTAAGCAGTTGACTGCATGTGCCACTTGGCCAAGTTGCAGTTGCATAGGGCGCAAGGACTGAGTGCGGAGGACTAAGAAACAAAAATGTTGACAACAATGCGGGCGTTTGTTCATTTTGCAACTTACTGCATCTTTGTGAACATCTTTCAAACTTAAGCGAAAGTCGACCTGATTGTTGTGTGTGTGTGTGTGTGTGAGTGTGCTGAACTTTTGAACTATTTCCGTTTAGACTCAGGACATAAGCACGCATCACATGACGTTGCAACTACTTAAATTAATAGAGCGCATAGTTTTAGACACGATTGTACTTTGTGATTTATAGTGAATGTGCTGCGTTTTTTAGAAGCAACTGTTGCCAGTGGCAACGTTTTGACACTTTGAATACAAGCTGAGTCACAAACTTTTGGCAGTAGCTGTAGTTTGTCGAGTGAGAAGTCGAGTCGAGTGCTTTGGCAGCTGCGTTGCGCATACGTCGCGTTATCATTAACTGTTGATTGCCAAAATGACAGGCTGCAGCAATTTGACATCCGCTTTTCTTGGCAAAACTTTTCTCTACTTGCAACTTTGTAAAGTGCAAACTTTTCTTCTGCATTTTGATTAGCAGTTAGTAGGAAAATTGAAAAAGGGTGGCTGGCAATTTGAGCCGATTTGCGTTTATCTGGCATTAGACCATGTGCCCATGTGGGTTTATAGGTCACAGCTACTTATAAAGTCATTTTGGACGCTATTGAAATAAACTCACAAAATCGTTATAGACTCACGGACTCCTCGCTTGGCCTAGTTGGTGGCGCCGCGTTGCCTGCAAGATTCATTGGCTGCGATAACGGTGAGAGAAAGCAAGAGAGAGAGAGAGAGCGAGAGAGTTGGGAAAATTGTCTACCATTTTTGGGTACTGTGTCATTTTCAGCTGACAGAACAAGGCACAATCTTTCGGGGAAAGCCGCTTAGCTGTGCGCCTCGTTGCGTGCCACGCCTGCTTGCCCCTCAATTTTGTTGGTGTAAGCTGCCTAGCTGCGAGCAAATTGTTATTCCGAGACGCAGCCGCATTTGTGCCGCCTTACCGCAATCAAAATTGTTACTTTCTAAGCCAATATGTTTTATGATGTATGAAATTTGATGTTGCGATAACATTTTACACACTTGGCTGCTTTTTATTTTGTGGCGCTCTTCCTTAAGGCCCAAAGCTGCACAATAGCCAGCACCCAAGTGGCCCTTTTGCCTTTTTTGACTGTGTTTGTGTGTGTGGGAGGGAGTTGCTCAAAAGACCCAGTTAAAGAGCGCGTTACAACTTTGAAAAAGTTCAACTTTTTAACACCCTAAAGTAAGCAACGTTTTTCTGTTGTTTTTTTTTACCCCCGTTGGCCGCCGCAATCAACAACAATGTTCAATGGGGCAAAACGGTTGCCTACTGCAAATAAATTTGCCTTTTCTCTGTGAAATATTGTCAATTTCAAATCTGCCAAGTTTGTGTGTGTGTGTGTGTAAAACTCTCGCATGCAAAGCATGTGTTTTATAGGGGAGGGTGTGTCACATACCAATTGCATTTTTTTTTTTTTTTGCTGTCACTTTCCATGCACTTGCAATTGGTTTAGGCATGCTGAATAAATCATTCAGCTTGCAACGCCAAAGCGCTGACAACATGCATATATATTGCCAAAGCAATGGAAGAATCACTTGCATGTGACATCTTATAGCCAGATTCCACTGTGCAACATTCTATTCATCCTTATCCCTTTTGCATGATATGCTCTCTATCCAATGTTAGATGTTAACATGTGAGTGACAAATTACAATTCGTTTAAAATTGTTGCAGCTGGCTATAAATAGGATTATAAAGAAGGTGCCCCATCGTTTGTTGCGCCTTTGTTGCAAGTATTTTATATGATGCATCTAACTTAAATTGAGTTTAACAAAAGAATTTGCCAGTTCTTTGCTTGAGATCAGTGAAACCAGCTTATATAATTTGAGCCAAGGTCCAGGTGAACTCCTCCGCACCGGTTCCGTTTGGGTTCTTAGCGTCCTCTGAAACATATTTATGAAGTTTTCTTTGTCATGCCAAGCAAAAATTTAAAATTCAAATCAAAATTTGAAATCAAAATTGTACGATCACATTTCTTTCTTCGGCTCTTTGTGACAGTTACGATAAAAATCAATATAAATTGTAGTAAATTATACGAAAGTAGCACAGGTCAGTCAATAAAATGTAGTTTGTCTTATTTATTTAATAAATAATAATAAAATAGTAAATATATACTCAAACTTATTTGTTTAAATTTTTTTATTTTTAATGAAAATTTTAATGAAATTCAAATCAAAACTTATGGTTTGGGTTTTACAGTCCGCGAACTGAACCTTAAGTTTATCCAAAGATTCGACCCATCCCGAAAAATATCGACGTTTGCTAAGCCATATAGTATATTGGTAATGTAAAAAATGTTTATCAATCGATTATAATCGAATTTTAACTAAAAATACTAAATATTTATTTCTAATTTGATAGGGAATATGATTATGTTGAAGATCAGCGTTTAATGGTTGATCTAAGTGGAGTGAAGGCCAACCAGAAAGCTGTTTGGAATAGTTAAGTATATATATATATTTTTTAGTTTTTGTAACGCTTTCAAATCCGAATAACTCAAAATTAACCAAAATCTCACAAAGCGATAATGGTACTCCATACGTACATAGTTAATTCTATTCAAATTCCATTTGAGCTGATTCTAACATCTTTTCGTTTTGATTATATTGATTTGTCATATAAATCCTATTTCTGAAAATTTCAAATTCTGTATATTTCTGTATCCGCAATAGAAATTTTAATATGCGTCAAAAGCTTAATAATAACATGATACATATTTAGCTCCTTTTTAATATTTTTTTAAATTGAAGGGAATCTATTTTATAGGGCAATTGTATGTTGACTTTTGCAGAGAGCCAATGTTTTTTGGTGTGTTCTTTGCTATTGTGTGCTGTGAATTGAAATGTGATGCTGTTTTGCTGCTTTATGCATAGCCTAGAGCTTAAAGTTCCACATAGTATAAAAAGCGCGCTTATCATCAATTTATACTTTTTTTCAGTGTTTTTTTTTATTTTTTTGCCAGCAGCGTTTAAGCTTAAGCGACTCTTCCCTCTGCTCTACACGCAATGCGGGCCATTTTTTGTTAGCTTAAACATTTTTTTTATGCTCCATGTCATGATTTTAATGCGCTTTGGCCATTTTGATTATGCGCTTGCCGTTGCCTTGTGCCATTTTGTTTGAAATTCATGAAGCGCAGCGCGGTTTTGTAAGCGGCTCATGGCATTGGCTGAACTGGCTATACTGACTGTCCTGGCTAAGCTCGGAGTCCTGCTTTTGGCCAAGTTTTAAACGTGGACGCGCATTAAATGCTGCAGTTAACATAATTAGGCAAGTGCTCTGGGCAACACTTGGCTACAAGTTGAAGCAAAGGCCAGAGGCATCTTAAAACTATATTGTTAGTTAAAGTTTTTGAACTTTAAATATGACTGTAAACGTGTTTAACTTGTTTAACGCTTCGATGCGGGTGAGTGAAAATGAAATGTCCTTGATTCGATAAGGATAAAGACGTGCCAGGCTGTGCGCTTTAGCTTCTGTCACAGCTATTGCCTGTACCTGTCTGTCTTCCATTGTTTATTTATGTATGGTGTCTGTATGTATGTATGTGTTTACATGCTTGTCTGCGCTTCGTGTGAAATTGTCACGTCAGCGACAACCTGCGAGAGACAGGCAAAGTCAAAAGTGTGACAAAGCGGGTAGCAGGTGACAAGTCTTTGCCATTTGATGTCTGATGTCTGATGTCTGCGCCCGACGCTGCCTTTGACAGAAAATCAAATTAACAAGCCACAGAATGCGGTCGAAACGTTTTCCTTACGCTTCCTTGGCTGACAGGCAGACTGAGTCAAACTGTTCGACTGACTGTCGCAAAAACCATTTGCATTTCTTGTCGTTCACTAAAATTACTCATACGCCGCGTGTTGCGGCACAGACTGCAAAAAGCTTGTGTTGCTATGCTACAATCATTTTCCAACGACATACATACAGGCATAGATTTACTGCAAGTGCGTGCATGTATGCGAGTGTGTATGTGTGTGTGTGTGTGTGTGTGTGTGTGTGTGCATTGCAATTGACTTGTGGCCGCACGCAAAGTGCCACTTGGCCAAAATGCTGAGCACTCAGCACTGCCACTCAGCAGCTCAAACAAAACCTACAAACGCTGATAGAGAAGGACGCCAAAGGCTGTGGCAGGGGCAGAAATAGAAGCAGCAGCAGCAGCAAAGTGCAATCAAATGCGTTTTTATGTGTTTCACAATTGAGGCCAAAAAGCGCGCAATACAAACAAATAAGCACAGCAACTGTTAAATCAAAAGCAAAGTAGCTGCCATATAAGCCAATCAATTTGGTAAGTCACAGGGCTTTTAAAAACTTTTAAACGTATTCAGATGATTATTAAGCGTATTAATTAAAATTATGAATTATGAATGCATTGCATGCAAGCCCATAAGTCGTAGATTATGCAAATATGACAGAAAAAATAACAGAAAAACAAACAAAAAATGCATTGTGTTTGCTTTTAAACTTAATGATATTAATGCTTTACCATAATAAAACAGAGAGACTAACGAAATGGATTTTGGTCGACCATTGTAAGAGTTAAGTTTTTAATATGTTTTATGGTTTCAGACTGTAAACTGCTGCTATAGTCGTAATGTCAAGGATATTTAAGCTTGTAAAAAAGGTTTTTTATACCAAAAGTCAATTTTAAGCAATTGTTTTTATAAAGACAAATTCAATCAAATATATTAAAACTTTAACTAAAACTGCAATTGTTGTGTTTTCATACGATAAACTTAAACTTTTCATTCAACAAGAAAGAAATTTTATCTTCGGCATGCCGAAAATATATACCCTTGCAGAAAAAATTTGCGTAAAAAAATTTATTTTTCAACCGATCGTTGCTATGGCAGCTATAAGATATAGTGATCCGATTTTGATAAAATCTGGTCAACATATGTAGAACGTGCTTTAATTTAGAGTTTGGTCGAGCTATTTTGAAAAACAAAAAAGTTTTTCATTCAAAAACAAATTTTTCAACCGATCATTTATATGGCAGCTATATGTTATAATGGTCCGATCTGGCTAATTCAACTATAGGTACTATCTGCAATGAAAAGAAGCATCTGTGCCAAGTTTCATCAAGAAAGCTCAAGAACAAAGTCTTGAAAATGCATATAAACAGAAAGACAGTCAGACAGACGGACAGACGAACATGACGGACATGACTCGGCTGTTGATGCTGATCACGAATATACAATTTTTTTTTTCTGAGACATTTTCTTTAATGCGTTACACATTTCGCAACAAAATTATAATACCCTGTGCAAGGGTATAAAAACTAACCAATCGATACAATTGTTAAAGACAAACTAATACTCTCTGCCAAGGTTTTCAAATGCGATTATTATATTTTCATAGCTAAAATAAGTTTCTATTGTTCTACTTAACTTTAAACAGTTGCCACCAAAATATATTATACTATTTGATGACATCTTTGCCAACTTAAAAGTCTGAAGAAGCACTTTGCATACTTTACATTCGGTTGCCCTTTTGAGCTGCTTTTAGAGTACGCTTTTAGCCAAATCTTAATTGACAATTTTGTGACTTTTGCAAAGGACTACTTGCAATGTTGCTGTGTTGTTGCCACTAGAAGCTCTAGCTTTTCTTTTCTTTTTTTTTTGTTGTTGCTGGTCATCAGTCAATCGTGCACATTGTTAACTTTACATTTTAAGCAGATTACAAACAATGGACGAGTGCGAGGACACGTTGGCCGTACCGTGATCTATGTAGGCACCACATCCTGTGTCTGTTTTTGAGGCTGGCATGTCAACCGTCAGTTGTGTCAATCCCAAAGCTACGGTCCTTGTGCATGTATGTGTGCCTGTGTGTTTTGTGTATCTCTGTGTCTGTGAATGCTTGAAAAAGGCTGTAATTGTTTTTGGTAGCCACTGTCAGTGTCATGGTAGCTGCCATTTATATTTTTTTGTTGCTTTTTTGTTGGTGCATTTGTTGGTCACAGAGAAAAACAACAACAACAAGAAGTAAAAGCAAAGGCTAAAAGGCTACTAATGGATGTCGGATTTAAGCATTCAATGACAATGTGATTGGTGGTTCTACCATGGTAAGGTTCTATGTCGACTGCTGTTAGCCAGTTAATTGTTTAATTAATGCCATTACCGGATTTTGAGGCTAGGTCTAATTTTGGTTAGTTAAGCCACAGCTGCAACAACAATTTCACATTTGATTGTGATTTTGATTTTGGCATATTTGTTTGCCATTTGCGGTTGACTTATAACAACAAACATTTTATAAAAATATCACTAAAGTGAGAAATGCTGTTCAATTCAAACTGACCCAAAACCGCAATGGCAAAAACCAAGTCACAAAGTGCCCAGTCCTACCGCAAATAATTGATTATGGCTTATTTAAATGTATTCAATTAAATAGGCAAACGCTTGTTTCATATAATCGCCTTTTTCTGATTTAATATCAATTGAAGACTTAATTGATAAATGCTTTAAATTAAAATGAAAAAGCATTTAATTACCCTGCAAATATACAGTAGGCAATACAATTACAGCATTGTTTGAGTTTCTTGATCAATTGAGAAATTCGAAAATATTTTGTTGTAAAGTAAAAAAAGTAATTGCAAATAAAGAGTCATTGTTCTGTTAAATATTTTAAAAAAGGGTATATAAAAAAGACTCAAAAGGCTGATATTTCCGGTTTTGATCCAGTCAAAAGTTTGGTTTGGTACGTAGAATCAACTACTACTAGCAACAAGGACCTTCTAAGATCTATGTGAGATCCAAAGCAGAATACAAGCAGAATGCAATTTGAATTCCTGCACTGCAGGGTATCTAATAGTCTACCATAACGTTTATTTCATTTACATTAAAATGAAATATTTAACGCTATTCATCGCCTCACAACACCGATTATCCAACATTCGATTTCAACGTCTGTCATTTGAGCTGTCAAATTGGAAAATTCGCGTACACTTCAATTAAATATTTTATGCACAATATTCATCAGTTAATTTTTGGGGCAACTTTTGCTTTGCAAGCAGAAACGTTTTCAAAAATGCAATGAGAAAAATATAGTAAATTTTAATTTGATTGCACTCAAATGGCATTTGTAATTTAATTATTATTCTCTGGGTAGGTTGATTTGGTTGCCATGGCAATGCGATTCCCAATTCAAAGCTCAAATCAACATACTCGACATATTCCACATTGTTTCGTGTTGAACGTGCGCATCATTTGATAATTAGTGGCAGTAGCAAATTGGACAATTGAACAGCAAAAAACAAAAAAAAAAAACACGAAAAATTATAATAATTGAATATATATTGGAGAAGTATTAATTAATTGCTGTTATTGTTGTTTTTGAAGTTGTTAGCATTATGAATGCATGCAAATGTTGCGAAAAGCAAAAAGTCATTTGCCTAACAATACAAATTATTCTCGCATTTGAATTGTTTTTTTTTTTTTATTTTGTTTTTTTATTACACATAACATCACAGCTCTGCGTTGTCTGTTTATTGTGCATTGTTTAGTTGAAAAATGCGAGTTTATAAAAATTGATTTAAGTCCGTTTCTGGTATTTTCAGCTCTTGTGTTGAGCTCAATAGCGCAATTAAATTTGCATGCACATTGCTTGTGCCCATTAAAAATGGGAAAAGGGGAGTTATAAACTACTGCAAATGTATGTAAGAGGTATATAAACTATATATATTATTGATCAGCATTAACAGCCGAGTGCATATAGCGATGTCCGTCTGTCTGTCTGTCCGTATGAACGCGTCGATCTCAGAGACTAGAAGAGCTGGAGACATCACACTTGGTATGCAGGTTCCTGTATACCATGCGCAGATCAAGTTTATTTCAAACCCGCACCCACGAAAATCGCAAAAGACTCCCACAGCCACAATTTTAAAGACATGTCTTTGATTTTGGGTACACATATATGTTATATCAATATTGATCGGTTGCGTAAATTTCATTACGACTGGATAAATAACACCAAAGTTATGGAAGAATCTATTACCCCCGTCTCAGCAGACAGAAACAACAGTTTCACAGGCACTGCAAAAGTTAAGTGCGCTGCTTGCATGTGTTGTCGCTGAACTGCTTGTTGGGAGCAGGGAGTGTCGAAGTGGGGTACACTCGTCTAGAGCATTCTTACTTGTTTTATTTAAGTTAAAAAACAAATGGAAATGAAAAAAAATGAAAATTTAAATGAAAGTGAAGTTGGAGTTGTAGCTGTAATTGACAATAGAAGCAAGCAACTGTATTTCCACTGCAATATTGCATATTTGAAAAACAAAATGGCGCCATTTTATGCATTTAATATAAGCGCGCTTATAACTGTGTACATGTGTGTGTATGTATGTGTGTGTGTATGTGTGTGAGCCGCAATAACTGGCCGCATAAATTCAGCTTGTGCAAGCTATTTGAAACAACAACACAGCCGGCGATTATTGTGCGGCAACAAAAACAAGCAACAAACATATAAAACAACATCAGCACTTGCTGCCACTGCGGCTGTGGCAACAGTGCCCGTCTCTGGCCCCTATTGCCCCTGTGCGCCCCTCCCTTGCGGCGACTTCTGAGTGCAACAAACGCCAACGGCAGCTGTATATATGTATTAGTGACAAGTGTCGCTTATATGTATTTGTGTGTGCTTGCTACTGCACGGATGCAACCAAATATTGGCTTTATATGGCTAGATGCCAACAATACAGGGTCAGCCAGAGTTCATAAATATACATTTTACAATTTTAATATATGTCTTAAAATAACAACAAAACTTAGAGATACATTAAACCAAAGTACAAATATATATACCTATAAATTGCTTGATGTGTTCTGAATACGTTAAACACCCTGTTTAAGTTGTTTGCGTAGAACTTCGCTAAAGTTTTAAATAACTAACTTATTGAAAGTCTCTATCGTTCTCATTGACTTTAAGCTGCTCAGTTTATGCGTGGCATAGCGGAAACTCTCTCATAATATGTCATTTTCCACAAAAGGTGTGAGATCTTATGATATATATAGTATAAAATATATTTAAAAAAAAACATATATATAAAACTATATAGTAAGGAAACTTATCCCGCTTAGCGGGCTAGACTTCAATGTGATATAGAGCCGGCTGAACTTAATTATTTGAAAAGATAGTAAACAGAAAAAGTAAAAAGTACTATTTAAAAACTAGTAGTATTCGGTTGTGGGCATAGTTGGATATTTCAGCCATATTTTTTGAACAAGTTTTCATGCAGACATCATATGGAAAACTAAAGACCTTAGCAAAAGTTATACAGGGGTGCCCACAAGCAAATAATACCCACAACCAGCTAAGTTCCGACTACAATTGCTTTTTATTTTTGTAATGAAACTTCATGTGATTTTCATGCATTTTGGAATCACGAGAGTAACGATAATGACTATAAATATTTTTTTAAAAATTCAACAAGATATTTAACAAAATAAATACATTTTTAAAAAATTGTTTACTGCTCCGAAATATTTAACTCTATAAGTTATATAATCATGATTATGCGTGTGTATAAACCTTGTTTGTTTTTGCCAACCCAGTCGCATTTTGTTTATTTAAACTGGAAAATTAATTATTCAAACTTTATTGCACACACACACAAGATATACATATACATATATAAGAACTATGTGGCATATAACACTACGCCTCAATAGCATTTTGGTGTCAGCTACATTTTGCTTGATTACCAAAGTTGTCTTAAATGTTATATAACCCAAAGCTAAAGTTTTAACTACAGTTGGTATTAGCTTTTTATATATATAGTTTTTAAACTGTTAAATCATATTGTGTTAAATTACTTAAAAAGTGTTTAAAGTTTAAATGAATGAGCTGCGTGAATTGCTCAAAAAAACACAAAAAAAAAAATGTAAACAGGCTCAAGTTGGCAGCTGCCTTCCGTCTGGGATGCATGCAACTTTTTGTTGCAAGCAATTTACTTCAGCATAATCATATTAAATATTCTCCACCTACACGGTTAGCTGGCATATAAGCACCGCCTGCTGCATAACATCCTAGGGGCGTGCTCATCTTTTTGTCTACCGTTTTGTACCTGGAATCGGTACTCCACTTCACTCGACTTGCCTCGCCTCAACTTGCCGCACCTCGCCTCACCTCGACTCAACTGGAGTCGACTCTCCGCCTGGCTGCGCAAAATTATACTTAAAAGCTGTGCTCCGTTCTTCCTGCACACATTGGAGTTTGGCAGGCAGAGGCTGCTGTGCGGCAGCATGCGTGTAAATGTCTACACACCCAGCTTTTTAAGCTGCAGGCAAACAGCAAAACACACACTCACACACACACAGATACAGTTTTTACTGCTGCGGTGATCGTCCTGTGCATGGCTCCTTTCAAACAGTCCACGTTTATTTTGCCTTAGCTTTTTTTCCGCAGGTCGTTGGCTTTTTGCCTCACATGGGCGTTTTTATTTTTCTTGCCCGGCAGTTAGCCAACTGCAAAGGCGTTCAAATTACATACAATTTCTTTCATAATACTCCTTCCATTCCCAATGGCCCCACAAGGATGACCATATTTCGCTCGGCGGCATTTAGCTGCATGTTACTCTTTGCTCCTTCGTCCGAGACTAGTCTTTATGTATGTAAGTATGCCATATGTATATACTTGTGTTTGCTTGCTTAGCCCCATCTAAATGCAATTATAATTTCTTAGCATGACAGCGCCATGCCAGCAAGGACTAATTAAATTTCTAATCAAGTAAAAGGCCAGACGATGTCTTTGACTTTGACTCCCCAGTGAGCTGTACTGCGCCGCGTGGTAAGCGCTTTGCTCTTTTGGCAGCAAAAAAACAATTACCTTAAGCTTTACTTGGCAAAAATATAGCATTTAAATAGTTTGGCATTTAGTCTAATGGTATTCAAGTAGGCACTAGGCATGTATAAAAGCGACTATAATCAGTCTTTTCATGAAGAATATATACCTACTTACGTTTGAAATGATGTTTTTAAATCAATTAAGATTCAAGTGTAATCAAGTTGAGAAATCAGGAACAATGTTCCATCTTCTCAGTTTCAACTAAGTTATAGCAGTTGAAAATTTAGGCAGAAAGTTCTTCTAATTATTCAAACAAGTCAAAAATATTTGAAAATTTGTCATGAATTTTTAACGATTTTTATTAACTATTTAAGAAATTTAAAACGATTTTTTCAATTATATAGTTGCACGCCCAATTATTGCAAATTGTTCATTTATCCAAAAATGTAATAACCAAAATGCGTACAGCTGATTAATGTACTCACACACACACACACACACATATATGGTTTTGTAACACACACTGTAAAGGCGCGTAGGCGTGGCAGCAGCGACTCTGCGGTTGACCAACAACACCCAGCAGCCATTAATAACAGCAACAGCATACAAGTAACAAATTGATCGACTAACTGGTTACCCTATAAACTACCTTTACATTTATATGCATATCAACATTATATGCTGTAGTTGAACTTTAAAATGGAATTTTATTAAAAAACTTTTAAGCTAATATTTGAATTATGCAAATATTTATACAAGTCTCTCATGCCTGTCACACTTTTTTTATTGAAAATAAAAGCCAATTTGTGTAAAGTAAACGCTACAAGTTGCCTTTGCCATGCATATGGAAGCACATTAAACATATAAATGGGTAAACATTTATTGCAGTTTATTGAAAAATTGGCGGTTTTCATATATGTATGTATATACAGAAATGAGCAGAGCAGAATGAGCAGCTTGCCAGTTAAGCGCTTCAATTTTACACAAGAGACGAGCAATTTAATGCCCTACAGTCGGTTGTGCAGGGCATATGCGACTAAACATAGAAATTAAGTGAGCCAGCGGTGTAAATTAGAATGCCTGACTAAATCAGCGCTGAGTTCATAACTGATTTCTCGGAATTGCGTTGAAAATTTTGAGGCCTGAGAAATCTCTGAATATAGAGGCGAAACCGGTAGCGATACGGAAAGATAGCCCATACGTTAGAAGCGTTGGGAATTTAAAAATAAAAGGGAAATAAACATATTTAATACATATGTGTGTAATTGTTGCTTTTGATTTGATTTTGATATAGTCGGTAGCTCAGTGTGTAACACTGACTGTTGTTTGCGCGGGCCTAGCGTTCGAATCCCAGTTGCCAACGGGATTGCTTTTTTAATTATTTTTTATTTATGCAAGAGCATAGACCTTACGAAAGAAGGCCTTCTGTAAGTAGGACATCACATGCAAAAAACATGTATACACTCAGGCCTGAGCATTACTTTTCAGGCCTGAAACAATGTATTGATTCAGGTCTGAACTAACCACTGGGGAGTTAAGTCTTAGCTTTGAACACATATACTTTGTTTGCCAACAAATATAAATATTTAAGCATTATTGATTACGCAGCCATTAAATCAGAGCTAATTTATGCCGCTATAAATCTACACTATGCTCAATAAATTGAAAGTGTATTGTGTGAATCAGTCAAACCGACTTAATGCGTACATAATTCAGACAATCATATCGCTTTCATTTAAACTATATTTTTTTTTTTTTACTTGTGATTGTCTGGTTTATTTATTTAACATTTTATATTTGTGTGCTGCCTGCCTGCATTTAATGGTCACACACATACACGCACACACGCACACACGCACACATAAGGCGTATGAGCTGCAGTAAATTAAGTCGTTAATATCTTGTTTATCGTGGCCACCGCTGTGGCACAGTCGACTCTCTTTCTCTCTCTATCTATCTTTCTCTGTGGAGCAGGTTGCACGTTGAGCTTGTGCAGTGTCTACCGGGGGCCATACGTGGCAATGTGCATGTTAATTACATGATTTATATGCATAAATAAATGCATTGCTCTTGATTTATGAAATTAATTAAAAAGGATTTACGGCACTTGCCCGCTGGCAGTGTCTGTGCGGTGTAAAAATATGTTGCATACCCAAAAGGCGCTGAACATAGCGCATTACAATTATTAGCGGCAAATTGCACGCACACACCCAGCCAATGTTAATCACATTAAAACACATACACACACACGTACACATGCACAAGCACACGCATACCCACAAAAACTTTTGCCGAGATAATTCTATTTCATTTGATCGAGCCAAACACGAACTATTGAAAGGCGTTATTTTTGGTTCATGCCACATTCTGTGTTCGTCCTTTAACCAGGCTCAATTGCCGCTCGTTGCTCGCTGCTGCCAACTCATTATAACTGTTTTATTAGCAGCCATAGTGTAGCACACTCCACTTCAGTACACTTTACCTCCATTTTCGCTGCCTGTTTCATTTACATTCACTGCCTGAATTACTTTATTAGTCTAATTAAATGCGCCACTTGTACGCAAAATGGCGCGCGGCTGGAGAACTAAGCAAACAATTAATGAAATTAGTAAAAGTGTTTTGCCTAAGTAGCACGCAAAACAGTCTGCCAACATTTTTTCTGCACTAATTAAGTTTCGTTGGCCTTGTTTTTCAGCTTCAATAAGTGTACTTATCTAGCCACATGCAACATCGCTCATATTTCAATGGTTTAAAATGTGCACCTGCTCTATAAAATGTTGATTTAAGCATACTTGCACACATATACATATACTATAAACTATGCTCGTCTAGACCCCAAACAGCAACAGCAGCGGCAACTCGCACAGAATGATAGCCACAGAAGCCAGCATCACCACCACCATCACCACCACTGAACCACCACTGAAAACTGCTGCAGGGTGAAAACAATATGCGAGGACGTGCACTCAACGATTATGGCGCTACCGCTGACACCGAAATCTAACTGAAACAGCGGCCAGCCAGTGTATATACAAATATATAACCTGCGGATTATGTCTGCACTTTGAAATCCCCAACTGTCAAGCAGCTTTTACTTCAGGGCCATCGTCGTACCGAAAGCCACAAAAGCGTAGACAAAGTAAGAATTTTACGCTATATTCCTATTTTTTGTTCTTATTTTTTTATATGCCAGTCGACTGCTATTTCAATATTAACACATATTCGCATGTACTTTTTTTCAGGTGCAGACTGGCAGCTCATAGGGACAACAGGTGTATGCGCTCATTGCTAAAGAAATTTGTTGGCTTGTGTTTTTTATAGTTAAGGCAATAGTTAAAGCGCTTACAATTTTTTGAGAATTATAAAATTTCTTGCTTCAACTGTGGATTTTTATACACTGTTTTCCAAAATGGATAAAAAGAGTATATTGGGCCTGTGAAATGTTCGTCAGTCCATCCGTCTGTCTGTCCGTCTGTATGAACGCAGTTTTTGCCAGAGTTTTGAAGCTAGAGCAACCAAACTTGGCATACATGTTGGTATAAACCATAGGCAGACAAAGTGTTAAGATCGGCCAGATCGGAACACTATAACATATAGCTGCCATAGGAACGATCGCTTGAAAAATAAGTTTTTGCTTGAAAAACTTTTCTTTTTCAAGATAATTCAGCCAAACTCAATTTACCTAAGTTTAAGATTAGTTTATACATGCTGACAAAATTTCATTAAAATCGGACTACTATTTCTTATAGCTGCCATAGGAACGATCGGTTGAAAAATAAGTTTTTGCTTGAAAAACTTTTTTTAGACATTAGCTTTCATGTAGAATGTTGACATTTCTTTAACAAACAAAGTACACATGAAATAACAATTTTAAAGTTAACAATTAATAAATAATTACGCTTATGGGGCCAATCATTGTCACAGTAACTATTTCATGAGTCGGAAAGCAGCTTTAATGCTCCAAGAACTATTATTAAGCATAAACACTCAGCAATGTTGTGTTTACATTTAAAAGTTAAATGTTTGGCAATTGTAATTGAATTTCTTGAAAGTAACAGCAAATAATACTATTACTTGGACACAAAAAAAACTGAATTTAGTTCTTACCTTGTTTACAGTAGCCCAAAATCCAGACAAAAATTTATAAACTTTAGCTGCAAAACTATATAACATAAACTGTGACTTATCTGTGAGAGTGTAAGAGGTTTAGAGATAAGCCAAAAGCTATCCACAGTTAAGCTACACACTTCACGAACCCAATAGACACACACACACACACGCATACGCACAGACACACACACAGACACACACTAGCCTGCGGCAAAAGCTGCATGCAATGAAATATTTTTGTTAAAAAACAATTTTGCAGCGTGCTGCTGCTGCTGGAAAAACAGCAACTGTAGAACTCAACAAGGTACCCCACTATGTTGTAACTTGGTTAATCCTATTGATTTTGATTTGCATACAAATTAGAATGTGCAGGTTGAGCAGAGCTACCTGGCAGTCCCTTGAACTCCCCATTGCAGGACTGCCTGCAATACCGAGCATGCCAACAAGGATTTTTAGCAGAAAAAGTCTCGGGCTGCTTGAATTGGAAGCGGGGCTAGAAGTATGTTTTTGAGGTAAAAATGTGTGTGTTTAACATGTGTACAGCCCAATCCTATGGATTATGGTAGTATGGCATTAAATTTCAATTTAAGCTGCCTGAGAGCCTTAGAGAGAGCAAGCATACGAGTCCTGCCACTGGGCGAACGCCCACTGTACTTGAGAAGCGACGATGTGCGAATGCCTTCTGAAACAATTAGCATGCCGCCTAATTGTTTGTGGATAGAAAAAGAGAAGGGAGTGGGAGTAGAAGGGGAGTGGGTAGTGTGGGAGTGCATACAAGTGTGTATGTGTTGCTGTATAGAATTTTAATACGTTTTAATGAAAAATAAACTGAGCTTACGCCGGTGAATGTGTGGCCAACTGCTGCAGCTGCGTTTTGCATATAAAGAAAATGTGAGAAATGAAATTTGATGCGGCGCAAATATCTTTTAATATGTTTGCGAGAGAAAGAGAAAATGTGGGTAGAGCAGGAGAAGTGCTTCACAATATACTAAAGGCGCGGCCATATTTGGCAAGGACTCGCTGTGCATTCGTGTGAGTGCGCATTTTAATTTCCCTTAATATTTCATGGCAAACACACGCATAGTGTATATATATATATATATGTGTGTGTATGTGTGTGTGTTTAAACAGAAGCATATGGCAAGCCAAAGAGTCGTGCGGCATGGAATTTCAATTAAGATTAATTCGCGCATGTATTGCCAACATCGGGCGTTGGGGCGTTCAGTTCAGCATGCCGGCTCGACCTTCCATGCACCCCTCCAAGCATCACCACAACGACAACTCTCCACCCGCTTGGCAGTCGCGATTTTTTCACTCAGCTGCACTCTGGAACACGCTTGAGCAGCGTTGCGTTATGAAGATGACGACGCGACAACGAAGAGCAGGTGAAAAACTTGAGCACCACAAAATTGTGCCACTTAAGCGGGAGAAACTGCTTAACAACAACAACAACAACAACAACAACTTGTTGTAGCTAGTGCTGACAAAAGCAGCAGCTAAAACAGCAGCAAATTACAAAAAAATAAACTTTAATCATGGCTTGCTAACAAAGAGCAACAGTAAAAGAAAAAAGTGTAGCATACTTTTGTGCGCCAAAGTAAATGCCAGTGCATTAAGTGGCGCATTCCATCATCATCATCATTACTATTGCTGCGTCCTTGTCACTTCGTCATCCTTGCAGCTGCTGCTGCTGCTGCTGCTGCAGCGGATAACTGAACCCTTGACGCGCAGTAAATATTTTTATTCAAGTTAATAATGCTACACTGGTTCGGTGATTGTGGCTCGTGGCCCGCTGCCAGTTTGCTATCATTGCGCTCGTTTTGAAGTTTGTTTTTGCTTATGCAGCGCAGCCTGTTTACGTGTAAAAAGTCCTTTTTGCCCCAGCTATATGTATTTGCCTGCACTGCTGCTGTTGTTTACTGTGGTTTTCATCATCCGTTCTGTTTGTTCATTAGCCGGGCCAAGGCAACACCATAAACGAAAGCAAAGCAGCGCTTGTTTTTATGTGGTTTCAAATAAATTGCCAGTACCCTCATCCCCACAATAACTAAACATAAATAATCTGCTGCATTCGTCAGCTTTGCTTAAAAATGGACTAGTTGGCAGATATGCTGACCAGCATTCTTGTTACACAACCATGTTATACTCAGTAAAAATACAAAAACAAGGGCTTAATACAAAACTTGAAGCGAGTTGTCAAACGAAAAGAGAAAAACAATTAACTTTCTTTACAGATTATTGAAGAAACATTAAAAATTTCTTAGTTGAAATTTTAAGTATAGATTTGCATTCCAGCTGCAAAGCTTTTTAACCCTTAGAGCTTTTAAAGCATATTAAAGCTTTAATCGCAACTAAATGCTTAGGCAAATCAAAAAGCATTTTTCAAAAAGTTTTCAAATATTATAGTCGCATATGCCCAATATGTTTAAATGCTCTTCAATATACATTTACAAAGTTGTTGCTATTTATGGGCAACACTTAGCTGGTTATTTTGGAGCTTTCATTGGGGGAATGTTACGGAACGAAGACTAGGACAGCAATTAAATGATTTTTTGTTTGTATTCTCTGATACCCAAGCAATTTAATGATGTTGCAGAAATCTGTTTGCTGTCTGTGTATCTAAATAAAGAAAAAAGGCTGGATTGATGGGTTTGAACCGAAAGTAATGACCAAAAACAATTAGACAAAAATGCACTTCAATGAGTTGTGGTCGAGTACCTCAATTAATATCAATTTATTATATATATATATATATATATGTTTAGCTTGAATTACACACCTTCATATATCATAATTAGCGCTTCTCGACTGAGTGGAAAGGTCAGGCATGTGGCATGTGGCATGTGGCACAAAGCTGCTAGTGTAGCCTTTTTTAAGATTCTCTCTTTGTTCACAAAAAAAAAGGTGCACCCATAAAATTTACATAGTAGTCACAGTTGAGCATTTTAATGTCTTTGTCTTGGCTTTTGTTTTAGGCCAATTCTTTTGTGGTTCAATCTCTGTGATATTAGGTCTGGTTGTCCCTTTTTTTTTTGTGGAACAGTGGCTCGTTTGCATAATTTTCTACTTTATGCTTTGGGTTTTCTTATTTTCATTTTATATCTAGCTTTGTCGGCAGCTCAAGTGTGCTAATATTTGGCTCAGTCACAGATACAATAGGCAAGATTTTGGGTTTCCCTTTGGCAAGGGATTTGCCTTGTTTTGGCTTGATTAATGCCTTTGATTTATAATGCAGTGGATCAATAAATGCCAAGAAAGTTTCTGGTGTGCCAGGAAATTTGCAATGTCTGCTCAATGCGATTCGTATCTATAATGGCAAATATTTAATTGAATCTACACAGCAGGACACAAAGGATATGCCCTCAAATGAGTTGGACACACATTGAATGACGGACAAAGTGACAAACTGACAAGCTGGCTGACTGGCTGAGTGAAAGGTGGGTGAAACTTTAATTACAATATGAAAAGCTAGGCAAGCTCATTTGCAATTTAAACATACTCCGTAATAATCTTAGCACACAGATACAGTTGCACAACTGCAAACCCCTAGACATTGATGAGGTTATTGTCGCATACGTGAGTGGGTAGCATAATATGCTCGCATGGCTAAATAGACAAACACACACACACACACACACACACACACACACACACACACACACACACACACACACACACACACACACACACACACACACACACACACACACACAGTGTCTGAGAGTCAAACAAACAATGCAAAGCAATTTGCACTATCTCAGCATGAATGCAACTTCCTCTTCACTCTGTGCATGTAATTACAGGTGTTTTCCTTGCTGCTTCTACTTTGCATAATTGTTATTATGTTTGGGAAATTTAGGCGCATGCATTACAGCACACACACACACACACATACACATAGATAGCACACAACTCACAACTGGTATTTTCTTAAGACTCCAGTTAAAATTGTCAATTACATTTCCTTTTGATCACTTAGCTTGTCAAATAGTTTGATTACTAATTGCTCAATCCTAAATGATACACAAAAGAAAATATGTCTTTGTATGTCTGCATCCAAGCTCCATTAAGCAATACATATTTGCATTTCAATATTTGTACAACTGAAGATAACTGTACATTATTGACAATTCTATGACTTAATGTGATTATTTCGCACTCTAAACTTATTTCCATTATACAATTAAGCCAATTCAGCACGAAACTAACAAACTAATGGCTTTTTCATTTTGCGTATCAAATATACTTTTTGTTGACATTAAAATATTGCAAGCTTTTATTGCATTAAACCTGAGGCTTCTTTTATGCTATTTTGCTTTACTGACTTTGTTTTATTTCACATAAATCCGATTTCATTGCAAATGCTCTGGCAAGTCATCAAGCAAACCATATTTATGCGTAATAGTTTGTTATATCTGCTTAATTTTTATATAAATCAAAAATTCATTGTCTCTTTAATTGTATATTTAAGTTAAATTTATTAATTAAACCAAAATTGATTTCAACGGATTTGTGTTTAAGCCGCTTTCTTAACGTTCTTATATTGAATTAACACTAAGTTTTGATAGCTAGAAGCTTAAAAATTAAAGAATTAATATATTGCAACAAAATTGTTAAGATATAATTACATAAAAATTATTATAAATTGCAATTTTAATATACTTTCTGAGGTTGACAATTTTTCAACCAAAAATCATGAATAGTGTTTAGAAAATGTTAAATCGTTCTGAAATACTTTATAAAAATGCTCTATCTAGATTTCAAGCTCACATATTTTTGTCAAAGCTGAAAAAACGGAATGTTTATACGCTTTTTTTTCAAAAATTTAGAAAAAAAAGAGCATATTAGGTTTGTTAAATATCTGTCCGTTTTACTGTCACTCTGAAAGTAGTTTTTTTGCACAGTTTTGAAGCTACCATAAGCGGCCAAGGATCTTGATAAGTTTTGAAATAATTTAACAAAAAGAGTATTACCAAGATTACTACCGACTCCACTAAAAAGGTAAAACAAAAGTTTATTGCAATCGGGAGTATCCGACTACAACGTTCTTACTTGTTTACTCTTGGTTTGTTCTAGAGATTTTATATAATTTTTATTAATGTCATTTCTGCATTATAAAATTAAAATATTTTTTAACACCTGAAAACTAATGTCATTTTGGACTTGCTTTAAATTTTATTCAAGCAATCTACCTTTTCTTTGACTGCCTTTAAAAAAGGCCTAAAAAGCAGCGGTCACATTGGTAAGTTGTACAAACCGCTCAATAAAACTCTCAAGTGTTGGGGCCAAATATGTTGGCTGGTTGGCCAAAAAACCCTTATCCTTGGACCACCCATACACCTGTGCACCATCTGCAGCAGGATCCCCTAATGACCGCAATGTGCGCGGCCATTAGTGAAACATATGGCCAGGCAGGTTTTCTTTGGCCAACTTTTTTGCGCTAAACGAAATGTAACTTAATTTTTGGTCTATGCCACAAAACGAGGTGGGTCAAAGCTGAACCGACTCGTTACCTGACGACTCGATGCTCAGTGGGGTAATTGCTCCCCGTAGTGCTATAGCTACTTAGAGACATTGTGCGGTCCAACTTGGCCAGGCCCTGTTTCTTTTTTTTTAGGCTTATTTATGGCACAGACGAAGACGATAAAAAAGGTTTAACATTTGGCTTATGTAGCGTTAAACTGGCTGTGCCACTAAACTTTTGGCCAGCGGGCAAACTGAGAAATTAGCAACAGCACTAAATTTTATTTCAGCGAAATAACATGCTAAAGTTTTGTGTAAATCGCGTTCTACAAATTTAGCCAGTTAAATGGCTTTAAAGTTTTTCCGACAAAGCAGTGAATTCAAGTTCAAAGAGCTCAAGTTTATGCTCATCTTACAATCTCCAAAAGGTAGCCCCAGCGGCCCAAAAGCCCAGGTGCGCCCATGCGTAAGTCCCACGTGTGTGAGTGTATGTGTGTGTGTGTGTGTGTGTGTGTGTGTGTGTGGGTCTAAGCCAAGTCAATTTAACGCCCAGAAGGCAGCAAAGTAGCAGCACAAATAAAGACACACTGCGTTCCAGGGATTGCTAGCTCATAAATAGTTAAGCAAGCGAAATGAAAGGCAAAAACCCAAAAAAAAAAAAAAAAAAACAAAAAGAAAAGAAAAGGACACGGGACAGCAAATGGCAACAAGGACAAAAGGAAACCAAAGGTGTGCTCCTGTTAACAAAAGGTTCAAGCGCATTTTATGTATTTTGTCAATAAAAACCAACACACACACAAAAGTGTAAGAAAATCAGGCTAAGTGTAAGCATATTGACCTTCATCAGCATCCAGCTACACATCTACCAAAACTCCCAATGGACCAGCAGGATCTGCAGGAACTGCTGAGCTAAGCTGAGCTGTGTGTGTGTGTGTGTGTCCTTAGAGTATGTTTTGGCCATTTGGCTGCCATCCTCCAACGTTATCCTCCTGTTCAGCTTGTGATTTAGTGCTCGTTTCACGTGCTCGGATTGCTTTGCAATTAGCGCTACTTCAGCAATTTCATCCTGTGTGTGTGTGTGTGTATGTCCTTATGTGAGTCCCTTTGCGCCGTTAATGACTCGTTACTGCCTGCATGTGAAGGCTGGGCCATGTTGTGCCCATTGATTTGTAACAATCGACGACAGTTTTGTAATTGTGTGTGGCCTGCATGGTGTGCCAGCAATTGCGCTCATAAATTTTTCGGTGCCCGCTGCATAACGCGGCGCATACGTAATGTGCTTGGCATATGTATATACACACACATGCACATGCATATACATAGTTGTGCATATACATATGTATATGTATAAGAACGTCGGCTCCAATTAGTCGTGTTTTCAAGTGCCTTTCACACTCGCAGTTGCCTTTGTGTTTGCCACTTGTACGTGCCATTGCAGACTTGCATGATGAACGCCTAACGAGCTAAGCGCCAACAGCAACAACAGCAACAACAACAACAACAAAAAGCAGTTGCAACAACAATGTCTCAAACACCGAATGTGGCACAATAGCTGTTGCCTGCCCCGCCGCAGGCACTGCGTCCGTGCACCACTTGGCATGTGTCAACACTAAACATTTAAACATTTCATTTTCTTATGGTTTCTTTTTTATTTTTGCAACGTTGTTGTTGTTGCTTCGTTTTGTGTTCTTTTAATTGTGTCATTTTGAAGTGGAGGGAGTTGCAAAAAAATGCAAATGCTGGCAAAACAATAGAAAACTGAAGCTCATAAACATTTGTATACACATTAAATGCAAATGAAAAGCAAAATTGTTACGGGTTTGATGGCAATAAATAAACATACATTTATATCAAAACGCCGCAGGACCTTTTCTGTTTTAATGGCTGCTCATTTGTGGGTCTGCGTGACAACAGACAAAAGCGCACAGCAGGCACAAATTTCGAGCTGTCAACAAATTTTCGAATTTATTTCTGCTTTTAACAAACAAACAAAAAAAAATAAAATACTAACAAATTATACAGCCAAAACTGTCAAAAGCTCACCCGCCAAACAAGAAAAAAAAAAAACAAAAAACAAAATAAAATTTACAAAAAAATGAAGAAAACATTTTTAACCTGAAAATCATTTAGGTATATTTTTTAGCTTATTTGTTATGCTTTAACTACATGATTGCTTAACTCTATCCTGTTTGCATTTAATACGCTTTTAATGTTCTAATATTTTAATAGCTGTGTGTGTTATATCAAGAGTCGCTCTGTCATGCAACAGGCAGCTGATATTTCAGCTGCTGATAAGCGACTCGAAAGCTGCAGCGCTTAATAACTTTATATTTTATTTTTGTAATGTATATGTATTTTGCAACCCTCAAGCCTCTAAACAAGCGGAATATGCTATGGGAAATTCAGTGGCTGTTGGACCATTCAGCAGAAGTGTGAATTATAAACACGCAAGGGCTGTCACGGGGCGTCGTTTAATAAGCGCTGCGCGTGTTGCCGCAACAACAACAACAACAACAACAGCAACAACGACATCAACGGCAACAGGAAAAAAAAGTTTAAAACTCCGTGCGATAATAATCTAGAAAATGAGCAAAAAAAAAAAAATGTTGCGCTAAAAATTGTTCAATTAATGCGAGCGCGCTGCTTTTTTCACGCTGCGCCGCAGCACAATGTAAAACGTTTGTAACGTGCATAATTTTCACACACGCATACACACACACACACACCAACACACACACCCAGATGAACAGCATGTAACTGCCATGTAATTAAGCGCATGCCAGAAAGTATGCAACAATAATGTCGCAACGAGAACAACAACAACGCAATCAATATATGTGGGCGTCGTTAACGCCATGGGCGTGGCAACCAACTTTAATTGAAGCCTTGTCAAAATCAGCCATGGCAAAATTTTACAAAATTATATCCAGCCATTTTTTACCCTTCAATCTTCCTTCAATGTGCAATCAAATTAAGTGTAACGCACAGTGGTTTAATTAAACCGAAACTGAGCGAACAATGCAATTTTTAATTAAATAGTATTCTAAGAATTCTACATGGTAATCACTTCATCTAAATTTTTTATTATATTTAAGTTATTTTAATAGATGTAAGTCTAAGAGTAAATGTCAAGGAAGAAAGTTATCAGTCCTTTTGGGAATTCCACTTTTAAAATAATTTCGCAGAAAACCATATAGCATTCTTTTTGAAAGACGGTAAGATTAAGAAGCTCAGTTTTCTTTCAAGTTCAGTTAACTTGTATTCGCAGCTAAAAGTATGTTGTGCATATCACTGCGGAATTGTTTCTAAAGTGAACATCAGAACAAGGCTAACACTCCTATTCCCAAAGTTTCTCTGAGTTTCGATCGGAATGGTTTCGAAACCGAGTTCGACACCGAGTTTTCATAGTAAAAAGTCTATTTAGTTGTCATCTTGGTGGCGTTTCTGAACCGAGAACAGCTGCGTTTTCTTGCACGTTTTCGATTCTGTTTTACAGACAGTTTTATAATTTATTATTGTAAATGTTATTTGACTTTAAGCTAATGAATTAATTGACTAATTATTTTCCAAATATGATGAAGATTATAAGAAAATGGAGCTTAAGAATGTGTTTTTATGAATTCCTTGTGTCATCTGGCAATTACTTTTCTTTCCGCAAGCAAACACAGTAAATCTTTTGAGTACCTTAAAACAGCAAGTAATTCCGTTTCCGCACATTTGGTACGAAATACGAGTTCGGAACGGGCCTGTATATACTTTTATCTGAAGCTCTTCGAGATGAATTGCTATACAAACACAAGTTCGATTCTCATTTAAAGCATCACATATAAATTAAGTCCCAAATTTGGAACACAAACTATGCAAGCAGCATTAAACCTTAAATAATTTACTTCATTCCTGGTTTTATTAATCAATTCGCACTTTTTAAGTACTTGAGCACACTGTGCGTTGCATTGAACTGTACAAACGATGTGCTGAATATCGACGCAATGCTTAAAAAAGTCCATTAAAAACAACATGGACATGTAAGGAAAACTGTTTATTCAGCTTCAGTTAACAATATTTGTATGGGAAAGTATATGTTGTGGTTTTAATTTAAACGCAACGTAAACAACATTTCAGATCAATTTTGCCATAATTTAAATAACAGATGCTAATATAAAAAAAACAACAGTAACATAGCAAACATATAAATGTAAGAATTCTAAACTAAACAACAATTTAAATAAGCTAAGAAATGCGCCTTACAGCATGCTGATTACATTTGTTAAGTTTACAATTGTAAAGATTTTGACAGACTAAACTAAAAATGCATAAATGCAACATAAATACTTGGCACTAATTGCTTATACGACTATGATTAGCATATAAAATATGTGCTAATAAAAAATGTGCAGTCTTTAGCTGGTGCTTTAAGCTCGTTTACTTTATATAACCGCTGAAGTGAAATAAATTTTATATTGCAAACACAAAAAAAAACTTTAAAAACATACACATGCAAGCGAGAAACCAGCGAAAACATAAAAAAAGAGTACCAACAATAATAAAAGTTAAATAGGGTGCAGCATGCGATGAGCAGCGGCGGGACGAAAGCAGCAGAAACATAAACATTTTCCATTCAACTTAAAATTGTTTACAAAATAATGTGAAAATGGCTGCCAAGCATGTGTTGCCTGTCTGCGTGTGCATGTATGTGTGTGTGTGTGTGTGTGTGTGTGTGTGTGTGTGTATGAAAATGGCGATAAATGTTACTAAACGCGAACAAAAGCAACAACAATAACAATGTCAGCTCTCTAAGCTGTGTGCGTGGCAATTTATCCCCAAGCACTTTTGGGGGCGTTTACCCATAAGTTGAACATATATATACATATATACGTATGTATATGTACTTTTAAATACTGCAAAACAATCATTGGCTAAACGGGGTTTACTCTGCATAATACCAAATTACACATACGCAACGTTTGACGGCCGCCTGCAAAATGTCAGGCAACAAAATGGCTGCCTTGTTGAGAATTATGTTTTATTTATATGTAATATTTCTCTTTTTCTTTATTTTTTTTAGGATTTTATGGCCTGTTAAAGGCAGCATTTTTATACATTTCACGCGCGCACATAAATAACGATTATGCTACAGGCAGCCATGCAGAAGGTTTATGACTTTTGGCCAAGTAAATTGGCTAGAAAGGCAATGGCTGCATAAAGATTATTGTGTGGCAGCAAACTGGAGCCAAGTGGCGCAAGCCAACTGAATTACTTAAATGGCTTCATTTTGCAGCTCAAACAAGCCAATTGGCAAGTGGCGTATGAGTCCAACGGATCTCTACTTAACAAAACTACGATAAATGAAAACTTTTTGTACAGCTCATACACATATGTGAGTGTGCGTTTGTGTGTGTGTTTGCGTGTGTGTGTGCGTGTGTGTATGTGCGTTGCAAAGTTTACGCTTCCGCTAAATTAATCCAAAAGTACGAGTGCACTGTCGCAACAGTCACCGCAACAGAAGTCACTATTCGCAAAGTTCTTACAAAATGTGCGCAATTTAAAGACAAAAACAGCAAAAGCAACAACAGCAACAGCAAAAGCAACAACGACAACGAACCGACTACCAACAACAGCAACAATTGTAGTTACCACAGCAAGTGGCGCCAACAGACAACGCTACCAAAATTGTCGCCGCCAGCTGCAACGGAAATGCAGACACGCATTTCAAGTCAATATGTGTGTGTGTGTCTACAGCAGTTGCTGTGTAATCAACACACACCCACAAAGTTTCACAGACACAACCAGTTGCCATGACAAAAACCTCAAAGTTGCAATATAGCGAAAGTCAATTGTATTTTGATGTTGAATGCGCCACAACAGCAACAACAGCAACAGCAGCAACAGCAGGCAACAGCAGCAACATCAGCAATTAAATCACTTGCAACAGCAGCAGCCACAACCCATTTGCAACACAAGTTTTGCTTACACGATGAAACAATATTCAATTATTTACTACAATAATGCCCTGAGGTTGTGCCTGAAAGATGTTGCATTGCTTTTGATACTCCTTATATTGCTCGTAGCCTTTAGTCTGTCAGCCTTGACAAGCAAAATCACATCGAGTGTCATATTTAACAATACAATAATATTTGATATTAGTAAAGCGGGAATTACAATACTGGTTACGTATTGTTCGCATTGTGTTTGTTTTGTAATCGTTATCAGGATGGATGACAGGCTTTTGTCAATATACTCATTTTGGTCTCTTTGTATAATGGTCAGTTTTTGTTGTTTTTATAGAAAATAATCTATAACTATTATTGCATAACAAGTTTGTAGTTTTTATGCCTGCTGTAGGCAGAAAGGAGCTTAATTTAAATTTGTGTTGAAATTATATTATTTGTAGTATTTTTGGCCTGTTTCGAAACAATTTAACAGAGTAAAATTAAATATTCTATTGGATATATACAAAAGTTGATACTCTACAAATTTTTTAAATTGTATTTTATTTTATATTTTTATTTATTTTATAACAGAAAACTAAGAAATTTACTAAGTGCATACCACATTGCCATGAAATTGTTTCTAAAGTGAAATTCAGAACAGGCCTGAATATGTTAGAAAATGCATTTAAATATCGGCTTGCACATTTCCACAACTTTAAATTCTAATAAAATGCATTTTAATTAGTACACAGATTACATATTTCACCGCAAAATCAAATTTTAATCGCAGCAAAATATAACCAATAATTAGCATTCGTATTTTATATAATAATAATACGTGAATGAGTAACCAAAAATTTGATACGAATTTAACAGTCGATTGCATATCGAATTAAAATTCAATTGAATAAATTAGTAAACATTATGAACAGCATTAAACAACCACAGATTTATTAATAGAAAATTAGTCAACTATTTTATAAGGCCTGTCATTGTAGCTACATATTTGAAATGAAGTAACATTTTCTGCTAGTTGCAACTTGTAGTCAATTTTGAAGCACTTCGTTTGTATCGTGTCAACACCTTGTCAAACTTTGCTTTCAAGTGTTGGCAATTGGCAGCTGGCAAGGACCTGAAGCAACGTTTCCAGTATGTCCTTCTGCTCTATCAATGCATGTCAACCGAAAATGTTTGCCCTTTTTGGCCAGCACGCGCTTAAATGAAAAACGTGCTTCATTGCCAAACAGCAGTTGGCCAAGTTACAACAGTTACTGCAGTTACTACAGTTGCTGCAGTTACCTGAGCTACAAGTACTTCCTTTTACAGTTTGCTTTTTATATAGTCTTTCGCTCAATGTTTTAGCAATCATGATTGACATGCAAAGTGCACACAACCTCAGCTCGAGTTGCTTCCTTGCTTGCATTTCATTTCATTTCGTTTGCATGTAACTAAAAACTTGCACTCCAGTTGCACAGCCATGTGTAGAAAAAATTCATTTCATTTGAATTTACACAAAAAAAAGTGAATTTAATTAAAACGGCATTGAAATGAAATTAATCAGCAGAGAATGCTTTGATTTAAAAGTTTCTAAATTAAATCAAAACAATTATGAATAAATTATATAAATTGCACAAATCCCTCAAAATTATTCATGCTCACATTTTAAGTTTTTGCTGTTCATAACGCAATAATCACTGTTTTCCATAGAATTCAATTAGAAACTTTTGCATCTGCCTACGACAAGCAACTCCCACCTTTCAAAGTTCATGTAAACTACAAGACTTGTTCAACATTTTGTTGCCTTTTGGCCATAAAGCGTACAGTTTTCATGTTGAACAACAGTTTTGCGTATTCTTGAAGATTTAACCAGTGCAGGGCAAAACAAGTGAAATGAAATTTCAGGCAGAGGACTGCTAACAAACATGAAATGAATAAATTTATGTATTTTCAGCAGAAAACTTTTTGACAGCGGTCAACAAATTTTTGGCAAATTTATTGCACAAATTAACAATGACACATTAATCATACGCTCTGTGCGCCAGCTGCCCTTTGACTGAGTTTTGCATTATCTCTGACATGACTGGGAATTTTAAATTCATTCAGTTTACTCCCATATACCTGTCATATCAACTATGTGCTTTGTCGACTTGGCTTGATTCCACTTCAGTTCACCGCATTGTCAACTTCAGCTCTTCCCTCTATCCTCCATCCTCCATCGTCATCCATCCTCTCAGCTTCAGTTTCAGCTTTAGCTTTTGCTCAACTCAACTCAACTCAACTTGGCTTGTCATTTTTGCATGCTTCGTACAGAGTTTGAATTATTGGCAGAATAAAAACGTTGACAGCCAAGTGCGTGACTTTGTGCTGCAAAAATTGTATTTTATGCACTGCGTCTATGGTTGAGGCTTTCCAAGCGAATTGCTGTCCATTCAATCAGCATTTCAAGCATTTGAAGTGACAATCATAATGCAGATATTGCCAATGCAATTGCAATGGGGAATTTCCATTGCCTTTCACAATGACACAGACAGGTGCAGTGGCAAAGAGATGAACAGAGATAGAGACAGAGACAGGCAGTCTTTAAGGTACAGGCCCCAACAATAGTAGGCAATGCAGTTGGCCGTCAGTGTTTTGGGGCCTTGGCATTAAGATTGCCGTTATATGGCATGTAATTGACTCCCAGCACTTGGCGCTGTTTAACTAACGTACTTACTTACTGTCCAAGACTAGGGACTCTGGACCTTAACTTGCCACATAGGTCCAAGCAATGACAGCACTCAATAGGGTGCCACAAGCTTCAGAAAGTGAAAAAGTTTTGGTGAATTAGAGTTTTATGAACGGGTTGTATATTAAATGTATTGGAAGTTACGAGAAAAAGTGGTAAATCCAACTTAAGCAATGCGTAACGCAATGAAGTAGACGTCTCATTCTATATTCGTGATCAGCCAAGCCAAGCAGTACATATGTCAGAATCGGCCATGTCGGACCACTGTAACATATAGCTGCCATATGTACGATCGATTGAAAATAAGTTTCTTTATGAAAAACTTTTTCAAAATATCTCTACCAAACTCACTGTATCTAAAATAAAGCACGTTCTACACAAGTTGACCAAATTTTATTAAAATAAGACAGCTGTATCTTATTGCTGCCATAGGAACAATCAGTTGAAAAATAAGTTTTCTAACGCAAAACTTTTTTGCTCCGGCATGCCGAAGATAACATTTCTTTCTTGTTTATTCTGTTTTAGAAAACAGAGTAAAAGTTAATAAAATTATTTTTGCAAGGTAATTCTAGAAAATCTATTATGGTCTTAACATATTCCATGAGCAGTAGAAATCTGTTAAATTCGAAAACGGAACTTGTTATAAGTTAAACGAACTTTATGTTATGTATTGTTTATTCCTCTTTTTTTGCAGTTTATTGCTTTATACAAGTGCAGAAAGTGCACTAAATTAATTAAATTGTGTTTATCGCATGACTACCCCTATGGTTTGTTGTGCTGTGCTTCAACAGGCCAAAAACTTTATGGCCAAAAGCCACAACCTACACAAAAGCAGCGCTGGAGAAAACTGACAGCTCAAATTGCACGTAGCCAAAGTTGTTCATAGTTGCTCACAGGACTCGTCCTCGGACTCGCACTCGTATTTCTATTTCTATTTCTATTTCTATTTTAATTTTTTATTTTTTTTTCCTTTATTTTTTGTGTGCTTACTCTCTGTTTTTTTGCAATACACCTAGCTTTTGTGAATTTTTGTGCTCGACGCTGTTTATTATTTGGTCTGACCACATTTTTCTAGTTTTTGCACGTTTCTTCTTTATTACCGTACATTCTGCCTCTTACTTTATGTGCTGACCAATGGAAAGAGAGAGAGAGAGTGAGAATGAGAGATAGAGAGATGAGAACTAAGAACTAGATGCTCGAACTGACAAACTGTGGTCTGGATAACTACCAGCCTCAGTTCATGGGTCGGTGTCTGAGTCAATGTCTGTGGTCTGTGCCGAGCAATTTCTAATTTCGGGGCATTTACTAACAACAAAATACAATAAAATAATGTAATGTTTGTTCTCAAGACCTTACAACCGCACAAAATGCCGATACGACATAGATAACTTAACAACTTAATGGCAGGCCGCAACCATAGCAACTTTATAAGAGTCGACCCGTTGTGGATCAGTCGAGAGTAAACAGGACATAAAAACCTTGCCGCAACAAACACACTGAAGCTCATATAGAACATACACACACACACACACACACATACTCACACACAGAAAAACCAAAAATCAGACAACAACACTTTGCCGCACATAAATCAATTTGCCAATGGCCCAAAGGCTGAAAGACAGACAGACAGTAGGTAAGAAGTGCACGGGGAGTACTATAGATAGATTACTTATGTCAGCACAAAACAGAAAAGCAGCAGCAGCAACAATGAGGACGTGCATTAGCTGCATGTGCACAAAGGATCAACAATGCAGCTGCAGCTGCAACATGCTGAGGCATTTGCAACTGAACTTTGTGCTACAAGTGTTGCAAATCTTTTGGCCTGCGGCAGCATTGAGCCTTTGGCTGCAGCCAAAGTTGGTCAAGTGTAAGCCGGTTGGCTTAAGCTCGACCAAAAGTTACTCAAAGATTGGCTAAGTAGTTTGCCAGCTGCGTCAGTTGGTTTATAAACCATTTGGCTTTTCATCAGGCTTTGGCATCAGTTTTCAGTAACATATCCGCTTTTTGGGCAAACCTGCAAATCAAATGTCCTTGTTGTAGCTGCGGTTAGCAGGGCGCACGGATTAAAGGGGTCCTGCATATTTTTAGTGAAAACAACTTTATGGTGTCGTGATTTATGAGCGTTTCAACTTTGCCGCGTTATCAACAAAAACTTTTGTTACCTCTCTCACTCTTTCTATGCTCGGAGGAGACTCGAACGCCATAGTCTGTCGTATATCTGCATTGGTAAAATGGTAAAAGGGGGCTTTAATATCCGGACACACACGCAACCAAGGACAAGTTGTGGGTTCAGGGCATTCAAACTTTACATAGTACAACAAAATTGCAAAAACATTTTATCGTGTTATGCTTTCAGCTGGCTATAAAAATGCATATACACTCTGCCTGCCTGCCTCGCTGAGCTTGACATGCAGCGCCCTCTGTGTCTGCCCCTTGGCTGCCGCATATAAAAACGTGGGGGTCTATAAAAATAATACCCCCCATTTCAGCGCTAAAATCGGCTAACAAAGCAAAACAGCTAACGTTGATGTTGATGAAGCGCCAGGCGAACAGGCAAACAGGCGACCAGAAGGCCAGCAATATAGAAAAATGGGAGTAATGTGTTTACCCTTTTCAAGTGCTGACAGGTCGGAGTTGATAAAGGCTCATTGGTTTTTAATTTAAAATTTAAGAACAATTTTTGAGCATTATGGTAGGTACATATAGATGGGTATGAGATGAGCAGGCAAAGATCTCGAAATTGAAATTAAAAACAATGCACACAAAATATTGTAATAAGGCAGAAACTTTCAAAGCACATTAAAGCTTAAAATAAGTTGATTGCATACAATGAAGCGCGATCAAAGCTTTATATTGTTACAAAATATGGGCTTTTAAAGCACATTAAAGCTTAAAGCACGCCGAGCTCAAACAAGTGCACTTAAAGCTTTTTATACTAATTTTTAAAAAATGCAAAAAAAAAGAGTATATTTTGTTTGTGAGATGTGCGTCTGTGCCTGTCTGTCTGTCTATCCGTCTATCTGTCCGTATGAACGCAATTTTTTCCACAGTATTCCGATCGATTAGAATATTTCTTGCAAGGTTAATTTTGTCTGTCTGTAGGGTTAGATATGCCTATTAATAAGTTCATAGAGGTGTTATGATAGTAATTGTTGTTATAAACATAAAAAATAATGCAAATTGATATGGCTGATGACTGGTGCAATGACCTCATGACCTAGCGTTCAAACAAAAACAATATTCATACAAAAAAAGCCACGAAATGAAAAACAAATTGAACTGAATTTTATAGCGTTGTGAATTGAAATTGATTTTAAAGCATTGAAGCTGCACACGAAATGTTTTTACAAACTCATATAGTGCAAATACAATTACCAAACTAAATATTGCATAACGATAAATAAAATATCAAATTAACACCAACAACAGCACACACACACACACACACATACACACACACGCACGCACAACCAAATGACCGGACTGTTTGGTGCCGCAAACATTTGTTGAACAAATGCTTGAAGGCAAAAACAAATTGTGGACACATGGCGATACAAGAGTCAAATAATTGCAATATTCATGACAATTGTAAACAAATACACACACACACACACATATACACACAGACACTTATACGTACACAGTACCATATTACACACACAATGCAAAAGTTTGCATTTCCTTTGTATGAACTAAAATGACATTTTGCCAACTCAAGCGTTCATAAAATGAAAAACAATGCATATGATATTTAATTTCATGCTTTATAAACTTTTACAAATTTGACTTCAATGCATATATGCATATTGTATTCTATTATACAATTATTAAATATTTATTTATTCCAAATGATTGTGGCAAAATTACATTAAGCATTTAAATTTCATATCAATTGCATTTGCATTTTTCAGTGTTAGACGAGACAAATGTGACAGATAATTCAAATTTGATAATATTTCAAATTGCAATATTACAAATATAATTTAAAGTAGCAAATTAGATGTCCAAATTTAACTGTATTTAAGGTGTTGTATGTATAATATCATCATTTATTTAAATGTTTGTGAGCCTAAGATTCATGAGTCGCTGAGCCAAAATTCACCATGTTTTGAATATGCTCGAATATTTGCTTTCTCTTCTTAGTTTCCAGAACAACATGTTTTTGATTTTTCAGCTATTGATCTTAAGCTTATTTTGAAAACTTAACATAAGATATCATCAAAGTTCTGGTTATTGAAAATCCAGCTCCTTTCTAAGTTTCGATTGACTTCTAATTCATTTTCACTATTACGCATCTGGTTGGAAATGTGGTCAAGGTCAATTGCTTTGCCTGAAAATAATATTTTTTTATTATTTCAAAATATACATTATAATCTGAGAATATAATGACAACGTTTTCTTTAAAACTATTGTAAAAGCTTTTTTCTGATTTCTTTTGTGTATCAACTTTGCCTTCCCTCAAATCTCTCCAATGCCCTCCTCTGTTTTATTCTAATATTTGCATCAATTTGACACCCCACCACCCAAAGCAATCAGCACACTAAGCAGCCTTCAATGGTTGCCAATATAAATTAGCCAATTCAATGTGGCAAACAATAAATATTGGCTGACAACGATACTTTTGTGAGTTTATTTTGCCACCATATTCATTGGCAAGAACTTTCAACAACGAGGCCAGGACCTTGGAGGTGCTTTGTGTTGCCATCGAAGATAGAAAATGGCTGGTGACATAAATTGCCTTTAGTCAGGTGCAAATTGTCAGCAATAAATTGTAATTAATGATTCATGCTTTCCTTTGCCAATATACACTATAAAACAAAGTGTATTTGGTTTATGTGCTAAGTTGCGACAGTTAAAAAAATAAGATATTTTACTATAAGTAAAGCAACAGTCATTGAAATCGCTTGGACTGAAAGTTAAGGGGTGTTCCCATTTGCGATACCGATCAAAATATAGACTCCTTTTGTTAGCTTTGTTGAATTTTAAAAAACATTTTGATCTTTAGATCGAATTCAGCTATAAAAATTAAGAAAGATAGCTCTTTACTCCTCCAAAATGGGACCAGGCCTTATTTTTCCCTTTTTTTTTCTAAGTTATACAAAAAGTCTTTTATTTATCATAAAGGAACAAGTGTTCACAACGTGAAGATAAAAGTAGAGCACACAATTTCGTTTATTGACATATAATTTTCTTAAAACTTGCAATTATAATTAAAACTCTGACAAATTGACTTACAAGTAACATTTTTGTAACAAGTAAAAATACAAAAAAATGAGTCAAAAACGAGCAACAATTGCTTAACAAAGTTGTACAACTTGCCTTAAAATCTTACAAAGTCATTTAATTACTTATCATAAGATATTAGCATAGTCGACTTTTCTTATTCATAACATAGCGCCACGTTAAGCTTGTCTAGAGCCAAGAAAAATGTTCGTCCTAGCAAAACATAAATAACATAAATATTTCAATTAAGCGGGCGTGATTTTGCTGCATAAGGCAGTCTGAGAGCTTGTGCGTTAAATGAATGTTACCTGTGAGTATTGTGGCACAATTTGGTTAGATTTATGTTGCTTTTGGTGCCGCAAGTTGCTCCAGTTTGCCAGTTAAGGTATATTATCAACCAATTTCGTAAATGCAGCGCGCTCCACTTGGCTGTAATCGTGGCTGCTTTGGAATGTGCTGCGCTTCTCTGTTGCAAGTGGCTTTTACAGCTCTATTTTTTTTTGGTATGTGCTATGCCTTATCAGGTGGCAAAAGTTGGCTAAAAAGTTTTACGAACTAAAACCAGACACCCACTCAACCAGCGGGAAAGCCATGTGTAAATATGTTGAGCTTGCAAGCCTTTTGCATTTTAATTAAGGCGCATACACTGAGTGTTTGCTTATTTAATTGCACAATCGAAAAATGCACCAAGTTAATTTTTTTTTTAAATTTTTTTGTGCCTTGGTGTTTGGCTTAACACGACGTATACGTATGTGTGTACATAGGCGGTGTCTAGGGCGTTATAGTAGGGGCTGGGGATTTGAGGACAAGCCAACATGAAATTCAATTTCGTTTAAGCAAACAAATGAAAGAGCGTCAGGCAACGTGCAATTTTTCAGTTGCTTCTTCAGCGATGTCAACGATGATGAAGCCAGCAGAAATTGCAGGCTGCATTTTATATGCCCTGAAATTACAGAAATCCATATATAAAAAAAAAAAAACGAAAAAAAAAAATATAAAAATTACATATCAACAAGAAGCAGCAGAAACAGGCAGACCAGAGAGAGGAACAGGCAAATGTATCAGCCTGTGCCAGTCTGAGCGACATCCGACAACGTCGTTGTTGTCGTTGTCGTTGTCGTTGTCGCTGTCCGTGTCGTTGTTTGTGTTGTTGTATAGTTGTAGTTGTCGCTGGCATCATTTTACGTCATTTATCACAATCATGATGCGACTGAGCTGAGCTGAGAAGCAGACAGCTGGACAGGCATATGTTTCCCTTACTCTCACGTCTGCCGAAATTAACCAGACCAGACAGCTCGACCCAACGTTAAAATTTTTATAACCAACACGGCGTATGTGTTATATGCAGATGACCAGTTTGGTCAGCAATCAGAGACGATAATAATGTTGTTTGCCCAGCACTGATGAGCAAATTCAATTACTGGTAAAGCAAGAAAATCCGTAAATTTAATCTTAACTGATATTCTGCCAAACAAATTCGATTTTACATGACATTTAATAACGCTTTCGATGTAAGTTGTTCGTTGTCTCTTGCATTTAGTATGGGTTTCCTTACATATTTGCAATTTACTAAGCTAAACAATTGCATAGTAATTACTTAAATTCACATAAAATTTAATTAAAAATACATTTACACATAGCATACGTTCATTTGATCAATTCATTCGATTCAATTCAAATTGTCAACTCAATGCACATTGGAAATCTGTTTAGTTTCTCACACTGACAGCTGTCCGACAGCTTTTCCAGCTATCTAGATTGACAATTTACCTTTTAATTAAGCTTGAATTGTAACTAACTTATTCAGGCATATGCATAAAAAAGCTATATCTGTTTTATCTATGTTGTGTGTCAAAGATTAAACACCCTAACAAAAGAAATTTATTTGCTTAGCCTGTATTAAAACTGATTTTAGATAAGTTTTTATTAAGAAATGATCAATCGAATGATATAGCAGATATGTGTGAATATATATGTCGTTGCCACATTCGCTTTCAAAACAAAACTGAATAATATGTACGGATAGTGTAATTTTATATACACTTTGCACATATTGCGGCAAATTAAAAAATGAAATCTACAAGGGTATAAAAATAGATGTAAATGCAACTAATATGCGAATGATTGGGTTAAGGGGGCACTGACAACATATACAATTTACCATATATCTAAATAAATACAAAATAACAGACAAGGCTAACAATTTATGTATGGTTTGTACGTTTGGTTTTGTGCAGCAGTTTTCTTCTTTTAGCCGGGTCATGTACAATTTTAATATTTGTATTTCAACAGCAACAGCAGCAGCAGCAGTTGAAACAAGAATACCTAACTAAAACAAGTTTGAATTTTTGGGTCGGAAGTACTTGACTGAAGAATACCCTGGACAACGCTAAGAAATATACACACATTTTATTACATTATATACATATTAGAGAAACTTTTATCAAAATGTACACGATTGTTCATGTTGATCGAATATGTGTATACCGCCTTTTCAGCACTTTTACTAGGGTATAAAAGCATGTGTGCATACTATGCACACAACGAGCATCATAATTGCTGGTAATATAACCAAAAATGCAGACATCCTCTATATGTATGTGTGTGTAAATTATTGTGTTTGTATGCGCATATCAGAGTTATGTGAAATTCCAGGCAATGTTGCAGACTCTACATTTGTTACTGTACAAAAATAACCTGGCTCTCAAAATGTGTATTTTGCCGCAGTCCGAGTATTTATAACAACCAAATGCTTTTGTTTTTATTATTTGGTTTATGATATTTATTTTTGCACAAATTCACAAGTAATTTCATTTATTATTGCATGTCTTTCATTTTTAATATATTTATAGGACATGTGTGTGGCCATTAAAGAATCTAAATTTAAAGTAACAAAATTCTGCACAAAAACTGTCTTAAAATGCAAATGAGAAATGGCCAAGGCTGCATTATTATTATAAGCGTTTATCTAGTTATATAATTGTAAAATAATGAAACTGATTTAGATCTTTAACTGTGCAAATCTCAACAGAGATCTCTCATCTCAACCAGCAAATAGTTAACTAAACATTTCCAAAATATGAAATGCTTAAGAATATATATAGAAAGGTATATATATATATATATATATATATATATATATATATATATATATATATATTCATTAATTCATTAATTTTCATTAAGTATGCATATTTATAAAACAATTACATATATATATAAAGCAGCTACTACAAACCAAATGTACTGAAAATATTATGCAATTTTAGGACATTTCAAGGATTCAGCTAGCAGCAGCAGTTGGCAGTGAGAGTTTTATGGAATAAACTTTTGCCATTACTTTGACTACGCTAAATGCAAATTATGACAGTTTGCATAATAAGTAATTGAATTTTAAGCTGACCGAGAAAATGGCATTTATCTTAATTATGCCACGCAAAAGTTAAATTTAAATATATATATCTCGCCTTTAATATGACAAGTAAAAATTACAGATATTCTAGCTATTTGCATATTATTGAGCTTGGTAGATAGCTGCAAATGGCTCATAAATGTCAATAGCATTGTTGCTTGTATCCAAATTAATAACAAACATGCAACTTGCAACTCATATGT
Organism: Hirtodrosophila cameraria; assembly: GCA_949708635.1. NCBI lineage: Eukaryota > Metazoa > Arthropoda > Insecta > Diptera > Drosophilidae > Hirtodrosophila > Hirtodrosophila cameraria. Next base: position 75,457,360 of record OX453089.1, on the reverse strand, counting down.
GCATGTGCTCTCTGTTTTTACTGAATGTACTGCTCTAATGTTCGTTTATAGGCAAAGGGTCAAAGGAAATTCTTCATGGTCTGTAGACTGCATTATACATATTTTCGTGTACGTTTCGTATATAGGCACATAGGGAAATCGAAGAGCCAGACTCTCGAAAACCAAGCTGTAACAGTCAGCAATTTGCTGTCCATGTCAAATCAATAGGCGTGGCAAGAGTGTTTACAAAGTAACATTGGGCTGGTCAGAGTGCTCCCTTTGGGCAATGTCTAAATGTGTGGAGAAGTTGGTACGAATTTGAGCTTAATTAAACTTGTAGCATGAAGGCTTAGAAGGACTCTAGTTGAGCTTGTATAAAATTTGAGCTGCATTTTGTCATCGGTTTTGGCAGTAGGACACGACTTTTGGTCCTGTTGAAGTTTTTGTTGCAATCATTAAATTGTGCCTGCTGGCCCTTTGACCTCAAGTGTTGCTTTAATTCACACGCCCTCCTATTTGCCTATGCACATTTTGCCAAGGATGTTAGCCTGAATATCCTCTAAGCATGAGTTGAGTTGAGTTGAGTTGAGTTGCCTGCTTGCCTGTTTGGCTGCCTGCTTCGTGTGCGAGTGTTGCTGAGCTTTTTAATTTTAATGAGATCTCACTGGCAGGCAGACTACGTGCCTGTCCTGGCATGGCCAGAACCGTTGTTAGCCACGCCTTGCCACTAATTGAGGCAGCAGAAAATGTTTTACGCTGACTTGGCTCTCAGCAGACAATTTTAATTACAAAAATATGCATATTTAAAGCGTTTGCCAAAGATTTAATGCAAAAGGACAATGCCTAACAATGCCAGCCAACTTGAGTTATGAAATAACAGCAACTCCCCACTGATATGACTGGGCATGAATAAGAGAAAAACTCAGCCCATGATATATATAACAAAATGTATTCAGCTGAGAGTGCAGAACAAGCCAACATACATACACTGAATGACGAGTCTCCTTTGGTTTTGCAAAAATGCTAATTTAATGTACCCTCTAATACAAAAAGCACTCTCTTCTAACCAGATTGGTTGGTGGCCAGTACGAATAAACCACAAAATAGATTGATACATTACGTGTGCCATGTATTTCAATAGCAGCAGGTGATTTGAACCAAAATGGATATGCAGAATGGATGTAGAATGGAAGCAGAATGAGGAATGCAGCTACTGATTGATATGCTGATTTCACTTGCCAAATCGAAACTCAACAAATTGGGTTTTTGCATTCTAATCAGATTAAAAGCTTTGCATAATCTGCAAAAGATGCCAAGTTAAATATTTTTTATATAGATATTTAGGTAGACGAGTAGATGTGATTTTGTGTGTGTTCCCACAGAGATTTGGGCAAACTGATTGCACTTTAATTGAATTAACTTTAAAATATAAAACAAACAAATATTGCAATACAACAGAGTACGACAGTAACTTATGAAAAATAAATGAATAAGTGTTAGTTAAGCTGGAAACTAGTAGAATTTCACTTTAAATCACTTTTTTATACATAACAAAACACTTTTTGTCATAAAACTACGCAGACAGATTAGTATTATAAACATTTTTGGTCTATGATCTACAAATGTCATAAAAATACAGAAAACAAAACGCTGCAAAATCTAAAACAAAAAGCAGCACAACGGAAATGTTTTGGTCCAATGACAATAACAGAAGATGGCGTCCAACAACAATTGTAGCACAGGACAATGGCGTTGCATTTCCGTTTCCGTTTCAGCTGCCAGACGCAAATGGTGTAAATTAAAACTATCATGCGTGTTCCGAACTACACTCTCGAAACCTTTTCATACATAGGGCAGACTTTCAAGATCGCAGAATGTTATGAAATATTTCGAATACTATGCTGCTCCAAAAAGTATGCAACACACTTTTATGTGAAATTAATTTTTGACTGTGCAAGTTGGAAGAGGGAAATATTTTTTTGTTGTGCACCTTTTAAAAACGTTTGTTCTGTGTTCGTTTTTTTTTTTGTTTTCTGTCCTGCTGACATTTCAAGCTGACAAAAAAAAAAAAATGTCAAGCTCAAATTTCAGAGAAATAAAATGAAATGGCAACAAAAGAAACTGCTGACGGCTGAGTTTTTATTTTCAAATGAATATGGTGTTGCATGTCACATGCTCAAGAGCTAACAATATTTAATTCTGTGAATGGAAATAAAACACTTTTCAAATGAAATATAAACAATTTTTTATAATTTAATTCAAGAAAAAATTCCTTTTTGTTAATCCAATCAATTTAGTCAAAAATAGTTTATAATTAACTTTAGATTAGAATATAAATTCTTTTTATGTATTTTAATATTTTTTTGGCGCTTTCCATTCAGACTTTGTTTAATTAAATTTAGATCGAGAACGGAAACATAAAGCTAAATTGCAGCTTCATTTTGCACAAATTGACTATTCACAAATTGTGTCAAGTTTTAAAGAATAAAAAACTAAATTCAGTTTTAAATGTCTGTACATCAAAATTGTGCATGATTTGTGATACCAATTTCTGTTGGCTTATCCAGCAGAAAGACAAAATGGCCGCAAAAGTGGCCAACTTTTTATGATACTTAGTCCTTGTACTCAGTTCATGGAAAACGTGCTCGAGCCGCTGTAAATGCGTTTGCATAAATTCGGTTTTGGCATAAAAACCAAAGTGGTTTGAGAAAAAAATTCAATTTGGATTTTGGTGCAACCGCCAGTTTTTTATGCAGCTCTTGCCATTGTCACGAGTGTGACAAGGCACAGCAGCAGCGGCAGCGGCAGCGGCTCAAAATGAAGTTGCCACTAAGCTCGACGCCTGCACCAACATAAACAGAGCCCAAAGCTGAGCTTTAGCCAGGCAGCAGGCGGCAGACAGCATGCAGCATGCAGCATGCAGCAGGCAACATGCAGCAGACGCCTGCCGCAGTTACGCCCACAACTTATGACCAGATTTTTATGAGGCCAGGGCAGGGCTAAGGCATTTTAAGCAATTTTTTGTCCTGCAAGTTGGCCTAAAAAATGTGCAAGAAAATTTTTTGAATGTTCAGGCTTTGAATGGCCATAAATGCTAACATATGCGAGGCACAGATGGGCGTAACGGCCATGCCCCGGAGAGACAGAGATAGAAAGAAAGAGAGAGAGAGAGCGAATGAGAGTGCACAGGAAGCTTAGGAAGCAACGTCAACGACAGGTCAGGATAACGTTTACAGGAAGCAAAAGGCAAATGTAATAGGCATTGAACAAAAAAGAATAAGAAAACAGGACCTGTGCTGGACTTTCGAGTGTTTGTCAGATACAAAATTGAACTTGTAGCATGTGCAGGTTTTCCCTCAAATGCCCTAAGCAAGGAGCAATTAAAACGAGCAAGAAGCCATTGAGGAATTTGAGCAGGCGAATGTGTAAGGCTCTGTGTTAAAGCTAAAACAAAATATAAGAATTATGAGTTTGCATTTAAAATTAGTGTTAAAATTTCATGCGCCATTGGCAACCAGCAGCAGCATTGAAAAGCAGCCATTGAAAAGCCGCTGAAAACTTTTGCTGTTAAAGAAAACAAAATAATATCGATTATAAGCACGCGCATACAATAGGGCAACAAAAAGCAAAGCAAAAGGAAGACCATCACCAACATCAACATCAACAATAACAACAACAACAACAACATCAGCAACAACAACAGCAGCAACAAGGCAATCGCAAAAGGCAACAACGAAGGACCACCAAAGCACCACCAGGCAGTCAAGCAGACAAGCAAACAAACAAAGCACCACGGCAACAAAGCATCGAATGAGAATAGTGCTGGCTGGTTGGAGACATCGGAATAGGCGGGGGCTTTGGGGGAATTTCGTTCAGCCAATTAAAGCAATTTTGACAGCTAGACTGTGGCCAACAGCTGCAAAAGATTTCGCTCAAGCAGAAATCTACGTACAAGCCGCTACAAAATAATGAAACAAAATTATAATTTAGCATAATATTAACACGTTTATAATTATTAAAGCGAGCTCATTATATATGCTAAGTTAAAGCCGTAAGCCTTTTGCTTGAACAATCGAAGACAGCACAGTGGTGTTGATTGCCACTGCTATAGTTTACAGGATTAGCGGTGGCCTAGCAACCCTAAAGCGGATTAGCATTCCAAACAGCGACAATCCATTACAAACAAGCAAACAATGCCACAGCAATGCCACTACATTGTCTGCCACTGCCACAAAGGGTCAATTGTTGTTGCCACTTACAACTGGAGTAGGGTAAAATACAATAGTACAGCTGTTCTGTCTTGTAATTAAAGCTATATCTAAGTAGCTTAAGAGCATTGTTGAATTGCTCTTGCAGCATATTGAATATAATTATTGAATGCTGTTTCTATTTTTAGCTGGAAAAATGTGTTTTCAATTTCTTTTAAATAACAACAGTACAAAACAAGTTTGGCATCTTTTCTATTAACCTTTTCATTTCGATGAACTTATGCGTTCAATATGTTTGCTTTCAGTTTTCGACCTTAATTTTTAATTTTAATTTTCTTTAACATGTTTTTTTTTTGGTCTAATCGGGTGTTTTTTCTGATTTTGCGTGAATTCTCGCAACGAATTTTGGACAAACCCTATTATGTTCTGTAGCAAAAACAGTTAGGTAGATTTTTCCATGAAACAAAGTTCAGTGTCGTTATTTCATAAAATTTAAAATTAGTTACTTTAAAAAACGTTGACTGGTTTCGCTGAATTATACGTTTCTATAAGTATCCCCAAAAACTACTTCCATTTTAAGTCACGTTGGACTAGCTGCTTTTTCCTTTACTTTAAAACCAGGATTACCTTTGCTATCAAGTTTACAGCCAATATATAGTGCTACCCAAGTGCTTTTAGTTTAAGTAACAAATGAAATTTAAAAGTGATAATTATTGCACTTTAAATGTGTACGACAGTCACGTTCGTCACCACGAAATGCCCAGATGTAAACTTACTCCCTAATCGGTTTCCATTTGGCATCTCTTTTTGATAAGTTGAAAACACTTTGCTAAAAAAGAATGATAAAACGAGACAACTAAAAAACTTGCCAAATGTAATTATACTGCAATAGCTTTAAAGGACATGCAAATTTCGGGGAACTTTTCCATTTCATGCTGCTCTAAAAACTATCCCTAGCTCGTTAGTAGCTGATGCATGTTCAATTGCTGGCATTATTGTGTACAGGCAATCAGCTATGTGTAACGATAGTCAGTTCGTGTAATCAACGGCAAAAGGTAAAAGCAATAAATCTGTTGAAGAGCTTCCTCTCTGCGCTTGGCTGGTCACTAATGATTTATGCGACTGGGAGAGACAAGACAAATGCCCAAGTAATTGAATTACCAAGCCAAAAACGAAGATAACTTTGCTGTGTGAGCTGGCACTTATGCAAATTGAGCATGGCGAATGACCAGGCGCAAGTGCTGATAAGGCTACTTGCCAGGCAAAAACAACATTGATTGCAAAATCAATGGCTCAAAACGCAACATCGCTTCGTTTGCCAGCCAAAAGTCAGCTTAACGGCATTGATAACACAACGCCAAGGAGCTCAGAATCAGCCATTGAGTACTTATACTTACATATTACAATTTAAAATGCAGGCTTAAAGCAGCAGCGCTGAATAGTATGCTATGGTTTTCGCTGTGTTGGCGGAAACGGAAACGCAAAGTGCCAAAGAAATAGAATTGAAGATAGAGCTGAAGCAAGAATGGAGTCATGAGCATTATTTGTGCAAAATTACCTTTAACGAGGTGACTAGCTCGCAGTCCTGTTGCATTACCATTACCGCAATAAACTGTAGCTATAGCCCAGGCCAGGACCAGGACTGGGACCAGGCGCGCCTCCTCCGCGAGTGTCTGCTGCAGCAAGCAAGTTGCTTGCAAAATTGCACTTGACTCGAATGCCAATTACATGGCCCTGCAGATGTCAGATGGCAGTTAGGCCAGGCCAGGCAGGAAGTCGACAAAGACGACGACGACAACGAAGAAGAGGACGAGCACAAGGACATTGCCACTGCAGCTGCAGCTGTTGGTCTGGCGCGACATCATGAGTAGAATTGGCATAAAGTGGATTAAATATGAATAAAAGATATTTGCGCAAATTGCATTAGTGTGGCGCATAGCATAAGAACTAGAGATTGATAGGGAGATAAGCAAAAAAGAGAAAGATCCCAGAGGTCAGACTGCATTAACTCACTGTATTAACTTGCTAAAGAGTTGACCTTCACTGCTCCTTGCTTTCCCACTCTATTTGCAGAGCAAGTGGCAGCTGGCAATGATGATAAGACCAACTGCAAATTGTCTTCACATTGTAGAGATGGCATCGAGTTATTATGCACTCAAATCAAAAGCAATTGTTGAATAGCCACAGCATATTAGCCACAGTTTTGACAGTTCCTTTTTCTCTTGATATATAATGGGTGCTCTTGATGCATAATGATGCTATGGTCAATGGTTATAGATTATAGATGATTTACATATTTTGATAAAAGCTTTTTAATTCAAGTTTTTCTGCCAATACATTCTGTTCAGATTAGATCTATCAACTATCAAAATATATATAAAACTGTTGAAGCTAACTCACTCACTCATTGACTGACTGACGCCTTGACAAATAGACATATGTTTAATTTGATAAATCTTAGACTTAGAGCATTACTTTGATTCTGTTTTCCGCATATTCACCGCAAAATTCTCTGCCTACGTTATTATCATTCTATCACAACGTGTTGCTTAACTCTAAAGCGATTTTTGCTGAGTATTATTTCATTAAATTTGCAATACATAAAACTATTATTAAATGGGAAAAATAAAATTTTGACCAAAGCGCGACCACAAAGGCGACCAGGCAAACAATACCTATAGAACTGTGGTCAATGTGTGTGTGTGTGTGTATTTGTGCGCAAACTTGTAATTAAATTCCATTCTAGCAAGTGTAACAGCGATATTTGGTTTTTGTGGCTACCACCGCTCCGAAACCTAAGCCCACACTGCGCCCTCAAGTTGAGCCCGCACGTTTTCCTTGAATGGCGGTCAGTGCAACAGGATATGGGAATCTAATTTGATTATACCGTGTGCCACACACATGTGCAACATTATAGTATTTTCTGTATGCTGGTGCCTTTTGAAATAGGTTAAAATCCCATTAGCGCATTTATGAGCTTTGACCAAAAATTTAATTATGTAAACGAGCTGCACATTTGCTAAGGGCTTTTATTGTTGTGGTCAAATGCAGCGTTCATTCAAAGCAATTTGGCCAAAACGGCTGACAATTGTTATGGCCATCTGCGTTAGATGTAAATTGTAATTCGATAAAAAGATTCGATTCTCAGCTTTGAGTATGTTGAACCACGGTTTGGTTTTCATGTGGTTTGAGCTCATTTAATTAATCAAATGCAAGCTTAATGGATATTCAATGTATATTGAATAAGTCGAATTGAATCAAATTAATTAGTAATGTCAAAACTCATTAAGAACAGCTAAGTAGCTGTGAGTAAGTACTATAGATTGCTTGAGTTTGCTAATGACCATATTAATTATTAATTTAAATCTTTCTTAATCCCTTTAAGAGTTTCAACAATAATGTTGTTTTGGGTTTCTCATTTTTTGAATTCTGGCTAACTTGTAGCAAAAGAAATAAAGTGCCTCTTAGAGACGCCAGAGTACACACAACTTTATGGCTCTCACCTATACATATACATATATAGAATAGTATTGGTTAGCACACAGACTTGGCTCTGCATCGGCAATCACAGCGTCTATTAAATCTATACAAAACTTTGGCAGAGCTCTACATAAGTTGGCAACAGTTAAAGCATGATGCAGGCTATAGCTAAACATATACTATCATATACATACATATATATTCCGACTCGTAGATATACATTTTTGTGGTCGCTATCGAGTGCCACAGACATAAAATTTTCACAAAGTAGTAAACTTTATACCGACACCGTCGACGAGGCTTTCTCACACACACAGACACACAAATACAAGCACACACACACACACACACACACACTACTAAATTGAGTTTAGTTGGCATGCCAAAAAAAAAAAAAAAAAAAAAAAAGCGTAAAGAAAAATTGTTGAAAATAAAAAATATGAAAGGCAACGAACACAGAACTTTTCATCCACTTTTTTTTTGTACATGTATCTCTATATTTATGGAACTTTTTCAATTTGGAAATAAAGTTTTGGTATTTCGCGCACATTTTTATTCATAACAAAGCAAATCGTGACCGGCCGTAAAACCAACAAAACTAACAATTTAAATGCCAAATTTTTGTGCATGAGTGCTATAAATTTATGACGTGATATATATATATGTATATAGTATAAATCGTTTATTAAAAACTAATTTAAATTGTGTAAAAGTCAGTAAATGTCAATTTATGGTTTAACATTAAGAACCAAAGGTTCTACAAATATAGCCAATTTTGTGTGTTTTTAATCAATTACATAAGGCTGCCCATGCAGCGTATGCGTAATAAATTAATTATCAAGTAGCATTTATTCATTGCAAATTTCAACTTTCATCCAGTGTTCAGTTATTTTTGAAAAAAAAAAAAACAAACACTCACATGGCGACATGCAAACAATTTGAAATGTTAATTTTAATGAGTTTTCTGTCAGTGCAGCAAACTTTAATTAAAAAGAAATATAAATGTTGAGAAATAGTTTTCTGTATTTACACTTGACAACTGAAAACTTAACTCAGCGTCTGTTATTTATTTAGTTGTATGTTTTGCCAGCATCAAATTCATTTCAATTTCGCAAAGGCTTACTCAACTTACCATTCGACCTTCAAGAGTTTTCATTTTGAAGAACTCTTACATGCTCTTATGACAATGTGCTTACTCGCTGGCTGCATTCAATTGTCCGTGTTTATACGCATATGTCATAAAAAGCAGTTGCATTTTAAAGCAGAATCTCTTTGTTTAATGGCTTGTGCATTTAAATGCACTTAAAACAAGTATATGCGCATTTTAAATGTGCAGCTGAGAGCAATTACAGACTGACGGCGTGAACTGCAACCTAGGCTTAATGGTTGATACACTGTCAAATTTAAAATCGACTGTATATTAATAAAAATCTGTGGACAGTCTGTGGATATTCCCAGTAATAAAATAAAATGATATTTTCATTTGCAATACTTTTTCCAATGCCAAGGAAATTACATATGCACTACAAAATTAATAAATTGATCTTTCTAAACAAAAAGCAAAAGCTTAAAAGTACTTAAGCCACTGCTTACTTAACTACTTACCTCTTTACTTACGTAACGCATTGAAGCAGACGTCTCCGATCCCATAAAGTATATATAATCTTGATCAGCAGCAACAAAAGAGTCGAACTAGACATATCCTTCTGTATGTCGGCTTCTATGCGTCCCACAAAACTTAATTTTAAAGCCCTCTTGCTGAAACTTGTCACAGATACTTTTCCTTTCTAATGTAGAGCCCATGTTAGAATCAGCCAGATTGGACCACTATAGCATACATATAGCTTTAATAGCAACAATTGGTCGAAAAACTAGTTTTTGTGTGAACAACTTTTTTGGTTCTCAAGATGTTTTTACCAAACTCACCTTTTCGGCTTGACATGCTAACAATATTTTTTTAGAATCAGACTACCTTATATCAAAGTAGCTACCATGGGAGCCATCTGTTGAAAAATGAGATTTGGTATGAAAATAAAACTCGCTATTACATCATTTTATTATGATCAACACGTATGAAATAAGTTTTATCAAAATCAGGTGACTATATTATATAGCTGTAATATTATGTTTTTATTTGCCAAACTTTTCTGCAGGAGAATACATACATATATCTTCGGTGCGCCGATGATAACTTTTCGTGCTTGTTATTGCTTCTTTCTTTAATACCTTTTATATAATTACAAGTATTTCAGTTTCATACAAAATCTAAAAGTGAAGCGTTTATATGTATTTTGAATGAATAATTGACCTAACTGTAATCAGACTATTTGCTAATCTATAATCGATTAACAAGCGATGTGGGCGAGCATCATAATGTTGGGGTTAACAAATAAATATCTATAAATTACATTATTAGCTCCAAACCAAGCATGTTCATTATGGCAAAAACACTTGTCGTCGTTTAGGATTGGTTTATATCTATCAATAAATATACATACAAACAATACATTTTCAGGTATTTTAGCTATGTGTATGTATGTGTGTGTGTATTTATGTAAGTCAATCCATTGTTCGAGTATCATTGAGAGCATGTGTATTTGTTTGTATGTGTATATCGATTGTGTAACTCGCATAATCCCACAAGTGTTATCGTCATCAATTTGAAGTGCTCTGTTTGTGTGTATATGTGTGTGAGTGTGTCTGTGTGTCAGTGTAAATGTGTGTGTGGATAGCGTAAGCACTCATTAGTCTAAATAGCTTGATTCTATGACCGAGTGGATATGAGTACGCCCAAATAGCTGCCTATTTAAGCAACATCCAAATTATCTAAATGCCACTCAATTAAACTGTAGCTGTAGTGCAGATATGTATGTATGTATGTGTACATTAAAGTTGCATGAATATATAAGTTTTGCAATTGAAAGTTAATCAAGCATTAAAAGCACAAAACAATGCACATATTCCAATTTGAAATCCAAATTAAGATAATGCATACAAAAGAGACAAGCTAAATTAATTGAAAGTTAGCTGTATAACTGAGTACTGCTACTAGTCTGTTGCCATTGTTTGGCCTCAATCTTAACTTAGCTCTGCCCTTCTGCTTAATCTTATTTTGAAATAGAAATCAACTCAGTTTGAGTTCGAGTTGAGTTTCAGTTAGCTGAAGTGAAGCCAGGCGCGCAAACAAAGCTGCTAATGCAAATTTAGCCAAGCAAAAACGTAACATTAAACGTAATTTGCCATTGTTGTAATCCTTATTAAATGTAACATCTTAGGACTCCAAGTGCTTTTGTGTGTGTGTGTGTGTGTGTATGTGTATGTGTTGAGACATCATCTACTCATTTGTATGTTAATGTGCTTGTGAATTTGAATGCGAATGTGAATGCTTTTTGTGTGTGTGTAATAAAATCCGATCCCTTTTTAAGTGTTAAAATTACAAATTTAAACCTTTTTGATATAATTGTTTGCTACACTTTCGCTGGAAACTCACGCTCCGTTGGTCCTTTTATTTCATTCAACGTACCTTTCGAAACTGTGCCTTCTCATTAAGCGCTCAAAACTGAATTTATCATATGCAAAATAACAGGGCAGAGCGACTCTGCAAAAGTGTGAGTTTATTTTACATTATTTACTTTCAATTTGAAGCGCGAAATCAACGTAAACAGTGGCAAAAGACTCCGCAACACCCTCTAAGAGTACTCCCCTTTCAACAGAAACGAGCCTCAATACGCACGCTCACGCCCACGTTGCGTATGCGTAATGTGTTATGTGTAATGCGTATTGCGTGCATTTGAAATGCAAAATAGTTTTGTATGCCACAAAAATGACTGCCGCATAATTGAAAGCTGGTGACGATGGCAAATGCGGATGGCAGCAACGGATTGTGGCGGCTGTCGCTCATTTGCATACATTATGTTCGCACCTTTATAAGAAGCTTTGGGGCAAATAGGCGGAGGCCGTGAAAACAAAGCAAACCCCATAAATATTTAACTGGATTTTAATTAAGCATAATAAAGAACTTCAATTAAACTTGAAGCATGAATGTATAAACTTAAAGCATGGTAAATAAAGCCTTAAATAAGTACTCAGTAATATTATTTATCAGTTTTATATATAGTTATATAAAACGTTTGCAAAATTTTGATTGCATTTAAAATTTCTTAACTTTGAAAAATACATTTGCAATGACTCTTTCTAATAATTTAAGTTAAGACGTTGAAAAGTCTTGGCAGCCTTAACTTATATTATAAATATTATCAATTTTTATACTCCTTTTTTAATTTTTTTCAAAAAAAAAAAAGGAAAAAGAGTATATTGGGTTTGTGAAATGTCCGTCCGTCCGTTTGTCTGTCCGTATCAACGCAGGTTTTTTCCACAATTTTGAAGCTAGAGCAACCAAACTTGGTATTCATGTTGGTTTATACCATAGGCAGACAAAGTGTCAAGAGCTACCCCACACCCCAACCCCTACCCCCACAAACCGCAAAAACCTATATCTTCCACAGTTTCACGGCTAGAGTAACCAAATTTAGCACAAGGGCTACTAATCACATCCTCGATTGATCTGACTAAAAAAAATTTTGTCACGCCCACCCCTGCCCCCACAAATAAGCAAAGTTTGTATCTCCCACACCGCTTTAGCTAGAGTCCCTAAATTTTGCAGGTTGAATTCTATTGCCCTATTAAAGAGATTGGATGAAAATAATTTTGGCACGCCCACCCCCGCCCTTGCAAACGAGCAAAGTTTGTTTCTCCCAAACCTGTAAAACGGGCCAACAAAACTTAAATTGATGGTAAAACTTGAAAGTTTTGAGCAAAAATACAATTGCCACGCCCACTTCTGACTCTGCAAAGAGGCTATAAAAGAGCATATCGCAGTCGGGTGCTACTTATTTTTCTGCTCAGAGCGTTATTTTTTAGAAATAACTTTATAACAATACAACACCCCAACAAGAGCATAAAAAGGCAATTAAATTTTCAGACTCACTTCATTAATTTGATTACTATACTTTTCTGCAAGTAGTGGAATCCAGAACTTAAGTCTCACATTCAGCTAGTCTCATTGGGCAAATGTCAAATGTTTTATTTGCACTTGTGCCCCAAAGCAGCTCTCGGGGAATTAAGTAAATTGTACAAAGTGGCACTTTAACTGAAAGTTAACAATATTAACAACAAGGAGGGGCACACACACACAACTCAAATACAACATGCAACAAAGAAAAACATCAGGCAACTTTTGTGCCCCAAAAAGTTTGCTAAGCTCTTCACTGTTGCTGTTGCTGAGCAAGAGCAAAAAAAAAATAAATGAACAAACAATAATTATAATATTTTTTTGTCGTTCCCCATTGCAAGAGAAAAAAAGTGACACAAACTTTAAGCAGAATGTTTTAAAGGCTCTGACTGCAAGGATGCTTGTCCTTCGACGGTCTTGCCATATTGGCCCTGACAAACGGCTGCGTTTGTCATGTGTTAGCCTGCGAGCAATATTTTCCGGCAGACGGCAAATAAAAATCCCCAAACTTATGTTGCCGAGTGCCAGACGGCGACAACGCCTTGTGCGAGTACTATCAAAGGCAGCTGTAGCTGTAGCTGAAGCCGGAGCTGAAGCCGGAGCTGAAGCCGGAGCAGAAGCTAAAGCTGTCGCACTTCCTGCATAGAGCTGGGAATTAACAGCACATTGAAAATCTGCTCTTATTCTTTTTTTTTTCGTGCCCATACACACATGCATGCAAACGATGCGTTGGAGACATTGCGACGTTGATAAGTTTGCATATAAATTGTGACACATGCTAGAAGAGAAAGAGACAAGAGAGTGAGCGAAAGAGAGTGAGAGAGAGAGTGAGCGGAGGTGCAACATATTTTAAAAGTGCTTGAAGGCGGGGCCAAGCAGACGGCTGTAACTTTATTTATGTGCTAGCAAAACTATTAGCTGAGATTTTCATTAAATTTATAAGTATTCTCAGCATCAGTGTCTGTATATTGGAAAACTTTGGCTAAAGCTGTGCTATGCTGTGCAACTTGACATAAAGTTACTTCATGTATTGCCCCAGACCACGCTGCGTATGAGTAATGCATGCCGGCGCACAAATGTCAAAGGTTTTGAACTTTGCCACACATTCCCAGCGAAAGCGACAGAGACAAACAACAGCAACAAAAGCAAACTCCCAAAACTGCCACGCCCCATTCAACATTCTGTCCATGTGTGTGTGTGTGTGTGTGTGTGTGTGTGTGTGTGTGTGTGTGTTGGCTGCTGTGACATGCCCTAAAGTCCTCCCAAGTGTCTGTTGTGTCGCATTGAATTTATTGGAATTTTTGTTGTGCTTTCGAGCCGAGGACAATGTTTGCTATTTGGGTTCTGCTGCTGATACTGCTGCTGTTGCTCTAACCAGTTATTGTCCATGTTGCTCCTGCAAAATATTTCCGTTGTCTTTCTACTCACTTGACGGCTGAACAATTTTGTTAATGTCGCTTTGGCCAGCAGTTGACATCGGTCAGCCGCGGGCAACCACAGAAAGACAGCCTCCAGTTGAGTCCAAAATATAAATATAATATGAGATTTAGTTTTCTATTAAGGTTGTCTTAGCCACTGACATTGCTGAATGTTGAGTAATTTGCAGCACATAAGACCACATGTTTTATTTATATTTATTTTGCTTGTAGACAGTTCAATAGCTTGTCTCCAGGCAGCAGCAGCAGCAAAAACACCAATTTGATCTGTTTTGGTAATGGAGTTTATGAAAAAATGAATAAGAATATGAATAGACGTCTATGTCAAGTCAATTCTCAATCACTATTTAACACAGGGTATTAACTAAAACACGCTTGCACGTTAGCCAACGTTTTTGCTACATTTATTTAAATGGCCACAATAAATAAATATCGATTATAAAAGGCCAGGTAGACAAATGAGAGCAACATTTATGCGCCTTTGGCACTGAGCTGTCAGCCAGCACGTGCAAAAAACTTTACTTTAGCGAACTGGTTTAGGACCAGCTCCCCAGGCAATTAGCCTGGCTAAAGCACATGATAAGGCTAATGCTGCTGCTACTGCTACTGTGGTTGGCTAATTGAAAAAGTTGCACTTATCTGCGTGTTGGCAAAGCAATGAAAAACAAGATATTATTACAAGCAGATATAGCAAAAATATATAGCTGACGTTGCAAAAGTTGATTCTAGTTTAATATTAACAGCTACAGAATACTCTATTTTAGCAAAGAATGAAATTGAATTGAAAAGAAAAGTATATTTAGAAGCTTATAACAATTGCTAGGAGACAAATAAATCTTTATCTTAGAAACAAAACGGATAAGCCTTAACTTGGTTAAAAAGCCTACGCTTGCCAATTATTCAGCCAGAGCTCAACAGCAAGTTGAAAGTGCTTTGGTAGCATATTTTTTTTAAAATAAAATTAAATATTTAGATTCTGTTTTAAACTGGTAAGTCAAAGCCAAAACAAGGTTCTATTTATAAAGTAGATACAATTTTTACGAGTCGAGAGTGAAACGTTTTAGTTTGATTTAGTTTTCAAACAATTGGGTTTATACCCTCATTCACAGAAGCTTAGTGTACCTTTTCATCGTTGTGGTGCAGGGCTTACAAATTGTTATTATTATTATACGGCAGAGTCAGCTAACAATGCGAATTGTGGTCAAGTTTTGTTAGGCGACTGCTGCTGTATGCCAGACATTTGCATAATAAGCCTGCTGAATGCTGAATGGACACGGTTTCTGTGCTAAACAGTGCATGAAATTGTTGTTCTACCTTGGCTTAGAAGTCTGGCTGTGGCCCACTGGGTGGGCCCAGGATTGCCCTTAGAGTAGCTTAAGCCAAAACGGAAAGCATAAATTCTCGTACGATATGAGAACAGCCAACAAACATCCGCACATAAATAAATCATAAATATTAAATGAAAATGAAAATGAAAAATGTGCAATAGCAGCGCAAGTTATGGAAGGAAGCGCACAGAACCTGTCAGCGAGTGTTGGTCCACTTCTTCGCTCAGTTACTATCCTTAGAGAGAATAATGCAGGAGCCAACAATATACAGCAGGCGATCGCATGATTAGCGGCAGTCCACTGCACAGTAAAAGCCAGGCCAAAACCAACGGCAAACGGCAAACGGCTAACGGCAAACGGCATCCTATGACTCACCAGGTTAGGTGCTGACCAAAATTGCCTCGGCCAACGCACGATTTTCTCACAACTTACAACATTACAAAATTCGATATGCAATTTATAAGCCCCGGTCTTTGGCTCTTACTCAGTGTCTGTATTTGGTCGACTTGTGTGTAAGTACGAGTATGTCTGGTCCTTTTGCACTGTAGACGATTTGGTAAGTACTGTTTGTTGATTACTAGCCAAGGCTTAAATGCACCCAGCAGCAACAACAGCAGGCACATCAAAATTGTATGCTTTAAAACGATTTGGTCAAGAGAAATAAAGCAATTTATGGCTTGTTATAAGCTGCAGCTGAACACTGAATTTCAAACAGCATTTATATTATGTTTTGAGTTGCAAGCTGTAATTGTTGTTGGAAACAGTTTACAAAAACAAGCATCATGTCGCATATTCGGTCAATTTTTTATTTTGCCAGACAATTAAAGGTGGCTTTCTGACAGAGTTTCTTTGACATAATAAAAACCTCTGGCAGCAGTTTGAGCAAAACATCCAAACAATTGTTGCCAGAAGCTTTGTTAAGCAAATAAAAAAAAAGCTTAAATTTCAAAAAGATTTGAGGAAAAGAGAGTAAGCGTAAATTAAATAAAGTGTAAACACACTGCCAGTTAACTGACAGCCTGTGTAAACGGGCATATAAAACTGCACTACCTTTTTAAGCACATAAGCTGAATTAACTTTTGATTAATTTATGCTTTAAGCTCTGTAAAGTCTTGAATGGATCAAATAAAGTTTTTTGTAAATTGTGCGTAACACAGCAAATGGAATTAAAATACTTTTGGTTACAAAAACAAAACTAATTTCTCAAAAGTTATTTAGTGTGGTTATAAACAAGTAAGCATGCTCTAGTCGAGTGTGACCGACTACGAGACTCCCTGCTCCAAACGTGCATTTCCAGCAGCTCAGCGACAACACAAGCAAGCAGCGTACTTAACTTGTCCAGTGCATGTCAAACTGTTGTTTCTGCCTGCTGAGACAGGGGAAATAGATTCTTCCATAACTGATCAACATTTATTAAACATATATGTGTACCAAAAATCAAAAATAAATTTCAAAATTGTGGCTGTGGGAGTTTTTTTCGATTTGCGGTGGTGGGGGGGAGGATGCTTCATCCGGAATTTGAAATAAGCTTGATCGGCGTGTGGTATACAGGAAGCTGCATGCCAAGTTTAGCGTCTGTAGCTTTTATAGTCTCCGAGATGTCTGTGTTCATACGGAAGGACGGACAGACAGACGAACATGGCTAGCTCATCTCCTCTATTAATGCTGATCAATGTAAAATTTAATTACTTTATATAGTCGGAAATGCTTCCTTCTGCCTGTCACATACATTTGCAGTACTTCAATACTCCCTTTTTACCATTTTTAATGGGAACAGGGAGTAAAAATGCAAAAATACTTTATTAGCTACCTGTGCCACACTACATTATATACAGGTTGTTGTATAAACCATCAGGTTTCGGTTTGCTGAAGCGAACTTTGGTCATTTCCTGCTTGCATTTTAATTTAAAGCCCAAGCACATAAAACATTCATACAAAACAACACAGACCCAAACCCCAAAAAAAGGAGCTGAATATAAACGCGCAAGATGATTTAAAAAGCGTTAACATATTTTCAAGCGCATATTTCTTCAAAGCCAGCAGTGGCTAGCCTCCACACGCAAAGGACGAAGGATGAGCAGGCCAGGTCACAACCGCACAGTCGCACGCAGTTTCGCCGAAACATAATCATTAATCATTTTTTTAACATGCCCGACGACGCGTTGGCCACCAGTGGCATACACTGTTGTTGCCTCATGCCGCTGCCACAAAAGTTTCGCACAGGTCGGGTCATAACGCATTAACTTGCCGTAGCACTTGTAAAATCCGCATGTGGTTCATACTAACTGTGATATTATCAAGTTGAAATGCGACCACATTCCCATCCAGCACACGCCCACACGCTGCCACGCTGCCACGCTGCCACGCGGCCACGCTTCTCATGCCCCACTCACAAGGATGGGCGACCGCGACAAATTTGAAAAATGGCCCAAAGTTTTATGAGTCCCAAGCCCTAGCTACTACTCCTGGCCCTGATATCCTTGACATACGAGCTGAAATAAATATTTTTCGCCTGGCACGTTACAAATGCTTTGCGTCTGTAGTCCAAAAACTTTGACTGCGGCGATTTAAGAGCTGCCTTATGCCACATGCCTCATGCCACATGCCTCAAGCTCCATGTTAAATGTCCAGACAAACTTTTAAGATTCTCACAGCAGTGTTATTCAGCTTGAATTATGCATTTGAAATTTAAAGAGACGACTGGCTGCCTAAACATACCTGAATATATGCTCGACAATTTTCCATTTTCCATTTTCAATTTTCACATGACGTTGACATCTTTGCCTGTACACCCCAGCCACAACCTATCACAATTGGCCAGACTATCATCAGCTGTTAGCCGGTTTAGGCCAAAACGGAGAAAGCTGGCCAAATATTGTGCGGGTTGAGCTGAGAATCTGTAAGGGCATCAGTTGTAAATCGGCTTTAATTGCATTGTGTTCATCGTTGTGTATGCAATGTAAACACAAACTGTCAAATACTGGGCATTTTAACTATGACTCTCTCTTTAATTCTCTCAATTTATCTCGTTATTCTCGCTGGTATAAGAGCTATATACTACTTTATACGAAAAATGGCGCATGCGCGAATCTTTTACATTATTTTAGAAATGTTTAATTTATTATTGTTTATTTTAAGTGAATTCAATTTTAGATATGTTTGCGGCTTGCAATGTCAGTATGTTTACACTGTCTAACATAGTTTTGCCTGTCGGCTAGAAGTGCAAACAAGCAATTGTAGTCGGCTTAAACAATAAAACTAATTTCAATTTTACAATTAAATATTGTTTTAACATAAATGTTTCGACTACTATTCATTTAAATCGCTTGCATTTCGTTTTATAAAAAAGAAATATAAAATATATATCCACTTGTATGCGTTAAAAGCTATCATGGAAAACTTCTTTTACGATTTTCTCATGCTAAATTGTGCAGAATTTTGAAGTGAAAACTTCTTCTTGTATA
Organism: Hirtodrosophila cameraria; assembly: GCA_949708635.1. Taxonomy (NCBI): domain Eukaryota; kingdom Metazoa; phylum Arthropoda; class Insecta; order Diptera; family Drosophilidae; genus Hirtodrosophila; species Hirtodrosophila cameraria. The sequence goes on along the minus strand of OX453089.1, from coordinate 75,438,454 downwards.
AAACATAAAATTCACGCTGATTTTTGTCATTAGGGGAATGCAAAAACTTGAAGAGCAACTCGTGACTAACAAACAAATGACAACCGTTTCACCCCACCACCGCTCGGCACCCCTCACGCTGAACCCTGGCTTACCAAACAGACCATTGGGCACTTAACCGTTGCGCGTTTTTAATGGTCAAAACTTTTATGTTTATTGTTTATGCGTTGAAGCAAAAATTTTCATGAACTTTTCATTGTTCCGGTTTGCCGGCACAAAACTTTCAGAATACAATGCACTTTAATTTCGCCAAGCTTTTCTCTAACCCCCTACCTCCCCTAAGAAATGCTTCAAAACAATGCGAAAGCAAATGTTGCAGCTAAACTTTATGCTACAAAAACTTGGCCAAATGACAGTGACATGGTCAGAGGGCAGTTCAAGAGGAGTTGAAGTAGGAGGAGTAGCAGGAGTTGGCGGCAGACAATCTCCAACTCCAACTTCAATGCCATTGACGGTCCTGGCATTTCATTTGCGCATTCCAACTTTGCTTTATTGGCTGCCAAATGATAATTTAAGGTTTGTCTACATACTTGTATATTTTCAGGTATACTATTTCCGTACACCCTCAATCTTTAATAATACTCACATACCACAGCCAATGTAGCATCAGCATCAGCAGCAGCGGCATGCGGTGAAATCAAGTCTGAGAAAGTTGACTTTAGTCAATTTCTGTGGAACTCGGCCTTTGTTAGCAGGACACAATGAAGCTGCTTTCAAGCTGGTTTCCTGATCACAGTCACTCTGTCCTGGCGTTCCCTCTACTTAACTCCACAGTCATCTTGTTAACATTTATTTTCTGCTGCTTTTTCGCACTGCACGGCGAACGTTTTTATTACCGACTTACATTTTCAAAGTTGCCTCAACTTTTTTTTCGCATTTTCATTGTCAAGAAAAGTTTTGGTTACTTTAAGCAGTTATTTAGCCAATTTTATGTATTATTATGCAAGAAAAATCCCTAAAATATGCATGAACATTAGAAGTAATATCATATTTAACACAAAATTGACAGAAAAAAACATTTTTTTAAAGCATTTTTATAAAGTTGCAGGAGTTAATATATTTTGTGTATATATAATTTCTTGATCAGTATTAACAGTCGAGTCAAACGGGCAAAGTTCGTCAATTTGTTTATTTTAATGTCAACTTGCCTTTCAGTTTGGAAGCTGATTATGATAGCTTGAGAAACAAAAAAGTTTTTCATACAAAAACTTCTTTGTCAACCTATTGTTCCTTTGAAAACTTGGAAAAAACAAAAACTTTTTCACATAACTTCTTTTAAGCCAATTGTTCTTATAGAAGCTATATATCTTATATATATATATATACAAGGCTTGATCGAGAAACCTTGAAAATTAAAAATTTTCCAACGATCATTCCTATGGCAGTTATATGTTACAGTGCTTCGAAGAAAAAGAAGCATTTATGCCAAGTTTCATCAATATAGCTTCAAAACTGAGAGATTAGTTTGCATATAAGCAGATGGACAAACAGACGGAGAGACAGACGGACAGACATAAAGATAGATAGATAGACAGATAGATGGACATGGCTAGATCAACTCGGCTGTTGATGCTATCGGAGACGTCCACTTCAATTATTAATTCCCTCTGCAAGGGTATAAAAACGATTTTTAAATGAACACCGCATACTTTCAAGAAATATATGTATAGAGAAATTTTATAGCTGAACTTAGGGATTCTCCTAGTTGATCACGCTTGACAAAAGCATTCCTACTTGTTTAAGCTTCAGATCAGACAAATCCTCAATAAAGTGGTTCTAATAGCTCACATACACAGCAAACGCACATGGCTGCTTTGAAAGCATAAAGCACAGTGTTGACGAGCAAAGCAATGGGCTTAGAGCTTTTCACACAAAAGTGCACTAACACATGAGCATGTCGTACTAATACATATACATATGTGAAACCATACCGCAAAAACCTTAAGCCAAGAGTCCATGCAACACGCTGGCATTTGATATGCCACAGCTGTTGCAAAGGTGTCAAGAAATCGGAGGCAGCTATTTGCTTAGACCGTCACTCTTTTATGTTTTGCCTGAGCATATTTGTGAGAAACACTTAGCATTAAATGACATAATAAATTGCTGCAAATGTTGACACGAAAACAATGCTGAGCCCCTAACACACACATGAGATTTTCAACTGTTGTTATTCGTTTTTTAGTAGTTACATTTTGTGAAATATTTTGCAGTGAAGTGTAAATATGCCCCAAAGTGGTACATAGCATATGCTGCCACAGTTCAGCTCCTGCTGCTTTTGTTGTTGTTGCTGTAGCTGTCATTCACAGTTGTTGCCGTATGTGCAATACGCCTTCAGAATGAAGTAAAATGTTTTAAATTTAGACATTTTCAGAATACAACATATTTCTTAAAGCAAATATTACAATAATTGAAAAGTTGATAAAAAGCTATTGATAATCATTTTGTAAACATCTGCCACAAAATGTGCGATTGCAACCTACTCTTCACTCACAAAATGAAAATTGGCTCCATTCTGGCCCAAAAATTGCATAATAATGCCTTATGGCCGTATCATGTGCACACGAGCAAGCGGGAAGAAAAATTGTGACACAAAGTTATGACAATGATGAAATGGAAACGACATAGACGAGTGCTATATATGAGAATGAGGACGAGGACGAGGACGGAACGAGAATGTGCATGTGGACGAGCACAATGCCCGTCGTTGATGATGATGATGAGCCGCAGCAGGAGCGGCAACAGCGACAACAGGAGTAGCACCAATGTCCTGGCATCGCGTTTCCATGGTCGCCAGCTGCCAACGTTGCAAATAAGACATTTTTCTCTATCACTCTCTCACTTGCACTCTCTCCATTTTGGTGGCATGTTTTACTTTTTGTACTTTGCCTGCCATGCCACAAAGTACAATTTCATTTTATATCCCCTAGATGTGTGTGTGTGTGTATGTCTGAGTGACGAAATTTTCACACATTTACATAAAAAAGATGTTGAATATGTGGGCAAACGTACAAAAAAAATATAAAAGAAATTCTCCATGGCAGCATTGCAGTCAAGTTACATTGCCGAAGCAAACGCGCAGAGTTTCGCATAACATGGATATTTCCCTACATCTGGCTATATATACTATGTATATCAAGCATATCGATTTCAACAGCCACTGGGTGCACTGAATCTGAAAGTTGAAGTATGTGTACATTTTATCCAATTTTAAGTTTTGTTAAGCAAGAAAGTATTCAAATTTATTTCAAATCTTAAAGGGCATTTCACTTGGTATACACTTGTGGTCTTCTTTTTTAATTCCAAAACTAATGCCCCTATCTGCGAAATTTAACAAAATTTTTTTTAATTACTGCCTGTTCCCATTAAAAATGGGAAATCAGTAATAAAAGCCCTGTTTTTTTTTCTTTCCATATTTCTATATTTTCGCAGTATTGCTGAAAATGGATGAGATTATCGACCAATTTGTCAACAGATTGTTATGAATGAAACTCAGCTCTCTTTCTAATAGCAGCTCATAGACAATTCAGCAATGTCTAGCCTTGCTGCACACACACACACATAGATATTTCTAAGACATTGACATGACCCCCTACCAAGTGCTCTGCTGACATTGCATACTTTCACTAACTTGGCTCGAGTCGAATCGTCAGAGAATTTGCATGCCAATGCAAAAGGGCGCTCAGACATTCTTTCAGTCCGTCAGTCAGTCATATGTGACACATAAATTCAAGGCAAAAAAAGTATGAAAAAGAATGAGCGTGAGGAGATTGGGGTGGGGCAACAAAACTTTACGAGTAGCAAATACACTTAAAAAGTAATAAAATATTTTATTGCAGCACACAAAATGGGGAAACAAGTGCCACAAACGACTCCACACGAAGCGACGCGACGCAGCAGCAGCATCAAACTTTGAAAATGGTTTTAGTTCAGAAATATGCAAAATAAATATTAAGCACAGCATTTGAAAAATGTATATATAGAAACTCATTTGAGAAAACTAAACAAACAGCAACCAGTGATAAATAAAATATTCATTAGTGCCACGAAATCTAACGCCTTGTCATCTGTTTGATTAGTCGTCTAACGGCATACTTCAGCATATACCACTAATCAATAATGTGCTCTTTATACTATGGTTAGACGCTGCTTAAGCTGCTTAATGAAGTTAATTTCAACGAGCTGAGGCATTTGAGTTAAGTAGCCGCAAGCCAAAGTCAGCGTTAGCAGACAACATTGTTTGTATTGTGCGTGTCATAGTGGCTTTGATGGATAGATGGATGAATGGATAGATGGATAAATGTGGAATATGGATTGAGTTGGGTGGTGCTGCTGCTTATGCAGGCACCCACAATGACGCTCGTAACACTACGCTGTCTCGTAGCGGAGTTCATCAATCAAATCACTGGCTGTTAGTCAAGCAGTCATGTGATTTGATTGATTCACGCTAAAAATCCATGCACAAACACATACATACATACATATTTATAATGCGCCTGCTGGCAATGAGCATCCTGCCACACTGCCACACAGCCATATAGCCACATAGCCACATAGCCCGTCAACCAATTCATCCTTGTCGCCGCCAGTTTCAGACCGCATTTAGCGACGTTGGCTTCGCATTGTTTATCCACAAGCAGAGTGAGAAGTAGAGATTGTGTGTGGCAGACTAAGACTATCGCTGTGACTCGGAAAGTGCAGCAGTGGCAAAAACAATGCTGCAACCGCAGCTGTTTGCCACTTGCATTGATTTGCCCGCCTTGCCACGCTGACTGGCAGCAGCAACAAAATCGATAGACTTGCCACACACTTTTCAGTTACAACTTTTTGCTGGCGACAGCTACTTAAGCAAATCCTTACACCCACAATCCTTGTGCTCATCCCTCTCGCATTCATTTGTCACTTTGCCGAGCAGCAGCAGCAGCAGCTAAATTATTTACACAAGACAATGTTGGATTAGCTGCCTCGACTTTTAACTGCTGCTCCCTGGCATATAAAATTGTAACGTCAAATGAAATTGCCCAATTTTATGTTCAATCAATAAATACTCGCATATCGAAACAAGCTACGTGTTGGCTGCCTCAATTTATTTGATATTCATGCAACATTAACATGGATTTTTATTAGTATCATTTTTTTGAAAAGGGTTGCATGCTCTTCTACTTTGCCAACTAATAAAAAAAAGAAATGAAAAAAAAAGTAACACAAACACTTTCTACAGACATTGCATATAGACACTAAGGCTACTAAAGGCTTAGCACTGGCTAAGCGAATATATATTATGCCAACGTTTCGCTATAAAATAAAAACAAATGAAAGTGCTCTGGACAAGAATGCTTGACTAAGAGATACTACTTAAATTTAATCAAGCTATATTTTCAAGTATCAATTCTCAGTCAAGATCTTCGCTGTGAAGTTTTTTAGTATAAGTTTTTGCTGAAAAGCTACAGTTCCGAGTTTTAGATTAGGTCTTATGTCTCAACAAACATTCCTGTTCCCATTTCTGAGAACTTTTCATTCCAAATTGTTTTCGATGTTATATGCTTGGTTTTTCTTTGTTAAAAATAAGTTAAGATAATTTTGATACTGAATCTTTTGATCTGAATTGGAATTGTATCAATGACCAAACGCATAACCATAAGCGAACCTCCTTATAACTACCGAATGCAGGGTATAAAGGCAGACAGGTGAAATAAAATGCCAGCAAGGTTGCCCTTTGGAACTTGGGGCTGTGTCAGGTGTACGTGACTGTTGCCTTTGGACCTGCCATTCTGCCCCAACCTTAGCAGCTGTTGTAGATTTGCAAGAGGCATAAAAGCAAATCAATACGACCGTTTGATTGGCACTTGGAATTTCAAACATAAAACTAACTAGACTGTGGAGCATTGAGTTAACTAACTCTATAGACTTGTAAATTAAACATATATCAGCTTAAAACTATGTATTTAATGACAAAAAACAAGACGTGAAAATAAAAATAAGAACAAAAATTTAAGAGCTCTTTAAAGTTTTACTTTGAAATCAAAATCGCTGGGATTAAAAACCTCAGGCGATGCCAAGTAAAGTTAATTTCATTTAAATGTTGTATTTTTGTTGAATAATCATAATGCTTAGATGTGCTTAGATGTGCTTTTGCTGTCTGATCTGTTTGTAATTTCTTAACATTTTGTTTGCCTAGTTACGCAATAGCACTTAGGATATAGTCTGTTAGCAATTGTTTTGCTGATGGCAGCAGTTTTGGTCTAACAAACAGCATCTTTTCGAAGTTCAATTAATTAAACTCGCCCTGTAATACAGCAAAAGGGGCGTTTTGTGTATTCAAGCGCCCATGAAATACGCCCAGAATCACCTTTGGCGACGCCTCAAAGTGGGCTACAAAAATGTTTCGTTTCGTTTCGTTTGTCGGCAGCTGGTTGGAATAACGTTAGCAATAACAACTTGTTGGTTGTTTGCAACTTTTGCCTTTGAGTTAAGGGGGAATGACCGAAAGACTCCTACCATATTTAAACATTTCATGTTAAGTGCGATTATAAGCGACCCTTGGCCAGGCTAAGATGTCTCACGTTTCAGCCACTTCTCTACCATAATTAGAGCCAAGAGCAATTTACAAAAACACTTGATGCTGGCAATTAAAAAGTTGAACAACATTTTTCTTTAGCTCTTGGCCCCTAACTGGGTAGGTGGCCAGTATACAGTGCTGCCCCCAACGCTTCCGGCTGCAACTGTAATTAATTAGTTTTCAATTTCACTCAGCTAAATATGCATAATTTATGTGCCGGTGACTTGGGCAGAAAAAAACGCTAGCCAAGCAGCTTCCAACTCATGCTCATAATACAATTTACTAGCTATTACTGAAGTTAGCTGCTAGCAATTTTGTACTTGCTCGTATATTTATTTCTTCTACGTTTTTTTCAGCAGTTACACTTTACGAGGCAATTTGTGGGCCAATTACTTTGTTTGTATGCACTCCGCCGTGCGACAATTGCAAGGACAACACGGAGCTAGGATGCTGCTGCTGCTGCGCTGCTGCTGCAGCACTTGGGTCGCTGGCTGCGCTTCCTCTATTTCCGTAACAAACATTTCCGTTTCGCATTGCAGCAAATTTATTGTTTCCTTGCGGTTTTTCATTTTGTGGGTGCCTGGCAGCAAAGTATAGCATACTTTTATGCGCTGCTTGAAACTCTTCGGCTTCAAAAGGATATTGCTATACGACAGCTGAGATTATCAAGCAGCAACTGCCCAAAACACAAAATGACAGGGCTAACGGATGTTGTGTGCACCCATCCCATTTTTCAATTTGCCCTACTCACGCATTGGCGGCGCACTTCCGGCCGGAAATACGCATTTAGTTACATGTAGAATTGTTACGTTTTTGTCAACAAGCAAATTATAGAAGTATTTCTTATTCTGTTGTCGTTTTCGTCTGCTGTGTGGCTTGGCAATGAAAAATGTGAACTGTCGTTTCTAATAAATCATTTTGGCAAATTCCAAGTGAGTCTTGTTTGTTGTCGCCTTTGCTGCTGCCGCTGTCGCAGTCTCCGTCGCCGTCGCCGTCGCCGACGCTGTCGCCAACTGTTTGTACTTATTTCCGCTTCCGTTTGCCAGCCAACTAGCTGGGGTGCTGAGGCCATTTTTGTAAAGCTGCCCTTCGCTAATATGCAAAAATACGAACATTTTCTGCCCCGTCATTTCAACTGGCATAATTAATTACCAGAGCGCGCACATTTCCCAACGGCATCGGTGCGGTGCGGCGCGGCGATGTCATTGCGTGTGCCTCAGCTAATGCCGCCATAACGCTCCTAACGGTCCTAGGCCCTTCTAACCTCAATGCCTCACTTGACAATCAACGCCCCGGAAACGGGGCCCGGACTCAGGTGCGGCTGCTGTTGACAGCTGGCTGAGAGTTGAGCGGAAAAGAAAATAAAAAGCCAACGGTAATTGGATGACTTTAATTATATGAATTTATGCGTGGCTATGATTGTTATTGTTGCTGCTTCTCTTCTTGTCGGATCGAAAAGTTTTTAATTTACACATTTCAGTTGCGCAGCTAAGCAAATCGTCTTACTTTGAGAATTAATAGACTTTCATTATAATATTGATGAGCATTATTATCCCAAATAACCTCATTTAAATATGTATTTATAACAACTTGGAAGGTATAATCTAGTCTTTGTTACATAAACTATATTCGTTACGGTTTCTAATTTAAAATTAACAATTTCAGTAAAAAAAACCATTATTTTATGATTATTGCCCCACTGTGAATGTATCGTGTTCATGTTCAGATAACAAACAACGCAGTTATTCAATAAACTTCCTCGCCAGAGCAGACTATAACTTCAGCTTACTTGCACTGCTTTTGTACTGCTTGAAATGCAAATGCACTGCTTGCTGTGTATGCGAGTATATGCAGGTGCTAGAGAAAACACAACTGTGTTTGGAGATTTAAAAAAAATAGTAAAATTGAAGACAATCATCTTTGAACAAAACAAAGATACGCATTTTATATTTTTAAGCTATTCTCTTATAACTCCAAAGTGCTTAAGCTGCATATTTTATGAAATGGTTAACTTGACTTAAACAGTCTCAAGCAAAGACCAGTGTAAGGCTGAACTTGAACTATCTTTTCTTTGCCAGCTCAAACACAACAAGGGTCTTAGTGAGCTTTGCTTCACAAGATCTCAAACTGCATTTAATATTTATAAACCAATACACTAACTTGGCTAGAGTATTATTAGCTATTGGCTGTTTTATTGATAAGCATATACTCGTAAGAGCTACTAATTGGCATAGCGGGTTGATTGCTTTTGGAGCTATGGCGAACAACACTTTTCAATTAGGGTGCACCGCACGGCGAGACGCCTGCCCGTCATTACCGCAATGCAATTCAATTAGGTCCTGCCAAGGGACGCGTTCACGAAAAAGGAAGAAAAAAAAACACAGAGATGCAGTGCAGCGGGTATCATGCTTCGTTGGCTAATGCAATATGCTGGTGCCTGAAACAGGACTTAGATGTGTGTAAGTGTGTATGAGCGTGTGTAAGCGTGTGTGTGTGTGTGTGTGTATAGTGTGTGCGCACATTTGACACCATGAAATTGAGTGAGCTGCAGATATAGCCGCAACGTCCTGCACTGCTCGCTGGACTAGTCTGAGTCTCGGTCACGATTTGTGTGCTGAATAAATGGAGCTACCAAAGCCTTACTTGTACTCCTTCTCATACTCGTACTCCTTCTCGTACTCGTACTCCTTCTCGTATATGAGTTATCACTTCAGGCACATTGATTTATGCAGTCGCCGAGAAAGCGACCCGCATGGGGTTGGCTCAGATAAGAATTAATTGGCAAGTGCAGTCCGCAAATAAATTGCACAGCCAATTGGGGTGGCAAGAGGTAGAGGGAATGGCAAGTGGTAAATACTATAACCCCCTCTGAGGAACCACAGCCGAGTAACTACTTTTGGTATTCGCTGGGGCTGCTGCTGCTGCTGCTGCGTTGCGTTGCGTTGCATTGCATTGCTCTTAATGTAAATGTGACAAATGTTTTACGACTGGATGCGCCTGCATCGACGATGACTCCTGTTGACTCTCGGCAAACACCTGTAAATGGGTTTATGCCAGAGCACACACATGTACACACACACACACACACACACACACACACACACACACACCCACACACACACACCACCCCCAACTGGCAACGTCAGCTTGTTTGCATTTCACGCATATTTTAACCAGCTCTGGTCCTGGCAACACACACACACACTCATACTCCCATCCATTGCAATGAGCATTGCATTTTTGTGCACATTTGGGATTTGCAGAGATATATGAAAGCTCGTTTGTTACATTCAGTTAATTAATTGCGACTACTGCTTTAATTTGACACAAATATTCAAAGCTTGTATTTGAATAGCATTTGAAAAAAAATTCCAATTGAATAAATACAAATATTACTGCGGTTGACAAATTAAAAATGCATACAATCAGTTTTAATAACTTTTTAATACGCGCAACTAAAATATATATTTTGTTTAATTTTTTTGCAGAAAATGTAAATCTAAATCGTACTTTAAATATAAATTATAAAATATGAAAGAAAAAATAATTATTCTATATTCAGCCTGAATAAAGCCAGCTTATAAGTACAATTTAAGACTTTTAACAAATATTTTGAAATAATGCTGTTGTGTTTATTAGATGTTAATGGTCTTTATTTTCATAAACTGCGTGTCCTGACTTTATATACTTTTCTGCTATGCCATAAATCTTAATAAATGCCAGCACAGGACATCGCATAATGCGGAAAATAGGCAGGCAGTCAACGTAAGCGTGCATAAAAGAAATTTGGCAAAAGAAAATGGTTTAACTTTCATTGCCTCAAAACACCATAAGCATTGTGCAATTTGGCTAATTTTCGAATAATTCAAATTCTGAAATTAAATGCTAGAAAAAACTAAGAATTTAACATGAAAACGTGTGTTGGCGTTAGAAATTCTAATTATGCCACAACTAAAATTGCGTATACGTTAAATGAACAGTTTGCCACCACAAAGACCTTGATTAACAATCTCAAAGAACTGAGTAAAAAAAAATGTGCAAATTAGAAATTTATAAAGGTCTGATCAGCAGCATGAACCTGTTGCCTGCTGGCATTGACAGTAATTTCCTGTCGGCCTTGTGATCAAAGCAAAATGCAATTTCCGATTAAATTCGCTGGCTTTTTCATGCCACAGCCAACAGCTGCATGTGTCCATGTTTTATGGCAAAGAGCACATAACTGTAAGCGAAACTGCAGCAGAGAATGGCACAGGTGAAAAGCATGTGGGTTGCTCCCACATACACACATGCACATAAATACTCACACACACACACACACATTCACATAGCATAAAGGAAGACAAAGTAAACGAGCGCATCAAAGCCTGCTCTGAGGTTCCAACCTTCTGACCGCAACTGCCAGCAACCAAAAGGCAGGGCGTAAAGACTTGCAATTTTTTCTAGCCAAGATAATGGGGCGTGGCCACAGCTGGTAGCAATCAAAAGGCAATGTACACTTGAAAGGTAAACAGCCATTTGCAAGCTGTGATAGCTTAAGATTGTTTTTGTCAAGATTTTACTATTTTCTTTCTAACGCCCAGTCGCTAAGCACAGAACATTGATATTTTGAAGTCTTTTTAAACGTTGCTTTGCTACACTTTAAAATTTAAACAAACATTCGAGTATATTCAAGAATTTTTTAAAAATTATCTTTTAAGAGCATTTTCATACTAGAAGAAAGTATTCAAAGTATTTATGTATATCTTTATATCAACCAAATATAATTGCAGTTCAAGCAGTTCAGTGGCAAAACAAAGAAGCAGCGCAGTTAACTTGTCCAGTGCCTGTAAAACTGTTGATTCTGCCTGCTGAGACGGGCGTAATAGATTCTTCCATAACTTTGGTGTTTATTATCCGATTGTAATGAAATTTACGCAACTGATTAACATTGAAAAAACATATATATTTACTCAAAATTAAAGACATGTCTTCAAAAATGTGGAAGTGGGAGTTTTTTTGATTTGATGGAGTGCGGGGGAATGCATCCTACATGCCAATTTTGGTGTCTCTACCTCTTATAGTCTCCGAGATCTGTGTGTTCATACGGACGCACGGACATACAGATGCACATGGCTAGTTCGTCTCGGCTGTTGATGCTGATCAAGAATATATATACTTTATATAGTCGGAAATGCCTCCTTCTGCCTGTTACATACATTTACAGTACTTTATAACTCCCTTTTTCACAATTTTTAGTGGGAACAGTGAGTAAAAATCAGTATCTGAGCACTCAAAATTCCTTGGCATAAGTTGAATTTTTGTTGCATACCAACAGGAGCTGTATTTTTTGTATTATTTCATTATAATTCTCAACAGGTTCTAGCAGCTACGACATAGAAACCCAACTCCTGAGCTGAGAAAAGCATACTTACCTGGCGTAGAGGTTAACCGTGATCAGACTTGGTCATTGCACATTCGGCTGAGTTGACCTCTGCGATTATTCCTAATGTGAATAACTCGTGCGTGTAATTTTTGGTAGCCGGGAATGGCGTTCGCGCCGTCCCGACATTAATTAATAAATATTTGACAAATAAAAGTGTGATGTTGATTGTGCATTTGAAATTTGGCGATACTCATGATACAAATAACATTGCCAATAGTCGGAAATGCAATACTTTAATACTCCTTTTATTCCATTTTTATTTGAAAAATTAAAAATTTGACAGACTTAAACTGGAAAGTATTTATCTTTGTCACACATTGCCATTCTTGTTAAAGTTTATGTTGACCATAATATTGCTTTTTTTCAAGCAAAATTTCACTTTTTTAACGGTTGATTGCAGGGCGCGGTAAAATGTGTAAGCTCCACAAAGACTTTAGTAAAGCCTTTGAAAAAATCCAAGTGTAATTTTTGCGGAAGTGTGCGGACGAAAAACTTTATAGGCCGAGTTTTAAAAACTTTTTTTTGTCTAAATTACCATCTCAGAGGTTTATCGGAACGCGTAAACATCAACAACTCAATTTTTATTCCATTCGTTGCTACCTCTGGGCAGCACAAGGATTCGATTCTTTTTTTTGACACCCTGTTTCCACTAAATATGCACTGCTTGTAATGCACTGCTTGTAATGCACTGCTTGTAATGTACTGCTTGTATGTGTAATAGAATACAAAGATGTTGTGTTTTTCAGAGTTGGATGCAGGGTGTTTCGTAGTCGGTTACACTCGACTAGAACATACTTGTTTCGGTATAAGGTCTTATAAGGACTTTGTAAATAGTTTGATTTGAAATAAATTGCGTAAATTATGGAATAAAAAACTTATTTTTATTTATTAGTAAATGTGTGTAACATATTTTAAATTATTACTTACAAAAGCACTTTTTAAAATACTTCAAGCACTAAAAATATATTATACAAGAAGAAAGCTCTTAAAATTCAATTTTTTCAGATTTTTTAACATTGTAGTATTATTTTTTTGGTTAGTTTGATTTCTTATTTGATATGATGGCATACCCATGTCAAGATAAAATTATTGCTTTTGCTTTTGTGCATGTGAACTACATAAAAGAAATAGTAAAACGCATCTCATCACGTAGAATAACAAGTTTGTTATTTAGTTAAAAATAACAGCACTTTTGAAATACTGTTGCAGCGCTCGTAATTTGATATTGTTGCGGTGCTTTAAAGTTTTTATAAATCACATTCAAGCCAAAGTATTCTCACATACATAGGCGCAGTGGTTGACAATTGTTGTCATTGTTAAAGTCATGCATATGGACAACGTTTCATTTTCATTTGCAGCCGTTGGGCTTGCAACTTCAAAAATAGGTCTCGCACTGCATCTGACGTCGCCAATGAGTCCAATCTGCACAGCCGACGGTATGGAAAGTTTGCACGAATCCTTTGCCAGTGGCACAGCTGAGGAGCAGTGGTGTGGCACCAACACCCGGGCACATGTAGAATTGATTGGGATCCAGGGTGGCCCATGGCTGGTCATGTTTGTTTGCTTCGCTGCTATTACAACCAGAGGATTGTGCCGCGGTGGGTCGACAGGCTGGCCATTGGTCGTAGGGTAGGCAGCCCAGATGGCCGAGCCCATTGAAAAATCCACGTCCCTGTGGGCACTGCAACTGCAGTGGCATTTGGTCTGCCACAGAGCATACGTAGAATATGTTGGGATTGGGATCACCCCACATGTTCGTGGCATGTTTGCATGTTGTATTCGTGGCCGCAACGGATGCATGTGCAACCCGCATCTGCATCTGTAGCTGCAACTGCAGCAGCAGTAGCAGCATCATTTGCAGCTCCAGCCGCAGCTCCAGTTGCAGGCCCCGGCTCTGTAACATTTTCATATAACCGTTGCATTCATTTCTCATAAATAATTTCATCAGCAACTTTTACGGGCACAACACAGCGTACAAAATCCTTTTATATGCTTTATAGTATATGTATGTATATTATTTCGTTATTGTTATTTTTGTTGTTGTTTCTTTTTTTGACTCCTTTTTAAGCAGTGTGTGCTCATATCCCTTTTTAACACACTGTTTTTACTGTGCAACACATAAACATTGACTGATTGATATGGCGCCATTGTCACACATTTTTATACTCCATTCAGTATTTTTATTGTTATTTTTATCTACTTTGAATGATAAGCATTTGGTATTCCCATTGTCACACTCAGAACTCGAAAGTCTGAATAAAGTAGAGTCATGACGTTTTCAAGAAACTTGTGTTTTGATGCGCTCTCTTTTTGTATTTGGTGACAATTGACTGATTAGATATCTAATAAAGTTCAGAGATTTTGTTTTGAACATAAAATAAATTTACCAATTCTACTTTCTATACAACATAAGTAAAAGTTTGAAAACAGACTATAGCGTGCTTTTTCGTATACTTAATATTAGCATTCTGTATCAAATATACGCTGAGAATGATATTTTTTTAAATTACAGATAGTGTTGGTCTTAGCGTGAAACTTCAATTTCTTCAAACACTATTAATTTTAAACAAAATTCCAAAAAAAAAAAGTATGCGTCAATATATTTAACTTACAATGCGATAAAAAGCGATTCAACTACTGTAAGAGGCACGAAAAAAAAAGGCAAACATAAAGGCGACAAGTGCCTTATCAATGCGATAGCATAACATTAATTGCCTTTCAAATGAAGGTAAATTGGAAATTATTGCTGCAGGCAATCAGACAAAATTTAATTACAAACTTGAACTACATGACAAGCACAAGAAATGCCTTAGAACTTGTGCAGCACTGTGCAGGCGCAGCTGCTGTCAAAAGTTCTAATTGATTTCGCTTACAGCAAGATTCGCAGCCACGAAACCCAGCTACCCACCAATCTACCAAACCCACCAAAGCCACTCAAGCCAACCAAGCCCAGCTGCAAACCTGGGTGTAGGCCATAACCTGAAAAAAAAAAGAAAAGAAAGTTCGACAGCAGCCGGCTCGATTTGCCTTGGCCTGGCTGCTGCTTTGTTGTTGAGTCACGTTGTCAATTGAACTTCTTTTCTGGTGCCGTTTCTGAAGTGGTGGGAGCTGACGGTATAGCTATGGACTTAGCTTGATACTGCCAATGCTTTGCAGTCTATTTTACCAAGTTTAAATAGGGAAACTTCTTGCAGCAAAAGTTGTCAACATAATCGACATAAATTCTAATAGGCATGTGGCCTGAAATTCTATTAAAACTTTACCTACTGCACATGCGTAGCATGCTGCATGATTTAAGTTTAAAGAGCTTCGTGCTTCTAAATGCGCATCAATTGTTTTTCGCTAGAATTTCAGCAATCCACTTCAAATGTTAAGTGGCCAAAACAAAAAAGAATAATATACCCAAAAAAATAATAATAAGGAAATGAAGACCATTTTCTTGGGACACTTATCTGTCCAGCTAGGCGTCTTCGATAAGCGGCTCACGTTGCGTATAAGCAATGCGAGCCATCAACATCAACAGACATTGTCAACAGGCCCATTGACTAACGATATGAAGTGAGGTCCAGATAAGTCGTCCGATTACCTTTGAATAAAGCTATAAATGACCAAGCAATAGCTGCAAATCAATTTAGTCTATTTTCGTGTGTTCAATCCTAAAGAAGTCAAGCATCAAAGTGAAGAGTTCAACATGCAGACAGGTGAAGTGATTGCTTAAATATAAGTACAATAAGCACAGCAATTGTTGAATACTTTAAGCATGATTTATGTGACAAACCTAAGTGCAACAAAAACGTTTTCTAATCTTTATCAACCCACGTTTTTTCCCAGTTCTTACACCAAAACTGAAGCATAAATCGTAAGATACAAATTGTTGTGTTTTTCGATTTATAACACTATTTTAAAATAATTTAAGAAAGTAAAATATAAAATTCAAGTTCCACGAAGCATTCAAAGTGAAAGAATTTCGAAACACTAAAAAATTACCGTAAGGAAAATTCGCTTGGTTGATATAGTTGAGCGTTTTTATACTCGTCTGTCCGTCTGTTTATATGTGAACTAGTCCCTCAGTTTTAGAGCTATCTTGATGAAACTTGGCACATATGCTACTACTTTCTGCAGGTAGTATATATGTCAGACTCGGTGAGATGGGATCACTATTACATATAGCTGCCATAGGAACGATCGGTTGAAAAATAAGTTTTTGTATGAAAAACTTTTTTGTTTTTCAAAATAACTCAACCAAACTCACCATGCCTAAGTTTTAGCAGCTTTCACCCCTTTTTACAAAATGTCATCAAAATCGGACCACTATATCTTATTGCTGCCATAGGAACGATCGGCTGACAAATATATTTGTGCATGAAAAATAAGTTTATTTTATGAAAAACTTTTTGGTTTCAAAAGTTATATTAACCAAACTCACCTATTCAATTCTATTTACAGGATTTCTGATATTTGTTGGCCTACTGGCGTTCAGCAGTGCAGCCACAACCATTGCTGGTGTGGAGGAATCCACAATAGGATCAACCATTGCCGGTGAGCCCACCATAGCCACAACCATTGCTGGTGTGGAGGAATCCACAATAGGATCAACCATTACCGATGCACCCAGCACAGGCACAACTATTGCAGATGTAGAGGAGTCCTCAATAGGATCAACCATTACCGATGCAACCACGATAGGCACAACCATTGCTGATGTGGAGAAATCGACGAGCGTGACAGATGCTCCGCCAGGAGAATGCCTATACGACTCTCAAACTTGGGGCACAGAGGATCTGCGTAAATTCTACTTTTGCTCAAATGGTATGCCATTTGAAATGGAGTGTGATGAGGATAGTTATTTTGTAAGCAATACAACACTTTCTGGTTGCATACCCGCAAATCAAATGAATCCCAAATGTGTCAACGAGGAGATTAAAGTGGGTCCTTGCACCGGCATTAATATGAAACAGCCGCAGGCCAGCCAAATTCTCACCAATTTCTGGCTCTGCACAGAGGAAAACGCTCCACCCGTGGAGCTAACATGCACAAAAGATATGGCATTTGCTAAGCAGAATGGCTACCTGGGCTGCTATGAGTGGAAAATGTGGCGTCAATTGCGTGGTTGCTATTAATCAAAGATAATTTCGAGCAACGTAAATGTGGCTCAATTGTCAAGCATTTTAATTATGTGTCTTTATCATGATTAAATATAACTGAATTGAATATAAATTAACTTTAAATTGTTTAACCAATAATAAAAAGAAGCGTCGGGGAAGATAAGATCGTGCTGATAACTACTTAAGCAGATGATATAACTTGACAGAAAACCAATGAACTATAAGTCTTTGTTGTTTTTGGCTTTTGTGTACGGCAAACACCAAAATTACTTGGCGTACAAAAACCACAATGCAAGAGGTTAAAATGAAAACTTTTTGCAAGAAATTGCACACCAGTGGGAGTGTACGGGTGTGTGTGTGTCTATGTGTGTCTAAGCTTACAAAAAACAATTGTCACCACACATTTTTCCCTCAACAAAACAACACGAAATGGCAAATTGCAGAGCACAAGGCTAAGGGAAGCGGGTAACCTGATTCGGTCACCAAACATATGTATAAAATGAAATAAAATAAAATAGTTGTTACAGCTCTTTGTGTGTGTGTGTGTGTGTGTGTGAGTGTGTGTGTGACTCAACTTCTAGCGAGTTCAACATGAGTTTAGAGTTTGACACTGCAGCGCATTAGGTTTGTATACACTTGGTAATAAAAACTCGAAAACTGATTGCCATGGCCAACGCTAGAGATGCTACCCATTCTATGAGAAATATATTTTTAGAATATACATATATTGCTTGTATTTGAAACATTTGTTAGATATGTATTCATTGTTTTTTAAAACAATTGATCTTTACTTATCTTTGAATACTATTTATAGTTTTCTATTTACTTTTACTTTCTACACGTGTTGGAATTGTGCAAGAACTAAGATAGCAATTTTTATACATGTTCTAAAAGTTACTTAACATCAATAAAAAACAAGTAAGAATGCTCTAGTCGAGTGTGCCCGACTACGAGACTCCCTGCTCCCACTTTGCATTTCAAGCAGTTCAGCGGCAACTCAAGCAAGCAGTGCACTTAACTCGTAAAGTGCCTGTCAAACTGTTGTTTCTGCCAGTTGAGACGGGGCTAATAGATTCTTCCGTAACTTTGGTGCTATTTATTCGATCGTGTTGAAATTTACACAGCAGATCAACATTGATGCAACATATATGTGTACCAAAAATCAAAGCTCTATCTTAAATTGTGGCTGTGGGAGTCTTTTGCGATTTGCGGGGGTGCGGGGGGGTGCATCCGAAATTTGAAATAAACTTGATCTGCGTATGGTATACAGGAACCTGCATGCCAAGTTTGGTGTCTCTAGCTCTTATAGTTTCCGAGATCTGTGTGTTCATACGGACAGACGGACAGACAGACGGACATGGCAGTAAAAAATTCTAAATAGAAGCTTTAAGCAGCGTTTTGTTATCAACTTTATTATACTGAATGACATGCAATTAAGCTCACTTAAAACTTGCTATAAATTGACACAATCTTCCTTTGCTTCAACTTATTATTATTTTAATAAGGCACAATACTCATATGTATTTTATAGCTACTATGCAATTTTAAGCAGTTATATAATTCAAATCGACTACACAAACTATGTACACTCAGAGAAAAAAAGGATTTAGTGCTCGAACGAAGCACAAACGTTGTCAAAATCAGATCAAATTATTAATTTAAAATAAATTGTTTAATACTGAAACTTTGGTTTAAGAACTTTCATATTTGGTCTGTTAAAATATATATACATACATTGTATAAACCCAAAGGTTGGCTAATCGGTATCAGTATAGTTGTTTAATTTTGATATTCCAAAGTTGTATTAGGCCTGTTTTGAATTTCGACTCAATGCGAAATTTGAAGATATTGAATTGATTTCTAATTTTTCGAATTCCGAATTTGGAACAGGACAATATATTTAAAAACTGTAACTTTTTTCATACAACAATTCACTTTTTAATAGATATTTTTAACATCAGCTATAAGATATACAAAATTCATATAGAATTCAAACCTTGATCAACAATATAGAGCATTATAAGACTTAGTATTTGCAAATGTGCCTGAGTTATTGTAAGGTCACAAAATCGGTATAAACTTAATGCTGATAATACTAGAACTTCTATATCCTTATTTGTTTTGAGTGTAATAGCCACAATATGCAATTTTCTGCACTGCAAGCATCATTAAGTTAATTTACCATTTGCTTTTGATATCTCAACGGACAAAAGTCTATTTAAAGCCAAAGCTTTTGCTAGCTATTTGCGAGTCTATTGCCTAGGTAATAAATGTCTAAGTGCGATACAGTTGCAGTTGCACACACAAAAATACAAAAACACGCATGTTGTTGGAGTGTCAGTGACACGAAACAGCTGCACAACAGCAGCAACAAAAGCAACAAGAGCAGCGAATGCGACACTGCCCCCAAATGAGTTAGTCAGGAAATTGCATTATTTGTCTTTGGCTGTTGCGAACAAAAACGCGGTGCTTTGCCGAGCTGCCCCATTTGCTGCTAGCAGCCCCAATGCTCCTATTTTTCTATGTCTGGCAGTGAGGCAGGCTGGCAGTCAGGCAGGCAGGCAGACAGCTCCTGGCTGTGTAGCCACTTTTAAAACGGCATTGGCTATCTCCGATGCGACACTGTTCTGTCACACATGCGAATTTCAAAACGCTCTCAAAGTCACAGCAATTTTTCTGCTCCATTTCCGCCCACTGTTGTTGTTGTTGTTATTGTAGTTACTGCTGCTGCTGTTGCTGTTGCTGCATTTTAATTGCTTGGCTTGGTGTGCCGCTTGGGCCATTAATCCTGCACAAGTTGTGCACTGAAATTACGAAAAGGGATTTTTAAAGTCACAATTGTCGTATGTTATCAACATGCACACACATACCACACTACAAGAGAGCCAGCCAATGTCCAGTGCAGAGACTCTTTGGGGGCTCTGTGGCAACGTTGTCTCGTCCAGAACTTGGCCTGTAGTTAAGGGCCATGGAGCTGTCGCAACGGTGCTCAGATTTAATTGAGTTTGCAATTGTTTTGCGGCCTGGCCAGCTCCAGAGTTTTGCAAGTTATGCATTTGAATTGCCAGCAACGTGGCTGTACTGGCAACCAGCTCTGAACTCTGACTCTGACTCTGACTCCGATTCCGACTCGACACTTGTATAGCAGCTGCAGCCGGAATGGCCAGTCAACTGCACAACTTCCGTTTCCGCACAGACGTTGACGGACATTGGGTCAGCGGTGTTGTTACACTAATTATGTGCGTGTGCATGTGTGTGTGTGTAAGAGATTTGGTGGCAACAGCAGACATAAATACAGTTACCATCAACTATGCTACATAGCCTGCAGACATGACAAAGCAACATATACGCAATGCGCACAAAAGTATGCAACAGTATTTCAGTTCTTTCTTCTGCCCTGAGCTATTTGCACGGCACTTCCTGTCGAGTAGTTGCCATAATTGGCATTTTTTTCCTGCTTGCAACCAACATCGAGCGGAACGACAGTCGCTACACAAGTCAACTTAAGCGGCACCAGCCACAAAACCACTTTTCTCGCCCCAGCGAGAGGGATGGCAGTGAAGGCAACTCCCGTTGGATCGTTCGGCTGCTCTTCGGATGATTTTCAACGCGAGCAATTTTTTTTGTTGGTGTAGAACTGAAGGAGTTTTTGGGGAGGACATGCTGTTAAGTTGGCTTAAACTTTTCCACTTGAATGGCAACGGAAGGTTTTATGTGCCCCAGCCCCCTCACTCCACATTGCCACATTGTGTTGCAGCGGCGCATGAAAGTATGCAGCATAAAATTTCTGCGCTGCAACAAATAAATATTTGACCTCCTCTTCTGCCGAAACCCCAACTACCCCTATGCCCTGCGCCTTGCATTTGTATTTGTATTTTATGGTGCCGTAGAATTTATATTTGCACTTAACAAGCGACAACAACAATAACAACAACAACTTCTATAACAACTTTGCACTTTTGTGCACAAAACTTTGTTTGGCTTATTTTTTGGTTACAAATCAAATCCAAAATCGCATTAAAATTGCATGCAGAAGCAACAAAAAAATAGCTAAAAAAAATAAAATATTGTGTGTGCAAACAGCCACAAAATCGCGTTGCCAGAAGCCTTAACTAGCCAGGCTTAAAATACAATACGTGTATATATCGAAGTTGGAGCAGAAATAGGGTCCTTCCTGACTCTGCCTGCTACTTATTTGTCAAGCATTTTGCTGACGCTTTTTGCCATTTCAATTGAACTTGCGTGAGACGAAATCACTTCAACGCCTTCGATTTCAATTTCCGCCACAATTCCAATTTGAATTTTGTTATTGCATTTGCATTGTTTGTTGTTGTGCTTACTTTATTGATATTTGGCTGCTCTGCTATGTATTGTGTTCTGTTTATATTGCGACGAAGCAGTCGTCGTTGCGGCTTTGATAGGTGTGAGCTTATTGATGTGCTGCAGGTGTGGCCTACATTGTTGTTCTTGCTATGCAGCCAAGACAGGCAAGAGAGAGAGACAGAGAGAGAGGGTGGTGGGGTGATGTACCAAAAAGATAACAAATTGTGCTATGTTTCATGAGTTTGTTAATGGAACTGTTTGTTTTCAATTTGTTATTTTTCAATTCAATTTGATAAAAGTATTGAATACATACATATTGCTTTCATTTTGATCAGATTTATATATATACCATGGCTAGCTTAAAGTTATAAAGAAGCTAGTATGAAATAATTCATAATTATAATCAACAGTCAAATGTTCTTTGCTTGCAATTTTATAATTTATTTAATTTCTTTTAGTTTGAGTCTTTGGCTCGAATCAAACTTACTCTTATAATATAACTTTTTAATTTTGAGTTTCTTGTCTGTTATTATAACTTTCGTTGTTGTTATATCATCGCTTTTATCTTTAAATCCAACCATATCTGTCTTCAGGTCTTATTCTTACGCTTTACACACAATTCTTTCACTTCTTGCTTGACAAGCTTACAATGCGATACGCATATATATATATATATATATATATATATATTCTCGTCTTTTGCCAGCTGTTCATCTTACATTTTTTTTGTTGCATACCTTGAGGCTGGTCGCTTTTAATGGGTCCTTAACGTTATGCAATGGAACTGAGACACGCCAAACAATTTGTATCCACGCCCAGTTGTAAAGCTTGTCTTTGTGTTCCATTTCGTGTGATTTGCTGCTTGTTTGCTGTCAGTCGAGGACTCTCGCTCTGCTGTCCTGGCTTCCAGGAGCCACAGTTGTTAAGCGTGTGCTTGCTGTTGTTGTATGAGTATTGGTGGTGGGGCATCAATAACGCATTTGTATAACATATCGCAGTCAATATGAAACACGTGTCTAAGTATCTAGTTTGTTGTTGTGCCGTTTGCAGCTGTATTTGTAAGGTATCTGCATGTGTGTGTGCGTGTGTAAGTGTGTGAGTTGGGCCTAAGCTTCGTTGCATGTCATTGTAATGGTATCATGCTGTAACAGATTTCTGTTTACCTTGATTTACATAAGCACAAACACACACAGATACATACACACACACACATGCAGACACACCGGTTGGGAGCAACCGCAGCAGAGCAAACAAACGACGCTGTTCAGTCGCAGTCGCAGTCGCAGTGGTAAGTAAGTAAGTAAAGTACATAGAAAGGATACGAATACACTTAAGCATGCACTTAGTCTTTGCGCCTTTCAGTTCAGTTCGTGTCGATGTCGACATCGATGTCGATGCATGGGCGTGAATAAGCACCATGTGTGGCCATGTGTGTATGTATCTGTATGTGTGTGTGTGTGTATGTTTTCTATGCGGGTGTGTTGTGTGCTACCAACTGCGATCTATGCAAATTTGTTTGCCTGCTTTCGACTTGGCTCATGCGACAGCAAAATGAGCCAACGCTGCCGCCTGCTGACGACTTTTTTGTTAACAGTTTTTCTTTTTTTTTTTTTTGTCTTATTTTCTTTTGGTTTGGCTTGCTTGCTGTCCCCCCCCCCCCCCCCCCCCCCTGTTGTGCTTACCCACTAAACAAATAAAGTTATTTGCATGCGCAACTAAATCGATTTGTGTGTATCAAATTGTGGCGCCTCCATAAACAAAGACTGCTTGAGCACAGCTGTTACACCAAATCAGCACCAAAGGTGCCACAGACTTCTACACAATGTTGCAACATTAAACTGTATTCAGCGCACAAAGTCAAAAAGTTAAAAGTTAGAGTAAATTTCAGATTTTGAACAAAAACTTTGGTTATGCAAGGTATACGCATATGAGACAACTAACTGAAACTTTTTCCCAGTCAAATATATTTTTAGTTATATTTTTGAAAAATATTCAAAGTTAGTTGAAAAGTTTTGGAAATTGTATTAAAATTGTAAATCTAGAAAGAGCAATTAACACAAATAAAAGCATTTTTTTTTTAACTTTGGTTATTTAAAATACAATCAAATTAAAAGAATAGCTTGCATAAATAAACTGAAGTCTATCCACTGAGCTTATGAGGTTAAGCAGTCCGTTAACTGGCATTAGCCATGGTCTGTCACCTAACAGCTGCCCACAAAGCCGAAAGCCCAATAATTAAAACCAGACAACAAAAAATTGTTGGCAATTTAATTAAAAACAAGCATTTTTGGAGGGGATGTTATTTATGTAGCGTAGTGTGCATGGAGGTTAAGGAGGGTAAACAGGATATATAAGGTATGGAGTATATGGAGTATGACTGTTGCTACAGCCGTATGGTGCATAAGCCGCTTTGGGGGCACATGCGAGCCATCAGGCGTACAGCATGTTGACGCTGGCAAAAGGATTTGCATTTGTTTATTATACTATCCTATTCTCCATACGCGGAACAATTACGCAGAGTGCGTGGTCAAATGCACTGGACCATGGATCGTAGAACTTTGGACCGAGAATTGTGGGCGTGACTGGCCAAAAATTGTTGTGGTCTATGCGATGGGCTGCTATCCATGTAAATCCCACGTATTCCGTCCATTTGGTTAACGTTCTACGGTCTATTGTTTGCGTAATACGGTAAATTGATGGTACAAGGGGCTTGCTGGCATCCATGGTCTTCATGGCCTCCATGGAATTAGCTTTGTTGCCCATTTTAATAATTTTTAATTAGCAGCCGCTGGCTGACAATGTGTGTTGTGAGAGAGCACTCTGACAAAATTGGTTTTTAATTAAGTTTGTTTTGCATACTTCTTAATGCAGTGGAAATCTATTGAATTCAATACTATAGGAATTATATCTTGGCATGTCTTTTGTGTTTATTATGCAATTGTTATATAAAATAATAATAATATATAACCATGCTTAAAAGCGTTGACGTAACATTGAGCCAAAAACAATATACAATACATTTTAACTTGTTTGGCAAATGTATTTTAAAAAGTGTTTTTAAGTCTTAAGTTTTAAAAATTTGGTTGACCAAATATATAAAAATATATATATAAATATATATAATATATATATTTAAGCCATTTCTAGACTTCGAAAAAATATTGAAATAAGAGAAACGTTTTAAGTTGGTTAAAAAATAATTTCATTATTTCAGAAGGTTTTTCTAAGTGTTAAAAAATTTTTAAAAAATTTGTTTTATTATCAAAATTTATTTATATTGTAACAACTATATTAAAATATATTTAAGCATATTTTAGACATTTTTAGACAAACAAATAAAATGAATAACAAATAAAATTGCACAAAATATAATTTTATTAATTTCATAAAGTCTTTTAAAGCCTTAAATAAATTTTAAAACAGTTATTCAATAAATATATGAAAATTAAACCTTACATTGAGTAATATTTTAAGAGCTATGGAAAATTATATGGAACCATATTTTAGACATTTGAGGGCTTCAAAAATAAATAACACTTTTTAATTTATTTGACAAATATTTTGAATTTTATTATTTCAAAGCATGTTTTTCAGTTATCAAATCAAGTTTAAGTTGTTCCATTTAGATGTCTCCAACAATGGGCTGACTTGGTGGAAGCTTCGCGGGTATATAATACCAAAGGGACCAAGGCACACAAGCCTTAGCATCATCCAGAAAAGCAGTAGCTATGGGGCAATATTCCAGCGTAGCAGGCACTCCAAGCTCCTGGCATACCCAATACTGATTCTTAATAGAGTAATGGGGATATAAGACCGTTGAGATTTCCTCCTGCGTCTGGCAGCCTGGCTGGCCATTAGGTTTGCCAAAGGCGGCGCCGCTGGAGCAACTGACTAGGGCCAGGCACAGCGCAGAGAGCAGAAACAGATAATTCATGTTGGCAAAGTTGGTTGGTTTTTAGACTGACCTATGCTAATTTTGAGATGCTGCTTATATAGAACAAAAGCTGAAACGTAATCTTATCAAAGCAGCGGAAGTACCAGCCTTATAAGAAGGGGGATTTACCAGAGCTGTTGCTATTTGGCAGTCAGTTTATGGCGCTGTTTGTTTGTCCAGCGTTTGAAGCTTGTTAGTTGTTCCGTTGTGTCTTGGGGTTGGGGGGTTTGGGAGGGCTGTTGGCTGGCTGCTAGCTGGCTGGTGACTGCTTGCATATTCATGACATCAACGCCAGCTGTAAATTATTTTCAGAGATAGCCCTGGCAAGCCACACACAAGCGCAGCAACAGCTAATTAATTCAAAACACTGCCTTGGAGGCATTTTTGGGCTCTGGGCCAACGAAAATGTTCACCTGGCGAAATGAGTAGAAGTGGGTGCTTGATGGCCAAGTCCTTGGACTGGCTTTTGGGCCGCCTTAAGCCATATTAGGTTCTGCACACTTGAGTAATTGGCCCTCGCCATTGCACACTGCGGTTGCAGTCGAGTTGCTCTATGGGTTTAAAGCGGGTTGGGGTTTGGTTTGGGGTGGTAAAGTCGGAAGGCCGGCTTTGTTGCGCACGTTGCGCACTTGGCTTTGTTTGCTTTTGGCCATAAATTAAATCAGGTTATTAATGTCTGCCATTAAATGAAGCTACAGGCAGCACAACTACAACCACAACGACAACGACAACGACAAGGACAACGAGAACGTTGTCTCACTTTATGTTATCCTTGCACTGCCTGCTTGCCTTGTCTGGCCTATAACTTGAATCCGGCTTTCGTTGATTTATGTTAATTCTTGTGGCATTTGTAGCATTTTGAAGTTATTTGCAGATTTTCGAAAACAAATGCAAAATTCGTATGCACTTGTGTCTTAAATTTTGATATGAGCAAGTAGTGTTAAAGTTCATTTTGATATAAAATATTGTCAAACAGTCAAAGCTTAAAGATTTATGTTATTGAAATTTTCATTTGGAAATTGATAAGATTGCGAGTTGCATAGCAATGCTATTTATTTGTTCAATTTTCTCTACAATTTTAATGGTCAATTTAAAAGAGATAACCATTAATAAATTTCCGCAGCTCAGGTGTATTTTGGAACCCACGGGATAGCTTATAAAATCCCCGGGACAGCGCAATAAATTTATGATTCAGGACAGGCGAAACCATATTATTTCCTTCTTCAACTTTAGAAATGTCTGTTGAGTTGAAAAGTCAACAATAGTTTCGATAAGGATGATGTTTAAAATATCATATTTCAAATATAACACGATTCTTTAAGTTCGCTTAGTTTAATCAATGATGTTGACAGAGTTAATAACTTTTGATGATTTTTCAGTATCTGTATCTGTCAGATACATTTCGCACTTTGCTTGTCAAAGACAGTTTCTGTACATTTGGATGCAAATAAAACTTTAATTAAATTGTATAATAAAAAAATGACACACTCTGTATTTGAAATAACTGCACATAATCAACATTGGCATTTTACTGGCGATCAAAATGGATATATGTATATATTCCCTTTGATTTTGTGGCCGCTTTGAAGTAAAAGCCGAAATGTAATTAAATGCAAATATGTTATGAGTACCTCGTACATAACATACATACATATATGAATGTAGTATGTTGCAATTACATTTTGCAATTTACTGTTGCATTTCTGATTCAATATTTTTTCTCCGAGTTCTTTAACATGCAATACATTTTTATGATTGTAGTTTTTGTCTGTTTGCCATTTGTATACGCATACAGCATAAACCGGGATTCCAATAAAACAATACAAACAAAAAAAAACTCTGAGAACATTTCGAACGTATTGATATAAATTTTTGCAGCTCGTTTTATTGATGCGCTCGCTTTTGGGACTGACAAAGGGCTTGACTGATAACTGACAAAATGAAATAAAAAACTAACCATAAAATAATCCAAAATTCAGCAACTCAACTGTGCATTTATATTTTGCCGTTTTTTTTTAGCCTTTATTTTTGTTGTGCCCGAGGAGGACTGAGCCAAGTGAAATGGAAATGGAATTGGGCCAGTTGCCAAGCGCGGCAATATTGATTTATGACAGATGTTTTTGGTACCCTACAACAAGGATTTTAATTTCACTGTCAAAAACTATCAACACTTGCATATTGGCATGGGCGGGTCAGCTTAATTGCTGTCATAAGTCAAAAGCCTCTGTCTCTGCTGCTATGCTCTGCTCGGTTTCATTGCGTGTTTGCTCTGACGTAGTATTTGCCATGCACTGCAAGAAATTTAGTATCACTTTTTGTGCGTCATGCATCTGGCTGAACAACAACGTTTATCAAGAGATAACTTATCACACGCATTGTATCTTGTACTTGACATTACATTTAAAAAAAAATAAAAAAAACAGTTGTTTATCGGCAGTTGACTTCCTAAAAAACTTTTAGATAACATATATGCCAACTCACAGGCAAATATCGCGCAGTAAAAACTCTGTTTAAATCCACCGGAAATTGTGGCTAAAATGCCAAACAAGTTCCTCCCATTTAATAATTTCAAATATTGTGCAAATTAATGTGACAAAAATAAGGCGATCAAAACTTGTCTCATTTTAGATTAGAGATGGGAGCGGGAAAGAGAATTGGATTCCGTTCCGTCCGTCCCGAATAAAATAATTTTTTTCCCAGGACCCGCAAGACATTCGAAAAACACAAGTAGTTTCAGGACCAGCGGAATCTTCGGGATCAGTCAAAAGTCCCACCCGCTCCGCAGTTTTTTAAATATTTCCCGTCCCGCAACATTTTTCGAGTCTCGCGGTACTCCCGCCATGTTCCCATCTATATATTAGATATGCACATCGAGAATCATATTCATTTAGTTAACGTTTCATTGAGCAATATTAAATTTTGTATATATTTGACAGTTTCTATTAATTTTGATAGCACTGTATCCAACCTGTTGGTCGACTTGGTGGCTCTATGCAAGGCTTCCACACCCAAACGATCCAGGGTATACATGTATTCATATCCTGATCAAATCCTGTGTTGGGTTGGCACTTTTTGAGCTGAGCCTTGGCGCCTAGTTGACCACATTTCCAGTATTTAGTAGGATCAATGCAATGACGTTGGGCATGATTAAGTTCCACTTGCAGTTTACAGCCCGGCTCGTATGTATCAATGCACTGACTATAAGCTTGCAGGCAAAGACAACCAACAAAGAGCAGAAATATAGCTAATTTGGAGGATAATAAAATGCAGTTAATAAGTTTATAAAAAGCCAAAGAAATAAGCTTACCTAAAATACGCATTATGATGTAGGTTGCCGCCACTCGAATGAAAGTGTAGTTGCAATAAATATGAAACAGAGGCTTTTATAGGTAGCTAAAGTGCTTGATTAATGGTCGTATTGAACATAAAAAGTTCATTGTACTATGTACAAGCATTCAATATATAAATATTGCCAAAGTGCTTACCAAGTTCACGATTTCTTCGAGTGTTGTCTCTGATTGTTTTTGCACTATAAATGACTTTATTGCCCCAGTCTGTGCATGTGTCCAGCATATAACATGCCACTCACGCAATCTGCAATGGCTAAAATGACAACAACAAAAAAAAAGAAAAAGTCCCTTACAACGTTAGCTAGGAAAATTGCGAGCTTTAACAACAACGACATTAAGAACGACAGTGCACAGAAAATTGTGGACTTTATCCAATTTTGTTGGACATGACAAATCCATTCCTTTTAGCGTATAACACACACACTCACACACACACACACACAAGTGCACACTTCAGTTGAAGTCAATTGTACTAAAGTCCAATTCGATTGAACTGATTTTGGCACTCATTATTTTGCTAGCAAACTTTCAACGTTTTTCAAATAAATTGCAAAAAAATTATTTCATGCAAAATGAAAATAAAACCGCAGCGTTCGGTGCATTTCGTACAATTTGCTTGAAAATACGAGCACTATACTATTCTTTTAGTATCTAATTTATATAGACGGACAGCGCATTTCATTGGTTGCTGTGATTGTTTTCCTACTACAAATTACTTTACTGCCCTGTCTAGAAAATTGCATGCCACTCACGGGGCTCTGGTATGGAACAAGCTGCAAGTGAAATTCCCCTCTAACAACAAATACCAGCACAAAGCTTTGCCACATGCCCCACATACATTCGCATAGCAGCTAACTGCCAACAGCCAAAAGACGTATGTCCGAATAAGTAAAGAAACGAGCTTTAGCACCAACTTCATTTGGAGCAGCATAGCACAAAAACTGGCGAACAAAGCATTGCCTTTTGGCCAATTTCGCAAGACATGTGCAATGCATTTCCGTCCAGCCCGAACAAAGACACAGTCACACATGTGAATGAAGGCGTCAGTGAAATAGTGCAAGTGACTAGCCTTTCCAGCTCAAATAAAATGTCCTGCACAAAATGTTTTATAAGATTGTTGCTTTAATATGTACTTTTCCTAAAAAAAAAACAACTTTAGTAACAGCAAGACAAAATGTTAGTGCTGTGACTATTAACCACCAAAACTATAGTTACTAATTACTAATAAAATAAATTAGTAAAACTTTAGTTGCCAATTGCAACCAAAATCAATTTCAAATAATCATTTGAGCGCGCGAAAATTTTCGAATGAAAATCAACGTCAGAATCGAGCTGCCAGATCGCCAAACAATTTGTAAACAAAAGAACAGCGTTGCCATACCTGCCGCAATTCAAAGGGCTGCAACGCAAGAGCTGGCAACATATGTGCGCTTGCACGCAAATTTTGAGTCACTTGAAGTTAGCTGCGCTATATACGAAACTCATCTATCGTTTATCGATAAGCAAATAGTGGCAGCGAGAGAAAAATAAAAATTCCGCAACAACAACACACAAACTGAAGTGTAGTGAAGAATTAAATCTAATTATAACAAACGACGCGCAAGCATTAAGTACACACACACACACACTCAGCACACAGAAACCTAGTTAATTAGTAGCGTCAAACGTTAACGATTTTTTTTTGTAACAAAAACACCACAAAAGCAAACGGGCAGGGCAGTGGCAGAGACAGCGGCAGCGACAGCAGCAGCGGCAGGTAGTAGCCTAAACACTTGCGTGTGTAAAGGGGCGCGCGCGCGGTATGGGTTGAGTTAAACTATATATATATATACAATACATATGTGTGTGTGTGCGTGCGTGTGTGTGTGTGATGCAAAGAGCATTAACAACAGCAGCAACAACAAGAAGCGGCGTGTGTAACTAAACGCAAATTACAACAACACACAACGCCTACGTAATGGCCAACCAACTGGATGCCAATGTCAAGGACGATCTGAAAACGCAGTTCGGGACGCGCGAGGGCACCTATCGGCTGTTAACCCTATCCGAATACTCGCGACCGAATCGTGTCGGCTACAGCAACAATCAAAGTTCGCCGCAGGTGCGCGTCTCATTTGTAACGCTGCCGAATCCCAGCAGCGGCAGCGACAGCACTAAAAACAACAGCGAAGCGACTGCAGCAGCAGCAGCGACTGCAACGCCAGCAGCAGCGGCAGCAACAACAACAACAACGATGGCAAAGCGCACGATACTGCCTTCAAATGGCGCAACAACAATAACACCTGCAACATCAATTACAAATACAACAACAACAACATCATCAACAGCCGCTGCAATATCAACATTAAACGGCAGCGGCGACAGCAACTACAACGGCAGCAGCACCGTCGACGCTCGTCTCGGCGGCGGCATCTCCATGCACTCCATGACTAACGGCGGAGTACTCGATCAGAATGGCATGCCCACCAATCAAATCTTTGGCGGCGATCGCATCTGCTTCAACTTTGGCCGTGACCTTTATGTTTATGCCTTTCGAGGTGTTAAAAAGGTGAATCAATTACAAATGCCAAAACTAATTTAACTAATCTCTCTTTCTCTCTCTCTTTTTGTATCTTAAGACGTGGCAAGACTCCAAAAAAAAAAGAAAATATCTCAAAAGCGTTGTCTTATCAACTTGCACATTGATAAGCGCCTGTCCCTGACTGCAATCATGTAATAGCGTCCTCTGCCCCCGCTACGCTTCGCACATCTAATACATCCAGTTGCTCCCCCTATTGTACACACACGCACACACACACACTTAAACACCGCACGCTGTCCAAACATCGCTGCAATCGCTTAATTTGTTCCAATTCTCGCAGCTGTAGTTATTTAGTTGTTGCTATTGTTGTTGATCAATTCGCTTGCTTAGCTTTTATTTAAAATGCTTCTTTTTTTTTTTTATTGCGCTCGAAGGCAATCTTTTTTCCCATTGCAAAAATCATCAAACAAGACGCGCTTAATTACACTTCCTTTTTGCTGTTGTACAGCGAAAAAGCTGCAACATTAGAAACATCACATCAATAAAAAACACGTTGGGTTGCTCTCATTTGCGAATCCACAATTTTTTATTCGGACTCACAAATTAAATTAATTGAAAATGAACAAATTTGATTTACTTAGTATGTCAAAATCATTTTATAGCTTTCCAGCATCTGTAAAAATAATAATAATAATTCGGCTTTTATTCCATGCGAAATTTGACATTTACTTTTAAACTCACATGCGAACTATGTTGATGTGGAAATAGGAGCACGCCGGATCGAAAATTCATCAAAATAGAGAACAAACAAGGCTTTGCCCAAAAACACTTTAAATTCAAGAATTATATACTAAAGTTGACTATGTAATTCTGTTCTTATTTACACTTTCAACAAGATTCTGCAAAAGAAAAAAAGTGTATTAATGTGTTCTAATTTTCACTTTCACCAAAAGTTTGGTGACTTTAATTGATTATCTGGAATGCAATGATGAAAATATGAACTCATAAAGTTAAAAAATTGAACACTTCATGAAATTGTTCAATGCGAATCCGAATTTGTGAATTCTGAAATGGGAACAAGATCCACAAAAAAAGGAGAAAAGCATAAACACTACATTTTAAATTCGAAATGTAGTAAATATTGTCTTAAAAAGTAAACAAGAAAGTTGACCATGTTCTCAGTTTCACTTTTAGCAAGATTGCGAAAACGTAAAAAAATCCCAAATTCTTCCGAATTTCACAAAAGGTATTGCGGCTTGAATTCGCTTTTTGAAAGACAAATGTGAAAATATATTTTAATGCAATACCACGCGAATGCATTTGAAATATGCATAATACATTTGCAGTTCAAGAATTCAGTTGCATAAAACGCATCTTTTGTAAGCGTAATCACAATTCAATAAACATTAATTCATATTTAATTATTATGTTGCACGCCAAACAGCTGTTTCTAATTATTTGGCATTGTACGAGAGTATCTGCAACAGCTGGTATTTGTTTGAATTGAATTTCATGCAATTGACTTGAATTGAAAACTTGCTTAGCTTCTCAATTGACCAAGCGGGTATTTTGTAGCGTTGCATTAGAATTAGCCTCATTCGCATCAGCTGCTCAACTAAAATTCTTGAACAAGCTGCTAATTTCAACAAAGATGCCACAATCAATGCTAATTTGTATGCCTCATGATTAAACCAAGCATACAAAGAGCTTTGTTTTTGTATGGTATCCGTTGGCTTTGAATTATTTAAGAATCTGTGATTAATCATGATTCGTATTAAGTATGACTAAAATTTAAAACTATATTTGTGTGCAATTGTAAACCAGATATGTTATTAAATAAGAATCTCTGATTCGGATATATAAACTTTACTAAGATTTTAACATGCAGGAAGAAGTGTGCTAAATAAATAGTCCTTCGACATTTTCATCTTAAATAACTTTGTCTAAACTCAACCCATTTCCATGGGATTCATTTGTGTTTTGATTCCATTTCTCAAATTAATTTTGTATCTAACAATTTCGATTCCGAATGATTGAAATGAAAACAGGAACCATTTTCACAATAAGCAAACCTAGATACTCAATTATTACGCAATCGTTGTCGTTTATTCTTAGAATAATGATTTGCAAATTGGTGTTAACTGTTGCATCAGCTGAGACATTGTGCCACGTCTGTGATGCACAAAGAAAGCCGCATAACATTCACATGTTGCTGCGAAATACAAATGTGACTAAACAGTTTGTTGTTGTTGTTTCGTATATTTCTTTGCAGGGCACCGAGATGAGCAAGCCAATCGATAAGAAGTTTTACAAAGGAACAAATCCGAGCTGTCACGATTTCAATGCCAATGCTGCAACGCCAACTGGTGCACCGTTGCTGGTTGGTTTCACAACGGGTCAGATACAGCTGGTATCACCGCAGCAAGGGCCACGTGAGCTGCGTAAACTATTCAACGAGGAGGTGAGTATCAAAAACGTGCCACAACACGTAGCAGTATTTGATGCAATTCTTTGTTTTGTGTTTGTTTTGTTGTAGCGCCTGATTGACAAGACCAAAGTGACGTGCCTAAAGTGGCTGCCCAATTCACCGCATCTATTTCTCGCCTCACACGCCTCGGGCCATTTGTATCTGTATAACGAGGAGCTGCCCTGTGCGGCAACAGCGCCCAGCTATCAGCCATTTAAAGTGGGCGATGGCTACACGATACTCACCTGCAAGTCAAAATCGACACGCAATCCTTTATACAAATGGGTATTTAGCACCGACAATTGCTGCATCAATGAGTTGTGCTTTTCACCCTGCGGCTCGAATCTGGCGCTGGTATCGCAGGATGGCTTTTTGCGTGTCTTCCATTATGATACCATGGAGCTGCTGGGCATTGCACGTTCCTATTTTGGTGGCTTCCTATGCGTCTGCTGGTCACCCGATGGCAAATATATTGTCGTTGGTGGCGAGGATGATCTAGTGACGGTATGGTCCCTTCACGAACGACGCGTTGTGGCACGCGGCCAGGGCCATCGCTCCTGGGTCTCTGTGGTGGCCTTTGATCCATATACCACCTCCTATACGAATTGGGATGGCGGTGATTTCAGTGATGATGAAAATCAGCTAAATGAATACACTGCTTCCCGGGAGGAGCGCTTCTCGGGCGACTCAACGGCGAATGGTGGCTTTGAAGGCTTCGATAAGAACTCAACGCCGCTGCATACGACACGAGCGCGTCCGCATTCCGCCTCCTTTCGTTCAGATGCTTCATCGGCGGCGCTGGCGCCGGACAAGCTGGCCATTAGCTATCGGCTGGGCTCGGTCAGTCAGGATACGCAAATCTGCCTGTGGGACATAACGGAGGATGTGCTGCGGCATCCGTTAACGTTGCGACAGCGTGTTAATAGCACGCAGCTGAACGATACCAGCTTTATGAATGGCGTTCTCGATGCGGATGGCATCAAAGTGATACGACCCATAGCCATGGGCCAGGCAAGCAATTTCGTTGACTCCGGCAGCTGCAGTCCGCTCAGGGAAACGGCAGGTGGTGGCGGTAATGGTAATGGTAATGGTAACGGTGCAGGGGGCAATGCAACGGAACACAGCAATAGCAGCTCAAGCAAATTCTCAACGGCCAATTGCACAATATCCTCGCATTCATCAAATGCCAACACGCCGCCCGATGAATGCTGTGAAACGGAGACGGTAACAACAGCAACAACAGCAGCAGCAGCGAATGCCACATCCAAAGCAAACAG
The DNA here is from genome assembly GCA_949708635.1 of Hirtodrosophila cameraria. NCBI lineage: Eukaryota > Metazoa > Arthropoda > Insecta > Diptera > Drosophilidae > Hirtodrosophila > Hirtodrosophila cameraria. Next base: position 75,403,460 of record OX453089.1, on the reverse strand, counting down.
CAGGCCACATGCCACAAGCAGCAACTCGATCAAATTTCCCAACTGCATCAGTGCGACCAAATCGGATAGCATTGATAGCAGCGGGCCGCGTGTTGTCAGTAGCTCTAATTACTCCACATCCGGTTACACTAGCAAGAATTCCAATAGTTCGACCAAATCCAACTCCAATTCCGGCGGCGGCAGCAGCAGCAGTTTCAGCGCCTTCAATAGCCTCACACAGCGTCTGTCCAACTTTAGTTTTTTGAGCAATTCGGACAAACGTTCATCAAGCATTGGCTTCGAGGGCAGCGGCAATGGTAGCGGCACCGGCAGCAGCTCAACGGCAACAAATCATCGCCAGCATCGAAAGGCCATGAATATGCTTAAGAGCTACAATCAACATAATCATAGTAATCACAATAACAATCGGAGCAGCAACAACAGCAGCTCCAACAACTTTGCGAGCTCCACAGCGCTGGAGTCTAGCACAGGGACGAGCACGAGCACGGGCATACCCATTGGTAGCAGTGCGACAGCACATAGTTTTGGCTCCCTCAAGCTGAGTAAATCCTCACACAACTCCTCGCTGGTAACGGCTGCCACATCGTCGACAAATGTGAGCAGCTATGATCCCATGAAGCTCATTGGCACACCCGCCTGTCCACGCTTTGAGGAGTGTCCGCTGCTGGAGCCGCTCGTTTGCAAAAAGATTGCGCATGAGCGTTTAACGGCGCTTATATTTCGTGAGGATTGCTTTTTGACGGCATGTCAGGATGGTTTTATATACACATGGGCGCGACCGGGTCACACAACGGTAAATCTGCTAAATATCTCAATATATACACATATACTTATCAGGTTTTCTGTTTGTTCTTGTAGCAGCACGTTGCTCAGCACATGTCGCCCAGTCAAGTGGCGCCTCCGGGCGGCACGGTAATATAGTTCGATAAAGTGAATGCGGTCAACTATCAGCGTAATCTTGTCAAGCAGCAGGAGGCGGCGCAGTCGGTGATTTAGGTTATAGCTAGCGATTGATTTCAATTCATTTCTTGTTAGGCAGAGTTTTTTTAATTGTTTATATCTACATATGTATATGTTTGTTGCGACCATCTATTTTTGATTTCTGTTGTATTCCAATTGAATGAAATTGAACACACACACACACACACATACATGAAATATTCATAAAAAGCAAAAAAAAAAATAAATATAATTACTATATACGAAGTATAGTTATGTACAACATAACTACGATTTATATGCAACAGCAAAAAAAGCAACAGAACAAACATTTACACATACGATATATATATATGTATATGCATATTTATATATATATATAAATTGATCTATATATTTAAATTTTGGATTATTATTAGTTGTAAATGTATTATTTTTAATACGTGGAATTTGTTGAAAACAAAGCAAAGCATGTTTATAACTATTTACTAAGCGCTAGCATAATACACAATACACATTAAAATAAAAAATCAAAAACAAAAAACAGAACAAACAAAAAAACTACACACTTTGCATTAGTCAACTTTATAAAACAAAACAAAAAAGAAAAGAAAACAACACCCAAAACGGAAGCTAAGCTAGCGAATTTGTATGCGAAATTTTTTCACATTTGTGCTATGGTACTGAGTTGCAATTGAGGCCCCAACTAACGAACTACTTATACTATACTATAACTACTTAGTATGCATTATTACTAAATAACAAATATAAGAAAACGAAAAGAAAAAAACGAGAAACTAATACCTAATTGTAGGAACTGTTATCGTTATTAATATAATTATTTTTCACGCTATTTGAGTGCAAAAGTCGGCCACACGTAATGTACTACATATTTCAAATAAACATCCACATACACATAACGACAAAACAACCCAAAAACAAACTAGACTAAATGCAAAACAGGAAAACAAAATTCAAATATTTCATACTGGCCCTATATTTTATAAAGCAGATGCAAACTAGTGACAAATTACAAAAGAACAGCAAAAACGCGAGAGACAAAATACGAAATAAAAAACAAAAAAACTTAGCCAATTAAGTAAACATGAGAGAGGCAAGGCAAAAGTAAATAATAGAAAGAAAGCAAACAAAAATACCAACCAACCAACAACACGTTACAGTAATGAGACTAAAAATTTCAATAAAAACTATATACTATATTAAAAGAAAAAAACAAACACCATCAATGAAAACATACACAAACGCTTGTTTTAATGACAAACAGTTTTTTCTTTTTTTGTATTTTTTATAGCATTGTTTATTTATAAAATGTGTTCATTTGATGTTTAACAAAAATATGTATGCAAATCTCAAATTTGGATGTTCACGAACTTTAAGTGGCGTATCCTCTTTTCTCTCTAACTTATTATCAAGATTTAACGATTTGGAAATGATCTTGGAGCGGTGTTACTAAATACACTAGAAACATATATGTTCATTTTATGTCAATATCATTGCCCCGGGATTTATTCAATGAGTTTCAAGAATTAGACTAATGATTTTTACATCTTTACACTTTTTTACATCGCCTTCAGCGTTGCCAATGGATCCACACCGGGCAAATACAAATGCTTTGAAAGCAAAAAAGCAAACAACACCTGACCCGCAACCACAATGAACAGAAAGTACAGCTTCCGCTTCCGTCCGCCGCTATAATCAAACTGTTGTGGATTGCCATAGGGATCATAGTTGATGGCACCGCTGGGATCTGCCGGCGTGCTGTCCTGCAACAGTTTGGTTCGCAGCGTGCGTAGCTACCAAAAAAAAGAAAGGTACAAATATTAATACATATGCTTACATTTCAAATAAAAAAGCATTCTACATACCAAGAAAAATCCAAACGAAAAGCTGGTATATGCTAATGCTAGATAGTAACCAAATCGAAAGAACATTGTGCTCATCATCAGACACACAACAATGTTCACATATTTATAGCCTGTAAATGCCAGCAAATCCAAAGTCTTCAAGCTCGTCTTTACATTCATCACATACAGCGCGATGGAGTAGATAACCAGTTCAAAGATGCTATATGCCATGGCGCTGGATGCCTGTATGCCCAACTGCTCGGGTGAGAAGCGATTTTGCATGCCCAAAAGCAAACCGGCAACAATCACATATGTTATATAGCCCATCGTGGGTAAATACAGATCGGGCGCATTTATATCGTAACGTGGTTGCACCGGATGTTCTTGATCGTATTTCAGCGACCAGTCCTGTATAAAGAGAGAAAAAAAAAACATGAATTTTATGTTTAATAGTTTCCCATTTCGATCAAATAACTCAAAAATGAAATAGGTAATTGTTTCGATTTTTGAAAAATGATTGCATTTTTTAGTTTCAAAGGTTTTTTAGTTACAGATTGCAATTACAAGTCTGTTCCCATTTCCGAACCCGATCAAAACATTCGGAGTCGAAAGTTTGATTTTAAAACTGGCTTTTGATACAGTGAATTGAGTAGTTTTCAAAAAATGGGAACAGACCTGATACTAAGAATACCGATTCCGTTCAAAATTAGTAAAATCAGAATTGCTTTTCTGAATAAAAAAGGAGAAAACGACATAAATCGAATCGGAACCCTAATCGACTACTTTTATAATTCGTGCGGTATTCAAGATAGGACTGATTAAATAATAATCTATACAGGCTGTTCGGAAATACATTTCTAATTCAATTAGTTATAAGTCTATTAAGAATTGTTAAGTTCCATTTTCGATAACATTTTGCGGAATTGAATTTCACTCAAAGCTTCAAATTTTTATTGTAGTCGTCTACGACTCAAATGAACCATATCGCATTTTCAAGCGAATTCATTCGTTGATCAAAGTCAAGTGAATTCAATACGCAAAACCTTGTCAAAAGTGAAAATAGAAACATTGTATCAAATTTCACTGCCTCCAAATCTTTCCGAAAGTGGAATCCGAAAGAGTTCTGAATTAGAATCAAAGCGATTCGTACAAAGAAAAACAAAATCAGCCATAAATCTAATAAGAATTGTTAACTAATTAGAATTTAAAAGGAAAAACAATTAATATAGCATACGAAAACGAAAAAACCAAAGCATGTAATGCTTTTGAAAATTATTCGTAAGCATTAAAAAGCAAATCCAATTAAAGTTATAGGCGTCTGATCAGAATACAATTGCATATTTAGCCAATAGGTAAATTTGGCAGGTATTTTGTTTACCTTGTGCACATAAGGAAAGAAAAGCAAGCGCAGCTTGCGTCCCACATAGGCATTGTCCACAGCAAAGTAATACTTCAACTTGGCAACGGGCACCCACTTCTCGAACGTATTCTCCACCATCTGCTTGCCTTGATCCGCCAGCCGCTGACCATATTGCATGGCCATGTCCTGCACAATAGGCTGTTGGAACATAGCAAACTGTGGATATTGAGTGTTGGGTGCAGCGCCAGGTGGAAGACCGTATGGCTGCGGCTGTTGTGGTGCGGCCATGCCATATGCAGCTGGTCCAAGCGATGCAGTTGTCTGTGGCTGCATGGATCGCTGTTGCTGTTGCTGTGCTGCTGGATAGCCATAGTTTTGCTGTTGTTGTTGTTGTGGTTGCGGTTGCGGTTGCTGTGCTGAGGGTGCTGCATTGTAGCCAAAATTGTTTGCCTGTGGTGCCGGTCCGCCGTACATGTTGGGATCGAACATTGTGGGTGCAGTTGTGGGCGCCATAAATGATGAACCGCCGGGCATAGGTGCCGTGGGGCCCATGGCGTTCACATCGCTCACCCGTTTGATGGGGCGTGCGCGTCCGCCGCCTTGTGCTATTTTTGTTTGAGCAATGAGAGACGGCAGATGTTTATTGCAAGTTGCAGTACGTTAAATAGAAAGGGGGGGGGATGTGGTCTGTGGTAAGTGCAAGCTATAGGAAAAAGGTAAATTCAAGCTACACACGCAGTAAACAAAACTAATAACAATATCAACAATTAACTTTTAACAAATTTGAGCTGCCAGCTGCCAGGCGCGTTCTGAGTTTTTTCTAATCAGCATTTCGCGTCCCAAGTCTGAGCGCAACGGCGGCGTCAGCGACAGCGGCAGCTGCCTTCGTGGTATACTTGCGTAGCTTGTTTCTTACAGTTTTCCCACTTACGATTCCTTATACCCGCATTTGGATTATAGTTCATCTTGTTTATGTTGCGCCCTGGCTTTAGCTTGGTTGTTTTTTTAATATAATAGCTCGGATCTTATTTGAAATATCAGCAAAACTTTAGTTTATTACACATCACCACTCGGCTAAAATTCGATAGGTTTCACGAAATGATTGTTGTTAAAATATCGATATATCATCGTGCAAATATCGAATATGGCGATTATTACCAGTGCTGCCAATAAACCACTTTCACGTCAGAGCTAGCTATTTTAAAAAGTTAGAACAAGGAAAGCAGTTGCAAGTTTTATTTAACGCTTAATATATTTTTAATATTTTTATTTTAAGCTATTTATAAAAATTGTCGTCATGATCGTCAATTGATTTACATAGATTTATAATTTTGTGTTTTAACTTTTTTAAATTTCGTAAAGTTGTTTGTAATTGTTGTTGTTAAAGTCCTACCAGTCAAGTGCATTAGTTAATATTTTATAGACTCTATTGTTATCTTTTCACTCGCGGCTAAAATAGACTTAAATTTAGATTTCAAGGTGTCATTCTAGCACAAGTGGGCGCATGCAAACGCACAAGGTGTTGACAGCCCTAGGCACGAGTCGCATGCGATTAATATCGTTTATCGGTGGCTTGCTCATATCTACCTGCTACTTTTGTTGGATTAGTGTCTTGTTTTTTGTTTTTATTTAATTCTAATATAATTTTCAAGTGCATATTAAACAATTTATGCACAATTGGTTAGTTAAACTTGGTATAAACTTCAAGAAGAGTTATAATTAAAGAAATACAATTGTTAAAGTGCCATTTGAATGCTTACAAAATGCGTGGCTTTAAAATTTAAGGTGTGGTTTGAGTTTTTGGGTGCTTCAACTAAGCGCAGCTTTTAACAACTTGGGCGGCGACGCTGGCGGCTTTAAGTGTTATATTAGTAAAGAAGCTATGTTTAAGCTTGTATTAAAACATTAAGTAGATAATGCTGCTTGGTATTCTATTCAATTGAGTGCAGTTTAGTTAATTGTTTTGTAATTCAATTGAAGCTCAAGACCACGCCTAATGAAACAAACACGCACACACACTCACGCTTGTGCATATGTATGTGTGTGTGATTACTAATACAATTTTTAGACTGACTAAAATTGACTTGATTTTTGGATTTGTTTATGTTAATTGGCGCATTTACAGTTCATAAATTCGAATATTGAAAATAAACATTGCCTATTGTTATTTATTTATAGATACGAACAAGAATATCCCAATTGAAAATGTGCCTTTAAACGTGTACGCAACGCCAGCTGGAGCAGTTCTCACATTAGCAACTGTTACTAAACTAAACCAAGTCACTATGTCACTACTAATGTTGCAATTGTTGCTGCTGGCAACGGCAGCACACGCACAACTGCCCGAGCTACAACAACAGCAGCAGCAACAGCCTTTGGGCCTGCCACAGTTGCAGCAACAACAGCTGCAACCACAAACATATCAGCCCACTTACAATAAGGATTACTCGCCACGCTATAATCCACTTTATACGGGCCAACAACAACAGCCACAAAATCCGGACAGCACACAATACGACAATCCTTTGGATTATGCAAATCAGCCCGGTAATCCAAATTATGCTGGAGGTGGCCTTAACAACTACAACAATTACGACAGCAATCGGCCGTTGTTGGGCGGTGGCAGCAACATTGGCGGACCGGGCAGCATTGGTGGCAATCTAGGACCACAATATGATCCTTTCAATCGCAATACCATTAGCGGCAATACGCTCAATGCTGGTGGCATCGGCACGCGGGACATGTTCACCGATGAGGAGAACTTTTGTCCCGAGTATTGGGTATCATTCCGGCAGACCTGCTATCGTTTTATACGCTCACCCAAGCGCAACTGGGCGGAGGCCAAGAAGATTTGCAAGGCCTACACCGCAGATCTCATCAATATTGACAATGTGGAAAAGCATGCGTTCATTTTGAAGAACCTTATTTTACAGAATCAGCGACAAAATCGCTTTTTCATCTCTGCACGTCAAACTGGGCCACAGAATTGGGTTAACGATGATAATACGCAACTGGTGCAAATTGAGGACTCCTTTGCCTTTGACGAAGCGCAAGCGCTGGAAAACGAGGACTTGAACGATAATCGCTTTCTGGTGCAAAACGATCTAAACAATCGCAATTTTAATAATAATAATAATCGCAATCAATTCAATCCCTACAATACGCTGCCAGGCACTTCTAATGTCAATCAGCGTAATCAAAACAATTTGCGCGGCTATTTTGGTAAGTTTTCTTATTATAGTTGAAGATTTCTAATGCCAAGGTTTTTACAGACGTCATAACATCAAATTTTGATAGCAAATTGTCATATTTTTAATTAAAAGACAATCAAATATAGTCATGTTCATCATATGAAAATAATAATACATTTTGGTGCGTCATAATGTTGAAACTGATACATATGTTGATATGACAGCTCATATGACGCCAATCTCTCATATGAAATGAGAGTGTTGTTAATGTGTAAAGCATTGAAGGAGATGTCTCCGATCCCATCAAGTACACGTCCGTATGTTTCCATGCGAACTAGTCTCTCATTTGAAAACGAAACTGAAAACTTAGCACCAATGCTTCAGGCAGGCAGTGCCCATATCGATCTGCTTTAACATATAGATATGATCAATTCAAACATTTTCTTTTATCAAAATAGCTCGACCAAACTCATCAATTCAAATCAAAATCAAATTTAATCAAAATCGGAAATGACTCAGGTACAAACTATTGAACAATGAGTTTTTGAATGAAAATCCACTTGTAATTATACAGACTTCTTCACCAAACCCAGCAAAACTTTTACTTTATATAGTTTGGTTAGATTTTATCAAAACTTCGAAAATATATCTTATAGCAGTCATAGGTATTAACTTTTTATACAAAAAACTTTACCAAAGATAACGTTTCTTTCTTTAATTTAAAGATATGACATTTATCAACCTGTGAACACCTAGCATACTAGCTCACTTAACTTTAACCCTATCCTATCCCTTGCAGGTCCCAACCAGCCCTATGGAGACAATGGCTATTTGCGGGATCGTGTAGTTTACGCCTATTCAAAAAAACGCGATCGCTGGATGTTTATGCCGGCATACGAAATTGAAATGAATTTGTTTATCTGCGAATCCCGGGCACTCTATAGTCCAGATAATGTGAACATAAAATTGGACGACAAACGACCCTATCATTATGGTCTGGACATACGCGATCTGGAACGCATTCCACGTGGACCGTACTTTGTGAGACAACCGAATGACACAACTTTCGATGTGAACAAGAATCGATTGATAAACGATGTTTCTCTAAGCTGTCTGGCGGGTGGATACCCGACGCCCACCTATCAGTGGTATCGTGAGGTATATGTGAACGATACTTTGGAATATCATACGATAGATCCATTGGTAGTCGATCGTTATACCATATCGGGTGGCAATCTGATTATATATGAGCCCAAACAGGCGCTGGATCAGGGCGCCTATCATTGCGTGGCCGAGAACAAATTTGGACGTGTGCGTTCGGAGAGTGCGCATTTGAATTTTGGTTTTATTATGGAGTTCAATCTGAAACGTTCGGCAGAGACGAGCGAAATGAACTGGGGCAAGTCCATATTCTGTGATCCACCGCAACATTATCCGGCTGTCAAATACTATTGGGCACGTGATTACTTTCCCAACTTCGTTGAAGAAGATCAGCGTGTTTTTGTGTCGCACGATGGTGCTTTGTACTTCTCCTTTATTGAGACCGTGGATCGTGCCAATTACTCATGCACAGTGCAAACACTTGTCTCCGATACGGGACGCAATGGACCCTTCTTCGCGCTGCGTGTAACGCCCAACAGCAACTATCAGGCGCTCATCTTTGCTAATACCTTTCCCAAGGTCTTTCCCGAGGCACCTGTTGCGGGTGAAGAGATACGTTTGGAGTGCATGGCCTTTGGTTATCCCATACCATCGTATAACTGGACACGGCAGGGTGCTCCGCTTCAGCGCAATGCATATACGACCAGCTATGGACGTGTGCTGATTATTAAGAATGCGACGACCAATGATAATGGCCAGTATACGTGTAGTATTACCAATCCGCGCAAGACGCTGGAAAAGTCCATTTATATAAACATACAAATGCGACCAGAGTTTACCATACCGCTTAAAGACATGATCAAGGATTACAATAGCGATGTAACATTCATTTGTGAGTCATTTGCCATACCCGATGCCAACTACACGTGGTACAAGAACGCTGAGCGTTTGGATCCCTTGACAATCAATCGGGATCGTTATGTTATACAGGACAATGTGCTGACCATTAAATTTCTTGAGAAGGATAAGGATGAGGGCATGTATCAGTGCGGTGCACAGAATCAACTGAAGACATCCTTCTCCTCGGCTCAGCTGCGTGTGCTCTCCATGAAGCCATCGTTTAAGAAACATCCACTTGAATCAGAAATCTATGCTGTCTATAATGGCAATACGACAATTGTGTGTGATCCAGAGGCGGCACCGCGTCCCAAATTCCAATGGAAAAAGGATGGTCAACTGCTTGGATCCGGTGGACATCGTCGCATTCTGCCCAGTGGCACGCTCATGATAACACCCACATCCCGGGACGATGAGGGCTTGTACACGTGCATTGCTTCTAACCAGGCGGGCCAGGATGAGTCGCACGCTCGAGTCATTGTGCTGCGTAAGCTTTAAAAATAACTTATAATAATTATGTATCTACTAAATCTTATATTACTGCAGAGGAAATACGATTCGTTCAGACGCCACCGCAGCGCATTGTCTCCAGAGAGCATGACCTTATCTATCTGCACTGTGAGGCTCAGTTCGATGAGCTGCTGGACATAGCCTACGTTTGGAAGCACAATGGCGAGATACTACGCAACGACCACGATGGCACCCAGCGCATTGTAAGCCAAGAGAGTATAATTATAATTAGTAAATTTCTTATTGTAACACACATTCTTTTGCATAGCTTGTAGATTGGAACAGCTTGACGGTGCACAACACAACAATGCGCGATGCTGGCGATTATGAATGTGTTGTCCAATCGGCTGTGAATGAGATTAGCACCAAAACAAATGTAATTATTGAGGGCGCGCCTGGTGCACCTGGTGGCGTGCAGGTAATTGAGATTGGCAAGACCAAGGCCATCATTGAGTGGGTGGATGGTGTTAACAATGGCCGTCCCATACGCTATTTCAACATACTGGGCCGTACCAATTGGAATCGCACCTGGGTGAACGTATCCACGCATGTGCAGGCACGTGAGGTGGATCGTTATACATCGCGCCAGCAGGCAGAAGTTACCAATTTGACACCCTGGTCGTCCTATGAGTTTAGCGTGACGGCTGTCAATGATTTAGGAATTGGTACACCTTCGGCACCTTCGCCCATCTACAGCACCTATGACGATAAGCCTTATATTGCGCCACGCAAGGTGGGTGGCGGCGGTGGCAAGATTGGTGATCTGACCATTACCTGGGATCCGTTGTTGCCACAGCAACAGCACAGTCATGGCATACATTATAAGGTGTTCTGGAAGCTAAAGGGCGCACTGGAATGGGCAACCGATATCATAAAGAAGCAAGAGAACGTGGGCGTAGCCGTGGTTAACATACCAATTAATAACTACTACACTGAATACGAGGTCAAAGTGCAGGCAATCAATAGCATCGGCAAGGGACCGGAGAGTGAAACTGTTGTCATACACTCTGCCGAGGATATGCCGCAAGTGGCACCACAGAAACCTTTCGCGCTGGCCTACAATTCCACCTGCTTTAATGTGTCTTGGAGTGCAATTGATATGTCACGTGAAAACATTCGCGGCAAATTAATAGGTCACAGGGTAAGCATTATGAAACATCACATGATTATGCAGTTTGTTAAATATATATTTTTTATTTATGCTTCAGTTGAAGTATTGGAGAACGACAGATGAGGAGGAGAATGCTGTGTACTATTTGTCGCGTACCACACGCAACTGGGCGCTAATTGTGGGTCTGCAGCCGGATACGTATTACTTTGTTAAGGTCATGGCTTACAATGCGGCAGGCGAGGGTCCAGAGAGCGAACGTTTCGAAGGTGCCATCAATATATCAAATATATATCAAGCAGCAGCAAGTAATATTTATATTTTTTTTTATTTTTAGAGCGCACATATCGCAAGGCACCACAGAAGCCGCCATCCTCAGTGCACGTCTATGGCGTTAATCCGTCCACAGTGCGTGTTGTGTGGCGTTATGTTTCACCTGCGCAAGATGAGGAGCCCATTGAGGGCTATAAGGTTAAATCAATGCTATAATTATGCCACTGTTCAAATGTTAAATTTTCGCCATTTACAGGTGCGTATTTGGGAGACGGATCAGAATATGATCACTGCCAACAATACCTATGTGCCTATTGGACAAAAACTGGAGTCCTTCATTGATACTCTTACGCCCGGCAAGAGCTATAAAATGCGTGTGCTCGCCTATAGCAACGGAGGCGATGGACGCATGTCCAGTCCCGAGCTGAGCTTCACAATGGGCAAGACGACGCGCAATGCAGCGAATACACGTCACGGCCACAACATCAATACAGCGTTAATTATGAGCGCTTTATTGTTCATCACCACCTTTTTCTATACCCAACGCCAATAATTCGAAATAGCGTTGTATAATCAGCTATTAATTAGGCACTAAGATAACACAAAACCGTCCAGGATTTGCAAAGCGCACAGCTTTACAAAACAAACACAAAACTTAAAAGAGTCTCGTTTAAATTTTAAACAGCAAACATTCCGTCTTTACTAAAGTAATCTCAGCGATTTGAACATATGCAAAACAAATAGAAGCAGTTAAGCAAGTGACCTTATATACAAATAAGTAGTGCAGTGTAGAATTGAAACAAAAATGCAATTTTTTTATAGATATTTTTCGAACATATATATTGTATGTATTGTGTTTTTGAATTAGCAACGAACGATTTGTATAATTAGTATTAAGCACAAAACTGTCTATCCATTTAATGATCTTATCAGTTATTGTTTCGTCCTCATTTTTTGACGTTTTTTGTAGTACATACAATTATACAATGTATGTGTTTAGTAAACTAAACGTAAATTATGTCCATTATACAAAGCTTTCACTAGCTACTTTAAAATATATTAAATAAAACAGATAAATTAGTAAATGAATTTGACGAATGCAATTTTTAGGCGTCTCTTAAAATACACAAAAATGTATGTATTTAATATAATTGCTACCATTCAATTATGTCAGTTATATTTAATAAATTGAATGAGAAAGCAAACCATAAATAAATAAGGAGTCAAATTTCTACATCAGAGAATTGCCAATAGTTTGTGAATAGTTTTTTGAGACTAAAGACAAATTTCAATACAATTATTTCAAAATGAAATCAAAATTTTATAAGTATCAAATTTAAGTACATCTCTTTTTTGACGTAAAAAGAATGAAGTTAATTCAGTATAATTCGTTAGCACTGAAACAAAATAACAATATATCAGAAGAATGATGATATTTTCCATTTTTTTTAAATAATAATAATAATTAAATCAACAATTTGTTGTGATTTTAATATAAAACGAATTATTCTTTAAAAAAAAATATGGTACAAACTAATTATAATTTAATATGATATTCAAAAGCTATTTTAAAATCAAACAAAAATTGAAAATATATTTCTAATAGGAATTTGAAATGTACGCGCGCTCAGTGCAGCTTTGCCAGCTGTTATCGATATGTTGTTATCGAGCATGCAATGCTGAAAGCTTGAACAGCTGTTTCCATCGGCTCTGCGACATATCCATATGTACAAAATATATGTATATGTGTGCGGGAGAAACCAATGCTGATGGCTCATAGAAAAATTCAGTGAAAAAGGAAGTGCAAGAAACGCAAGTAAATATAAAATGCATTTATAACGCACAACTGACACTGAGAGCAGCCCAACCTACATCCAATAAGACGCACGCCCATCCTCTGCAGCTAACAAGACCAACAAGAAGACAACAAAATGGAAATGGCAAAAGTTAACGGTTGGGCGGTTGTTTGTAGCACAGCGACAAACACAAATACAACTGCATCCGCATCCGTATCCGCATCCGATTCCATATATAATTCAAAATATGAACGTTGCACGGAGCTGCGGCGTGTCGATGACAACGATATATACAAATTGGCCACAATACTCGATGTGAATGGCTGCTGGCGCAAGCTAATGTCCATTATACCCAAGCGTCTCGATGCGCAAGCTTGCAGCGCACCGGGTGCGCTCAATTATCAGGAAATTGCTGCCCAGGTGGGACTTAAGTACACTGCTCAACAAATAAGTCTGATTGATGGCACCGCGGAACGCTTAACGCCTGGCCAAAGCATATCACAAGTTATGATCGATGAATGGAAGACCTCGGGCAAGCTAAACGAACGACCCACAGTGGGTATACTGCTGCAATTGCTGGTGCAGGCGGAGATCTACAGTGCGGCCGATTATGTAGCATTGCAGTTTTTAAACGGTAAGTATGAACAAACTTTATATTTAAAGCTTTTAACTAAAGTTGTTTAACTTTGTTTCTAGAGCCGAAACCAGAGCGTCCTGCCGATGGACCTGCAGCGCACATCAGCTTGGATCTGTGCAGTGAAGATCTAAGCGAAGACATGGACGTGGACGATGGCGCCAGTTACCAGCCCAATACATCCGCATTGAATGCAGCTGTGGCGCAGGCTCGTGGTACGGGCATGAATTTGGATTACTTTGACAAGCATATGGTGAGACGAGACAAGAGTGTGCCACAGCAGCTAGAAAATGGTGGTGCGTCCAGGTCTGTGCCCGTGGCGCCACCGCGTGCCTCACGCTCCTCACGTCTGCTAAAAGCTAATGTCAGCAATGCTGCAACTGCGGCAATAGCTGTATCTGCCTCATCTGCTACATATACGCCCAACATGCCCATGCTATCAATTCTCAATGCCAGCAGCGAAATGCTGCCGCATGCAAGCGAACAAACACAAATGCCACAAAATATACCAAACCTATCCATACTCAACGGCAGCTCCGAGGCGATATCAATGACAACAACAAGCACTATCCTGACTGATGCTGGCTTCAGCATTAATGGCAGCACATCATCATCAGCAGGCATGCCGAATGTGCCACTGATAACGCTTTTAATTGAAAATGCCAGTTGCGAGATAAGCGACGCATCTGCGACAGCAGCAGCAGCAACAATAACAAAATTGACAGCTATAGAAATAGAAACAGTGCATGATATGAGCACAATGAGCTATAATAATTTGCCAGCGATAAGCGCATTAAATTTGAATATTAGCGTTGCTCATGATGATACTGAAGACAACAACAGCAGCGGCACAAACAGCTTGAGTAATGATGATGATGATGACGATGACGACGACGACGACGATGATGTATCACTAGCAAATTTGAGCAATTCGGATCATCAAATCTCTAATAATGACTCGAGTCTGACAACAGTTACGGGCACCAGCGGTGAGAATAGCTTTGAGCTAACCAACGATTCCAGTTCAGCTTCCAATGAAGATTTCACCAACAACATTCCGAATCTGAGTGAACTCCAGCAGTAAAGTGTAACCGTCCATTAATACGCATTAGTTTACGTTCTGCAAGCCACGCACACATTCCGTTAAGCACTAGTTGAAGAGGTGCCCTAAAAACTTTTAAAAAGTATTGAAAAATCTAACAAAAGAAGAATAACATTATTCATAACTGTTGCGGCTCCCATTTTCGCAGTTGAATTTTCTCGAAACTGCTTTTACGGATTGAATTCACTAGCTCATCGGAAACAATGGTAAAGGGAATATTTAAGAAAACATCAATTATGCCGAAATATAGTTTTTGCTTTGATCTACAAAAGATAAAGAAGACAAAGTTTAATCAATAGATAAGTTCAATACTTAAGAATTGTGGCAACTCTAAACTAGTTTCATATGTATGTGCATATAGTTTGTAAATTAACGCAAATAATAACCGGATGTGGTTTGTAAAAATAATTTTATAAATATGTATATAAGTTCCGTTTAAGATAATACCTAACGCAAATTGTTAACCGACTAATTTAACATATCGTGCTTTTCATGACAATGCAATTTAAAAAAATTGCTAACATTTGACGCAAGAGAGATTTTCATGTTTTGGATTTTGTTTTTTTTTTAATCAATCCATATAGCACAAATCGAAAGTCAAATTTTGTATAAAAAAAAAACAACTATTTTACAATAATACACATTTAATACACAAAAAATGGCTTTTATTATCAACATAATAAATTATCTAGTATCTTATGTCGTTTATCTGTGGCCACTGCTACCAATTTGTGTAGTGCTAAGCTTGTAAAAACAGATAATTGAAACACTCGATCAAAAAAAAAAGTTGAAGTATATAGTAGACAAATGAAAACAAGACAAACAACTTAAACAAAAAAAATGCTTTCAAAAAAGACGAAGAGTAACGTAAAATTGTACAAATATCGATAAATCGATGAAAGCGCGTGCAACACTGCAAAAGGCGACACATCAACAATATTTACGCATCTCTAATTAAGACTTTTACTTTAGATTTATAATATTTTAAAAACCGTTTTTGTTGACCTTTTTCAAAATTATTCGCAACATGGACGAATCAGAATTGTTATTTAATTTGTTCTACTTCCTGGTTTGCATGTGCATCATTTATCCGCCCGAGGAATTCCAGCGCTTGGGCTTCACAATCGAGCAGTTGTTCTCCCGCTTTCTGGGCGACGAGTATATCGACTTTATTGGATACCATCTGCGCCGCACATCGCTCAATTTAATTGTGCATAGCTGTCTGCCCGTTGCATACTTTCTAATACATCGATTGAAGTTCTCCGTCTTTGCTAATCAACAGCCGCTGGAGGACAATGAGGTTGATCCCGATTTCCCAATGCCACAGGAAGCGGTTGCCTTCAAGACGCTCACCTGGAAGATGACACAACGCTTTAGCGTTTTGGCCATGTTTGCTGTGCCAGCGCTTATATTCAATTGGTATCAAAATAATTGGCAACGGCATCCGATCAATAAAACACTTGCCAAGTACGCCAATACGCCGGGCAGCTATGATGCGGTGGCATGCGATGTGAGTAACGAGTTCCGTCGCCAGGATGTCTACATACGGAAACTCAACTCGATTAGCACGTTGATTGCGACAGAGAACTGGATCATTAAGACGTCGATGTATAATGTTAATTTTGCACATCAGAGCAACACATTGCTCACCGTTGCCAAGGTAAGCAAATTGTGTCCAAAAGTTGCAATCCTGTTTGAACCAATTGTTTGCTTGCAGGCGGAGACTTATAATATATCGCAACATGATCAGAATGATACTTTGCAAATGATCAGCATACGTGTGTGTCCCATGGTTCAAGGCATGTCCGAATTTAATATACGCATCAATTCATTAGAATTCCGTAGCTTGGAGGATCGCGTCAGACGTCCCATAAGCATACCCTCGGAAATACAATTTCATCGCAGTGTCATCGATCGCTTTGTGGATGTATTCAAGGGGCAGGTGGCACTCAATCCAGTCTGCGATGCCGAACCCAATAATGAGAAATGCTATGCATGCATGCAAAACGATCCTAACATCAAGATAAATAAACAATGTTCTGATGTGAATCGTGCTGGTGCACCACTCACAAATGATACATGTTGCACTAACTGTCAATGTCGTCCTATGTGGTGTGTGGAGTGTTTGGCACGCTGGTTTGCCGCCCGGCAAAGCGATGTGGACCGTGAGGTGTGGCTGGAACAGAAGTGCACCTGCCCCATGTGTCGCGCCAAGTTTTGTGTGTTGGATGTGAGTTATATAAGATTGCCGGCGGAAACATGATTTTATTCAGTGAAAGAGTTATATTAAATAGAAACTTAATCTTTATTGATAAGATATAAATATTGAATATTTTACTAATATTAAGCCAATTATACATATGTGTGTATATGTAGTTATTTGTATAGTTTAAGATATGCACATATGCAATTTAGTGCAATTATCACGTTTTAATACTTGTACAATATAAGCATGAAAGAGATAATAATGTTCATACAATTACTTTACTAATGTAAGTACAATCAAACTATTATATATATATATAGTATGTATATGTATAGGATATAGTTGTATATTTAGAGAGTGTCTAAGCTAGCCCCCGAAAACTGTTTTACTCTTAAATAGCACATACTAAATATGCACAAAAATAGCTTTAATCAAGCAACCAGTGCAATAAATTAGTCTTCCCTCAAGTTGATGTTTCTCTCTATTGATTTTTGTTGCCAATTTCTGTTTCTTTTTTATGTTTGCACATTAATACAGCCCACACGTTGTGCAATAAACTCTTAGGTTAATTTAATAAAGCGTAATACAAATGCTATATGTATATATGTGCTATATATATAAGTATATATATATGATATATACCACCCCAGCCACTATCTATAAATTTGTTTCGTAAAAGCTTTTATAGCTCTCCGTCTTGTCACGTTGACTTCGCACCGATGTTGTTCCTGCTGCTGTCGATGCACTGCCGCTGCTTGTTGTACTTGTTGTATTATAGGATGATGATTTGGACATGGCGCTGGATGTATTGCGCGTTGAGATCTGTTGCGAAAAATAAAAGGGGCATATTAATAATTGTATATGTTTAATGGGTTTCAAACTTATCAGCATGGCATAAAGTGTATACAAGTGTGCGAGATTAACTTATCATTTGGGGTCAGCAATCACAGATTCAGACTCTCCAAAAAAAAATTAATCAAAATACATGTTCCTAAGTAATTTTTTTGATTTAGCACCTGATTTTAATCAAACGCACGTTATCAGCATGCATAATATATATATATATAACTATACACAGCATAGGTATAATTCTCTCTGGTGTAGCTTTTTTTGACAATTTTGACAATAACAAAAGCCAGCCAGAGCGTGCACAACCACTTACCTATATGCTGTATGTATGTACATATGTTTTGAGCATATGTAGGTATATATTTATGTAGTTATATATACCTGCAGTTGCTCTATAAAACAAAAGTTTGTATTTGTTGTTGCTTTTCATGTTGCTGTTAGTTGATAAGGTTTTTGCGATGTTAAAGCACGAAGAAGAAAATTTTGCAGTATCTGATATCAATATCAAAATACATACATAAATATTGTTTGAGTGATTTTAGTTGGTAACAAAAAAAAAAAACTTGGTTATCATTTCAGTCTCATTATCAATAGATGCATGCTATCAAGATAAACAACAAACTTGGTTTTGTGTGCTATAAACTAAGGTATACAGGTCTGTCCTCATTTTCGAGAACTACTCATTTTGAATCGTTTTTGATATTGGGCTCTTATTTTCGAATAGAATATCTATCGAAGATAAATTCGAACACTTCTTATTTCATTGTTTCAAAAGCAAAACTTTTTGAACCGAATTTTATACCGATTTTCGAATTCCGTTTCCGAATGTTTTGATCGGAATCGTTAATGAAAATAGGCCTTATAGTGTTTAAATTTCAGATTTATAAGATATATGACTTGACAATCTGAAAACATTACACCTTAGTTTGCAACTTAAAGATGTGTGCATATAAAAATTATATTTTATTTCTATCCAAACAACTTTGTCACCCTTACCAACTTTGATGAGTAAGTCGGCTCATTTTATTCTACGTCGTGTATTACAAGGAATTGTAGTATCATAATTCATTTGAACACCTTCTGCAACAATAAACCAACAGCAATCTGGCACAAGTTGTTAAAGTGTAATAAAACCAAACAATGCAGGGGCTTCTATACTCTGTTCACAAAACAATAAAGCGTATATTGGCTTTCTTTAATGTACGTTAAGCTTTAAGAAGCAACATTTATAGTATTTAAAGATAGGACGAAATGTGTATAGTCACTGGGTATAGAGTATATTACAGTCGGGAGCAACGTGCTTACTGGTTTTTTTTATAACGTTAACCAAGTTCAATGCACAGACGACAATGACGCAGCAACAACGTTGCCGGCAATCGATCGGTCAGTGCATTTTGTTGCGCAAGACAACAAAAACAGAAAAAAAATCAACAACAACAAAACACACCCTCCAGCCTACCCCTACAGTTCGGTCTGGCAGTAGCCCCTCCCCCACTGACCGCCTGGCCATTAAAGTTGCCAAATTTACAAGATTCGCGTGCCGTGAAAACTTGTGGGTTGTTATTTTTATAGCGCCCCTGGTACGTATTTGGTTACAATTTTGTGGAGTGTAGATATATTTAAACAAAATACGTATTTGTATTATATGACATTATAATGAATTTTCGTCGGTTTACTCATCTTACAGCGGCGTTCTCTGACGCCCCAATACAAATACAGATGTCTAAAGTTTCCAGAAAGGTGTGTTTGTCGGTCGCTTTTTCAGCATATGTACTTTTTTCGTATATTATTTTTATATAAAGACATTGATCTTACATATTTTGGCTTGCACACGAGTGAGTTTTGTTGACTTATTTTTATTTTTGTGACCAATTTGCAAAATCAACATAAAAAGTGTGCAAATGGTTATCGAGTGCGTTTTATGGAACGCTCTTTGTTTTAACGTACGATAATACGACCCTTTTATAATGTTGTTGTACGATAGGATTAACCTTAAATCAACAATTTTTCTTTGTTTACAAAAAGTTACAAAGTGTTTTCTTTTTTTGGTTTTTTTTGGCTGCACTGCGCAATGATTTGCGACGTTTTTAATAGAACTAGCACTAGTACTAGAAATAAGAAATTGCAGTCAAGGCCAAGACTTTGATAGCAATGAAAAGTACCCTTTGCAATCTAATCTTTTTAAATAGAAATCATTGCAAAAAGTACAAATTGTCACAGCAAGTGCGACCATGAGGATTTTTGCCAAGTTTATAAATAATTTGTTCGGCTTCATGTTTAACAGTTAATTTATATGTAGGTGTTATAATTCTGACAATAGATATAAATGTATATAAAAATAAACTTAAAAGCCTTTTAACCTGGGTTTAAACACGAGTTTAATGCCTACTCTAATTGCTTTAATTACGAGCGACATGACTAACTTTGAGAGATTTTATATTATACATATACTTATTTCACAACTGTATCTTAACTCTTCATGTCAAGTATCTTACACTTTTCCATGCAAAGTAAACCCTTTTCATCAACATTGAGTTTAAGATTCCTGCTGTCTTCGATTTCACTCGCCTCCTCAAGTGGCATTGAAATGCTAAATATAGTAGAGCAGAGATCTTGCAACAACATGCTCTTGAGCGTAAGTAATATCCACAATGGTCGTAATATTGTTTACATTATGGGTGACTGCATACAGTCTTATCACAATAAAATGACTTCCGTTTTTTATTAATGAGCATTTCCGTCTGTTGTTCTTGTTTGTTGTTTGTTGTTGCTGTTATTTTTATTAATGTTGCTGTTCTTTTATTGTGTTTTTCACATGAAAAGCAAAACAATACATGAAAACTGACGTTTGGACTTTCAAACTAAAATCCCTTAAGACCTGTTTCTGATTAATTTTACCTACCAATACATTTATAAATCACGCACACAATTTACAGTATTAAACGCGATATTGTCATTGATATATATTTTCTATTTTAAGAGTGTTTGCCTGCTGATAACTAATGAAATGAAAATGGAACTGCAAAAAAAAAAAAATAAACTGGGTTAACATAAAACTGAATGCTGGACGCACCTTATCGTTTTCTTTGCCATTGTGATTGGCTGTACCATCAAAGAGTTTTCCATCGACCACATCACGTTTCTTGTTCTTCGATCTGAAGCGTCCCGAACGCGAAATTGAAAAGTTTCGCCATTGATGCGAGTATTGATCACAACGCTTCTCCTCCTCGTTCAATATGCTATCCAGATAATGGATGGTCGGCTCATGTGCAGCGGTCATGGTGTTGCTCATGTTGATGTTGCACGGTATTGATTGTAACAGAATCAGAATCAGGATCAGGATAAGTAGCTGTATCTGTTGCTTGTGTCTGCTTATGCGATGCACGTTTTAATGATAACAATATTGTAGCAGTTGCAACGACAACAACTCGCTTCAATTTCAGTTCATTTCGTTTATTGATATTTTATGCCGACCAATACACGAATGATACCGATTACTCTTACAGGCAATATAACTACGTATTTGTTGCTACATATGTATGTTTTCTTTTTGCTTTATTAACTTTTGTTAACGTTTTTTTTATCAAAGAGACGCGTCGTGGTTGCGATGCGTGTTGTTAGCCGGTGCCCGTCAGACTGCGGAGTTGCCGACACAACGCTGTTATTAACCGTAGTTGCTGTCGTCGCACACAAGTGACAACGGCAGCAGCAGCAGCAGCAACAGCAACAACAGAACAGCAGCAACAATACTGAGCCGACAAGCAACACGATTCCCAGCTCCAGCGATTCGTTACGTTATGTGTACCCGCCTTTGGCCCCCCAACGGACGCTCAGTCACAAAGAACAAACGCAACCCGTTGGAGTTGTAGTTGTTGCTGTTGTTGTCGTTGTTGTTGCTGCTGCTGTGACGGCAGCGAAAGAAAGCAGCAAGAAATCTTTCAACTGCTGTGAACGCAAGAGCGTGTGATTGCTCCTGAAAAGCCAAACAGGTGGGCCACACACTCACACACACATATGTACACTTTCTCACACATAAATCAGCTTGCTGTCTGTGTATTGTTTGCGAATTTTACCTGTGTGTATTGGTTGTGCTTCACCTCACGCTAAACAGGCGCAGCTTTTAAGACTGCCTTAATGCTCTACAATAAATATTAAACAAAAAAATTAATTTTTATTTCAATATGTATGCTTTATTTACATAAAGATTAAAGTTAGCGTTATAAAATTGTTAACATTAGGTTTAAGAATAATTTAAAAAAAAATGCACTTGAACAATAGATTAATCTTTTAGCAGAGTACAGCTATATAGGTCTAGCGTAAAATACAATTGGTTAGAGTGAGAGATAAATAGTGCGTGCTGCTTTAAGTGAGTTTTATTGTATAATATAATAAATATATTGCTCAAAATCTAAGCAGACTTCAATAAAAGCGCATTTGGAAAGTCGCTTTAACCATAATAAAGTTCTTGTTTGGTATAAGTACATACATATGTATTTTATATATGTACACATAAATATATAGATATATCTAGCAGCTCGTGTGTTGTCGATGATAAGCGCAAATAGACAAAACAAACACTCCAGTCGCTAACAATTATAAATGATTAGATCGCTTTTTGGAGCATACACTTTGTCCGGGTCTTTAACTGTAAGTTTTGCGTGTACATATGATAGATGAATGATGAAGCGGCTCTTGTGCAGCACCTCCAAGCCAAGTTTTAGTGCCCCATACTCATACTCATTTCTAGAGTACTTACAATTGTATGTATGTGATGACGGTGCGGTCACTTACAGAGCAGGGGGTTCATTTTCCATGATGACTCACAGACGGGGGCTTAAAGGCTTTGTGCTTTTAATAAAGAAATTATTCACACTTTCTTGTTGCGATTGCACTATAGAGTTTAGAGTCTAGACTCTAAAGCAATGAGAGCTTATCTAATCTGGCAACTCAAATACAGATTTTGCGCTTTTGGACATGGTACATTGACATTCAAAAGTTAATATAATATTATTATAAACCCACCCACATCCAAGGGTTTTTTGGTTTTATTTACATAGGCAATTTTGTAGTATTGTAGTTTACATTGTAACATAAATTCAATTGTGTGGAAGCATATATCCATAATATTGTTAATATTGTTTCATATAATAAGTTATTCATATTTAATAGCTTAATGAACAGCGCAATTTTGATTTTCTCATATTTTATTGTTAACAAAAATTTTGACAAAGCATTCTGCGACTGCTCTCATTGTACATTTTACATTTAACAATGAATTTGGTTTCCAAGATGCTTTTTCGTTTTTTTTTTTTCGTCTGCTGCATATGGTAGTACCAGAGGGTGATCTGACGATGTGCCTTGTGTCTGAGTTGTAAAACAAAATAAACTTAAACCAAAACAGAACTAGTTGAACAATAAGTAGTTACTATATAACAATTGATAGTTCAATTGAGTGTCCATTTTGCATCTAAACAACGCTATCCCCATTGACTTCAATGTCCCGTTCGCGATCACGTTCTCGAGCAGATGCCGCAGCAGCAGCCAGTCGCGACATGGGCGCTACAGGCTGCTGATGCTGCTGCTGCTGTTGATGATGATGATGGCGTGCTCCGGCAACTCCAGCGGCACCAACATTGTTGTTGCGATGCATAAAATTGCGTATGTTCTCCTCGGTATAGTCTACAATGCGACGCTTCTTGCGACGCGCATATTGTTTCTGTTTCAGATAAATTTTAAGCATGCCCTTCACCGTGATAAAGGTTAAGCCGCCCAGCAGCGTGCGATGCAGCGTATTTTCCACAGAGTCGAACAATATGCGACCCACAATGCATGAAATCGTAGGCAGTAGCAGCGCACCACAAAATATTCGTGTTGCCGAAACAGGATCCGATAAAGCCGGCGTTGCCGGATTGGATGGTGTTGGCGGTTCTTCCTCCTGATCATTCCTAAAAAAAATAACAAAGCAAGAGCTTAATATTAGCATCTTTTCTAACAAAAATGACGCATACTGACAGGTTTGGGTAGATGAAATTAACAAACGGAAACTTGCGCATGACGGTGCCGCGATTACGTATTAAACGTAACAGCGCATCCTCCCAACGGATTAGACGGCCAAGTACCAGACCAACTGGTATAGCGGGCAGACCAATCAACAGTATAAGCGGATCGCCAGCTTCCATAATAGACATGCCATGCTCGTGTCCAACTATCTGTAAGCAAAATTATAAATTATAAATAAATATGGCAGAGCGTAGCTAGATTATAGCTCACCTGGAGGAACGTTACGGCGCCGTAAGTGACGGCTGTCCAGTAGAGCGAACCGACAAAGAAACCAGCCGCCAGAAACGGACTCAGACGCTTCACCAGATTATCCATGGCTTCCAATGCGCCACCCAATTTGCCCATTTGTGGGAAAACAATAATATACTCGGTTTGACATTGCGGGCAGGACACAGAGCGCAATGCATTGCCCTTTTGTGTCTTCTCATCAATCCAACGATACAGACAGCTCTGGTGCACCCATTTTGTGGTGCCGCGACATTGACACGGCTGCACCCAGGCTGCCAATCGGTTGTCCTCGTCCGTTGCAAAACAAATCCAACAGCATCGCTCCGTATCGACGGGCGAGACAGCTCTTACTGTTGTTTCCGCCACACTGCTCTTAGCCGCGTCCTCAACAATTGCGGACTTTGATGTCGTCGGAATGGGGATGGGCTCCACTGTGAACGTTGTGTGCGCAGCTGATGCAACTGATGCAAGCGAACCAGCTGATGAAATATCACTACAGGTCTCCGTCTCAGTAGCGGCATCTGCAGTGGGCACAACTGCTTTATTATCCATATCGCTGCAAATTTCAAGCCATTCATGTGAATTTGAATTTATATGCATTTGGTTTGCATTTAGTTGCGGCATATTTTGACTTTGTACGCGGCTTCAACTTACTCGTTAATTTGTTGTAAGTCACGCGTTTAGGTCTGTTTCTTTTG
Organism: Hirtodrosophila cameraria; assembly: GCA_949708635.1. NCBI lineage: Eukaryota > Metazoa > Arthropoda > Insecta > Diptera > Drosophilidae > Hirtodrosophila > Hirtodrosophila cameraria. The sequence goes on along the minus strand of OX453089.1, from coordinate 75,378,643 downwards.
CAGCCCAATATATTATTTATTTTTCAACTTTTTTCCATTCAACTCAATCTGAAAATAATGTAAAATATGTGCTAACTAGAGATGACAGCGTGACTAGTATTTGTTTACTCGAACATACTCACGTCATATCCTGCCATACCGAGTTTCTGTTGCGGTTAACTTTATTTGTCGGCAAACAATTTAAAAAAATTAAGCTATCTATCTGACTATCTGAGTCAAGTATAAGAATCCGAAAGGCATAACATCAAATTCAAAAATAAAAATAATCATACACTTTATTTACTGTTCACCTGTCATGAAATACCATAACTGCAATATAAATATACTCAAAAAAATACTATGCATTCCAATAGAGATGCGTATTAATTTGCTTCAACATAAATCGAGCGACTGTTAATCGATAAATAGAGCGTACAATACTACCAAAACTGTAGTGTTCCGCTCTGGCAACGCTTGGCTCTGTTATCAATCTCCCAAATAAAATTGTCTGTTAAATATAACATTTTCTGTTAAGTCAAAATTGCCCGCTAAATTTCAAATGCCGCTTTGCAAAATTTGGTTATTTCATAGCTAGTTCTGGCTATTTTTTTTAGGGTAATGACTATATAATTAAAACGTATACAATCATAAACATATACATAAGCTGCTGACAAAATTAATCGCAGCAAAACAAACTTGAAAAAGGCTGCATAAACGATTTTGTAGATATACGATACACATGAGCCTGGTGGCTATGTCCAGCACAATGGCTTGGAGTCTTAGAAATCTTTGAGCGAACAAGTCCAATGATGTCATATAATTGCGCCCCCTGTAAGTGCTTATTAGTTGTTGCTGTCAGGAAAGTAACAACATTTTGACAGCAAACGAAGCTTAAGACAGATTTCGCGATTTATGTTCGCTTGGATGTAGGCCAAACATAAAAGAATATGTTGTTAATTAGTTAACTCTGTTGAACGTGAACATCTACATATCCGGCCAGGAGTAGCCCATAGCTTTACGAGCATCTCCTTTAGGAGTGAGTCTTAAACCCTTCAGTTGACAACCCACACCAGCAGCATTACCCATATATATATAAAATGATATGTCTATATTATTGCAGTTCTAGTAAAGTTTAGTTTAGCAAATATATAATAACATTATAAAGAAAAGCCCGGTGTATTATTAGCAATATACTCCATTGAATTAACCACGGCTTCTGCTGCTAGTCCAGTTCATGGTTAGCGTTTTGTTGTCTTTGTCGCTGCGGTCTGCTTTGCTCCTCCTCCTCGTCATCGAAACCTTGCATCAGACGATTGAATATGTCGCCAAACATGCCACCAAGTCCAGGAGGTCCAACATGTTGATTTTCGGGTTGCTCATCAAAGTACAAAACACCTATCTTCTTTAAATACTTATTAAAGGAAGTGTCTCGCTTAAGGGAAGGATCGTAGAGCTTGCGCAGAGCGTGAAAGCCCTCTACACATTTCTCATCGATGAGTTCAATTAAAAATTTGACGAAATTGACCAATGGCTCCTTGTAGGGAAACTCGTGTCTCACCAGTTTTGGATGATAGCGGGTATACTCAATAAAGGTGTCCTCCGCCGTAAAACGATCCTTCAAGCATAGCTGCTGCAGCACTGCCTGCACTACAAACAAATCAATCTCCTTGTGGAAGCCCTTACTCTGACTAATCTCAATCAGCACACGTCCACAGAGACTGCCATCATGGCAAAGTAGATAATGATGACGTGCCGACTCAATGTTGCCCTCAGTCCAGAACACATGTGCAATTAGCTTATGCAAGACCGGATGTCCAAAGTCACCATGCACCGTAACGCTCCACTTTAAAACGCGTTGCTAATAAATTGATAATATAAATAAATGTTAAATAAAAGTTGGAAGATTCTAGAAGTTTTTAGCATACGATTAGCGTTTCGCGTTCCACAGTGCTTGCGCTCAAGCCACGTATCAATGCACCCAGACGTGGCACCCATTCAAAATTATCCACATCCTCGGTTATGGGGCCCCGCTTCTCCAGCGTGTCCACCAGCAATAAACACAGGTCCGCCGCGCTGCCTTCCTGTTCCTTCTCAATTAGCTTCTGTGCACCATCAAACAGCAGATCCAAGCACTCCTGGTATCGCTTCTGGGCCGTATACCGAAAATATAACGTTCGATACATCATATGCGCTTCATAAAACTCTCCCTCCGCCAAAGAGTGGGACAGCTTGGCAAGTACGCGACTGACACCCCGCTGATTGGCAGTGGTGGAGCTGCTGCTCCCACTGGCAGCGGGACGATCGGCTTCGGCCGTGGTCATATTCTTGATTAATATATGAAGTATACGGGCACTTAGCGCAAGTGTATATGTGTATTTAATGGAAGATGATTATAACTTTTTCTTCTTCAGTAAAAATTATTATTGGATACTTTTTATCGGCAAAAAGCCGATAACGATTGTCGATGTACAGAGTAATACGCGCACAGCTGAATTTGTAGAAAAAAAGAAGAAGATGCTACTTAACAGAAAATTTCAAAAACGTCAATTACAAAAAAATATTAAAAGCAATTTTTCGACAGATTCCCTAAAAATATGTGAGCTTTGTTGCTGATAAAATTTCGGTCGATTTTTTTAAATAAACCGATTTCCTGTTTAAAATGTTCACTAGCGGCACCAAAGTCCACAGCCTTGCTGCACTAAGAATATTAAATCGAAAGAGAGCGATTTTAAGTTGTTTGATAAAAATCAACATTAGATCATGAAATTTTCTAATAATAAATTATTTTTTTTTTATTGAAAATCCAAAGCGATCAAAACTGCTAACACATAACAGCTGTTCAGTTTTTAATTGTTTATGCGTACTTTATCGACAAAAAGCCGATAATTTTTCTAAAAAGAGTTGGCAGCACCAAGGAGGCTTACCATTCGCACAAAGCAAAGAAATCCAGCAACAAAAACCACAACAAAACGATAAATTGCGAAAATTAAATCAATGGAAAGCGATGGTAGGCAGCAAAATGCAAATGGTGTTGTTGCTGTCTGCGAAACACCCAGTCCAAGCACTTTTCCATCTAATCGATGGGTAAAACTTAACGTTGGTGGCAAAATTTACACAACAACAATTGACACACTCGTTGGTCGTGAACCGGACTCGATGCTGGCGAGGATGTTTCTACAGGATGGGGGCATGATGCCTAGCGAAAAGGATGAACAAGGCGCCTATTTGATCGACAGAAGTGCCCGCTATTTTGAGCCAATTATAAATTATTTACGTCACGGACAATTCGTGTGTGAGAATCATATAAGCATCAAGGGAGTTTTGGAGGAGGCGAGATTCTTTGGCATCTACTCGCTGGTCACACACTTGGAGGAGAAGCTGGGCGAACAGGAGCAGGAGCCCAACGATAGACCATTGACACGCTTGGACGTCATCAAAGCAATCATACAGACATCAGCTATTACGGAGCTGCGTTTCCAGGGTGTTAACCTTGCTGGTGCGGATCTTCGCAAGCTCGATTTCCGCAATATTAATTTTAAGGTGTGTAATGCTATGTACTATCAGATAATGTCATTATTTATATATATTTCTTTATTTACCAGTATTCAAACATGTCCCGTTGCAATTTATCACATACAAATCTTAACTATTGTTGCCTGGAGCGTGCGGATCTTCAGTATGCTAATCTTGAATGCGCTCAGTTGGTTTCAGTGCGGGGTCTGTGCGCAAATATGGTAAATATCTGATCAATTTTAACTGATTACCTTTATTTTATACCCACTTTAATTCTTTAGGAGGGCGCCAATTTACGGGGCTGCAATTTTGAGGATCCCACAGGTGTACGCACCAATCTGGAGGGAGTTAATCTGAAAGGCGCATGTCTGGAGAGCAGTAATATGGCTGGTGTCAACTTGCGAGTCGCGAATCTTAAGAATGCCAACATGAAAAATTGCAATCTCCGTGCTGCAGTGCTGGCTGGTGCGGACTTGGAACGCTGCAACTTATCAGGGAGTGATCTTCAAGAAGCAAATTTACGTGGTGCCAATCTGAAGGATGCTGAACTTACGCTGATGGTGACGCCCTTGCATATGTCGCAGGCCATACGTTAATCTTGAACGTACCTTTTGAAGCCAAAAGGTACATTCACCATGTGCAATTAATATTATCTTATCGTTTATTATACATACATACATTTGTGATGCGTGTGCAAAATTGCGGTCTTAACTTAATTTTTGTAAATACTCTATTTGACACTAAACCTTAACGGTTAAATAAAACAGTATTAAATACGCCTACACAGATTTTAGTTCTAAAAAATATTAAGTATCTGAAGCTGAAACTTTAAAAAAATTAGATCATTTAAAAAAACAACATAAATGATCCTGTGATTTAATAGCGTGTCGCGCTTTGATTTGAATTTATTATTTTTCGATTAGTATATCGATTAAAACGATTGAGCAGCCAAATATATAAAAAACAATCTGGCAACGCTAGGCCATTGACAGTCAAATCTAATTAGAAGAAGCAACTCTTTTTGCATACTCAACTCCAGCAAGACTGGAGGTTAGAAGATTTGATCAGTTTTGCAGAAGAATTATGTTAAAAACGTGCTACTTTAATGTGGCATTTATTGCGCTATGCATATTAATTGCAACGCAATGTGTGGATGCCGATAAGAAACAAAGCAAAAAGTACAGCAAGGAGGCAAATGACCCGCATTTCAAGCAAGTCGTGGACGAAAAATATGAGCCGGAGATTAGGAATCTTCAGAGACCATTTCGCATGGCCAAGTTAAATCTCGTTTGGTCAAAGGCGCAAAGTGTAAGCTTTTATTTTGTAAACCTTTCGTGTATACACAAATAATCTTGCAAACTTTCGATTTTAGCGCTTATCAGAAAGTAAAATAAAGTCTTTGTACATGGAGCTGAAGATACATGATAAGGAGGAGATTGCGTGGAAGCAGCTTAACTCGCAGCACAAAGACAAAGATGGGCTTAAGGAGAATGAGCTGCGTCGCAAGCTAATTGGCATAATGAGCAGCTATGATTTGCTGGAGCACTTTGAGGATACAGAGGATGTGGAGAAAACAAAGCCCTTTAAGGTATTTAATGCTTAAGAGCAACAGGTTGTTATACTAACCTTCGGATGTTCACAGAAATTCCATGATCCAGAGGAACGTCATAAGAATAAAAGTCTATTTAAAGACAAAAAACTGAACCGACTCTGGGAGAAGGCTGAAATCTCCGGTTTTACGTCTGATGAATTAAAGTCCTTAAAGCAAGAGTTTGAGCATCATCAGGACAAAGTAGATGTTTATTACAGCTTGCTAGAGAACATTGGCGACCTGAAATCGGATAAGCATGAAAGTAAGTTTGGGTCTGCCATAAAAATTAATGTATTAACTATATGTGTATTTTTATAGATGCTATCAATACTGAAGACTTGGATAGTTACAATCTCATATCAAATGATCCCAATGAAAATGAGATTCAGACGCACGAGCAGAACGTAAAAAAGGTTGAAAGTGAGTTGAATTCTTTGCGTGGTCATCATGTGGGCATTAAGGATCACTATGATCGCTTGGAACGTTTGGTTTCCTCCGGCCCACATAGTCAGGACTATATTGAACCGAAGGTGCAGGGTTTATGGCGCGTGGCTCAAGCCAGCAATTTCACAGATAAGGAACTGGCTTCCATAAAAACCGAACTCCATCATTTCGAGAGTCGCCTGTTAAAGTTACGCCATTTACATGCTGAGCATGCACTGCATAAGGAGAAGTATAAGGTAATGATTGAAAAGTTGAGTGTATAAAATCTCTTATTCAAAATGTTTTCTAATTTTAAGGATGAAAAGCACAAGGATAAGAGCAATCGTTTTGAGGATATGGAGGATCAACTAAAGAAACAAACTCGCAAAGTCGAAAAGCTGCAAGAAAATATTGAAAAAACAATATTCAAGCATAGTGAACTTTAAAATGGTTCCATTTATCATGACCGTGGCCATCGAGCAAATTAGTTATAGGTACATAAATTATACAAACCTGTTCCGGATTCCACTTTTAGCAACATTTAGCGGAATGGAAATTGTCTTAAATGTCTCAAATTTACTTATTCCTGTTGACCTATTGAATTTAATCGTAGCTTAATGCCAAGATAATTGAATCCTTGATCAAATGCAAGTAAAAATCTTAACAAAAGTAAACATGAAAAAAATTAACAGATACTCACCTTCCTAATATCTCAGAAAAAGTAGAAATCGGAACAGGCCTTATAGTTTCTGCAGCAATTAATCTTAACTTAACACTTAGGTATACCGATTTTATACCAAATCATATGCAGCTATAAGCGCATTTATTGTCGCAATGAATTAATTAAAAATCTCATGAAGTTATATTTCTCGCTGTGTACTTTTTGGGCGTTGCCACACTTGTGGCATATTGGTGCTGCCTGCGTGTGCACTTTCTGGGCGAATGGCAAAATGGAAGAAAAAAAATCGTAAATAACAATTGCAACTGCAAGCAGCAGTGAAAAACGATGTAAAATTATTTGCAATTATTGTTAATTTGTAAAGTGCAATGCATTTCGTGACGTTCCAGGAGGCAATAGAAGTGTGCTTTTGTTATTTTTAAGTATATACATAGTGCATATGTATGTATAGTTATAAATAGTTATAGATATAAGCATGGTTGAAGCAACAAAGTTTAACAATTTGGAGGCCTACACTTATCTCCTTGTGACGCTAAATGTGACGCTAACGCTAATTGTAATGTTTTTTAATTGTCTCTGCTGTAAGAAAAGCATACCCAAGTAAGTACAAAACCAATGCCAAATGCTATAAAACAGCTGCAATTTAGATTTCAATGCTGTGAATTGTACACTGGGAGTGAAAGTTAACTCCCAATTGCAGTTCCAGTTGCAGTTGAAGTTCCAGTTGGATGCGCTCGCGCCAAAAACTATAAAAAAAGACTTTAATTACATGCATATGCTTTTTACGCAGAAATGATTTGCTCGGGCTGGAGGGCATGGTGAAGCTGAAGAACCCCGATGATCTAATTGTGGTAACCAGCAACAATACAAATGCAATTGGGAATGCGAATACAACAAATGCAACAATTAGCAACAGCCTGGTGAACAACAGTGAGTCACAGGCGGAGCTGAATGCATCAACCGTCTCGAATGCTGACTCAGAGAAGCGGTGGGTGTTGTTATTTCTATTTAAATCACAATCAATTGAATTGTTCTGCGACCCTTTTACAGCTCTAGCACGGCTGCATATCGCAGCTTGCCGGACATACCCGTGGCGGAAAGCAATGACAATGGCTCTGAATTGTATGAGACGGTCGCTGACAAGCAGCTCGCCAATGCAAATCATCAAAGTCGTATGTAATTTTTTTGTCTGTTCTGCAAACGTTTCTAATAAGCTGCTTTTTTTTCCATACATACAGCTCAGCCCAGTCTTAAGAAGCAAACAAGCGTGTCGCAGCATAGTTCCATCAGTCAGGCGGATGATGTTAGCTCGCCGTATTCGCGTGTTAAGGGCTTGCCGCATGACTATGCCAAAGTGCGCGCCACCGAGCATCCCTATGCCCAACTGAATGCACCGTCCACTTCCAACTCTGCTGTAGGCGCCGCTGCAGCCGCAGCTGCAACAGCCACTTCCAGCAGCAAAGCTGCCAGCTTGCAACATGGCACCGATTCATTGCAGCGTGGCTCACAGCTAAGCGGTGGCTCCACGCAACGCTTGAGCGATGAATCGACGCCTCAGGTTGAAATACCAGCTGCTTCAGCTATAGCCGGCATGATATCCGCCAGTCAAGATCTGCCTTATATGACGCCACCCATTGCAAATCAGCACTTTAGCGGCGACTCACAAGATTCTTCCAGTAAGTGTGACACAAACATACGCACTTAACGGCATATTAATAGTCTTCACGTTATTTACAGAGGGCTATACGAGCATCAGCGTGCGCGAACCGTTGGCCAACATTCTGGCACAGCAGCCAGCAAACAAACTGACGGCCAGAAATGCAACGCTGACGCGTGAAGTCAATGACTCTCACTATGCCACCGTCTCGGACGATTCGGGTGAGCTAGCATATACCATTTTGTCCATATATATTTTAGTTACTAACTTTGCATTTGTAGATGAAACCTATGCGGCTATTGAAGATCCAAACAATCGACACATACCAAATGCCACCGATATTTACACAAGCGGTTCAGAGACCTATGCACAAATTCAGCCCATGCAACAGGCTAATCCCATTGTAGTTGCCGTTGAGATCAATAACAGTAGCAGCTTAACGGCGGCCAACAACGGCGCAACAGCCGCAAGCGGTGGACAGCAGCTAAATCTGCTGAATCACAGCAACACGGGCAGCGTATCGACGCACAGAGCCAGCAGCAGCAGCATGGATCATGCTGGACATGTGCCACTACATGTGGACAATTTGCGCGCACAAATGCACTCGCGTCAAGCGTCCTCCTCATCCTCTGTGTGCAATTTGGGCTCACCCAAGCCAGAAAAGCGGCAGGCTAACTCGCCGCTGCCGCCAACGCCCAAAGCAAGTCTCACACAGTTGCAACAGGGTCAACATCATCTGCATTCGGCGGCAAGCAGCAGCAATTTGACATCTGGACGCAGCTCTGTCATATCAGTGATTGAAGCCGCCGGCGAGAGCAACAATGATTCAAATGATGCCAGCGACTCATCGCCACAGCGCAAGCATAGCAAGAGTCTAAGCCCATCCAAAGATGTTGAAGGCAATCGTAACATTGAGGGCATGTATGCCAAGGTGAGTACACGCCTTCTTTCCTCTGGCTGTTAACATGACTATAAACTCTTCCTCAGGTAATGAAGAAGCACAAGTTCTCCTCGCATCAGCCGGACACGCTTGGCGTCAGTCCATTGGACAGTGCCGCTGCAGCGCTTCTCATGGACTCACAAAAGCTAACGACCACTTCTGTAGCAGACAAGAGTCGCGTGCGCAGTAATAGTTACACTGCCAAAGATCATGGTTACGAAACGATTCCGGCAGATGGCCAAAATCAGATAGCCTCAAAGCATCAGTTGCCAGTTGAGAATCGCAAGTCGGATTGCTATGCGGCAAACATGTTGCAAAAGGAGCGCCAACAGGAATCAGGTAAACCATTGCAGCCTGCCACTTAATATTTTAGTATAGATGAGCGATATTTGAACGATTCACAAAACTAAACGAACATAGTATATCCCTGGTTGTCGCATAAACGAACAGAAAGAAATAGTTTAGAAAAAGAGCAAAAAGACAAACGTACGAACAAAAAAACGGAACAAAAAATATCGGCTTGCCGAAGAGGCATACAGTAGAAATATCCTTGCAGAGATGTTTTTTTTTTTTATTGATAAACTAGATTTTCGAGCGATGGTTCCCATGACAGCTATAGGAAATACAGCCCAGTCCCTATTTCCGAGGACTTTTCGTTCTGAATCGTTTTCGAATTTATTTTTCTGTTTTCGAATGAAATATCAATAAATCCTTTTTTAAGATTACTTCGAGTACTTCTCGTTGCATTGTTTCCAAAGCAAATCTTTTTATTTTGATTCGATTGGAATTGGAAATGGGAACTGGCATAATAAGGGTCCGACTTTGTTCAAATTTTGTCAAAACAAATGCTAAAATTCAGAATTTTTAACATTTCAAACGATCTTTCATATGGCAATTGGCATCTGTGCCAAGTTTCAGTCGATTAATTGTATCCATTTGGGATCGAAGATGTCTTCTTATATAATACCCTCTGCAAGGGTACAAAAAACGGATTGATTATTGCTACGTTCGTTCGAAGATAGAACGAATTAACTTTTTCCTTCAGTTAAATATTCAAATTACAGATTGGGGTTTGAAACTTATCTTTCAGATGCCTAACACAGACACACACATGCACATAACATAGTTCACAATATCGTTCATCTGTACTTTCCAGTTGCCAATTGTCTCTCTCTCTCTCTCTGAGTAAACTCCTAATAACTATGCCTCCCTCTGTCTCCTCTCGTCTTTTTCTCCTTGTGTATTGCTTTATATTTCTATTGATCCTAATGCTTGGGTCCCAAATTTAGTTGTAATGCCAAAATGAGAAATTTGTGCGTTTCGACAATTTCGTCAGTTTTTGTTTGGAACCAGCAGTGGTTAGTATATATATATGCAACTGGATGAACTTGGCATGTCTGACTATAACTTACTCTTTTTTTATTTATACTATGATTGTTTTCAACTAATTGTTGTTTTTTTTGTATTGATGTAGCAGCAGCCTGTAGCCAGACGCTGCACAACAACATCAGCACCAGCGGTGTCCAGGCGAAACCCAACAGCACGCTCAGCACAAGCACAAAGCACTACGAGACTATAAACTGCCCACCAAGCCAGCCAAACAGCAACAATACCAACGATCCTGGCTACGAACAGCTGCAAACAGCGCCCAACCATGATGATGAGGCCAAAAAATCCGACTATGATCCCAACTATGAGGTGCTAAAGAGCCGCGCCCACTCGGATGATGGCTATGCCAAGGTGCTGGAAAAGAAGCGTCTGCCTGGTGACGCTGTCGACAGCAGCGGTGGCTACAGCACCATTGCCAATGCCGATGCGAATCACAACTATGCCAGCATATTGGAAACAAAAGCAGCTGCTCCAAATGAACAGGATCATTATGCGCGCATAGCTGAGAATGCGGCCGGCAGCAGTCAACTGGCATTAACATCACCCATTTCACTGAACTCATCCTCAATGGTTAACAGTCTGTCCATGATCACGGTGACAACCAGCAACAGCAGTGTGAGCAACATAAGTTCACAGCAGACGAACGCTAGCTCACAGTACGAGTCGTTGACGGGTACGGGCAGCGAAACGGATCCAAATTACGAGTCGGTGTGCTATTTAAATGCCACAGCGACAACAACAACCACTAACAACAGCAGCAACAATAGCAGCAACAACAGCAGCAGCAGCAATAGCAACAGCAACACAGATCATGCCTACGAGCGTCTTGAATCGGACAACAATACGCAGGCAAGCAGCCCGCTTAGCACTGGATTGAGCACACCCAGTGAGCAGCTGCTGGTTGATGATTACTTTCAGGTGTAGCTGTGAGCTGGATCTCGTTAAGCTTCTCAACACACACACACACATATACATATAGTACAGACACTCGCCCCCGCATTTTTGCTTAGCAATTGCAAATCTTTTTTAACGCACATATCACAGCACTCGCCAAGCGGCAAATATAAAATATTATATTGACTAGAGTTCATAGACCCCAAAACAAGCAGCTTGCATTTGTTTGCTTCATATTCCATATCGGTTTGCTCTTTAGACCCTAGACTAGATTTAAGCTATAAATAGTAATTTACAAACTTCATGTACAAAGTATTTGTATGTATGTTAAAAAATTCGATAATTACTTCCAAACGTTGATAAGCGTATATGTATTGACTATATGTGTGAGATACGCGCTATATACTATATTATATATGATTAAATCTGAATACCAGTGCGTCCAATTTTAGTTTTATTAAAGAACAAAGCGCGCAATTTATAAAGATTTGTTAAAACTGATTACAACTGTCGAATTGATAAGCAGTTATAAACAACAACAAAATCAAAGACAAAGAATGGCAAACAAAAGAAAAGCACTATATTAAATGATATATTGTATATTTTTATATGTTGGCATTATTTGCTGCTTTTTTTTTTAAACTTTATTAATATCGCCTGGACAAACAGACATAGATATACATAATTCATAAAATACAATTACATATACATTTACATATGCGAGCAAATGTTAAAAACACAAAAGAATTAGTTTACAAATAAGAAAAAACCACTTTCAAGTATTCAAGCATCAAAATAACTAAGCTTAAAGTTGAATAAATTATTGATGAACTTACAAATTGTTTTTGATTTATTATATATATATATATATATATATATACTTGTAGTATGTATATTTATTTTCATATGCACATTTTACAAATTTCAGTACACAAACAGATACAATTAACGTTACGAGCATAAATTGCAAATTTGCAACCAGATCGAGCACAATAGTTATGTACTATATATATATATATATATTGTATGGGAGATTATTTGATTTAGCTAAATGCCGGATGCAGTCAGTTGATGCTAGCAACTGTGCCAGCGTTCGCTGTCCGCGTGCTGCTGTTGATGCTGCTACTGCGAGTTCGCATTACCCACACGTAGAATATTGCGCAGAGCACAAACTGTAGGAATATGTATTGATAATCAAAGATCAAGCTACACCTATGAAATGTAAACGATGAAACGCGCCCAACAAGCGCCGAAACAGCCGCTTCCACGTTTCATTCATTGTTATTATCGCCGGGCTGTGCAACAGCTGCCACAATTGCTGCTGCCGCCGCAGCTGGCTGCTGCTGCTGTTGATGTTGCTGTGGCAGCTGCTGAGCCATTGCCATTGCCTGAACGGGCGCCACCAATGGTTGCTGTGGCGCCTGGGCTGGAAATGCTGGCGGCGGCGGTGGCACAACTGGCTGCTGATTGCTCTCCCGATTCAGCAACGCAATGTTGCTAGCTTTCATGCGTGCTATGGTGGTGGCAAGGCCGCTGCTGCCGCCGCCGCCGCCCATAGTCGATAGACACGGTGACATACAAGGTGTTGAGCATGATGAATTGCTGATTTCACACTGGTCAAGTAGGCGGAGAAGCTCGTTGGTGTCGGGTCCGCCTGAGGTTTTCTGCTGCGGCTCGTCCTTGTTGAGCAGCGCCAGTGCTGTGGTCAAATCCCACATCTGTATGGCGCCATTGCAGTGACCAGTGAGTATAAAACGTGAGCCCATTCGCGAGGATACCTCGCACTCGTGCACACAGAATGCTGAAATGGTTGAACCATCCACGGAACGTATAACGCAGACCCGATCACCATTGGAAGCCAAACGCACATACAATTGATTCGTTTCGGGCACCACCTTTTGCACAAAGATCATGTCATCGTAGTCGCCGTAGGGTCCGAAATCATTGCCGGCTGCGTAGCTGTAGTTGCTGTCGGTTGCCTCCAGTGAGACAATCTTGAATGAGGCTTCCGGCGTGGAGCCGGGTTGCGTGGAGAGCATGCCACGAAAGCGTGTTAGGCTCCAGGTGCGCACATGATGATACTCGCTGCAAACAGATACCAAATACTTCTCGGATAGCATGACCTATGAATACATAATATGGTGATCAGATGGAAGCTTTTTAGCAATCCTAACAATGCGAAATTACCTTGGTAATCGGACTCTGGTGCACAAAGAATGTCTCGAAGAGATGTGGCCCATGTCCAGCCGTTTCTGGATGTTGTACAATAATGCGCACAGCACCAGATTTGGTGCCATAGGCAATCTCAATCCAATTGCCGCTAATGCTGGACGTCTTGGGCGTTAGATATACGGATATGGCTGTAATGGGATCCATATTGGCATCCTTGTACAGTTCGGTAACCAGCAAATCATTGTCCTTCATGCGCAGCGGAAACTTTTGCATATCTATATAATAAATGGAGCCATTGTTGCAGCCCAGCAGCAGAAAGGAGCCAGCTGAATCGAAGGATAAAACTGGCACCAAATCCTGAATTTGCCAATGCTGCGTCATGGCATGCCAGACGCCTATTTTGCCGGATGAGGACAAGGCCACCAGCTGGCTGCCAATGAAAAATAAATACTCGACACGCACATTGAGATTAAAGGTGCCAATGTCGGACTTGTTGCCCCCCTCCTGTATGCTCCACAAGCGTATTTGGCTGCCATAGGATATGGCAATCATCTTGCTGGGCATTGGCTCGGCCGTGGAAGTGTTTACCTTGGAGTTAATCGCAATGCGCTCAATTGCAGCATCAATATGCGGTGAGGTGAACACCTGCTGCCAACCATTCGAGTCCTTGACGCGATAGCAGGTGACAAAATGAGCATAGGCCACAGCAATCCAATTCTGATGCGCCTTGATGATTTGCACACGCAACGGTGGCGTCCAATTCGAGCTCTGTGTGGGACTGAATACCAGACCCACTTCATTGCGTATGGCCTTGTTCAGATCGGCGGAGGAGTTGCGCGAGTGTCGCATAAAGTCAAGTGAAGCGTTGCGCGAATGTCCGCCAGCTGCGTTCCAAGCAGCAGGCGGTGCAACAGGTGCTGCATTGGAACTGGAAGCGCTGTTTGCGGTACGCCCGCAACGCAAATCCCAGGAGGAGTTGCGCGAATGTGTGGAGGAATGACGTGACGAGGCGGACGAGGATTCGGGCACGCGCACCATGGAACCAGGGCGGGCAGCTGCTGCTGCTGCTGCCGCTGCTGCTCCACTGCCGGATGTTGTGGGTAAGCAGGCATATGCTTCCATTGAACTAACTTCCACAGTGGCCTGCAGCGCATCATTGGGTGGCATGGCTGGCGCCTGCAGGAAACCATAGAAGAGCACATCGCCACACGAGCTGTGATTGAGATCCTCGCACAATGCCAGACGCTTGGTCAAAGGTGTTACGCCATAGTACTCCGCCTCGTGCCGCAATGCGCGTATCTCGCAGGTCTTGATGTCAATGTCTTTGGTCCGCAAGTAGTTTAATATAATGGAGAATAGCGTGGGATCGCGATCGATAAAGATGGCATTATGTTCATCGCGAAGGCTCGAGATGCGTCCGCTTAGAAGAGCCGTAAAGAATGTGTCCGGTATCCACGTAAGCGTTTGCCGTGATGTCGAAAAGCTGCAAGCACACAACAAAGAAACAAAGGATTAGAGATGGGCACACGAAAGGACATTCAATCCCGTTAAGAAATTGAATGAGCCATGCTACCCGTCCCGTTCTCCAGGCTTTGGAGCCCGCGGGATGCCCCTCCCGCTCACATCACTAGCAATAAAACTTCGATTTGCGATTGTCTCCTAATTATAGTTTTTTTTTGCATGCGTCATCAAAGTTAAAGTTTATTTGACTCACCGTTGGCCGCCCACATTGAGATTAACTAAATCGCTGCTTGCACTGTGCATAAAGTAGGACATGCCAACGTTTCACAGCTGCCGCCACAGCAGCAGCAGCAGCAGTGTTAACCCTAATTTGTGGGGCTTCGTTTGGATTTAGGGCTTCTACGCTGCGTTGTTGGCCCGCTGACGACTGCAGCTGCAGTGATACGACGATGCGTAGTTTGTTGTTCTTTTTGTGTGTTAAGTCGCTGCTGGCAGCACTTTTAATTCGATTAAATGAGCGGCCACTTTATTTTTGGAATTACGTTTTCTTTTATATGCCTCAGCTGCACTGTGCTACACAAATATCTTCGTGCATACATGCATACTCCTTTTACATATGTGCATATATTATATCTATATACCTATATAGGTTTGTATTGTTTTTGTGTTTTTGTTGACGTTGTTTGATTTTCGGGGCGAATGACAAATTATATGTTTTAGACGGTCTGGCAGCGCTACGTGGCGCTTATTTTATCGGGCCTTTCAAAAATATCAATCGTTGCAAAAGTATATTTAAATCATCTCTTGCTTGTAATTAGCTTATGCTAGATCCGTATTCCCTCTTCAACTTGAACGTTCGCGATAAGATATTAATAACATTTACGCATTTAACACAGATTCTTCACAAATACGTTTCAAACTTAAGGCCTCTTCCCACTTCATCGATTATCGATTATAAGCAGTAATCGATCTGTTCTGTCTGCTATCAATTTTGGCGCCTTAATCTAAAAAAAGTTGCTAAACAAAGTTAAACTTGCAAGAGCAGAAAAACGCTGTATTATTTAATAATTCCTTGTTATATTTCAAAGAAAAATTGATAAATCTTAAAAGTTTTACTGTTGCTCAAAAATGTTATGTTTCCTTGTGGGTTAGCTTAACAATGTAAAGTGGCAGCCGTGCTTTCTGAATAGGTAAGCTCCATCCCATTATAAAAAGCAATAAATAATAATATAGAATAAAATAAAAGAAGCTCGCAAAGGTAAGGCAATAACATGCATATGTACCTACTTTTTGTGGGTTACTCCGGATTCCAAGTAAAATGCAAACTTTTGGTAAGTGGTTTTACAGGGCACTTAAGCATCCATGTGAAGGGGTGGTCAAAGGAGTGCTAATTCAGCACCTTTTTATGTTTTTTGTGTTGTGTGGGGGGATCGCAGAGCATTAGGGCAACCAATGGAGCAAAGCGCATAAACCGCAGTAGTCGTGCCCAAGCAGAACAAGAAGAAGGAGTGTAGCACCATGTGCGTGGCTCCCTGACACATATGGCAAAAATAAACCGACAAATGATAACGGCACTCGAGCAAACAACAATAAAGGAAAATCGAGTAAATGAAAGAAATAATGGTGGCAAAATGTGTAACAAGTAACAAAAACGCACGCACACACAAACTCCATATCCTTTGCCATTGTCCTCGACACCGCTGTGCGCCCCTCGTCTCATTCAACTGGGCTATCCGGTTTAGTAGCCCCAACCCAGCTACAGTTACAGCTCCAACGCCATGCGAGTAACCAAATTCAAACAAATTTTCTTGCTTTTGTTTTCTTTGTGTGTGCACAGCATATTAAAGTGAGCCAATTTTGGCGCTTGTAATGCTGCTTATACAGATGCGTATGTGGAGGACGTTCCGAATTTGTTGCTGGGATTTGGACAAGTTGTTCGCTTTAATCATAAATAATATACATACATAATTTACATAGGCAACACTTGATGCAGGCAAGTTGCCATATTACAAAATTCATAAATGAAAATCATAAGGTATGAGTAGTACATAATGCTTGAGACGACCATATTCTTTATATTTCATTCTTTTTCCTCGACTTGTTATTAATCGGCTTAAACATATTTCAAAGGAGGACAAGGACAATTGTTGCTTGCTAGTTTTGGTTCAAAATAGTTTATCTTAGATCTTCTGGAAACAGAGCATATAGCAGTCGGTAGCGGTCGACTGCAATGTTTTTTTTTACCTTCTATTAGCTTCTGCAGCTGTTAAAGGGGAGTCCTTTTTTTGACAAAAGTGCCCTAATAGCTGTACACTTACTCATACATACCCACACAATGTTAACCAATAACTGTATGCGTGTGTGTATGAATACTATAGTAAACAGTTGGTTAATAGGTCAGTGGGTGATAAATGTGTATATATCGAATTCTTATTACAGGCCACCTATTGAATTAGTATATAGCTTTCTTTATATGCATTTCAAATTATTATGAATAAGTAAGAGAAAACCTTATTATAAGTAAATGTAGCGCTTGCAGCTGAGGCATTCCCATTGGAAATTTTCTATGAATTTGAAATGTTTTAATTTTGTTTCGTTGTACTGATTTGAATAAACTAATATCTATATACCGATCGAAAGGTATTGATTGAACTAACTAAAGTGCAAGCTACAACTTTTGGTATGGAGGTGCAGTTGTGAGCATATTTAATGTTTAGGGGCAATGAGATTGTCAGTTTTTTTTTTTTTGTATCAAAGCGCTAAGATAGCTTTCTGGAATTTTATAAGGCAACCTCTTTTCTTTAAACGGAAAAGCGATAAAACAGCTCATATTGACACCTCTACAGTTTTCAAACCAAAAAAGTTAGACACTTTCGCGTATTTAATATCTTTTAAATTATATATTTTATTTTCTGACAATTCGCTTTGTATTCATTTTACAGATTTTTTCAAATTAATTTTAAACCAGATTTCGGCATACTTTTTTTTTTCCTAAATTTATAAGAAATAAAAAATAAGATAAATTTTCTTTTCCAGCAGTAAGATAAGTTTCCGAAATATGCTTCAGTTGGAGGGGAAGTTAATAAAAGTATCGTAAACATCTAGAATCCGACCGATAGTAATATAATGAAAATAAATTTGAAACTAGTAAAAAAATAAGATTATAAATTTTGTACTCCAGCAGTAGAGAGGAAATTAGTTTAGATAAGTCATTCCAGGTCATTTTACAAGCAGTAAAAGTAAATTCCTTCATTGTCATAAATCAGAGTTTCAATGACATTTGCTTTGCATTGAAAACTTGTCCGCGGATATCATATTGGAAGTTCTGGAGCGCCTTAAGCTCAGGGTTATGTTAATGCCATATTGTCCTGAATGCTTGGATACAACTAGTTTATCAAGTAAAAAGAATGTTGAGGAGAGGAAATTAATAAGCTGATATATATATTGGCAGCCATTACTCACTTCGTTGGAAAACATATTTAAATATTGAAAAGAAATGATAAAATAAGATATTTGAACCAAAGCAGATGCATCTTCAATCTGCTCGGTTTCTTGTCCGAGCGCATGCCAAGTATCTTATATTAAAATAAGATTATCAATTAAAAAATTGCATGCTTTGGCGATGTGTTTAGGCTCTTAGGATCGGATACATATATACTTTATAAAATACAAAAAAAATTGTATAAAAATAAAAAATATGATTTGAAATTTTGTTCTCTATGAGTAGAGAGAACATTAGAAATTTTATTCTGTACCGGTTGAGAGATAACTTTAGAATGAAAATACTTAAGGCTAGCTTTGAAAGTCTGAACTCGAAAATGTGACAGTAAGATCATCGTTTGCTAAGGCTTATGTTTTATAAATATCAACGGTTTTTATATTATATATATTATATATATTATATATATATATTAACGCCTGCTAAGGTTTATATGTTGTTAATTTCTAGCCAAGCAGTTTATAAAATGTACATCCAAGGCTGCTCGAATAGGTTTGGTTCGGTGGTTCGAACCTAAGGGAAAACTTTAGGTTCGGTTTGCGAACCGGTTTTCAGAGCCAGCGAAAAGTTTTATAGATATTTAAAAAAATTATTAAAATTTGATATAAATAAGTTTGGACTAACTTGTGAGTGGAGTGAAAAGTACCTAATTCGTAGTATTCAATACAATGTTTGAACTTAGTTTTTTTTAATGAGCAAACTTTGTCCTAAAAGATTTTAATCTTAACTAGTGCCAAGGCCGAAACAGAATACAGAGTATTTCCTAGTTCAGCATATTTTAATTTGGACTTGATTAGTTTGATTGCAGTATAAACAAGGCGGATGCGAAAAATAAATGCAATTAATTTCTACACATACATATGTACATTTATACTTTTAATGTGTCTCCACAATCGTTGGGTGTTAATTGTTAAGCCTTGTTGACACCGTTTTTTTTTTTTTTTTTTTTGTTTTATATTTTTTTTGTTGTGTTGGCGCCAGCCTTAATTTCTTAAATGTCGAGCGCTCTTATCTGGCCTCTTGTGCGCTTTGTAATTAATTGGCCGTATATTTTACGGCTGCCGTTAGGAACATTGTCATTGGCTGCTCAGCACGTGCTCCCGGCATTGTGGAGGAGCCTAATGATTAATTAGAATTTAATTTGTTTGCCATTTCGCTGGGTTTGCCATCTCAGCAGCCGCCTAGGCACAGTGACCACATTTCTATGCAAGCAATAAAAAAATGTGTGTAAAAGGCAAGATGACAAATTGGTTTATACCGAACTGGAATTATACTCTAATCCTAACTTTAAAATTAATGATATCTTTAGAAACAATCAAACTTAAGCATTAAATAATTTGTTACCATTTTTTGTACAATGTTTTGAACTCTTACAAATGTTTGCTATCATATATTATTATTATTATTTTGATATTTTTTTAATTGCAGTGTACTCAGGCAGCATTTCCGCTTTTTGGGCTTAGGCGAACTTTGTGGAATTAATTATATTTGAGTTTGCAAGCAAGTATGTACATATAAACCATTGTTTGGATAGCAAGCCAAAATATGCTAATCGTTGTTGTGCCTTTTTGGCTTGCAAGGCCGCCTAATGAATCAATCGTCAACGGCATTTAATGTTTTAACACCGAAAATGCTTGAAATTTAAAGGTTGTAAAGACTGTTAAGGTTTGCCTTTCAATTATGCGCACAAAATGGTTGTACATTTATCGTCTTTCGCAAAAAAAACAAGATGAGAAATGAGCATTACTTTGTGTTTGGTCTAACATGAAATTAACTCATTCGTTGCGGGCAACAGTAACAAAAGGCTCAAGCCTACCCCCACCCACACACATACACACAGATAAAGGCGCTCAAGCCTGAGGTCAAGCGACGCCATTTTTCAGGCGACCAAACAAAAACTTTGCTTCAAGTGTTGAACACAATGGTTGTCTGTGTGCCTGTGTGTGTGGCTGTGCCTATGTGTGTGTGTGTTTAGCTGTAGCACATGCTTTGCCAGTGAAGAAAACATAAACAAACGCCCACACACAACGCTTGGCGTAAAAGCTTTCAAATGTGCTAACAAAACGAAGTGTGTCACGAAAGCTTTTACGCGCAAAGTAATGAACATTGTGTGAATATGATGAGGACCAAATATCAGACGCAACAGTTTTTGGAGCGTATGCGCAGCACGGCAACACTGGACAACGCGCTCACCAATTTTGGTCTTGGCACCTGCTGCTCTCTTGCACTCTCTTTCTCTCTCTCTCTCTCTCTCTCTCTGTCTGTCTCTCCCGCATTTGGAGCAACAGTTATAAGCTCTGCTGCTCACCCTTCATGCGGCCCAGACAAAGCCATGCCGCTAAAGCTACTTCACTTGAAATTGTTGTTGTTGTTGTGGTTTTGTTGTTGCTTTACTTTGGCACTACATCAGTGCAGCAGCGCAGTCAGCGTCGCAGCTTTGTATACGTGTGAGTGTGTATGTGCTTGTGTGTGTGTGAGTGCTTGGAACAGGACCAGGACCTGCTGCGCTTTGTAGGCCGACAACGTTTCAGCAGTGCCTGGATTGTTGTTGCCGAGTTCACACCGTGCAAAGCGGAGTGCGCGACTTTTGCTCAGTGTTGTAAAAGTCGCGAAGTAAAGTACCGTTTTTTATTTTTTTTATATTTTTAACAAATGACTTCGCGCGTGTGTGTGCGTAAGCTTTTGTTTGTAGCCACGTGCGGTTATTAAAAAATGTTTCAAAATCCTACGAAATGAGATTTTTACGTTCTAGTGCGGAGCAATATAAAAACTATAATATCATACATATATGAACTGTGCAGGTTTATAGCGCAATAAACGCAGCCAGAATTAAGCTATGAATTGGTATGTTTCATCTAGAGAGACAGTTACTAAATAACAAGCATATCAAATTAAAAATAAACAAAAAGAAATTACTAACATATAAATACAAACAAACAACAAAAATAAAAAAAACAAAACATAAAAGTTAACATTGAAATTCAATTATGCGTGCCCTTGCACATTTTTCCCATTTTCCACGCCGTCGAACAGTCCGTCTGGTTTCTGGTTTCAGGGATCTTGTGTGAGCCTGCTCAGCGCATCCTTTAAGGTGTTTTGTGTCTGCTATGTGCCCTATCTGTTTTGCTTTCATCTTCAATTTCCGTTGCGCATTCGCGCGTTGCCGCTGCCATGACCGTTGTCGCCATCGTCCTCGTCTTGCCACATAAAACACCAAGAAAATTACAACTTATT
Source organism: Hirtodrosophila cameraria (assembly GCA_949708635.1). Taxonomy (NCBI): domain Eukaryota; kingdom Metazoa; phylum Arthropoda; class Insecta; order Diptera; family Drosophilidae; genus Hirtodrosophila; species Hirtodrosophila cameraria. Next base: position 75,357,212 of record OX453089.1, on the reverse strand, counting down.
GAGTTGCAAAGCGTGCTCAAACACACACACACACACACAAACACAGACACAGTGCGCCCTAGGGAGTATGCTACACATTCTATGCGAATGGGCTGGCGAGTTTTTCTTTAGGTCACCAGGGTCTCCATTTGCATGCTGTGAACGAAAAAAACATCTGCAGCTAGCTATGTATGTATGTGTGGGTGTTTGTATGTGTATGTGTATATCAAGTACATATGCTCGACGAGATAATTTCATCTGCTCAACGTTTTATATGCAGCCGCAGTCATGACCTCCCGTTAGCATAGCTGTGTCTGTCTGTTGAGGTCCTTGACTTTCTCTGTTTATTGCAAAAAAAAAAAAAAAAAAAAAAAAAAAAAAAAAAACAAAGCAGCCTCAAAGTTTAAGTGAAGGCAAAACTTACGAGTATTTATGCATACACTTTGATCTCAATCAAAATTTTAAGTGCACTTTCAATAATTAATGTGCATAAATGCCATTCCGATACACTTAAAAACTTAAATAAATTGGTTTGTGTTTGCTATGCAGCTGCGGAAAAAGATTAAAAACTTGAATAAATTGGTTTGATTCTGCTATATTTTTGAGAAGCTTATGATAATTAAATGCCTACAAACTATTAAATAGTTTTTATATTTTTCACTTGAAACTAACTTGAAGATTTGAAGCTGGTAATTAGCCTATTATATTTGGAAAACTATCTGGCAACGCTGCTACTTCAGTTCATTATCGCCAATGGCTGTTACTACTATTTTGACTACATTCTACTACTATTTGGTATAGTACGCTTTTGATGTGGCAGAACTACCTTTTGGCATGCTGCCTTTTGGCTTTTGCAACACGTTGCCATTAATACGTACTTCCCATGACACTTGTGAGCCAATAAACTTGAAAAAAGAGCAACAGTTGCCGCACACTAACATGCTAACACACACACACACACACATGCACAAACAACGACAGACACATACTAATGCAAACAGCGTTTGCCGAGCGTTGCGTTTGCCGATTACCGAGCAGTTTTATCGTATCTCGTCAGGCGCTGCCAGCAGCAAAAAACGAAATTGAGCCGCACATAACGCAGATGTCCTTTGCCGTGGCTGCCTCGCAACACGCTTTGCTACCACGTTCGCGCCGGCTTTTTTCCAACTGTAACGGAACGCAGTGCGTAACGCTTAACGCGCGCTTTGCCATTGGAGCAACGTGCGCGCTGTGGTGGGGTGGCAGTCGAAACATTTCGTTGCGTTCGAATTTGTCGATTACACGCAAGCTGTGATATGTTAATTTCTATCTTTGGCATCATTTAACAAACAATTAGCGCGCTAGTTGGTAGGCGTGGCACGCCCATAAAACGCCCATACGCCTACGCATTGACGCTTTAAGTTACATGCGGCAACTAAATTCGCGACGTGAGGCAAGTGAAAAGTTTTAATTGTTTGCGTACTTTCATTGAGAAACTTTATGCCACTCATTGTGTGTCTGTGTGTGTGTGTGTGTGTGTGTGTGTGTGTGTGTGTGTGTGTGTGTGTGTGTGTGTGTGTCTGGTTAACGGTGTGCGTGTGTTTTACTTAATATTCATGCCCGTCTCGACAGTTTTATATAAAGTTACGGCGGACGACTGTCATTCAGCTGTGGCATTATAATAATAACTTGTTTGCCTTTTGTATTTGCATAGCATTTATGTCTGTTGCTTTCATTTCCTTTCGTTTCGTTTCGTTTCGTTTCGATTCATTTTGTTTTGTTGTTGTATCATCTTTGGCTTTCTTTCATTCATTCTGATTAAAATCATTTGATGGTTGCAGTTATTTTTTGTTTTTTGGCCACTCTTGTGGCAAATTGCTCGCATTGTTTTCTTTGTTGCTTATTTGCATTACATTACTTTATGGCCCTGAACATTTCTCATTTCTACTCGTACTTATTTTACATTTTTTATGAATGACAGGTAAAAGATTTGCCAGCATTCGTCTGCCAATTTATTATTGTTACCTTTTCATTTTTATGTTCATTTATCGTTTATCGCAGTATGAGTTGGCATGAATTTTTCAACAGCTACAGCTTTAAAATGCTACTTTAAAAGGACGTTGTCCTTGCCGCATGTGCACTGAGCCTTAAAGTAACAGTTGCCAGAAATAAACAGTTGCCTACTTTTTGGGGCCGCTTGTTGATTTTCTAGCGAATAACAAGCACACATTTTGGAAAATCAACAAAGCACACGTATAACGCATGAAATTTGTGGCTATACAACAGAAATACTAAGAACTTGTTTGCAAAACTAAACTTTTGCAAGCTCAACTTTATGAAAAACCTGATCATATTTGTATACAAATTTTGTTTTCAACTTTAAGATTGCATATTTATGAAAAAACATAGCGTAGCTTTGTGTTTTAACTTATTTTGCTTTTCTAGCAACAAAATCGTTAACTGTAGAAATTTTAAAATAGCATTCTAGTTTTCGAAAAAATATTTTTTATAAATAACAACCATTACAATGTAACTATTTTGTGGCGATATTACAGAAATAACTGAGAATTTGTTTGCAACTCGAAACTTTTGCAAGCTCAACTTTATGAAAAACCAAGAAAAGTTGTTTTACAACTCAGTTGTGCATTCTGATCTATTACATAGCATATATATGTATAAGTGAAATAGTTTTTATAATGTTTAGGTCGCATTTCGTTTATAATTTGTTTACAAAATTTCTGTTGCAATTTGGTCAATTAGCTCGAATTTTTCTAAATGAAGTACGAAAGTTTTGATTATAGAACTTTTTTTTAATTCCGAAATTCTAAAATTTATCCTGCTTTTACCTCAAATTTATGAAAAAACAAGTATGAACGTTGCAGTCGGATGCACCCGACTGCGATACACTCTTTTTTTTGCCTCTTTTGCGGAGTCAGAAGTGAACGAGGCATTTTTGCTCAAACCTTTCAAGTTTTGCCATCAATGTAAACTTGGTTGGGCCCGTTCTACAAGTTTCGGAGAAACAAACTTTGGTCGATTGCTTGCTCGATTATAGAGCAATAGGATTTAACCTGCAAAATTTGGTGGTTCTAGCTAAAGGGGTGTAGGAGATACAGACTTTGCTCAACTGTGGGGGCAGTAATGGGCTTGGTCAAATTTTTTTTGGACAGATCAATCAAGGAAATGATAAGTAGCCCTTGTATCAAATTTTGATACTCTAGCTGTAAAACTGTGGAAGATATTGGTTTTTGCGTTTTGAAGGGGAGAGGTTGGGGGTGGGGGTAGATCTTAACGCTTTGTCTGCCTTTGGTATATACCAACATGCATACCAAGTTTGGTTGCTCTATCTTCAAAATTGTGGAAAAAAACTGCGTTCATACAGACAGACAGACGGACGGACAGACACACATTTCACAAACCCAATATACTCTTTTTTTTTTTTTTTTTTAAATTAAAGAAAGAGTCTAACTATTGGCATTTAAAATATGAAAGAGAAAAGAGATCCAATCATCCATCTTAAGTTGTTAATGAGATTCCAACTATGTGTCTCCCCCACAGTCGGTCTCTTAGATAGATCAGCCATTGACCATTTCAAATATGCTAGAACTTGTAACCCTCTTCTATCGAGCAGATAGAGTTTATGCTAGAATATGCTAAGAATTTAATACTTTAATTAAGCTCTCTCAGACTTCAGCTATTTTCAGCTTATTTTACTTGCTTGAAGAATGTATTCAAGATTGATACAGCCAATTAATTCTGTTTCATACTTCAGTTAAAAGTCAAATTCTGACAACATAGTATTTAAAAATGTTTCGAATAAATCAATAAATTCTGAACTTGAATTTAATGACTTTTTTGTTTTCTATAAAATTGTTTGTAGTATTTCCAAGTAAACTAAATTTCTATAAATGCACATCGATAGCAACTTTTGAAATTTGATATTTTTGTATTTTTGTTGTAGGTATTTATTTTTGCATTTCTCAGTACTGTCAGTTTACTTTGGCATATTTATACTCTTGGGGTTAGCTCAATTAGTAATTCTGCTTGAGTTTTTTTTTATTTTTATGTTGGCATTCCATTTATTTATAGCTTTTGCTTTAGCTCAAACTGCAATGCAAAAGTTTGCACGTTCCTTTGTTTGTGTGTGTGTGTGTGTGTGTGTGTGTACTTGCAACACAATTTTGTGGCAATTTCAAAGAAATAACAAAAGTAAACTTTAGCAAAAGAACTTTATGAAAAACAGAATTGATATACAAATTATTTTTAATTGAAAGCTGTTCGTTTGCATATTTATATAAAAATAAAATAGCTTTGATTAAGTCCTTTTTAATTTTGTGTAAAGTTTAGTTAAATATAAAACTTTTTTGGGTTTTTAAAATTTTGAAAAACTGATAATTATGTCTGTGCTCATTTCCGATAACTTTTTATGCCGAATCGTTTTTGTTTTCGTGTAATTTCGGTATTCAGAATAGCATTCAATTCCGTTTTCACAAATTTCAAACGGCCTGAGTATATGATATCTGATATCAATTTTAAATACATCTCATGTTTTTCAAGATTTGCTATTTTTTTTTTGCTTTTGATGCAAGCAACATTTTTTCTTAGAAGTATGAATAAAACAAAGCAACTGTTGATGTAGTTATTAGCTTTTTAATAAAGAAAATCGCTAATTATATATTTTGAATTAATTTTGCATGTATTCCATTTAGCATTTGCCAAGCGTTTTCAAGCCACTTTGATAAATTTGCACTCTTGGGGTTAGCTCAGTTTATAATACAGCTTGGATTTTTTTTTGTTGCAAATATTTAATTTACGGACATTTCGTTTATTTATAGCTTTTTGCTCGAGTTGCACGGCAAAAGTTGGCTTGCTTCCTTTGTGTATGTGTGTATGTGTATGTGTATGTGTGTGTGTGTGTATATGTGTATTTGCGTGTAATTGGCACTTAAATGAGTCGAGTTGTGAAGTTAATTTGCAACTGAAATACACAGCTCGTAAAGTAAAGTTAACTAAGTCACAAAGTCACAAAGTTTTATACGAATACACATTTAGTTTATCTACATAAAGTAACTTTTTGGTATTTCTACACATTTATGCCTTTTGGCTTTATAATTTGAATAGCGTGTGGTTTGAAGTGCGTGTTATGCTCATATGGCAGCCAAAGCTAGCTGTATGACTTAATTTTGGGTAATTCATTACGAGACTTTTGAGAGTGTATTGTTGGCTTGGCTGGGGGGGGGGGTGTCATACGCGCAAGTTTTGCTTAGCTCACAAACATTTTAATTAATAATATGTATATACATATGTCCTTGGCAACAAGCGGCAGCCAAACACATACACACACACACAACATTCTATTTATTTATTTAATTTGCTTGTGAAGTCACACTCACAATGCAATGCAATTGAATGGGATGCTGTGGTAAGCAATTAGGGCTTAATTAATGTGAAAATCGATTCGATGGCACACTCACACATACACATGCTCACATCGAAGTCATTAGAAGTCGTAATATACTTAAATTTCAGTCAACAATTAGATCAAATATAATGGCAAACATTTTGAAGGCGCGCCATCTATTTGCATGGGCGTGTTCACAGCGATGATTAATCATTAGTAAGTGCAAAAAGTAATTAAAATAAATCAGCCATTAAGGCTCAAAATATACAACTAATTATCTGAAATCATTTGCCAGTCAAATGTTTATTGTTTATTTTTGTTTTGTTTTGGCATTAATTGAACAAACAGTTAAAACAATCAAACAAATCGGATTAAAGCTGTTGCATATTTGCTGAAAATTGAGTTGGTTAATTGCAATGCAATTTTCAAATTCAATGAACTACTAATTTGACTTTATTTTGAAATTATAATAATTTGTATTATTAAGAGCTGAGTTATATAGTCAAGGCTGTTTATGTTTATGCAAATTAATTGCTTTAACTCCTTGTTGCATATTTCAGTAGAACTCAGATCTGTTAAGCTGCCACAAACAGCTGACTTTGGGTTGCAGAAAAGCTTATCAAATAAAATCTTAATGTTACACCAATCATTCCTATAGCAGCATCCATTAATCATGCTAGAACTTAGCACATTCGAGTTTAGTTGAGAACTGTAATACCTTTTTCAAGAGTATAAAAACTTACTTTGTACTGCCAACTTTACAAAAGTTGTCAAGTTGCAAGTTGCATTATAAATTAAAGACATTATTTGCAACTAATTTCCTTTCTAATTAATTAACTTTTGCTTGGGTTTTATGCTGTGCAGCTTGCAACAAATAAAGTTGCGCATACGCCGCGTGTGCAGCAGCAAATTGAACTGCCACTTAAATGTCGTATTGTCAACTTGCTAGCCACAAGGCAAATATATTTGTCAGCCGTTGGGATCTCCCGACTGTGATATACTCGGTTTTTTGAACGTTTAATAAATTAAATTTTTTAAAGACTACTATATACTTATAAACTGTCCTTAAACTTAGGTAAAGTGAGTTTGGCTGAGTTATCTTGAAAAGCAAAAAAAGTTTTTTCATACAAAAACTTATTTTTGAACCGATCGTTCCAATGGCAGCTATATGTTATAGTGGACCGATCTGGTTGATCTTAATACTTTGTCTGCCTTTGGTATATACCAACATGTAAACCAAGTTTGGTTGCTCTACCTGCAAAACTGTGGAAAAACCATACAAACGGACGGACGGACAAACATTTCACAAGCCCAATATACTTTTTTTTCCATTTTGGAAAACAGAGTATAAAAATTCCTCGTTTTTTAGCGCAGGCACGCTTTTGTTTCCGCTGCTTTGTTGATTTGATATAAAATTCATAAAAGAAAAGCAACAACAGAAAAAAAAAGATAAAAAAAAACGTTTTCCATTTTGACATGAAATAATCAAATTGTCACAATGCTGCCGGCTTGTCACAAATTCTTATATATATTTTTTTTTATTGTTTGTGGTTGCAAAGAGCAGCAAGAACAAAGGACTGCAAGCAATGTGAAAAGGATTTCATAAACGGCCTTAAAATTTTACAAAATTTCACAATTTGCATATTTTTTGTTGTTGAATTATTCAACTGCGGCCACGCAGCGTATGCTTAATGCACAGCAAGTACTTGCATATGTGTAACATGTTGCGCAAATATTTGTTGCTTTGCATACAATATGTATGCTGTGAAGGCTTATTGATTTTGTAGGGCTTACGAAAGTACTCTAAATATTTCCAACTTTATTGCATTGCAGCGAAAAATGTTTGCAATGTTTGTTAACTGTTTATGTGGCTTATTAAGCTGGATTGAATGTTGTGTTGGCTCAAAGCAAACACTGTTGCTTCAAAATTGGCAAACAAATTTGTGTGGCAGCAAAATTACAGAGCATTTATCTGACGCTTCTCAAGATTGACAGGCATATAGGGCTTGCCTACGACAAATTGGAAAATATCGAAGCTACAGCCGGCAGCATAAAAACAGCATTAAAACGCTGACTGACGCTGAGGAGATGTGGCAGACAACAATGTAAAAGCTAGATGGCCAAATACAGATACAGATATCGATTTAATCATTAGTGGGCTGGCTGACAGCTATTGGCATTTGTGTGTTTGTGTGTGTTTGTGGGTGCACAGCTCAGCTCAAGTGAGCATTGAGAATGGCAGCGGAATGAATTTACATTTTTATTGCACAACACAACAGCCCCAACGGTGCACAATTTGCAGCTGCCATAATTGTGCTAGGGAAAGCCAAAGGCAAAGGCAAAGGCAAACATCATCTCCTGTCCCAAATGTGTAAATGCGATTATGTTAGTTTTGGCATAAATAATTTGATAAATTGTTTAGACATCGTTTGGGCTTCAAGTTCACCGAACATCCGCCAATGTATGCCAACAAATTATTAATTTATATGTACTACCAAACATGTTTATATATGCAAATACCTATCTGAATTCCAATGCTATGCATTATTTGCTTTATTTGTGACAAATTTTAGTTGGCCACTAAGTAACTACTAGGAAAAGTGAAGCAAGATATATGCATAAGTGAAATATATGTCTTCTTTAAATCTTTTGCTTTTTTTCCACTTCTCATTATGTTGAGATTTCCATTTTTGCCTTACTTCTCGCCTTGCTTCTCGCTTCCCTTCTTGCTTTGATTCTCTCTTTGATTCTCGCTTTGCTTCTCGCTTTACTTCTCGCTTTTCTTCTCGCTTTGCTTCTCGCTTTGCTTCTAGCTTTACTTCTCGCTTTGCTTCTCGCTTCCCTTCTCGCTTTGCTTCTCGCTTTGCTTCTCGCTTTGCTTCTCGCTTTGCTTCTCGCTTTGCTTCTCGCTTTGCTTCTCGCTTTGCTTCTCGCTTTGCTTCTCGCTTTGCTTCTCGCTTTGCTTCTCGCTTTGCTTCTCGCTTTGCTTCTCGCTTTGCTTCTCGCTTTGCTTCTCGCTTTGCTTCTCGCTTTGCTTCTCGCTTTGCTTCTCTCTTTGCTTCCCGCTTTGCTTCTCGCTTAACTTCTCACTCCGCTTTTCGCTTTGCTTCTCGCTTCCCTTCTCGCTTTGCTTCTCGCTTTGCTTCTCGCTTTGCTTCTCGCTTTGCTTCTCGCTTTTCTTCTCACTTCGCTTTTCGCTTTGCTTCTCGCTTCCCTTCTTGCTTTGCTTCTCGCTAAGCTTCTCGCTTTGCTTCTCGCTTTGCTTCTCGTTCTGCTTCACGCTTTGCTTCTCGCATTGCTTCTCACTTTGTTTCTCACTTTGCTTCTCGCATTTCTTTTCGCCTTGCTTCTCTTGGCCTCTCGTTTTGAACTCCAACGCTTTTTCGCTCTGTTTCTCTCGTTCTTAAAGCGCTTAAGTTTGATAGAAATACTTGAAAATATTGCCTTTTTGTATTGCAATTAAATGAGTTAATTAGTTCCCTTATATTTGTCCTGCACTTAATACTTGCATAATTGGCGCATAAATTTCACATTGAAGTTAACATTTCACATTTATATTCATTGTGGTATGCATCAAATTTGCATTGCCTGAAATTCACAATGTACGCTAAACGACTTTTTAAAGAGCTGTCGTCTGCTGTAACGTGAATTTTGTAAGCTGACATAAATTTATGACATGGCCCCCCCATAAAAATCAACCCAGCATTCCATTAATACATACCATAGCACCCTCAAATGGATCACGCTGTATAAGGATGTGAGTATATTGGAGTGTCTTTGTGTTGCCAGTGACATTTAAAGATTGATGCTTTTCTATATCCGCAAGTAATCTGCTAAGCTGTATGCGTATTTGTTTAGCAAACGCTTTGCAAGCCAACAAGTCAACGAGGCAGCCTCCACCAGCCTCCAGCAGCCTCACCCAGTTTGCCTCTACTCGCTGCATTCTCTGGATGAGGTTTTTTAAATGCACTTTGTGTCAGGCTTTTAAATCTTCTTTGTGCATGTTTTATCACTCGAAATGGAATTGCAATACTTGATTCTGCGAAAAAAAAACGTTGCTATTGAAACTATTTTTTCTTTTTAATTGATAATCCACCCACATTGGCTGTTTGGCAATTTCCCATGCTGATACAAAACTCTTGGCACACTTGCGCTTTTTATTTTATTTCGGGCTTTGTTTGCGCAGACATTTTGATTTATGAGTTTGTAGAGGGGCCGGCGATGAAATTGAAATTTTATAAAAGAGAAAAAAGTTGTGCATTAAAAAAACAGTCCACAAACAACAGGCACAGGCACAGGCACACGCTCATTCCCAGAGAGTCCTGTCAAGGCTCAGCACTAATGACAAAGACAAGGCTGCCAGGCATAAAAACTTGTACATGCTATATGCATGATAAGTATATACTATATTCATATATGTATGTATGTATATATAGCCGCCTAGCTTTATGCTTTTTAATATGAAAATATGTGAGCCCCCAATTGTACCTTAGAGATAATTTGAGCATACGCTCGAGAATCCAACAGGGGAGCAAACACTAATGAGTCCAAGGAGAGCAGCTGCTGTGTGGGACAGAAGGGAGATAGACGGGCTTGCCGCAGATAATTATGTAACTGCCTAAGTTGTTAAGCATATTTGAGAACACCTCAAACAATTTTGCCAAATTAAAAGCATCAAATTTCGATGATAAATTGTTGCTGCTGCTTTTGATGAGTGTCAAATGTGCATTTTGATATCTGGGCAAATGAATGGATTCCAAGAAACCAATTATTAACTAGCCTTATATTGAGTATCAAACACCTTTGTTATTTTCTAATAAATTATAATGAACTTTACTGGAATCGATAACTAATTACCTGTGAAAAGATCTTTCAAGTGAATTTTGACATTGTATTTTGACATTGAATTTTGAGCTAATATCAACTAATAACTAAATTAAATATATTTTGTCAACATTAAGTTTTTCTAAGTAAATACAAATTTTCACATTTTGTGACAAGCTATTCCCACAAGAAATTGATCGAATGTACCAGTATTTGTACGAGCACAAATGAATTGCACACAAAGGCACGAAGCTTATATTTGCTCTTCATCAATAATAAACCACAAACTAAGCAACTTTTGCAACAATCTTATCCAAAGAAATCAGCACTCATAACAAAATGACAGACAGCAGCTGTAGCGCAACTCTGACCTTTGTGCGAAATAAGCCCAAAATGGCAACTGCTGAACGCTTGAGCAGGTTTCACACCAATGCCAGCAAACACACACAGCCACACAGCAAACACACACAGACACACAAACACACACTTATGCACACACACTAGCAAAGCAAATATTTGTGCACGTTAATGACTCGCTTGACAGGCAGCAGTTGAATCCATACACATACACCCACAAGCATCAACTGGTTGCCCTTAAGAGACAGCAGCTACACTTGGAGAAAAAATATGAAGCATACTTAACACAACTAATGCCAGCTCAAATTTTCTTGATCTACGTAATTTTTCTCATGCCAAATATGTTGGCTTTAAGCTTTTAAAACAAAATTCTTTATTTACACAAAGTACATAACGGTTTATTTTAAAAAGTTTCAAAACTGACAAATTTTTGACATAAGTTTGACTTAAGCTCAAGATGTCATGGATGATTGAAAACTTTTAGCTTCAATTATGCCTCTTCTATTATGCCCCTTTCTACATACACAGAAATAAAATTGCCGGGATATTTTAAGTTTTTTAAACTTGATTTTCACCCGGTATCGTACTTAAAATTGCAAGTTCGACTTATAATTGGTTTTAATTGAATCAAGTAAAAATTACTAAAAATTCTTGAATTAAGTATACAAAATAGTATTTTATGAACAAAAACATACTTGTATCATGATTTTCTTTAAAGTATAATATGTTAAAATATATATTTAATGTAAAATATTGTTTATGTTTATTTAAAATTTCACTGTAATGTGTGCTGCTAATGGTGCTGCACCAGAAGGGGGATGAAGAGGGAAGAAGAGGTGTTGCTGCTGCTGGGGAAAATTTTCTTTTTTCCTAAAAAACAAGTCAAAATTCAAGTATTCCGGGATTGAATCAAGACTAAAATGAGTTTAAAATTCAATCGGTTTTAGGCTTAAAATTAAGAAATCCGGTCTTGATGTAAACATACTTAAATCAATCAAGAATTTCGTACTTGGTTTAAGAAAATTGAAGATGTTCGAAGTTCTAACACCTTATCTGATTGATTTTACTACAAAAATCCTGATTTTTTTTTTCTGTGTACCTCCTCTAAGTTTACTTTTTAGATCAGTGGCTGCTATTTTTTGTAGTGTAGCCGCCAGGCTGCATGCGCCAGACTAAATTTTGCATAACATTGACCTCATTCATTAAATGCTACCTGTGCTGCAAATTATGGCTAGCAGCTCAACGGACTCAACATTTTCCGCGTGGCTGCGTCCATAACGATGCTAATGGAGTGCTGGCTATTGCTGGGATGCTGAAAATGTACAAATATAGATACAAATCAAGCTAGAGTAACCGCATTCAGATGCATTCGAAGTGTTTGTGTGTGTGTGTGTGTGTGTGTATTTTGGCTTTATAGTACAAACAAAGCTAGCAACTTGTGTGTGTGTGTGGAAGTGCTATTGGTTTGGGTTGATGTTGATGTTGCAAGCAGCAGACTGTTTGGCATTTCATTAAACATTTTGTGCAATGCCGGAAATTGCTTAGGCGAATACACACACACACACACTCAAATAAAGAAGTGTAGACAGGTAGTCAGCTATGGCTAGTTGCAACAGGCAGCAGCATCAAACCCTTGCCTTACCAGCCAAGTCCTGCCTCCTCTGTGCGGCACATACGTCAGAGTTTTGGCTAAACGCCATTTAAGCTTTGTGGCGCAACATTTGTTGAAGCGTAATTAATGCGATTTGGCTATGTTGCCAGCGATTAGCAGCAGCGTGCACAACAAACAAATACAGCCAGGACATGACAGGAGCAGTAGCTGGAACGGTTTTTAAGCTAGCATAGTTTTTGCTACTCGATTGGCCAATTGGCTTTTATGCTGATCTAATGCTAGCTTACTCGCTTTATATAAACATTTTCTAAAAATGGCAGTCATTAAGCCTTTTATTGTTTTAGTCTGTTGCTCTTGTTGTAAGTAGTTATTGATATTGTTATTGTTATTGTTGTAGCTGCTGCTGCTACTGTTGCGAGTTTGTTTACAATGCACCGTGGGGAATTCGACCAGCTTTTGTGGCCAAAATTAATACTTCAAAAATTAAAAGTATAATTTGGGTCTGGTATATTGAATGACTAAAGTGTTTTTGAGAAAATGGGTGTGGCACCACATTTTACCGCCCACAAAAGTTTGATTTTGTATGAACTTTGTTTGTTAATCTATCTCAACCAAACTCACATATTATAAGTTTTAGTATAATTTTGTCATTCTCAACAAATTTTATTGAAATCGGATGACAAATTCATATACAGCTGGCATAGGAACAACATTTTAAAATTTTAAAATATGAGTTTCTGTATGTATCTTTTGTATTTCTCAAGATAGCTCAACCAAACTCATAATTACTTAATAATTCTATGTTTCTCACATGTTGACCAAGTTTGATCAAAATCGGCTTACTATATCATACAGCTGTCAATCGAATTTGCGCTCATTTAAGCTGTTTTCTAAAAATGGATTTTCGAGAGAACGGGGACGAACGGTAGCCAAATTTCAATCAAATTTAAACAAAATCTTAAAACTCTATCCAAAGCTTAAATTTGCTTAGATATTGTTGCTTTGAGACATGTCACAAACTTACACAATATCTCAGACAAAACATTGACTTTCTAAAAAAAAAGTTATATCGACACATAGAACAAACCACGCTGATAAGATTTGTTTTAGAAGTGACCTTTATTTTGCGAAATTCTGCACTAAGGATCGTCACAAAAATTCAGGTTTTGCAAGCATATTTTTTCGTTTGAAACAGCTGTGTTTAACAGCTGTTATCCTAACAGTAGCTGATAATGTTAAAATTTCTGGTATGCACCGTAACAGTTTGACGTTATGTTAACATATTCAAAATATAATTTCTAGTTTTGGCCACAAAAACTGGTCACATTCCCCATGGTGCAATGGGCTAATTATAGACTGCTCAAATTGATGTATTTGAGCTTTTAATTTGATTAATTTGTTTAGCATTAGTTGCTGTGTGCAAATACAAAATGGATTTCACATGAGCTTGATAAATATTTGTTTTATAATTTACGTAAATTGTGCAAACCAGCTAAGTGGCTTTTGTGTTTAAGCAATCCATATAGTAATTAGTTTAATAAATTAATTGAGCTTAAGTCTTGGCTTTTCCATTGACTTTGAATTATAAAAGTAATTCCTTTTTAAATTTTTGTTTTTTGTATTTTCTTTTATTTACTGCAAACAGTTTTTAAATTGTTAATTACTTTGGGCTATTATAAAAAATATGATTGCTGTTGGCTTAACCCACGAATGCCGCTTGGCTTTTCACACGCTCTTCAATTGCACTCTGACCTACATTCAGCTTTGCGGGGGCGGATGGTCGTTGTGTTCTTTGTTTTCTGAATAAATCATACGACGTGTGTGCCACAAGACCGCTGAATAAGCACGCCGACACACTTGCACAAATACTCTCTATGTGTGCGTGTGTGTGTGTGTGTGTATGTTTGAGTGTGTTTCTATGTAGTGTAAAGTTGCCAGATGACAGGAGCCTGCTGTTTATCCTGTGCATCCCTTTGTCGTGTGCAGTGGTCTGCTCAGCGTGTATTTATTTTCCTACAAATGGGTATTTCTGCTCCAACAGCATTCTTAAACAATACATGTTTTTTTTTATGGCAACAGCTAAAGTGCCAATTTGAAAATTCTTTGTTGTTGAAACCTAGCTAATAACTGTTTTCCAAGCTACGCTCGACAACGTTATGTCATGTTCTTTCAAATAATTTGGCTTGCGTGCAAGGGTATCGTAGAAACGGTATGCTCAAGTTCAGTTTTCATTTTTCCTTTTCTCCATATTTTTTTTTTTTGTATTTTACTCAACTTACCGTTGATGAATTTTCTACAGGTTAAGTGGTTTGGGCCCACATCGGAGAGGTTCGCGGTCGCTGGGACTCTGTCTTGTCCACTGTGGGTAAATATTTGACATACGGTAAAGTTGTGGCTTCTGGTTGACTTAACCTTTTAGTTGCGTAGGCGGCTGGTCCACATTGTAACTCAGTTCAGTTGAGCTGAGCTGAGCTGAAATGAACTGAAGCCACTTCGTTAATGTCATTACCGTGCTAGCCAAGTTTATAATGCCAGCAGGCTGGGGCAACAAATTTCAAATATTTATGATCGTATTTTGTATTTGGATTGCCTTCGATTTGTTGTCGTATTCCTATTCGAATTCGTATTCGTTTACGTTTCCGTTTCCATTTTCCTTTGAGACCTATTGGACATGCTCGACTATTTCTGTAGTTCAATTATTTAAGTGTGCATGTGAGTGCATATTTAAGCATTTAAGTGCCTAAAAGCGATTCCTTAGCTTGACAGGCGAAACACGTGCAACACGGTTACAAATTCATTTGGGCATCTAATGTCCAATTGATTACTCGTGCTTCAGCACCCGATTTTCATAGAATTCAACCTAAATGACATAAAATCAATGTATTTCGAAATAAACTTGAATGTAGTTAAGACACAAATTAAAATATAAATTTTGTATAAGCAAATTCAATTGCAATGGCATTTTGTTTCTGTAAGCAGCCATTAAATTTGTCTAGTTTTGCTGTAAATTGTAAATATGTATTAAATTTAGCTTAAATGACTTGCAGCATTTTTCTTAGAACCCAAAGTATATCATATTTATTTAAACTTTATTGTAAACAAGTTAGAGTTTATTTACCTCAAATAATGCAGGCAAATATTTTGAATAACATTATGGAAATATATTTTGCTATTCATGCTTTTATAGTAAAATGTAATTTAATGCAGATTTTTATGCAAATTATATTTTTATTAAACTTATATGAGAGGGTGTTTCAAACAGTTGTTAGCTGTTCAAATCGATTACTATGGAAAACGAGAAAAACTTATCATACTGAAGTAAATGAATTAAATAATATACACACACATATTTATATAGCCATATTTAACAGTCTATAAAATATTAAAGTTTGTTTCAATCGCTCGCTTTGCGTTAAAGTAATTTTCGAAATCGTTATTAACTAGTCGGAACTCAATTTGATATTACAAGCAATTAAGTTTCAAAGGAAATTAATGAAAACAAGTAAGAACGTTGCCGTCGGGATCTCACGAATGCGATATACTCTGTTTTCTGTACTTTTAAAAAATTAAACTTTTTTGTAAAAACTACTTTTTCAATCGATCGTTCCTATGGCAGCTATATGTTGTAGTGGTCCGATCTGGCCGATCTTAACATTTTGTTTGCCTATAGTATATACCAACATGCTCTAGCTTCAAAACTGTGGAAAAAACCTGCGTTTATACAGACGGACGGACGGACGGACAAACATTTCAGAAACCCAATATACTCTTTTTTTTCCATTTTGGAAAACAGAGTATGAAAACAAGAAGAAAATTGTATCTTTAGCATGTCGAAGATGTGTTTATTTCCATTTTGGAAAACAGAGTATAAAAACTAGAAGGAAATGGTATCGTTAGTATGTCGAAGATGTGTTTATAGTATGTACTATATACCCTTGCAGAAAAATTGTTCATATGAAAACATAATTTTCAACCGGTTGTTTACATATCAGTTATATGTTTAAGTCGATTCTGACATATGTACCTACTACCTGCAGCAAAAGGAAGCATCTGTGCCAAGTTTCAACAAGATAGCTTCAAAAATAAGAGGATAGCTCGCATATAAACAGACGGACAGGCAGACAGACATGGCTAGTTCCAATCACCTGCTAAAGCTGTTTAGGAATACATATAAACTTTATGTTGTCAAAAACGTCTACTTCAAAGCGTTACACTTTTCGTGTCAAAATTCTAATAGCCTGTGCAAGGGTATAAAAACATGGTTAATAAGTTACCACTATCTGAAATACCATGACACAAATACTCACATGCTAAACATACACATTTCCATTATAATAACATTATTGTTTGCCTCTAAACATAAAAGCTTCTATGAGCACTCGTATGCATGTGTAGATTATTATCTTGCGGGGCATAAAACAAATTTAAGACATAAATATGAATGTGCCCCATATCACTATTCGAAACGGCCTCCCCTGAAAAAAAGTTGACTTGTCTCACTTACCACGTAAGTTTGCTATGCAGGTGGATGGCCTAGGCCAAGTGGCAAGCAAAACCCGAAGGCAAAGAGAAAGAGAGAGAGAGCACTTAAAGCAGTCCATACCATGCCACAGATAGACAGAGCTTGTCGACAAGCACTTGACACCAACATGTTACTTGTAGATACTTAATCTTCCTTCATACATATGTACGGAACTTGTAACGAGCAGTCTGTGCGTGCGTGCGTGTGTTTGTGTGTGTGTGTATGAGTGTATGTTTGTGTGTGCATTTGTAGTCATGCCTAACGCTTATTTCATAGTAAGTAATATATGCGCCCTTTTAAGCAGAACTCGAAGCATTATAGGGCAGACAAGCGCAACGGAACTGCACACAAACATTGTCAACTTACACACACATTGATACTCACACACACACATATAGATACACAAAATGTGTCTATATTTGTGTGTGGCTTTTTAGTGTAAACTTTTAAACGACACTGTGACATTGATTGTGCTGCTGTCGTTATCCTGTTTCTAATACTCTACTTCCAGCTGTGGCTAGCATATTCTTTTTCCAAGTAACCTTTCCGTCTAAGCAACTGAAAACATGTTTATAAAGCTCTTGGCTTGCTTATGTTTACAGTTTGAGCTTAAAGTGGTTTGATAGCTTGTTTAGAGTAATATTTTGTAGTTTTTGATGACATTTGCAAAGTGTGCAAACGGCGACTAGCACTATATAAAGCAAGAATGATAGATTTGATGTGAGTATCCGATCAGACCGAGCTATATACCGATTGAAAGGTATTACTTTAACTAAGAAAATTGAAACTTTTGGTAACTCACCTGGTTCATGAGATAAAGGCAAGCAGGTGAGAAGGGGAACATTTACAACAAATCTGACAATTCGTTCAAAAGTTAGGAACATTTTCAAATTAGAGTGGTTCATGAGATAAAGGCAAGCAGGTGAGAAGGGGAACATTTACAACAAATCTGACAATTCGTTCAAAAGTTAGGAACATTTTCAAATTAGAGTGGCTTTTCTAAATAGAGATGAAAAGGTTGTTTGTTTGTTTGTATCAACGCGGTGAGGTAGTTGTCTAGAATTTTGTGGACTTGTTCCCCATCTTAACCCAAGAAACGTTTGTTCTACCACTTTACTGAAAAACCGCTAGTTTAGCGGGAAAACGCTTAAAATCGCTAGAATTGACACGACCATAGTTTCCAAACCAAAGAAGCTACAGACACGTTCTACTTCGTTTCATTGGAAAGGTTTTTTTTAAGAGCTTACCTTTTCATCTTTTTCTTAAAGATCTCAGGTGAAAAACTACATGTGAAATAACTTCTTTTTTTTTACAATTTGGCAATTTAAAAGAAATTGGCCTAACCGATTTTAATTTAATAATAAATCGGCACACTGTAAAAGTAACTTAGGTACAATAAAAAAACTGAAGCTTGTTGCGCAATGTGCGGAATGCAAAATTTATTTTATTTTTTAAAATATTTCTTATATTAATCATAAAATACTTTGTCACAAAATTATATATCAAAAGTTTTGTGGCTTTAATATGCATCGTCCCTAGACTTTAACCTATCGCAGAGGTGTATTATTTGATGAACTACTCTCATCAAGTTCGATTTACTACCGTTCTTTAAGTTGAATAAAACACAGCTATGGTATATATTCACAAAATAAATCTATATTATTTTGAATCTAACAGGACATTAATTGCAGTATGCATACATATATTTTATAGAGCAATGTTTGATCTTTTCTTTTTACTGACTTGACTTTGTTGTATCGATATCTGTATTTTATGTGCTTGTCAAGTGCTTTGCGACACTTTTTTGTTAAGTTTGCTATGCACTTTGGCATTGCTGTCAACACTGTCAAAGTTGCTTCCGAGGCTTTCACATTGACCCTGTTGTACTATTTGCAGAGATTGTATAGTACAATGTGCATGTTGATTCTTGCATATTTGACAGTGACACTGAAATGTTAGCTCTGAGTTTTCCATACGGTTTTGTTTATTCATGATGCCCGCTGGGGGCATGTGGAAGCATTTTGTGCTTCTATTAGAACATGACGTATGTGCAATGTGCATTTTAATTTCTATAGTAAAAAGTTGATAATCTGATATTCAATGCTGGGTATGGCAGGACCCTATGGCCGGATGTTGTTGGTTGACCATTTTCTTGTTGTTTGCTATGAGTGGTATACTCAAATTGATTTGTGTGTGTTTCGAGTCAAATTCAATTACGAGCATCTATCTGATAGTTATGTAGTACAACAGTCCATTTATGGACCCATTGTGTATAGAAGTAACTAAAAATAGTAATAGTCAAGCATTGCTGTGTATGACTTGAATAACGATTGTACTTTTCTAATATTTATATACTCTATAAATATATTTATGAATGTAATATCACTTTGCAGTCCAGCTACACGTTGCGTATACGTAACGTACGCTCTGCGCGTGCATCATTAAAAATTCAGCAAGTGTAAATTAAAAAGAAGACGCCGTGTGGCATCAGCTTCTTCTTCTTGTGCCACCAACGTCTTTGTTCTCTCCATCTTATTGCGTGCGTGTGCATTTTTCATATTTTCAATATAAAACAAATGCGAGGCGAAAAACGAGTGGAAAGACTCGTTTTACTTGAGGCCAGGCATCCTCAAATGCTTAATTACATTTGCCACACACGCAGCGAGTACGGATTTTGCACATGCGATGCGCATCCATCATCGTTCTGCAGGATAATACATAGTCAGCCAGGACTAAAGACTAAGGACTGCGGACGCAGGATGCAGGATGCCAGCAGCCTAAGCATCCAGTGACGAGTGCGGCGCGTTGGGTTGCTTTTCAATTGATATCGCATGTCTTTGCCGTCAGTCAGAATCAAACACATACATATGTACATATACACACACAGAGCAGCATATCCTGAGCATTTTCAATTTTCAGTCCTGTTCACCCACCTTTTTGTTGTAGGCATAGTGTTAGGTAACGTTTCAATGAGAGATGTTGTAAGGACAGCGACAGCGACTGTTCTTCCGCTATAATCGCATGTGTGGGTGTGTATGTGTGTGTGTCGATAAAACTGTTGGACTTTGCATGCAAGTGCTGCTTGTGTGTGTGTGTGTGTATGTATGTTATTTCCGTTCCCTTTCTCTTTCTCATTCACATTGTTTGAGGTGCTTTTTTGTGTCGCCACAGTTAAACTGTCATTGTCATTTAAATGTCTTTTGACTGTTGCTGCTGTCATTGTTCTTCTTCTTGTTGCTGACGTTACTTTATACAGTACACACACACACAGTACACGCACACAGATACGCAAACAGTTACACACACAGATACATACACACAAACATACACGCACGCATTCATCAAATGAAATTGCAAATTTTTCCAGCTGAATGCCTGTTGCAGGATAATGTGTAGGCAACTGCATTCTTTGCTAGCATGCAATCTATTTATAGCTTTTCAATTAATTCAACAAAGCTATAAGCTTTTATTGAAATTGAGTAACTTATACAACATTGCGGAGGTGTTCTGATTTAGTTACAATTTTGTAAACATTTATGCAACTTATCAATTATTGAGCTAGGCAATGTTTTAAAAACTTTTTATACTCTGTTTTCCAAAATGGAAAAAGTATATTGGTATTGTGAAATGTTGGTCCGTCCATCCTTCCGTCTGTCCGTCTGTATGAACGCAGGTTTTTTCCACAGTTTTGAAGCTAGAGCAACCAAATTTGGTATGCATGTTGGTACATACCATAGGCAGACAAAATGTTAAGATCGGCCAGATCGAACCACTATAACATATAGCTGCCATAGGAACTATCGGTTGAAGAATAAGTTTTTGCATGAAAAACTTTTTCGTTTTTCAAGATAAGTCAGTCAAACTCACTTTACCTAAGCTAAAGAACAGTTTATAAGTATATAAGTAGTCTTTACAAAAATTTAATTTGTTAAACGTACAGAAAACAGTATATCGCAGTCAGGAGATCCCGACTGCAACGTTCTTACTTGTTACTTTTGACTTTACTAGGTATTTTAGATGACAACTAAACTGCGAGCATAAGCTTCTAATCGTGCGATATAATAAAGATACAATTAAAAAATCCTCAATAATTTAAATGAATTTTTTTAAGTTTTATATACTCGGTGACAGTTTTATTTTAAGTCTTTTTAATCTGTTGTTTTTTATGAAATTTTTAATAATTTTAAGGCTAGAGAAACCAAAAAATAATAGAGTATACCACCGTATGTAGCATATGAATGCAACGTTTTAACCTTATTGTTTATTCAAAATTAAAGCTTACATTAACTATTAGTTAGACACGTTTGTAATTACATAATCCATTAATTAATTTTACTAGTGTTTTTTTAATTTATGTAGTGTTTGTTGAACTCATGTAAATATGTTCGTTTGATATTTTAATTAAAAAACGACTGCTAATATTGCATTTATTTGTTAACTGTGGCATTAACAGTCGGCTTTTTATTGGTATTTAAGTGTGCTTTATGATAATTAAACAGTTGTCCAAACTGTATCGCAATTTGTCGCTGGCTTTGTTTTGACATTGTAATTCACTTTTAATGGAAATTCAAACATTTGCGTGTGCCACATCTGTGCGCGTATCGTATGTCAGACATTCAACACACACACTCAATCCATACATAACTGTATTATTGTATTTGTATTGTGTGAGTGTCTCAGCACCGAAACTAACTAGCAAAGCGCCATGTTTGCTGACGTTGCCACAAACCACCGTCAGGCAACCACATCAATATTTATATGGCTGCCCCATGCTGTGTGTGTGTGTGTGCTTTGGGCTATTTCCGTGAGTGCATTGATACGTGAGTGTGTGTGTGCGTGTGCGTGTGTGTGAACATTCGTATGAGCTGCAATGTGACGTGTACCTTGCGCCTTGGCAACCATGACGATGTGTTCAATATTGAACTGAGCTTTACCCCCTCCAGCAATATACATATATAAGTATGTACAATACATATACATTAGTATTTATGGTTTTTCCTGTTGCACTTTTGTCGTTGCTGTTTGAGTTGCACTACCGACAGCTCATAACAATAGCGAAATCCACAACTTACTGTGATTATTACGTGTTAAGTCTACAAAATATAAAATAACAAAATACTTGGAAAAGCGCATTAGACTTGCACATTGTATGTTTTACTCTTACATTACCTTACATTACCTTACATTACGTTACATTACGTTACATTACCTTACATAACCTTACATTACCTTGCATTACCTTACATTTCATATCAACATCCCGAACACTTGTGAATGTTATTGCCCCAAAAAGTATGCAGCATATTTTTATTTCAAAACTTAAGCTCCTTACAACGCGTTGAATGGTTAAAATCGGCGAATATACTCGATCATGTTTGCTGCCAGTCAAGTGTAAAGTGCTGCCAGATGTTTTCACAGTGCAGTTCTTGTCAGAATCTATTCGATTGTTATTATTTATTCAAATGTAAGAACTGCAAGAAATATATTTTTAGACAGCGGCAACTTGCGGCAAGTATTCATACAAAGCAAAAAGAAACTTAACTTATGTTAAGGCCAGGGACTGCAAATAATAAAAAAAAATCTTTCACTTCACGAGTAATATATCAATATTCATCTTTTAGGATCATCTATGCATTTTCACCATGATTTATGAATTATTTTGGTTTGTCTTGACTTAATGACTAGGAATATATATTATTGTTGCCCTTATTGCCTAAGCAAAAGTTGAAATTACAACTGTCATTATCATCAATCATTATTCATGAGTTTTATTTTTTTACTCAAAAAGTGAGTTGTTATAGAACTCCAAATTAAACATTATTTTGTGAGTGAATCCATAAAAACTTCAATTAATCATTATTTTACAATTTTTATAATAAAACTTATAATGATAACAGCCCCTGTTATATGTTTGGCTGACACTTTAAATAAAATAATAAATAAGTTTCCTATTTATTTTACAGAATATGATAAGACAACAGCAAAATCCTGAAACTCATTTTGATGATTATATGTGCTGTAAGATATTTTTACAATAACGCGAACATAATACTCTTAGCAAGAACAACAAATAGAAAGTTAAACTGGCAAAGGAAACAACACGATTTAAGCTATTGGACTCTGTTGAGAATTTTATGAGTTTGCCGTTGGCAACTCAACTGCAAGGCACACAGACAAGCATCCATTCACATAGACTGCACACTAAAAACACAAACCCAAACATAAACCCAAACGCAAAAAGGAAAGCTGAGAAAAGCCGTATAGTATGTCAAGTGGACGCAGTGCACGCCTACCGCCCACGCCCACGCAAAACGCCAACAACAAGCATCGTGTGGCAGCAGCAGCAGCAGGTGAGCCGAACAGCAACAACATGCTGCAATATGGCAGCAGTACAACAACAGCTAATGGCAGCGCTGCGTCGGCGTCGGGCTTAGGCGTAAGCGGCCTCCAAATGGGCATGAATCTGAACATGAGCAGCATGACGAGCGGAGGCGTCTCCGGCTATGGCATTGGTTCACTCTCCGCCGGCGTCAGCATATCAACCAGCGATGCAGCCACCGAGAGCATCTCCGGCGAGACCATCGATGTGCTAGGACCCGAACTGGCTGTGGCCACCTCTCATGTGATCGAGAATTTGTCGGAGAACGAGCGCAAGATGATTATTGAGGTGCTCAATCGGGATGAGTCGGTGCGGCAGCGTGATGCAACTAGGATAATGTGAGTAGTTAGTGAACTTTAAAAATATATTCTAAGTATGCATAATGCGCTGGCGTGTGTTCAAGGTTCTGCTTGTAAATTCGAAAGAATCTGCTTTCGGTTGGACATTGCAGCATATTCCATTTTCTTGGAACTCCTAATCAATTTTCACTCGAAAGCAAACCACACAGCGAATGCTGCTTGCATCTATTTTATTTTTTCAGAATTTGATTTTATCTAACAGCAGCTAAAGAACTACAAAACATTCTCTAAAATGTGTTTTATTTTTCCAGAATTTTGTTTTATATAAAAGCATACAAATACATTACGTTAAATTGCAAAGATAGTTATAGCCTGTAATCCGTAAAGTGTGTATAATACAGTTATGCAAATTTCGGTTGAAGGGAGTAGATATTTTCAATCTCATTATATATAAATATTAAGAATCGAAAACAGTTGCTAAGTTCGTCTGTCCGTTTGTCATGTTTTGTCTAAAATACTATAATCAGGTCTTTTTCCCTTTCCGATTACTTTTTATTTCGAACAGTTTTCGATTTGATGTTCCTGTTTACGAAGGAATCATCATTTTATAGATTAATTTGAATACTTCACATCTCTCCATTTTCCATCGATATTCGGAATTCAGAACAGCTAATAGTTCCGATTCCAAATGTTTTCAGGTCTTTTTATTCCGAATAGTTTTCGATTTGATGTTCCTGTTTACGAAGGAAACAGCAATCAATTCAGCATTTTTTAGATTAATTTGAATACTTCACATCTCTCCATTTTCCATTGATATTCGAAATTCAGAACACCTTATAATTTCGATTCCAAATGTTTTTATTGGAAATGGGAACGGGGGCTCAATATTTCATTTTCTTTGCTGCACTTCAAACTAATCATAAATATTTGAAACTACACTCTTAAAGATATACTAAAAGAACATATAGATCTTAAACATATAATTTCAGTTGATTCACAGCATCCTACAGGGTATCACATTGCTAGTTAGGTAGTCTCGACTTGAGTATTTTATTTTGTTATGCGATGCCAAATTCCAAGAAATTTTGTATAGAATAAATGTTGCAGCTTGCACATAAATGTTGTTGCTTTACACAGAACGTTATCAGACTGAAAACGTGTACTTTTTATATACAATTTATAATTTACTATTTGTTACTTTAGCCATAGCGTAACGCATTTCTCATTTCTCGGAAATGTTTCTTTCGATTCAGCTTTTATGTAAACTCAATTAAAACTTGCGGTATTTCGCTACCAGCGTGTCGAAAACAACATGTCAATTTGTTTTATATTCTTTCTCAGCTTGCATTTTCTTAATTAAATGTCGAAAAAAACAAAGACAAAGCAAAAAACTTTTTGGACAAACAAGCTGTGGACTTTGCTAGAACACATACTGCGCACTTCAACTGAATTTGCTGACGTTAATGCACTTTATTTTTATAGATTGCAAAGATTTGCACAAGCTTTGCCAACTTGCAAGTAGTACTCATGGTACTAGCTTCTTTGGCAATTTATAGAACTGCGTTCAACCACCACGCACGTTTCGCACATTGCGAAAACCAAAATTTACTGCCTGAAATTCATGTGGTGCTCGCACCGCTAGCTAGCTTTATAACCACGTCAGTTGTTAGCCCAGGTAAGCGTCTAGCGCCAACGGCACTTGGGCGACAAATCACGCGCACGGCAGGCAACCAATCCTAGTCTCAGTCCCAATCTCTATCCCAGTTTCAATCCCAATCCCAATCCTTATGCTAGACTTAGTACCAAGCACGCTTTGTTGGTCCTTTCGCTGCGCTCTGGCATTAAATTGATATGCGCGAAAAATTGTTTTCACTTCGTTTAAGCGGCTTTTGTTCAATATATACTTATGCGACTTACTTTACAACATCATCCCCCCCCCCTGTCCATCCCTCAAACATCCAACTTCCACTCATGCGTTATTTTATAGTATTCTCCTGAAGCTTAATATGTTTGTTGTTTGCAGTCTTTAATGTTAGCTTCAGCAAACTGTGGCATGTGTGGAGCTTAATGCCTGCCTTTTTCTGTTTTGCAGCACAATTGAAAATTATATTTGTGGAAAATTGATATTGGAATCAATATTATTGTATTTTTAGATTGCGCGTCAAATTTGACAGCGCGCGTTTTTGGTCTTTGTCAGTCCTTAATTTATTGAAGTTCTGATGGATTGTGTGTTGCGCTTAGCACTTTGATAATGCTAACATAGCTGCGTGTTGATTACCAATCAAATTATCAAATTGATATATATTTGCATTCTAATAAACTGATCTATTATCGCTTTTAGCACGTGCCGCGCACTAAGCTAATTACATGGATTACAAATTGTATTTCTTAATGACATTAATGTTTATGAATTTATTTTCAACTATTCCATTTAAAAACCTTTTAGAATATTTCTTATTATCTCCAACTGTTATATAAAAACCTGTGCGTCGAAGGTCTGTGATATATCAATTATTCATAGAGAATTATGATTAACATGTGTCAAAAGTTTGAATCATAATTAATTTTACTTGTTATTCGGGTCATTTATTTATAGTTTATTTATTTTATAATTTCACTCCCCATAAATATAACAGCCCTGTGCCTAATGTCGTACATTTTTGAAGTCTACGAAACCGTGTTCAAAACCGAATTTGTATTGCTATAAATCTGTTTAGTTGTTATCTAGTTGGCATATGGTGAATCGAGAACAGTCACGTTTGCTTTCACTTTTTTACTCCCTGTTCCCATTAAAAATGGGAAAAAGGAAGTTATAAAGTACTGCAAATGTATGTAACCGGCAGAAGAAGATATTTCCGACTATATAAGGTGTATATAATCTTGATCAGCATCAACAGTCGAGTTGATATAGCCATGTCCGTCTGTCTGCCTGTCTGTCAGTCCGTATGAACACGTCGATATCAGAGACTAGAAGAACTAGGACACCAAACTTGGCATGTAAATTCCTGTATACCATACGCAGATCAGGTTTATTTCAAATTTCGGATACACCCGCCCGTACCTCCCAAATTGAAAAAAACTCCCACAGCCACAATTTAAAAGATAAAGCTTTGCTTTTTGGTACACATATCCTAATCAATGTTGATCAGTTGAGTAAATTTTATCACGATCGGATAAATAGCACCAAAATTATGGAAGAATCTATTTACCCCCGTCTGAGCAGGTAAGAAACAACAGTTTGACAGGCACTGGACAAGTTGCGTTGCCGCTGAACTGCTTGAAGTGCAAGTTGGGAGCAGGGAGTCTCGTAGTCGGTATTCTTACTTGTTGATTCTGTTTAACAGAGAGTTTTTAATTTAAAGTTATAAATGCCATTTGACTTTAAGCTAATAAATAAATTACCTAATTCGTTTCTAACTTTGATGGAAAATATAAGAAAATTGAGTTTAAATGTAAAAATTTCCTGTATAATCTGGCAATTGCTTTTCATTCCAAATCAAATTCCTTTTTCGCAAATTTCGAACAGAATCGGAATTCGAAACATGCCTGATAATTATCAGATTACTAAAAAGGCATTTCATCTATTATAGGGACAGTATGAGTTTTAGGCTTACATTGTCTACAAGTATATTACAATATAAATACTTAAGCCGACTTAAATCGTGGCTTGACACAAAGGCCGCTGGTTTTTAGTGCCAACTCATAAACATTTCTAATACACACACAGCCCAGTTCAAATAATGTGCACACATAAATCCTTTCCGCTCGCCTCGGACGTTGATTTACTTAGTTAAAATGTGGCCGCCTTTCGGGGGGACTCTGATTGCTTAATCATGTTGTGTGACGGAAATAGCTAAATTGAAAAACGCCACTGGAGCTGATGACCAACATCAGCAGTAGCAGAGAGTAGCAGAAAGGTGCCAATATTGGGTTAGAGAATGCACGCCTTCAGTCAGGGTTTACATGTGGCCATGACGACGAGTCCTGGGTCCTGTTCGGCTGCTCTGCTTTGCCACAAGCTCTCAGTCCAGCTCAGCTGAGGCAACAAATGATGTTTTCATAATGACACTGGCCACTAAATGGGAGGCGTGGTGGCGGCTTGTGCAGACATAATGGGCAAGTGGCAATTTATATATGTATATATATATATATACATGTATATAGTAGTATATGTATTGGCAGTATATTTTTGTTAAGCGCCAATAATGACGCCCACCCACACACATACACATACATCATGAAGTGTATAAAATGTGAACAATGATGATGCCGCCGGCTTTGAATCTCATGCCATTGGATCATATGTCTGTCAGCAGTTTGGTGGAGAAACATTAAAATGTTTGCCATTTCATTAATGTTTTCAATCATTTCGAGTCTTGCCATTAACATAAAGCTGTCGTTAAGTAAAAGTAATTAATTTTCAGTCAGTTTTTGGGTCGTTTTCCACATGTAAGCAAGTTGTTTGCTTTGATTTTCCTAGAACGCCTAGGAAAACAACATCAATTGGCGTATACTTGGGGCAGTAGTTAAAATTGTGCTATGAAAATGCCTTTCGTATGCTAATATAAAGTTGTCAATATCGTATAATGGTTTGCTTGGTTGTATTTGAATTTCCTAGTTAATTACAGTTAAGTAAATATAAAATTCTAAGTACACATTAATAAAATGACCATGGAAAACTGATGTCATTGCAGTTGAAGTGACCCTATTTGGCATTTAAGTAATGTACACTTGAGTTGACAACGATACGATTTAAGTAAATATTACGGCCTGTTTTGATAATGTCTTTCGAATCAATTCCACAGCAAAGTGTTACGGTTGAATAATGAGGACAGTTCAAGTATGTTTCCAATATTTTGTTGGAATTGATTCAAAAGTGGGCTGAGTAGCCCTAAACATTCAATAAATCAAAGTAAACTGATCAAAGCAATCTTGAATCAACCTTTTAATATAAATAAATAAGCTTTTAGGTTAAGGATTGGGTTTGGGTTTTTTTTTTGAGAAGGTGTTTCTGTTCAAAGTTCTGCTGCAGTTCGGACTAAAGTGATTCTGCAACATTGATGTAAAGTGGCTACTTTCGAAAGCCAATTTAAGGACACGAATGCATTCACGATTTAAGTGGAAATTAATGAACCAATTATGCCAAAGGAGAGAAACAAGAGAGCCATTAAAAAAATCCCGATTCTTGTAAGGACTTGTGGCGCAATCAACTGTTAAGCCCTTTAATGTGCATGCAGGCAAATAAAAGGCTTAAGGATGCCGCTCTTGGTTTAGTCTATTATGATAGCCAAGTAACCTAGCAATACAATTAACACTTGAGAGCGGCAGGTTGCTATTCAAGCAGCGATATCAAAAGCCATTTGGCTTTCAACTGCTGCTTATTTGAAGCTGCGTTGGGTGCGTTGGATGCGTGTCTGTTTGTCTGTCTGACTGTCTGTCTGTCTGACTGTCTGTCTATCTTTCTGTCTGTCTGTTTAACCCATCAATCAGACTCTTTGCTTGAATACCCGTAATATTCATGCATTTATTAACATTTCGCACTATTTGCCGCACGCGCCACATAGCTTCATCTTGGCAAGTGCAACTAGCTGACTTTTTGCATCTGTTAGTTGTAATGAGCTACTTACAAACTTATCTCATTTCACACTGCGTACCTATAGATACCCAAGTTTGTCATACTTCTTGACTAAATTAAATTTAATGCGTTCATCTTTCTGGTACCAAAGAAGTTCATTAAGCGCTTCGTCCATCACCTGTACGGCCCATCTCGTTCTACAACTGTATCATAATTTTCCATCTACATCTTCATTTCCCAACATCTGCAGAAGCTTGTCTGCCGTTTGATGATGTGCCACTTTGTAGCGTCAGAGACCCGCCACAAACACAAACAGCAGCCGAGGGCTCATTTACTTTAACTTCTTAGTTAGTTTTTGCCATGTTTTTGGCTTGCTTTGCTTTGCTTTGCTTTACTCAACTGCGGCTTTTGCTGTTCTGCTTTGCGAATTTCACTTGCTAATGCTTTTGATTACTTTTAATTACACTTTGGCTGCTAGGCTACGCTGGCCAACGGTTCTTACAGCACTCTTCCTGCAGCATAACTGCCATAATAGTCCTTCCCTCTGTTTTAGTTGCCGGTTTTGTTCATCAAACTTTTGTGCAGTCAGCTGTTACTTGAGCAGGGTCTTAAAAACGCGTCGCAATGGCCGGTTTTCTTTGATTTTTATTCTTTTTTTTTTTTGGCCATTATCCGACATAATTGCTGCTTAACGCCCACGTTTGCTCATTAGCTGGCTGAGAGTTGCTGACTGTGTGGTTTTTCTAAACCGTATGAGTACCACTGTTTGCATTGATTTGCTTTTATAATATTACATAATATCATTTTAGACCAGCCTCCTGCCCAGCTTATATTTCAATAGCTTCCAAAAGTGTGCGCCTGAAAGCCTGCTACATATTTGTGCACATAATTTTGTTAAATTTAATTTAATTGAACATTGTGTACAATTATTCAAATTAAAGGCAGCTGCTCTATATTAATATATTGCAATAACAATATTGAACAACAAACTTACACATGAGCAAATCTGAATGCTAAATCGACAGACATACGTTTATTGTTTATTACCAGCACCAAGCTATTATAATGTTGCGCTTTTCAAATGTTATCAAACAATTATGTTGTTTGTTGGCACTCCATGTCATGTTTTTCATTCTAAAGCCCCATTTAAAATGCCACAAGTCAGGAAAACTTTGTGAAAATTCACACGCCAACAACTCCAAAATGACTAACGAGCAGGCTCTTTGACTTTCAAATACACTTTTCATGCGCGTTTATGTAATTGCATTGATATGTATGTAATTAGAGCAAAAAGAAAGCCAGTCCAAAATTTATTCAATTTAAAAGTCCATAAAAATCTTACTTGTAGCGTTACCAATCTCATTGTCAATGCTCTTCCCAGAATTCCAACTATAAAAACTTTGCCAAAACTGTACTGGTTTTAACCGCAATGTCCACAATCTCGTTGTAAATGCGCTTCCTAGAATTCCCACAAAAAAAAAAAATGGTTTACTGCCATTTTGCCATAATTGAACAGAATTTCTCAGAACATGTGTTTTTCTAGGAAGATGTTTCCTTTGCAAAGGACATTATACTTAATTAGTTTATTAAGAGTTGCGTTCTGCGACACCATGTGACATACTCTTACTCAGGACGATGAATTGAGTAGATATAGTCGTCTTTTGTGCTAACCTCAGACTTTTTAAACTATCTTTATGAACCTTATTACAGACACATTCTTCTTTGTATATAAGACGGAACAAGTATCATATAAACTTAGAAACTTAGAATGAAATGCGTTTTATTTTGAATTCTGAAATATCTTACTCAACATAAATTATGTAGGTCTCTTTGTTTTGCTTTAGAAATGAAATTTTTGCAATATTTTTAGCACATTTCCAAAAGCACAGCATTAAAGTTTTAAATATGTTTCAAAATATATAGGAAAAGTCATTTTTTATGTTTCAAATTCTAAATATGGGTCATATACTGCCGCACTTCTGTCAAATTCAACAAATATTTGAAAATACTGCTTGAATACAGTGTATAAAAATGCGCTGAAGAAGTCACTTTGAGAAATTTTTGCGCTTTTCCGTTGAATAGAACTTTAAACTGCTCGTGGCCGTAGACAGAATAACAACAACAACAACAACAGCAATAACAACAACAATGCGACTCGACTTTCCCATGAGTGCATAATTAAAGTGATAGCAACAGGCGACGTCGCGTTCATCGTTCGCATTCTGTTTAATGATAATGTGAGAAGGGCGCCTCAGGTAACAGGTGAGAGAGCAGCCAAAGCGGAGAGCACGATCGAGAGAGACAATTGATCGTAGCAAGTTCGCTCTCTCTGTGTGTTCAGTTTCAACCTGTTGCTTTCAATCGAACTGTTTCAATCGAGTCTTTCAACCGAGCGGCGCCGTTAAATCTCGGCAATCGGCTCAGAGCTCAGTCAACGAACGTGTCTCGAGCTAAGCGGACGTCGCTTCGCAGTCGCTGTATATAACATAGTGTGTGTGTGTGTGTGTGTGTGTGTATTGCCGGTTTGAGATTTGTGTATTTCTTTCTACCTGTGCCAGCTGAAATTGTATATATTTGTGCGTTGTTGTTTTTTTTGTATACATATTCTTCTCGATTCGACTGATATTAAAGGTACGCATATCTATCAGATACCACACGCAACACGCCGCGTAATCTAAGGCATGCAAAGCAGAAGCAGCAGACAACGTCGCGACGTTAAACTCGTAAGCAACGAACTCAAACAAAACGAATTGGAAATTTTTAAAAAGAATTTCTTTGTGCTAACAAGATAACAAACAACAAATGTTGTCAAAATACAACATCAAGTTTGCCAAAAAAATATTGTAAGCCCACAACGAAAGCCATAAAACGCTCAACCAACAACAAAAAAAAGACTTCAACGAACTTCAGCTGCTCCAGCCGCCAGATACAAGTATAAAAAGTATCTCATAACCAAAAGGTAAAGAAAAGAACAAGAACCTATTGCGATTGCTCTAAGTACGTGCACAATTGCGCAATTATAATAGTTATATATTTCTCTATTTTGCTTTTTTTTACCCTATTTGCTTCACATGCTTTTGCAAATATGCACAGAACGAAGTACGGATAAAGATAAAGAATTTCACTGCCGGGTTATTTTAACGGTTCGGCTGTAAATTTAATTAAGGCCCTGGTTTGCAGGAATGGGAATAACAGTTGCACAACAAAGGTGCGACAGAGATCGCGCAAAAAGAAACTTGTAGAAAGAACAACCTTTCTGCATTTATACTGTATCTGTATCTTTGTATCTGTATCTTAGTATCTGTTAAATGTATCTGAGCGTATATGTCGTGGTCTGTTTGCTCGTTAAAAGCGCATTACACATACAGCTCACGCATTCCCGAATGCACCCACTCCACACACACACACAAAACAGTATCTGTATCTGAATACGTATACCTTGATTTTGATATACATACATATGTATTTGTGTATATGTATCTTTTAATGTTGTGCTGTTGCTTTCAACTTTTCTGTGTTTGCTTTTTCTTGTCGAACTTGGTTCAGCTTAATTCTTATGTCTCAAATCGTCGCACGTCTCAAAATTTATTGTTGTTGTTGTTGTTTTTGTTTGTGTTGTCGCCGACGTTGCTTGAAACCATCCATTGCCAGTGCCAAATTGCAGTCGTTAGCCGCATATGCAAACCACATTTGATAGGTCCATCAACTTGAATGAATTTGCAGTTTGGCGATTGAATTTGAGATTGTTGTATGCTCCGTATGGGGCGTAGTTGGCTGGACAAAAGTAGCAACATTTGGTATGACTAATAGAGTGCTGCGTCAACAGCAACAACAAACAACAACAGCAAATGTATCTGTTGAGTAAAGTATCTTGTAGGTGTGAAATGATTGGCGTTCATTTGGCTTTAACAAAAGCAGCTACATTTTTCACTTATGACTTATGTACAATTGTTGCTGTTGTCAATGCTGTTAAGCTAATAGCTGGCAACGCTATCTGCAAAAAAATATAGTTCACAGGTTTTCAATGTGCTCAGATATCTACTGTATATATTTACTTACTTAAACATATGTATCTGTGGCGTAAATTGTATAATACGGCTCAAATTTAATTAGCATGTTGCTGCACATTCGTAACTCTAGACCTTGACTCAAACCAAGGCTGGGAAATAGCTCTGACAAGGCGGCACTTTTTTTTTCGAATGTACTTAGCTTACTTAAGACCCAATGACACCAACTGCAAGTACACTTCAAATATTAAAAGTGACAGCATCTGCAAAATACCTTTTAGAGCACATGATAGCTGTAAGATAGTTGAAAACTGAAATCATTTTTGCAGTCTTTTCGTCTTGCTGCAACCACTTGTATGATTTATTAATCTGAAAGATTAATCTTTACTCTCAGAACACCGTTTTCTTACATCTTATCTATTTTCTTCTAAATAGTTCTATATAAGTCTTGCAAGATTAATCTAATGTTGAAGTGTCACTTTAAACAAGTCTCATTTCAACACGATTTCTTTGAAGCAAGTAACTGGAATACGTTCATAGATAAGACGAAAACACAGCGTATCAGATGAACACAGTTTATGTATTTATTTATGGGCACTAGATCCAAATATTTGGACATTAGCTCATATGAAAAAAGATAAGTATATAATATTTGGGTGCATTGTACATTATAGGCACGTGCGTACCGTACCGGTAGAACAGTTGAACGAACCTTAAGCCACAGAAGCTGTTGCCTTAAATTCTGTTAAAGTTATTGGGCAAAGCGTTGAGAGACTACATTAATCATTCAAAAATATTCATACAGCTGGGTCGTCTGCTGGTGCTGACCATGCCCTCCCCCCGTAACTAACCCAACGCCCTTTAGTATGTTTTAACATTGAGTTGACTTGCACATTTATCATTATCATTTCACCAGTTAGCCAATATTCTGAGTTGTTTGCTTTTACTTTGGGTTAGCCATCTGGCGTTTTTCTATTTCCGTTAAATAAATATTTCGAGTTGGTTTGTTACTTTTCGCCAGGCAAATGTGCGTATACGTAATTTATTATAATTAATGCATGGCATAGTGACAGTTATTGAGTTTAATAGCAATATTTTGTATTTTTGTTTTTGTTGTTGTTGTTGCTTTATTTGCATTTTAATCAAACGATGAAAACGGCTGCCACAAAAAAACAACAACAATTATGAAGCATTGGTGAAAGATACTTCTAGTTAGCACCCGTTCCGTTGGGCTTTTGGCCAGATGTGCGGCTAGTGATAAAGCCCAGTCGGAATGAACTGTTCGCAAAAACTCTAATCAAGCCAAATGCAAATTAGGTTAACTGTTGTTTAACGACAGAGACATCTAAAAGTCAACGGACATCAAATCAACTCAGCTGAGTTTGTTATGATGAGTTAGCCACAAACCGGACTCTTAATGAAAGCTCAGCGAGTGTGAAAGGTAATAAAGCAAGAGTCCAACCCACTAATGAAGTTGTCGTCAGCGTTAAACGACATTAGTGACGGACAGTGTAGGAAGTGTTAATGATAATGATGAGCACGTCTCAAACATTGCACACTTTTGATAAATAGTCTGTCTTGTCTTCAACTTGACGTGCTGGCAACTCGTGGGTGGCCCTCCATTTCCCCTATTTTTCCAGCTGTCAGCATTAGTCTACATTAGTATCGTTTTGAGGAAATATAAAATATGCTGACAGTAATACTACGTTGCCAAACTGCATAGTTCTTACATTTGATTAATTGGGACATTGTGAAATTAAAATACAAAATCAAAATGACTTTTTGGTTCTGTTACCACAAAAACAAAGAAAAAGGTTGCATAAAACTGATATTTGAGTCTCTCTTTTATTGCCAAATACAAATTGTGATATGTCAAGTTTTAGTCAATAATAAATCAAGTAGATTCCTAGTTAATATGATTTATCTCTTTTGGTTCTCTGTCTTTGGTCTTTGAGACCTTTTCTTGAAATAGCATCTGAATTTGAGTTAATCTTAAGGTACATTTGGAGTCATAACATCTTAATAATGAGATCTTAACACTTTGTCTGCCCATGGTATATACCAATATGTATACCAAGTTTGGTTGCTCTAGCTTGAAAACTGTGGAAAAAACTGCGTTCATACGGACAGACGGACGGACAGACGGACATTTCACAAACCCAATATACTGTTTTTTCTTTTGTTTTCAAAAAAATTAAAAAAAGAGTATAAAAATAAAGTAAATATAATTGGAAAATTCATTAGAAAGATTTAAACTACCTTTGCTTTCATCGACTCAAAGATAAACCATTTAAGACCCAATAATTCAATCGCTTTTCAGAACTTGGAACTATTATAAAAACTTTAATTTCAAACGAATCGATGCAATTTAGATTTCATATATTTAAAGCCAAAGTATCAAACATTAAATTCTTTAAAAATAAAGAAAAATACGATTCGCAATCGAAATAACTAAGCTCTTGTCACTTAAATACAAACTACTGAGTAAAGAACAAAAGTCACGCTTTATTAATTGTATCCGTAGTACTCGTAGATCGTGCTTCTATATCAAACACATTGCAGTCTGTAATTATAGACAAATTAACGCGATGCTTTATACAGAACCCAAATTGGTCAAATCGTATTAAAAAGTAGCAATTGAGTGGCAAGCAGAGTTCGAGTCGCTAAAATAAAACAAAAACGTGGCCCCAACTGGCCGCTGTCAATAGCCATCATTAGATGCCAACAATGTGGTTATTGTTGTTGCTTTTGGCTAACAAATTCAATGGCCAAAAGCGTTGGGAAACTTACTATTTGAGAATGTGACGGAAAAAAAATGTGTAAACAAGCTGCGAGAAAATGAGGCTGATTTTAATCAGTCAATACTTTTTGTTTTTGGACTTTTTCACAGCAATTTCAACGACTAGAAAAAGCGGTTAGAACAAAAGTGGTAGGGGTTGGTCGCAAAGAGGGGAAACGACTGTGACAATGATGATTCAGAAGGCGGTCAGCGGAAACGCAGCTGGCGGCGCTTTAAGAATTTCGAATATTGTTTGGTTTATTTTGGTTTTTTTTTTTATATTATTTTTTTTTGCGCATGCGGCAAAAATTGTAACAGATTTCGAACCCAAAACAAACTCAAGCCAGTTGTTATTGTTATTGCTGTTTGTTGTTATGTTTTTTGTTGTGGCATCAGCTGTGTTCAAGTATTGGTCTGCCAAACTGTTGTCAGCTTAACTTGACTCTCAGCCCAACATACGATTCAATTTATGTTTGCCTTTGGAGCTGAATGGACTTTTAAAATGCCAACGATCAAAGTTTCGGCGCTCAAATGTGCTCGTAAATCAATAGCAGAAATAACAATTGATTAGTGTTCATCTAGAATAGTAGTTAAATATGCAAAAATAAATAAACATCAGCTATGTGCTATAATTAATATGTGCATACAAAGCAATATGCCGACTCTGGCCATAAACATATTGAGTAGCCATTAAACTTTCTGGATTGGAACGTAATGACTTTTAGAAGGAAGTTGTTGAACATAAAAAAAAGTAGAATTTATGTTTCTAGTTGCATTTTGTTTGGCATAACAATCATCTCAGCGGTATGTTAGGCAGTCTATGTGTTTGCTTTGGTTGTATTTTGATCTAAGTTAATGCATATTCGGGTCGATCAATTAAAAACTAGGCTCAAAAGCGGCTTTAAATTTTGTTAAAATCTAGAAAAATCTAGAAAAAGCGTGCTAAAGTCGTTCTTGTCATAATCTTATAGGTCTATAAAAAAACTACATAAGTTCTCCATAGAATAATAATAAAATAAAAGAATTAAAATATTATGATAAATGATTAAAGTAAATTTCAATTTAAATTAAAAGTAAAAGTAAAATAAGTAATTCAGAATAAGCTTCGTCAACATTTATAGTGTATCTGTGAGTCATCTATAACTCTCATCTTGAAGCGTTCTTAATTTATTTATAACCATTGCTAAACTGGTTTGCTGCCTTTGAGGCAAAAAACAATAACAACAACAAATACCAATAAACAATGCGCAATTAATGCAAGGGGGCAAGTGAAGAGGGGGTCTACGTTCAGTAGCTGCAGTTTGCATTTTACATTTTACATTTTACAATTCGACCGTTGAATGTTGGCGTCTGATTTCATCTTTTGATAATTGCACGCAATTTTCACGCGGCGCCCACAGACTTTTGGTGGTAAAATTACAATTGAGTTGAGTTCAGCATTGAGAGCTGACTTTATATGGGCCCCATAATAATATTAATAATACAATGTGGGTTGTTGTTCAGCAAAACAACAGAAAAAACGAAGTAGTCGAATGTCCGCTTATGGCCTGACTTTACTGTCAGCCACTTTTAAAGGCAGGAAAGTAATTTTTATGAACATTTATTTACTTGCTGTGTGCATGTCAAATGTGTTTCGGTATGGGGCATTAGTATGCGGCGTCAATGCATTTTCCGTGTCAAGCATATGCGAACGAAGCATTTCCCTGTCCATTTCCCATGCGTTTCTACCATTTCCCAATGGCAGACAATAACAATAATAGCAACAAGCAACAGCAACAAGTCAACTTCTCGTGCCTTTTATTGCATTGTTCTCTATCAACGTTGTTGACTCTTTGTTGTTGTTGGCTTGGAGTGGCATGTTGCCCTTTTTTGGTCTGCACACTGGGTTCCATTGACTTGGCTTAGTTGGGGCTTGGTCAGTGCAGCTGGGGCCAGTTTGATGCCCCAATGATTGCTGAGACACGTTTCTCTTTGCCTGGTTTCAACTACCAGATGCAATTGTTACAACAAGCACTCCTACTGACCATGCAGCCAAAGTAAAATTAGCTCAATCACTCAACTGGTTAGCTTCATTTGCAAACCAGCACATTTCGTGATGTCTACCTATGTGAAATGGCAAATCTTCAAAATGTTAGACACACTTAGACGCCAAAAGGTGCAGGCCATACAAATATTTCTCAAGAGCTGGGGCCACTTGTAGTGGAAGCCCGACGAAAGCAAAAATAAAAGAAAAAAAAAGTTGAAACAATAAAGTTT
The DNA here is from genome assembly GCA_949708635.1 of Hirtodrosophila cameraria. Taxonomy (NCBI): domain Eukaryota; kingdom Metazoa; phylum Arthropoda; class Insecta; order Diptera; family Drosophilidae; genus Hirtodrosophila; species Hirtodrosophila cameraria. The sequence continues at coordinate 75,319,243 of OX453089.1, read as the reverse complement.
GCTAAGCCAAGTCAAGAAGCAGCCTCAGTTTGTGCCAAAAGTTGATCTGCTTTTATTTCATACTCAAAGTTATACGCAGAGAAAGTTTATCAAGCCATCAAAAGCATAGTTGCCAAAAAAAAAAAAATAAAAAAAAAAATGAAGCAAGAAGCACATTGCCTTGTTCGAGACAATTTCAAGAGGCCAACAACATTCTTGGCTATTTGCGAGCGTATGCGGGCTTCTTCGACCATTATGAAATTACAGCTCTAACCGAGCAGCCCAACTAATGAATCCGACTAGAGGCAGTGGCAGTGGCAGTGGCAGTGGCAGTGGCAAGAGGCATGAGGCAGGCCCAGAGCAAAGTAGCCTGTAAGTCGTTGAAAGTAAAAGTCCACACACGCGCCAAGTACTTGGACTGCACTTAAACTTCAGCTGTGCGCAGCCAAACAATATTATTATAAATACATTTTCCAGCTGGCTGTATGGCAAACCGGTTAAGTTCAGTTCGCTTGTATTGAGTTCAATTCGCCTCATACCTATTTAGGTACTGAATACTGAACAAACCAAACTGGATACTGCAGTCTGCACTCTGTAAAAGTAAAGTAAATTTCATTTATGCATGCAGCGCCAAAGTAAACCACAGTCACAGCCAGCTGGGCAAACCAATCAAAACGCGTCAACACAGAGGCTGGAATGCTATCGATGCCAAAACGACAACAACAACAACAACAACAACAACAACATGTCCTGCAAATACATTTGATTCTCGGAACACTCAACTTGCTACCTCTGACTGCAGTTTAGCATATTTAAAGACCTGATGTGATGCCCTGTTGCTGATGTGTCTTTAACTCGTTTCTCAATTGTAATGATACACAGCGCACTTCTATGGAAATCCTTTCGCTTTGTGAGTTTACAGGACACACAAGGACATCTAAACGTTGTAGGGTCTCAGTGCACTCTGTGTACATGCCAAAAGCTTTTAAAGCTTTTCATTTATCTAAATGTGGCTTCAAGGTTAGCACTGATTTGCCTGCAGGCGATTCCATGAATTTCTATTTATTGAGGACTACAAAATCTATAGATATGTTACATATATACTCGTACAAATATGTTATACAGCGCAGGTGCCTGTATTACCACATACAAATATTTTGCATACCGAGTTTTGAAATAAAATTCTTTAAAATTAAATCTATAAAACATGCATGCAAGCTGAGCATATGAAAAGTCAATTTTTAATCGGATTTAAGAATTAAAGATAAGAATTTTGTACTGCATATAAATTTTTATACTCTTTTTTTTACATTTTTTTGAAAAAAAAAAAGAAAAAATAGTATATTGGGTTTGTGAAATGTCCGTCTGTCCGTCCGTCTGTTCGTCTGTCCGTCCGTCTGTATGAACGCAGTTTTTTCCACAGTTTTGAAGCTTGAGCAACCAAGCTTGGTGTACATGTTGGTATTTACCATAGGCAGATCACCCCCAAAACCCCCACTTCCTCCCCCTCAAACCACAAAAAACTGTATCTCCCACACCCCATTAGGTAGAATCACTAAATTTTGCACGTTAAATTCTGTTGCCCTATAAAATAGATTGGATAAATATATTATTGCTCCTGCAAACGAGCAATGTTTGTTTCTCCCAAACCTGTAGGGCCCGTTGCCCAACAAAATGTATATTGATGGCAAAACTAGAATGATTTTACCAAAAATACAATTGCCGCGATCATTCAGATTTTTAAAACATCTTTTGACAATTTACAAATTTAAGAACTCAGAATTTATTTATAAAAAAAAAACACAATTTTTTAAAGTTTTAAGAATACAATTTTCTTTTAACATATTTTGACATTTTAGAAAATGTAGAACTCTAAAGTTTTACCAATTAAAATTGCGCACCTTACAAGTTTTGTAAGGTTTTCAAGAAAATAAAGAAAATTTTTCGAGTCTCACCATATCTCTATAGAATTTTAACAAATTTCATTTATTTGTCAAAATAAAATAATATTTTCAGAAACTTTCGTTTTCTAGACGTCATTTGTATGTCTTGCTAACCGGCTGTTAAGTGCTGCCCTGTCATCATCATCATGACAGTCATCATCATCATCATCATTGCAAGCTTTGTCTTTTTCTTGAAGCTCTGCTTTAAAGCTGCTCGTCTCGACGCTGGACAGACCATCAGTCAATGTCCAAGATATGGGCTCGAGATGCGACACAGAAGCAGCAGAGCAGCAGGAGTTGCAAGTGGCACTTACGGGTTTCTTTGGTTGTTGTTGGTTGTTTGATGTTGATAGTCTATGGTTAAGATAACCTTTCCATTTTATAACTGTCAGCTGTGCAATGTATGCGATTTGCCGGCGTTTTTGTTGTCTCGTAATTAAGCGCAAAAGTTTTGCGATTGCATTGGAAAATTGTACGCAATTTTGCGAAAAGTGTCAACGCATGTCAAGCTACAAAAGTTTTCAAAAATGTTAATTTGACGCTGTCGTTGCTGCTGTTGTTGTTGTTGTTGTTGTTGTTGCTATTGCTGTCGTTGTTGCATTCACTTTTTGTCCGTTTGTTGATCCGCAACAAACAAACATTTGGCTGCAGCTGCCGTTGTTTTGTTTCTCTCTTAAATTGTACGCGTCTGGCATTACATGATACTCATTATTGTACATTTTGTTAAACATTTTATACACTTTTTTACATGTGTGGCATAGAAAGAAAGAGATAGAGAGAAGGAAAGTTGTTGTCTGTCCCCAACTATGAGACAGCAAAAAAACGCATTTGTGCTGTGTGTCTGTGTAGTATGTGAAACCCTTGTTGATTTCATTAATTATTATTTTATCTAGCCAAGTTATTATAGTTGCACGGAAGCTTAAAATTATACATTGTCCAAGTCATTGTCACTTGTGTTAATTATTTGTTGGTCTAGAGCAATTCATTAATTTGGGTTTAAACTGTATTTAACATCTTATGATACTAGCTACGTTTTTGTAATATTTTATTTAGAGTAAAAAACAGTTTAGCTTAGTTCAAGTTAAATCAAATGTGCAGATTTTTTACATACTTTAATAATACGATAAGTCTTACAAGAATTCTAATTTTATCTTCTATTCCTTGAGCAACTTCTGAGAACTCGAGTTCCCTTTGACAATAAATTAGCTTTCTATTTTTGTATTCATTCCAACATTTCACCCACGCAAACTCAATAACGCAATGTTTCTGACCTTACAGCTAAACGCACACTTTAATAATGATTATATTTCAAATTCGATTGCCCTTAGCGAAAATCATTGCAATATTGCAGTTGAAGTGGAAGTCATGAAATTCTGATTATTTGTAAATAAATTTACTGATTTCAAAGTGAAAAGTTTTGCACCCACTCCCTTCCTTCCATAGCAGATTGTATTTCCCAATAGAGTTTGATGCTTGAGCAAAATGCCGCTGGTGTTTTAGATAGCCAATATTTCAAATACAAAAAAAAAAAGAACTAGTATCTTCGGCGTGCCGAAGATATATACCCTTGTAGCAAAGATTTTCATAAGAAAACTTATTTTTCAACGAATTGTTACTATGGCATCCATAAGATATAGTGATCCGATGTTGATAAAATTTGGTCAACATGTGTAGAACGTGCTTTAATTTAGATATAATGAGTTTGGTCGAGATATTTAAAAAAACAAAAAAGTTTTAATACAGAAAATTATTTTTCAACCGATCGTTCCTATGGCAGCTATAAGTTATAGAAGTTATCTTGAAAAACAAAAAAGTTTTTCATACAAAAACAACTTTTTCAGTCGATCGTTCCTATGGCAGCTATATGTTATAGTGGTCCGATCTGGCTAACTCAACTATAGGTACTACCTGCAATAAGAAGAAGCATCTGTGCCAAGTTTCATCAAGATAGCTCTAGAACAAAGTCTTGAAAAACGCATATAAACAGACAGACATACAGACAGACAGAACGATGGACAGACGGACAGCCGGACATGACTCGGCTGTTGATGCTGATCAAGAATATACAAATATTTTTTTTCTGAGACGTCTCCTGCAATGCGTTACACATTTTGTGACAAAATTATAATACCCTCTGCAAGGGTATGAAAACGTCATCAAAATGAAAACTCGGCTTGCAGGCAGCGTAAAATCCCTGAGCAACAAGGGAAAACTTTTTATTGCAAGTGACAGTCAAACTGTGTAAGGACAAAGAGCAAGGTCTAAGTGCAGCTTATTTTTGTTCAACATTTGCACAAATTCCAATATCTAAATATAGTTTTGAAATTGAAAAAGTGTGTTGCTAAACAGCATACCTTCAAATATATATTCATTTCTGGCTTAGCTTAGATGTAATCTATGTGCCGTTTGCTGCACAGCTGTTTCAACGTGAATCTAATTAAATTGCGCTTATAAATAACAGTATCGGTCAAATTGAATTACATAATTAGGCGTTGAACTTAAACGTTATCAGACCTCAAAGAAATGCCTTAAATGAAGCCAGGCTTGTGACCCAGCAATTACTCAAAACCAGAAACATCGATGTCAAACTCGAAATTGTAATCGTATATATCATTTTGTCGATATCAAAGCATTACACACTTAATCAAATTTAGCAACAGTTTCACTCGTTTCCCATTAGCTGCTGGTAATGGATGATTTTCCAATTACCGGCCTGCCAGTTTTTCGTCAAGCCTCAAAAGAGGGACGCCAACGGGGCGTATGCGTAATGTCGAGCCAATCGCACGCACATTCGTCATACGCAGCGTTGTATGTTGTGTTTGTTATTGTAAATGCTTGTGTGTATGTGTGTGTTTGTATTTGTGTGTGTTTTACATTCTGTAGCACGCAAAAATAAAAATTGACGATGATTGCCAGGGATTTTCTTGATGTTTTGACAAATTGCCCGATTTCTCAGTTGTCATTGTTGAAGATGCTGCTAAACAACATTTTGGCATTCGAAATGGCTACACTTTCGTTTTGCTTTCAATTTGGCAGTGGGTGTATGTATATATATGTGTGTGTGTGTGTGGGCTGTTCTTGTTATTCGCTGCGTTGGCGTCGTTTCACATTTTAGCCTGCAGCATCCATTTTTAATAGCCAGGCGGCAAGTTTGAAGTACAGCGCACAAAAAACTGTTGTTACCACAGACTTGCACATACAAGTATCTACCTAGGAAGCGGGGGGACGCTTGTCTGAGAGTTGCTTGTGGCAGCCAACAGAGCGTTGCATGTTGACATACTAAACTACAACAGTTCGTCTAATAATTCCCGTTAGTTGCTGCCTTCAAGTAGAGTCTCAATTTGTGCTGGAAGAAAAACTAACCTTTCCTTTATTTTATTGCATTTTTACTCCCTTTTCCCAATGGGAAAAAGGGAGGTTTAAAGCACTGCAAATGTGTGTAACAGGCAGAAGGCATTTCCGACAAATAATGTATATACATTCTTGATCAGCATCAACAGCTGAGACGAACTAGCCATGTCCGTCTGCCTGTCCGTCCGTATAAACACACAGATCTCAGAGACTGTAAGAGCTAGAGACACCTTGGCATGCAGGTTCTTGTATACCGTACGCAGATCAAGTTTATTTCAAATTTCAATTGCACCCCCGTGAACCCCACAAATCGCAAAAAACCCCACAGTCATAAAAGATAAAGCTTTGATTGTCGGTACACATACATATATGTTTAAACAATGTTGATCGGTTGCGTAAATTTCATCACGTCCGGATAAATAGCACCAAAGTTATGGAAGAATCTATTACCTCCGTCTCAGCAGGCAGAAGCAACAGTTTTACAAGCACTGGCCAAGTTAAGTGCGCTGTTTGCTTGTGCTGCCGCTGAACTGCTTGAAATGCAAGTTTGGAGTTGTTTTTGTTAAGTTTGCTTTCAACTGACAGCGTCTATTTTAACAACTGACAATTGTTGCAAGAATTAATTTATTATTTAAATATTGAAAAGTAATTTTTGTAAAAGCCATCTGACCGAGCAATTTACCTGCAATAAAAGCTTACAAAATAACATAAACTGACACTTATATACATTTGCATATGGATAGTGTCGAGGTGGAGAGGGCTGAGGCGAGCCCTGTGGTCGGCCGCACATAATTTTCCACTTAAATGCAGCTGTTGATTGACACATGGCTGAAATTGAATTAAGTTTTTCTCTTGCGCTATAAATTTGATGTGGCAGCCCAACTGGAGACATAAAACCAAAATGGCAAAGCAATTCTCGACCTCAACGATGTGGCACATGTGCAAAATATTAACGGCAAACAACTTGAAGCTATGGCAGTTGACCCACCCACGTATTCTACAGTTTTCTACAGTTGGAGCCAAACTTGAATTTTGAATCAGACATGAGTTTTTCTCATAGCTTTTCCACGCGTCAAGCGTCAAGCTGCTGCTTGTCTCGTTTCTCTTTCAGCTTAGCTGCCAGTTTTCAATTGAGAATTTCTTTCAATAAAAATTGATACGCTTTTCATAGTTTTTTTTTTTGCTACTTGCTGTTCAGTAATTCAATTAGCTGATGTGCTATTGATTTGCGTAGGCATTCACTCGATGTATGTTTACTTAACTTCCCAGCATACTAACTGAAAGTGTTGCATTAATCTTAAGCTTTGTATAACAATTAGGCATAAATAACTAATCAAAATCTAAGCCTTAAGTGAGATTGATTGCTTTAAGTTAATGCAATTAATCCCACATGAAAACTTTGCATGTTTTTCAAACTATTTTTCTGTGTTGTTGAAAACTTTTGGTAATGACTGAAATTAAATTAAATGTTGTGTGTGTAAACGTAGTTAGTTTAATGAGCTGTTGACAAAACTTATTTAAAGTCAAATTTAGTTGCTACAAATCATGCTTTGTTTCTCAGTACTTAGTTTTAAAGCTATATTGATGAAACTTTTTGCTGTAGAGCGTAGGTATGTCAGAATCGGCTTGATTGGCCCACTTTAACATATAGCTGCCATAGAAACAATCGGTTGAAATATAAGTTTTTGTATGAAAAACTTTACTGTTTAAACAGATATTTCAACCACACTCGATAGAGCTCAATTTTATTATGTTCCACATATGTTGACTAAGTTTAAAAATGCGATGTATCAGAAAGTCTTATGATTTTTAAGATTACTCAACCAAAGTTGCTTTTTCTTAATTTAAGCATATAATGCAGCACCAGTTGTTGTTTCAAACGTTTGGAAAAGGCGGATGTATACAAGTCAAAAACAAACAAGATGTAAAATTAAAATGAGAAAGTATTTCCCAAACATAGATTCAATCCGGCACTACACATTGTGTTTGCTTAAACTGTTTGGGAATTATAAGAAAAAAAATATTAAAAAACTTTAATTTTCATAGCCTAGCAGCAGGAGACGTATCCGCCCTTATAAAGTATATATGATCCAGATCAGCATCAACAGCCGAGTCAATCTAGCCATTTCTGTCTGTCCGTTTGTCTGCCTGTCTGTCTTTCCGTCTGTTCGTTTGTGTTTATGTGAACTAGTGTCTGAGTTTTAAAGCTATCTTGATGAAACTTGGTACAGATGCTTCTTTTTGCTGCAAGCAGTATATGTATATGACAGAATCGGCCGGATCGGACAACTATTTCTTAAAGCTGCTGCAGAAACAATCGCTTGAAATATAAGTTTTTGTATGAAAAACTTAATTGTTTGTTATGTTCCACACATGCTGACCAAGTTTTCTCTTTTATATGGGATGTGCAGTGTACATATAATATACATATATCTTCGTCTCGCCGTAAAAAAAACTTTTGTTTCTTGTTTGCCATTTCTTTTCAAGCTTAACCAAATAATATTAGCCGTGTATTAGCTATACATACACTATTGCATGTTTGAGTGTAAAGTGAACATTATCGACTGCTAACTTCAATTTGTTATGGTTTTTTGGAGGGGGTTGAGTGAAAAGCGTGAAAATGTTGGCGCAATTGCTCAAAGTGAGCTAACGTCATAAATTGTCTGGACATTACATAATTAAACGGATTGTGTTGGGCCAGTTAGCGTGTGCTGTGTGCTGTGCGCTGCCTTCAATTACTTAAAATTCTGAAGTGCAGCTGTAATTGAACATTGTCACGCTTTGGCAGAGAGGAAGTGGCAACAACAACAACAACAACAGCAACGGGTATGGTTAGGAAAAACTGGCCAAATAACGGCACTGGCGACTTGCTACCTGGCCAAATTTGTGTATGCTAAGCAGTTATACAAGTACAGTTATAGGCATGCGGCGCGACAGTGCCGGCCATAAGTCAACAACCTTTTTGGCACTCTGCCAATTTACGCACGTACAATTTGTCGTTGCCTGGTGGCGGGGGGAGGGGCGGTTTGGGGGGTTATACCTGCGTGAGTGTTTGGCTCTGTAGTTTGATTTGTGGCACGCTTAGCTCGTAGGTCAAGCAGCACGAGCTACTTTTTTGGCACTTTTTTCAGTCCGACAAGCTTTTAAAGCCAGACTTGCCACGCCTTTTTATTTATAATTTTCACAATACACAAAGTGAATCTCCATTTTGCGATGCTGTCGTCCGGAAAATGGTTTAGTCAGCTGCACAAAAAGTTGCCATCAACTGAGTGAGTTTTTGTAATTTTGTTACCAAATTTTTTTTTTTGCAATACTTTTGGCCATCCGTTTTGCTTTATGCCCAGTTGCCAGCTACTATTTTGTCTAAGCCCTTTTAATGTTTCCATAGCTTTTGTTGCGCCTGTCAATGGCTTTGCTGCTGCTGCTACCAAATTCCGTAACCCAAAAGTCCAAGTCAGGTTACGTGACTTTCATCTCAATGGCACACGCTGAGGAGCACTAAAGTTCAGCTCAGATCCAAGTCCTTTTTTTGCCCAACGGGCATTTGATTTGGCAAGGCCTTCGATTTGAATATTAACACACAGAGGACATCGTTAAAGTGTTTGGCTGGGGGGCCTTTTACTCCGATATACACTATTTTCTAGTCCAGAAGCGAACCAATTTTCAACTTTAACTTGAGCGTGCTATACAGTTTATTCTATTTATTTTTTTGTTTCTTATGACCCCCAGGGAACTTTGACCAATATATGTAGGTTTATAAATACATATAGATATATATGCATTTGGGACATTTCTTCTTTTTAAATATTCACAGCCACATTCGTTGTGCTGCGTGTGTTTGCTACCTGGTATTGATTTTGTTTAGTTTGCATGTGGGATTTATGAAATATTAATAACAAAATATGGCTAGTAATATGTGCTTTTCTCACATCACATCACAACACACATTCGCCCAAGCCAAAGCCATATAACTTCATAATTCCAATACTAGCTGAATAATATAAAATACCATAATTTCCATTGGGGTTCAGTTCACAAACTGTCGACGTGGCTGCTGATTTAATAGAGTAGTCTTATATTGAACAGCATTATATTATATTTATATTTGTTACAAATATGTAGGTATATATTGCCTTAATTGAAATATACCTAACATATTTAGGCGTCACTTTGAGGCCCTCATATGATTAATTGCTAGACCCAAATTGACCTAAATTTGAAAAATATTGATTGATGGATACATTTTGGGAGCAGCAGACAGCATGCTGTCCTTGGCTACATCAAATTTAAATAGTTTATGAATAATATATAAGCCCAAAAGTTGTCAACAAACATTTTAGTTGGCAGCAGAAACAATTGAAAATTAAAGTTTATTAAATTTAGTAGCTATATCGCTTTGTCAATTAATGTTTTGTTCTTAAAATATATAAAATTTATTTGCTAGCTGTAAATTAATGAAGCAAATGATTCAATTAGACCACAAGCATATTGCTAGACACTCTTCAGACCTTAAATAAAAATGCCATTAGACAATTTTGCTATAGCAACAAATATATATATATATGTATATATATAGCTGCCAACGAGCGCTTCTTTTCAATTACCTTGGATTGCTTGGCCATAACTTAGCTGTCAACTGTGTTGGGATGGCCAATTAAAGCATTGAAATGACAATAGAAACAAGTGGTAAACATTATTTTTGCAAAAAGGGCGGGCGAGCGAGCGAGTGCGGGAGAGAATTCAAGTAAATAAACAGAACAAGCCAAAAGATGGACGGGTAAATTCTTGAACAGACAAACAATGTAATGGTCAACAATCAGGGTGAAGCACAACAATAACAACAGCAACAACAACAAAAAACAAGAAAAACAAGAAAAACAACAACAATCGTGGGCAATCATAGCCACGATGACAACGCTGACAGCGCAGTGCAATGTCGATTAACTGTTATTTAGTCGGTGCTTAAAATGGCTGCCACGGCATTTCCGCTGCGCGTACGCTGACTGCCAATGCTTTTGCCTTTCTTACCCCACCTCCCTTACTACCCGGCTAACCCACATTATTGTTGTTTACTGTTGAGCGCACAGAAAAGTAAATGAAAGTACAAATTGACGATTTGTTTGATTTGGCGCCAAGGAAAATCTCTAACAACAATGCGCCAGGCAGAGAGACTTTTGGGCTATAATTTAACGCACGAATGGTTCAACTAAGCGCTGTAAAAAGAGGCATAACAACAACAACAAGAACGAGCAGCAGCAGCAACACTTTGAGCCCCAACAAAATAAATGCCAACCCTTATAAGCCCTTAGCAAAAAGTTGTTTTTTGAAGCTGCGCCTTATTCAATTTGGCTTTCTGGCCGCTGTCCCCTCTGCTCGCAAACATTTATTAAGTAATAAATGCTGTGCAATTTCTATGGCTTATAGCAGTAGATTTGGCTGTTGCCTTGGCTAATGAAAGATTTGGCCCTAAATTATGTCGAGAGCTCACATCAGGTGTCGCCTGCCTCTTGATGCGAACTGTGTTTTTTTCTTTTTTGCTTTCAACAACAAATGGCAACATTTTCTAGTTGGCATTTTTGCAATCGTTTATGAAAAACTGTCAGAATTGTGAGATATGTAACGACCTTGTAGCAGGCAGCATGCGTTGTTGTTTGCTGCTGCCTTCGCTGCGGGGAGGCTAGGTTTTTTTTTTGTTGCTGCCCCATTGTGCCATATCTCATCTCACGGGGCCTTTGTTATTGCTGTCTCAGTCGCTCCATGTGCCACGGCCCACATGGCTAACATGGCCAACATTGTAGCAGCTGTCGCGGCCACTTTATTTTCTGTTTGTTGTGCTCACATTTTTATATTGCCCGCTTTCAGTTGACGGCGTGCAAATGCGACCTGATCAACATTTGTTATGCCCCCAAAATTTATGTCCGCCAGTTGAGACTCAATTTTCGTTTTATACGCCACGCACTTTAAATGCATTTTTTTTTTTGTGTTTCTCAAATTATGCAAAATTGTGGGCAGTTGTTTATTTTTTCACTCTTGCAGATAAATAATGCATGTTTTTTTTTGAATTGCCAGAGCCAATTGAAATGCAGTTGACTTTGCTTAATGCATCACCGGCACACCTGGCGTATGTATAATCCAGCGCATTCATATCACGCATACGCTGCATGAGCCGCGGTGGGTTAAATCATTTAAACAAACAAGCGAGAGAACAGCTCTTTTGAAGCTTGCCGAATATAAAATACTCTTTCGGAAACTCTTGTGAATTGTTTAAGCTGGAATTGCATCCATTGATAACTTTATTAGCTAAAAGTTACTTTAACAAAAACTCCATTTGAGCTGATTGTTCAATGAATGCTGAAGGTTTTTCCATTAAATAAGTTTGTGAAAAGCTTGCAATTGTTAAGTTTATTATAGAATACATACATTTGATAGTTATGCGATTGAAGAGAAGAAGAGACGAAGAGACGAAGAGAAGAAGAGAAGAAGAGAAGAAGAGAAGAAGAGAAGAAGAGAAGAAGAGAAGAAGAGAAGAAGAGAAGAAGAGAAGAAGAGAAGAAGAGAAGAAGAGAAGAAGAGAAGAAGAGAAGAAGAGAAGAAGAGAAGAAGAGAAGAAGAGAAGAAGAGAAGAAGAGAAGAAGAGAAGAAGAGAAGAATCTAGCTTTATTAATCAATTGAAAACCTTACAAGTATTCCTTATGGGCTCTCTTTGTAACACACCTCGGGACAAAACTATAAAACCCGCTGCAAAGGAATACAAATTGAATATTCAGCTGAATTGATTAAGTGCCGTTTTCAGCCTTGAGTCATTCGAAAGTTTTCAAGCAAACAAACAAATACTGTGTACTTACAACTCATATCGAAGAATGCAAATATTAGGATAAGTTTCTTCATTAAATTTCATAATTAGCATAATGCCAAGCTTTTGGGACATTGCCGTTTATCTGTCCTTTTATCGCACCGAGGCGTCGCCATGCCCACACACAGAAGCTTATCAAGCTCAACAAAGGACAATGCGTTATGAGTGCTACGCTAAGCTAATAGTTTAAGGACAGCATAAAGTAAATGCCAGGGACACATTCATTTGCAGAGCCAACGGCCAAGTTGATGTGAAGTTTTGCATATGTGGCATAGACATTGCCGCACCCTTGTGGCACAAAGCCGCAAAATGGTCGCCGTTGCCGATTACTGTAATTATGCAAATGTCCATGTTAACCCTCGTCAGTGCCCCACTGCCCCTTTAGCCGCTTATCATTGTTAAATCGAAGTTTGATTGTGAGCAACAAAAGGCAACCCAAACAGCACTATGACAATAAAAAAAAGGCGTAAATGTTTATTTAGGTTGCTCGGGTTTTTTTCCCGCTTTAAATGACCGTAAAATTTGTATTTAATTAAATTTCAAATCGATTATGGCATGCAAACATGAAAATGCATTTACGTATTTGGATGACAGTTTAAATGATGGAAAACTGGATAAAAATAAAACGTGTAAATTGCAAAATGCACACAAATTCCCCAAAAATATTTAAGCATGCAAAGGACCTCAAAGGGTTGCGTGTTCTGTTGAGTGAGTGCACATTTAAAATTAATTAAAACTAATAATTTTTCGAAAGATTGCCACACACACGCACACACACACTCATGCACACATGCCGTTTTTTGTGTAACTGAAGTGCTGCATAATTAAAAGGTAAACCATTTCCGGTGATTAAACGACCAAAATGTCCAACTTTAAATTACAGCGAGTGAAACACATTTTTCCACAGGCAACAAACGCATGTTTTATTCTCGGAAATGTTTTAAAAAAGTTTTAATTTGAAACGGAAACTCAAACCCAAAGACGTGGCTCGTAAAATGGCGACAAAATCCAAAGCCCAGGCTCAAAACAGTAACCAAAAACCAAAAATATCATTTCAATTTTGAATATTCTCAAACAATTGCGCATTGTCCTTGCCGCAACAGCATCCGGGCAACAACAACAACAATCACAACAACTACTATGGCCCCACAACAAATCATATTTAGCATGGTAATTATTTATATTATTCGCCTGCTCTGGGCACACTTCAACACCACAGCCCGCTGGGCAGCATCATTTAAAACATAAATCTAACGGACAAGCAGCTGCCAGCTGGCAACTGTAGCTAAATTATTTTATTATTTGAATTATGAAACTTTTTTGCCAGACTTTTTTATGCGATTTTTTAGACAGCTCAAAGTTTGTGTTATAGCTGTGTGTGTGCGTGTGTGCAGAAAGTCTATTAAAATTTCATTTTTGTTTTAAAGTACTTCAAAACGTGCATTTTATTCTTATTTAGTTGTATACAAGCATTGGATTATATCATAATTATATATATAATTGTGTTAGTGCGCAGTCAAGTTCCTTTTGCGGATAAAGTTCAGTAGTTCCTTTTCCGATTAGAGAACTAATGTCTCTTTTAGTTCCTTTAAGGATAAAATAGTTACTTTCCGGATAAAAGAACTAATTGTTTCTTTAGCTTACTTTCGGATAAAAGAACTAATCGTTTGAAGTTTCATTAGTTCGATCATTCACAACATTTCAGTCAAAATATCCCTATGCACTCTTTTCAAAGCTTGTTTCCTTTTATCTATTTGCGTGGGGCAGGAGTCTACACAGGTTTTAAAAACATTTTTACACAAATCTCTTAAGGTTGCGTTCATACGGACAGACAAACGGACAGATATTGCCCAAAACCCAATATACTCCTTCGCCCATTTCATGGCATGTTTATGTGCTGCCTGTCATATTGTTGTGAGACCCTTTTTAAACATTTTGCGAGACCTAAGATAAAAAATAAAGCTGATTAAAGTGAACCGAAAAAATGCTTAAATTGGATTAATTTGTTAACTTTAAAATGCATGTTAAATGAAATTTTGTTAACATTCCCATTCAATACCAAATTATTTAATTAATCTGTTAAAATTGACATTACCAGTTAAGGTTTAATTAAAGAAACCGTTAATATTACTCATCATGCGCTTTAAATGATTTGAATCCGCTTCAATTCAAGTTAAAACTAAGACGTCTGTTGGCCACATCAAAGTGCGCCACGGGCACTCAATTTTCTGGTGTGCCAAAGCGATGTGGTTTTAGTTGTTGTTGTTTTCGTTGTTGTTGCAACACAGGTGTTCAATTTGGCCAAAAGTCTCACAGTTAAGAGGTCGGTCACAGTCCACGCAGCTGATTAACATCAGCTTAATTAGTTGGTTTATTTACATGAATCGTGGCGCACAATCGAAAAACATGCGTTAAGCTATTTATTTAGGGCTGTCTTAACAGTTTGAGGATTAATCAAAAACTTTGACTCTGCCACAATGTTGTTGATTTTAGTTGAGAAATGAAATAGCCTGGCCAATAGCAGCTGTCAGCCAGGCTAAGGAACTCGTCTACTGAAAATTTATGGCCATATAGTTTAGCACTTTTTGCTGGGCATTGCTGCTGTTTTGCCTCGGCCTTAATGGCTTATTATGATTATTAATTCATAACGCAGGAACAACAGTAGCTAGAACAGCAGCAGGAACAGTAACAGCACTTAAATACTCAAACGACAAGCTCACTTACACTTCAACATGCCAGCAGCTGTGGCATTCAACATGGCGCGCTGCCTGCTTCCGTTTGCCGCTTGCTGCCGGAGCCTAACAAGTTAACCAGGCCCAATAAAACATGCCAAAAGAGCCACAATATGTAGGTGCCTTGGTTAAGTCATGCAGTGCGTGTGTGTGGGTGTGCGTGTGTGTGTGTGGGTGGTTGTGTGTGTGGTTTGTGCAGGTGTGCGCTCTGCGGCTGCCCCTAGAAGCATGCAACATGCTTCCGAATTGTTGGTGGGCTGTTTCTCTGCTAGATTTGTACTTTGAGCATTGCTGTTACGTTTGTTATTCTTATTGTTGCTGTTGTTGCTGTTGATTTTGTGACATTAATAAAATACACGCGCACAGCGCCTACGCAGATAAAAATATAATTACAAATATTTTGTATGCCGTTGTTTTGTGGTTGTTGTTGCCCTCGCACTGAAAATCCTGTTTGTGTTTTTTATGCGTGTTGCGTGACTGTTTCACTGATACATGCCTTAAAATTACACTGAATTCACAAACATATTTACATGTTGTGGTTGTGCGTGTGTGTTGTGTGTTAAAACTAGTGGCGCCTCTCGAGTTCTGCTTGTTTTATGACTTTTGGGTTAATACAAATTTCACTGTGGTTTGCATGTTGATAGCCTGGCGGCGCAGAGTCCTTTGCTATAACTTCTTGTTTTTGCTAGTTTGATCATAAATTGACACTAGTTGAAAGTGGCACTCGAATATAGGAGAAATCTGGTGGAGAAGGAGTGAAAAAAATGAAAGGCAGCTTTTTAGCTCTTAAGACAAATTAATTGCATTTAGTCAATATTGTTTAGGTAGCTTTTATACAAGCTTAAGTCCATTTTATATAAGGTTCATAAGGCTCTCTATTTACCTTGTAAATAAAAACAGTTCTGTCTACTTTTAACCCGTTCTGTCAACTCGTTGAAGGATAATTTTCATATTTCGTCGCCGTCATACTCGTAAAAAAATAAAAATTTTTTGCATCTCAAAACGTATCTTTACGATAAATACCTTGAATTGTATCGTTAAAATGCAATGCAGCTTTATAGTTATTATTGTGAATTTTGATATTTTGCAGCAGCATATATTTACAATATAAAGTTCAAAAAGTACTTCAACAATTCAGGTTTATTACAAGTAATTATAATTACATTTTTTTATTTATTTTAAAATAATATATTGCATATAGAAGTAAGTCTTCTAACTAACATGACCATTTAAAAGTATATCTACACTAAAAACATTTTGAAAGTCCATTAAATGGACATGCCATCAACAAATACATAATGCTTTATCAAATCAAGTATCCCCCCCGTTTATATATGCAACATTTGTGTAACTATTATTCACAACAACAACCTGCACACAAAAAAAAAAAAACAATTTGCAACCAATCCGCAACATCAATAACACTAATTTGCTAATCTGCATAAATTGCTTGGCCCAAAATTGTGAATTTTTGCATAAATAATATTCGTATTTATATTTTTGCATTTGAAAACCATTTTAAAATCCAAAATGAATTAAATTGCTATTAAAATCGACTAATGCGAAATATTTGTATGTTCTTTTTTCTTTGTCTCTCTCTCTCTCTCTTTCTCTTTTCATTAATAAATACCTTTGTGCTGTTGTTTTGATACTCACATACGCACATACTCACACACGCACACATACACACATACCATACCTGCTTCCAACTTTCGCTACTATTGCTGTCTCGCTCGCTTTCACCAACACCGCAACCACTTCTAATAACAAAATTGTTATTTAACTTTTTCGAATGTGTTTTGAATGCTCAACTAACATATGAAACTAACATTTTAACTAAAATAATATCGCCTCATTATGTTATGTCCTGTTAAATGGATCGCCCAAACAAACCATAACCACCCCCCCCACCCAAAAACAACATAAACAACAACACTTCAAACATCAACAACAACAAAAACAACAGGCTCTTGCGCGCAGAACTATATGCATTGAGGCGTAGGGTCGTTGGTGGAGCAGGAGCAGGAGCGCAGCCACAGCCACAACCACTCGATGTCACACAACAACAACTAGAACAACAACAACAACAGCCACAACAGTCGCAACAGCATACAATGCAACAACAAAAACAACAGCAAAACAACCACAATAATCTACACAACGACTCCAGTCGCCACTGCGCCCGCTGCACCACCGAACTGGGCCGCATCACCAACCGTGGCGCCCCCTGCCGCGTCTGCAAGCTGCGCGTGTGCAAAGCCTGTCGAGTTCATCAAGCATTGGATTGGGTGTGCGTGGTGTGCCACAAGCAACTGTAAGTCTCATCGTCACTGTCTCTCTCACTCTCTATCTCTATCTTTGTCTTTCTCTCTCTCTCTCTCTCTGTCTCTCTCTCTTCCTGTCTCTCTCTCTTTCTCTCTCTCTCTGTCACTGTCAACGTCACTTTCACTGTCACTGTTTCTGCCATTTTCTTTATCTTTCATCTGGCAGCTATGCTCATCAACAAACTCCTTTACAAACGCACTCACTTATCATTAGCACACACGCACACTAACTAACTAACACTGTGATTTTCGTATATTTATCTGTATTTGTGTGTCCTATAAATAATACCTATAAGAATACACCTGGCAACCAAGGCCTCAGCTTGAGACGTTCCTCATACACATTGAAGACACTATTAGTTAACTGAGTTAATTGATGTGAAAAAGCCTCCCCTCTTCTGAACACCCTTATTGAAAAGGGGGGTGACTAAGTTATATTTAGCTCCTTAGTTTAGTGCTGTATATTTAATTTAGTTTAGTCCATCCCTACAAGCTCATCACACTTGTTATTTCACATTTGCAGTCTAAAATTTAAATCCAGATTACTTTTGCAGAGAGTAATTTAATCAGGTCAGAAAAAGTGAAACGGAAGGAGACGTCTCCAACCCTATTAAGTATATATAATCTTGCACCATCCGTCTGCAAATCCGTCCGTATATTAATATCAAAGTTTTGCAACTATCATGATTAAACTTGTCACAGATGCATATTTGTGCTGCACATAGTACTATATAAGTCAGAGTCGAAAGAAAGTATATAGAACATATGCCGGATCGGCATAAAATTTTTTAAGAAATCTGGACCACTATGTTTAAAGCTGCCATATGAGAACAATCGGTTTAAAAATGAAATGTATCATAAGTTCTTCTGATTTTTTAAAATAACTCAACCAAATTTGCTTTTTCTAAATTTGAGAATGTAATGCAGCGCCATCTGCTATTTGAGAACGTTTGGAAACAGCGGATGTATACAAATCTAAAAGACAAAGATGTAAAATTAAAATTAGAAATCAGAAAATATATCCCAAAAAGAAGTTCAGTCGGACACTACACCTTGTGTTGGCTTAAACTGTTTGGGAATTATAAGAAACAAATATGAAAAAACTTTAATATTCATAGCCTTGCAACAGGAGACGTATCCAACCCTATTAAGTATATATGTTCCTGATCAGCCGAGTCAATCTAGCCATTTCTGTCTGTCCGTTTGTCTGCCTGTCTGTATTTCCGTCTGTTCGTTTGTTTATATGTGAACTAGTGTCTGAGTTTTAAACCAATCTTGATGACACTTGATACAGATGCTTCTTTTTGCTGCAAGCGGTATATTTGACAGAATCGGCCGGATCGGACCACTATAACAGATAGCTGCTGGTTAAAAGATTTGTTTTTGTAAGAACAACTTTTTTAACCAGAGTTAAATTTTCTGCGTTTTAGTATTGTTTTGACAATAGGTGTCATAAGAAAAAACTGTCGAAAATTAAGTTTTGAAGTTAATAACTTTTCTGCAAGGGCTTTTAATATTTTTCTTTCGTTTTTAACTTTGAGGTTATACTAAACATACCAAACTTAAATGGATTGTAAAACATGGTTATATCACTAAAAACAAATAGTTAGAATACAAATTGCACAAAGGCAATTTATCTTGTCCTTAGTTGCTTTTCATCTAGAATACAACAGCTCTTCAAAGAACATGCTTTTATAACAACCTAAGGGCATTCTGGAAACTGGTCTGCGAATAGCTAAATTCCTAGAGCAAATTGTGAATGACAGCACGTGTTTAAACAAGGCAACTATATAGCTATTTCATTAAAACTTCTTTGAATTTCATGTTTTAACAATAATAGTTGCCAATTTAAACAATTTGTAATACAAACATGTTGCTATTTGATTATATTTAATCATACAGTTTGCTTATTTTGTACGTTTGCAAAGCTTGCTAATTTTGTTCTTTGTTACAATTTTGTTGCATAAACTGCAGATTATTTTTGGCTGCTACTTTGAAATGCGAATGTAGCATTTTCATTTCCATTTTCATTTTTTTGTAGTTTTAGTTGTGCAATCTAAAATTGTTTTCTGCAACCAGAACTGTCACCTGATGCGTATTCAAATTTTCATAAGCTTTAATAGAGTTGGTTTGTCTGCTTGCATGTGGTGGTATCATATCCCCAAAGGACATTCAATGACCTCCAGTGTCAACTGATGCGTTGCATAATTCATGAGGATAACATTTTGAGTTCTTTGCTGTCTTTTACTGCTGCTGCTGCCATTGTATGTCGGAAAATTGCCATGGAAATGTTTAATATTTCAAGACTTTTACACTTTCATTTTATTCGTCTCGGTTTGATACATATTTTGCCACTTTGTAATCGTACACTGCGTTTCTTTGTTCATTGGAAACCAATTTTTGCAATTTTATTTGCATTTGCAACTTGTCATTGGAGAACTCCGTTTTATTTTATTTTTATTTTTGTGCTGTGCAACTAAAAGGACGTTATATAGTTTTCAGTATTGGGATTAATTGCTAAACCGTTGCCCAAGCACTTGTAATTTCATAACGTGCTTTGTGCTTGCAAAGCTTGCTTCTAACTCAAAATCTTGTTTCAGTTGGCCAAACAGCAAGCCATTTAAAGAAATTATTATTTTCATATTTCAAGTATGTTATATCAACACACTTGACAATCCCACATATACATTCAAACTCGAAATGTCAGCTTCTTGGAAGGCTCGTGATGCTTAAGCTGTTTTGGGAAACACAAAAGCTATGAGCACTAAAGCAGAGATTACACAATTTCTAAATAAGTTTCCATTTAAAGGGCAAATTTTTAAGCCAATCTTAAATTTTGAATAGAATATTTAGTAGCTGCTTGCGTTTTGACCATGTTAGATTTTACAATAACTTTACTTACTCATAGTGCACGGAATAAGCTAGGTTTTTTATTTATTCAATGAATAGTTTTGAATGGCTTGATAAAAAAACAGCTGTCTTTTTCTAAAGTATTGTTTTATATTATAGCTAGACTATTGTTACAAAGCACAGAACACGAACAAACCGTATCAAACAAGACTGCAATAACTAAACTATTCAAAGTTAATACCTATGACTATCATTTTTTTTTGCAAACTTGCAATTGAAAAACTTATCAAATTCAAGTTTAAACACACAATTTTTTTGTATTAATACAATATTGCCAATTGCATAAATATAAAATTTCATGCACAACAAACTTGAACTTGTTGAAAACTTTAGTTAAACTTAAACAAACCTTAGCTCACACACATATTACACATACGCCCTGTTTCAAAAGATCAAAACATTTATTAACTTGAAAAGTACAAGTAATGTAGAAATTGGTGTTGAAGTGTCTGCTGTTGATGCTGCTAACGACCCACACGCTCCCAGAGTTCAGTGTTAATTGCCAAGCCCCGAAAATTGTCGTAAAACCAAAAAAAAAAAACAAGCAAGGCCAGACACAGACTCTGGACTAATTAAATGTTGGCCAACGAGGCAGCAACAGTTGCTGCTGGGTTAACTAGTATGTAAATTTTTTGGTACATCCGATGAAACTGGGCGAATTGCGTGCTGAGAATTTTGCAAAAGACGCTGGCATCGCCCACAGGTGTCAACTAATGCGACGCCTCAGAAAATGGCAGGCAGCTGTCAACGCAGGCAGCGCTTGCAGCTGCTGCTGATGTTTTTGCCTGCTTCTTGATTCTTTCTCTGGCAAACCCAAGTACATATAAATTGATAGCTTTGGCTGCTGTGCCGTGTGTTTGATTGGAATTTGTACACAAGTCAGACAGTCTACGACGAACTGCGCCCTCAACAGACGCCTTCAGTTATCCAAGAGCCACCCGCCTTGTGTAGTCGTTACTCAGCTGTGTTGGTGTCTAATGTTTATATTTTTCTTCTCTTTTTTTTATATATATATATTTTGTGTGCAATTTGCTGCTGTTGCTGCTGTCTGACACTCAGTCAGTATGTTGCTTGCTGCTGACACAACCAGACGTTTTATTTGATTTAATTTTCTTGTGGCTTGGCCATGTTAACCGATGTTTTGTGGTTTTTTAAATGGCATTGGTCTTGTTGTTGCTCTTGCAGGGAGCTACAAGCGGCCAGCGGTGAGTGGCTGAAGGAAGCCTATGCGTCCTGCGAAGCTGTGGATCATTTGAGCACCAGTGATGTGCTAAGGAAAAGCATACGACGCTCTTGGACCATATCAAGTGAGTAAGCCAACATTTTAGAATTCAAACTGAATATAACATTCCAACATTTACAGATCCCGAGGACGATCCCAACAATCCGAACGCTCAGCAGCCCGTCGGTGACAGTTTATATCCACAGCAACAGCATCTGATTGAGGCACAATCAGCAGGCAGTTATCCCACATTGCATCAGCATTCTCTGCATCAGCAGCTGCATCATCAGCCCCAACTACAACATCAGACGCCTCCACAGCCACAGCAACAGCAACAGACGCGACAGACGCACATCATCAATTATAGCAGCGGTAGTGGCAGTGCCACGCCCATTAGCGGCAGCAAGTGGCATTTGGGGCGTCGTGTGCTACGACAATCGACACTGCCCAGCACACTCAATAACGATCCCAATCTTAGCGGCAGTGGTGCCAATCTGGCCAACTACAATTCGGTTAATCTCACAGCGCCCACCTCACCCCATCAGCTGCAAAAGAGTCCGCTCTATCCGAGCGTCTACAACAGCGACGACTTTATACACATGAATACAGCCGCCGATTGTGACAACTATACACAGATACAGTTGCAGCAGTTGCAGCCACAGCTGGAGGCGCCATCGTCACCGCCAATGCGCAGCCACAGGCTGCAGGTGCGCCGCCAATCGACGCTGCCAGCGAATCCATGCCAGCCGCCACCCACCATTTATATGTCCACATCACCGAATCGCATATATAGCCGTTCCCCGGAGCGTTCGCCCGGGGAACAGCAGCGCTATCCGCCCTTTGCGCGCCAGACATCCTTTCCAGAGCCACCGAGCAACTATCATCGCACCAAGCTGCTGCCCAGCACAGCCAATCTGCCAGCTCCCAATACACAATCCTCGACAGCTGCACCGCCGCTCAACTATGACTCGCAGGCATCGAGCATGGCCAGCGATGAGATGGACTATGGACAATCATTTATAAAGCCACGCATGATGCGTCAGGCCACGCTGCCCAATCCGGATCAGCATGTCAAGCTGCTGCCCACGTCGCCGCCCAAACGGCAGACATCGCCGCAGTTTCGCCGCTCGCCGGAGTTTACGCGCCAGCAGACGCTGCCCAATCCGGAGGCATTCAACAGCGGCAACATGCTCACCGTGCACCAAACACCACCCGCAAAATTTATGCCCATTTCGCCGCGTGCCAAACAGAACTTTCTGTTTCCCAGCGTGCCGAATCCTCGACAGTTTCTCTCACAGCAGAATGTGCCCACAGTGGGTGCCGTTGATCTGGGCAGCGGTGGCAGCGTGTCCAGCACGGCTGGCGAGCAGTACTCCAGCAGCCAGAGCGTCAACATACACCATCCACGCGATCCACATGCCAAGATGATCAAGGTGCGCAGCCACAGCAACGAGGAGTACTCGAACAGCAACAAGACGCATGTGGAAAACCGTCGTCTGCTGCCAGAGATACCCACGACACAGCGTGCCACAAGTCGTTCACCCAGCCGGCTGGTGCGACAGGAATGCCTCAAGGAGCAGGAGCACGGCTCACGCACTTTCGGTGAGGCCAAACAGCAGTTTCATCAATTCCCCGACTTCAATGAGGAACTGGAGAATCGGCACGAGTATACCGATTACATTGGCAACAGTGCCACCAGTTTTCTGGAATCGGATGAGGTGCAATACGAGAAGAACTACAATGCGGGCTACAGCAGTGAGCCTCGTATCATCTATAATGATGGCTCCGATGATGGCACCTACCAGCACACGAACACCAGACCCATCTACAGCGCCGAGAATGTGCTGCAGGGCGTTAATAATGGTGGTGGCTATGGCGGTGCTGCACTGCCTGGCTACTACACGGATATGGGCACCACCGGTCATGTGATGCACAGCGGTGCAGCACTACCCCGCACACCACTCATGCCCAATCGCATGAGGCGTCGACAGTCGAGAGAGCTGCCAATTCCACCGGACGAGTACGCACAATTGGTCAAAGCCGAGGCAGCTGCAACGGCAGCAACCGCCGCAACTCCAAGCATCGTCGATATACCGGATAACATTGGAGATCGTCGCAAGCCGGAGCAAATGCGTTCCGTGTCGGAGGACTCGGGTGCTAAGACAGTACCCAAGCCGGTCACACGTCGCTCCTTCTCGCATCCGGAAAAAGAATCGACGGTTAGTTAATGAGTTTCTTTAGCTTTTTGACTTGAGATCATAAGTTTGCTTCATACAGCCACCAAAGAAGTCGGAAACCTCAAAGATACCCAGCCCACGTCCGCTGGCTGAAATCCTAGACAAGACGCGCGGTGGCGCCTCAAAGATACCGCAAGTGCGACGACGCAACAGTCGCGGCGAGGATGGTAAGTTGACGTAGCTAACGATTTCTAGTAGCTGTAGTTGCTTATTGCACCCGTGCAGCAGTAGAAACCCGTAGCTCTAGCTGTAGTTAGTTGCAACACCCGAGTTATTAAAATATATTGCACCCCACTCCCCGCTGCCCCCTCTGTGCCCGCAAAACGTTGTCCAACATTTAGGTAGAGTACCACAGCATCACTACTCCTTCCATGAACTGCTTAAGCACCAGAACTCTGATTTATCCAATCGCTTGAAAAAAACGCCAATTCCTGTCGCCACAACAGTCCCAGCTGAGCAGGATAAGGAGGCAACAACAACAACAACAAGCAGCAACAACAACAAATCCCCCGAAAAAGCCAACGCCAACAATGAGCCCAATGACACAGAAGATGCCGCTGCGGTAAGTGCCCCATCATATTAGCATATAAGCTTATGCCCCCAACTGAAGCACCTGTCCTGTCATGTCCTGTGCTTCCTTTAGGGTTCCGCGCACACCAGCACATTGGGCGAACTGGAGCTCCAAAATGCAGTAGAAGCTGCCGCTGTTGTCTTCAAGAAGGTGGTGCTGCAGCGACGCAAGGAGAAAGAAAAGGAGAAGGCAGCCGAGGAAGGTGAGTGTTAATGGTTTCTCTTCTTCTATGTTCTTTAACTTTGTATCTTTGTAGTTTTTTTGTATATGTATGTATGTCTGTATATGTGTGTATGCTGGTGTTTGAACATAATTACTTTGGTGCTGGTGAACTGTATCTAACTCACCTTTTTCCTGCAGGGTTTCAGTTTTCGTCTAACTTTTCACTAATTAATTAGGCGACTCGGGTTGTTGCGACCATTTCCCGCTTCCAGCTTGATGTGGGTCATCATTATTCCCTTTGTTCATTCACTTTTCTGGTTATTGGCTCTTCTTTGTGTATGGCTTAAAGCTACGTTCAGATATCATTTGTTCAATGAAATATTACTCTTTTTTTTTTTGTAAGTTTCAATTATTTGCTTAAGCTAAACTCTGAAAATAAATTTTAAGCAGGTTTCAAACATTTTTCTTCGGCAAGATGTTTTCAAGTTGGATTATAAATTATGCTCTAAAAAAGACGTAACACTTTTGGATTGGTACATAGTTTCTGTTTAGAAAACCTAAACACTTTTATTTATATTTTCATTTCAACGAAAAAGTTACTTAACTCGATTAAAAACGATCTAGTCGAGTGTGTTCCATTACAAGCCTCACTGTAATCCGAATTAAAAAAATTAAAACACATATTTGCACTTAAAACAAAAGCAAAAATAATTTTTTTTTTCAAGAAAATCAAAAAAAGAGTATATTGGGTTTGTGAAATATCTGTCTATCAGTCTGTCTGTCTGTCCGTATGAACGCAGTTTTTTTATGTCAAAACTTGAAAGCTTTGAATAAAAAAGATTCAATTGCCACGCCCACTTCTGACTAAGCAAAGAGGCGAAAAAAAGAGTATATCGCAGTCGGTTGAATTCGACTGCAAAGTTCTTACTTGATATAATTACGCAATTTGAAAAATAAGCGGTCCCGTGTTGCATGCAGCAAACTTTTGATACATTTACCACCGTGTTTTATGCAACAGACCAGGAAAAACTAGTTTGCTCGTTTTTTTGGTATTGCACTTTTTTGTCTCTTTGGGCCAAATAGCTTGAAAGGGTCTTTGACAAAAAACTGATGTTACACGGATGTTGGCTTAATGAAAAAAAAAGTAAAAATGGGGCGTCGATTTAAGGTTGTTGAAAAAAATCGGAATTTAATCAACCAATTTTCCATTTTCGGCATTTAATTTATTACTTCCGAAAACAGCCAGATGAACAAAAGTCGAATAAATTCGTTTCTTTTTTTACAAATTAAATAAATGCAGTTTTCAGCATTGTTAGCCCATTTTTCACCTGCAGCCCGAAAGTATGCAACACTTTTGTTCCAGCTACCTTAATGAATAAATATCGAAAAAAAAATATATTTTCTTGTAAACTCTTTTTTAAATCCGATTGAATATTAAATTTTATAACCATTCGAAGATATCAGTTACATAATTGTAATGCTTTTGCGAGGGATTCATGAAATATTTCCACATAAAGAAACGAAATCGCCCACACACACACACACACACACACACACACACACACACACACACACACACACACACACACATGTCTTATACAACTGTAAGAACATTTTTGTGAAGTCTTTTGTTATGTTTTAATTTGCTGTCCCAATGCCGTTTGTTTGCGATTCTTTGGGAATGCCACTGTGTACCCGAATCCTTCTAAAACTACAGCCAGGACATTGTCGCCCACGCAGAAAGCAATCTAGGGTTAGCCTTATCTTCTGCACTTTTTGTGTGTGTGTGTATTTTGCTTTTGCCTCAAAGTGCTGCTTGACAGAGAGTGTATAAAATTTGGAAAAGCGAGCCAAAGCGAACGTTACTCAAATGTTTGTTTTGCGGATGCCAGCGACTTGTGCAACATGCAGCCACTTTCCTGTCTTGTTTGCGCAAACACAATAAATTTATCGGTGAGCCGGGAAGGGCAGCTGTCACATCTGTCAAGGTGTGTGTGTGAAATTTGGGCAAAGGATGCAGGATGGTTCGGGATGGTCTTAAAAGCTTTTTTGACAAATCGAGCATAACCGTGTGTTGGTAGAGGCAGCCGCATACAAAAATTGTTTATAATGGAAGCCAAAGATGAAAACCTAAAACAATAAATTACCTTATTTACTTTGTTTTCCGAAAAATTGAAAAGGGAAAGCAGGTCCTCTTGAATTTTTCTTTGAAATAAATATGGATTTTAATTTCGATTAAATTGTTTTAAAATGTTCACAAACAATTTTCATAATCATATAAAGTGTAAGTAAATAAATAAAAATACAACAGTCAAACTAAGCGATATTGCATTTGATTTATTAGAAATTTGTCTAACAAAAAGTTGCTAACAAAATACACAAAAAACCAATATTTTACATGTGAAAAAAAACAGTATATTTTATTGTCATTCTTTGGTTTTGGTCAATTCCAACGAAATGTTCTACAAAATGTTTGCTTTATGTTGTTGCTTTATTGGTATATGGGTAGATAATAATGTGAAAAGGTATTCAAACTCACCCTTAACACGTGCCTAACCTATATTTAAATTCTACGAAATAACATTGTTCTAATCAGTAAACACACCTTAGTCTAACAACACCCCCAAAAAAATGCCCAAGTGCTTGGGGTGCGGAATAAACACCACCTCAACATTAATTATGCTAAAACCACTATTTCACCTGCGGCAAACCAGTATTTTCCATTGTCATTCTGAGGTGTTGGTCAACTGCAAAAGAATTGCGACGAAAAAGTAAAAGAAAAAAAAACAAAAACAAAAACCCACCCCGTTAATTCACAGCCTTGCAGCTGGCGGCTCTGGCTTCCGGTGACAGCAACGGCGATGCCATGGAAACCTCGTCGTCATCGGAGCTCGAGTTCAGGTGCAGCACAGCGTCAACGCGGGGTCAGTCGCAGTACAGTGTCGAAGCGGATGAGTTCAAGCTAGTATTTCTAAACTCGGACTCCTCATCGTCATGCAAAGAAGAGGAGGAAGAGGAGGAGGACGGCAACGATACGGATACCGCTTCAAGTTCCTCCTGCTCCACCCATCAATGCCACAGCATTGTGAGCAACGTGGAGGACTGTGATTGGGATTACTTTGAGCCCTCAATGATTGCTGCTACCACAACGACAACAACCACCATGATTGCCTACGCCAGTTCACTTCCACCCACCACACCCACGCCGCCGCCGCGTTTCCGACGCCGTTCCAGTGACAGCGATTCACCATTGCTGCAACGGCGCCAGCAGCTGCGCAGCTACTGCTCCAAGATACGCGAAAGCGACACCGGCACCGACGAGGAGCTGCACATGCAAGCCGAGAGCAGCTCACAGACCAGCTCGGATCAGAACCATACGCCGCCGGCTCCCACAGTGCCGCTCAGCATGAAGGCGCGCATCAAGACGCGCTTTCTCAAGAGCCACCATCACTATCAACATCATCATCATAGCCACGCGCCCAGCAGATGTGGTTGCAGTGCAGCAGCTGCTCAACCACAATATGTGCCCATACCCGTGCCGGTGCCCATACCCGTGCCCTTGGCCGCCTATCATAACTGGCAGCTGGAGCATAGTGGTGCTCCTTTGTTGGAGCAGGATGAGCACTTGGCTGCCTCGCTGCAACAGCTGTGGCAGGCAGCAGCCGCTGCTTCAGCAACACCCAATTCGCCGCAGCAGCAACAACAGCAGAAACAACAAGCAGCTGCAGCAGCAGCCGCTGCTGCCGCTATGGTTGCCTATTCGCAGCAATTCGCTGCGGCCAGCAACATGTTCGATGCAACGCCGCCGGCAACAACGAAAAGCTATCAGCAGCTACCAACAACAACAACAGCGTTGCGTCAATTTGGCGGAGGTTTTAAATCCTCGGCGCCGGAGCTAAGCGCCTCGCTGGGCTCGTTGATGACGCAGTCGCTGTGCTCGACTGCCTCCACGTCTTCATCAACAACGTCCGGCTATGGCACAGCAGGTCGCAGCCTGGAAACTTTAGCCGGCTGTCTGTGTTTGGCCCAACAACAGCAGCAACAACAACAACAACAACAGCAGCAGCAGCAGCAGCAACAACAACTGGCCAGTCAAATGGCTGGCAATGCTTTCAAGCCAGCTACAACAAGTTTAGGTTTAGTATCGCCGCGCACGCCGTCGAGTGAGCAACAACAAACGCGTCTTTCGGTCTTTGTCGATGTTGATGCCGCTAACGTTGCCGTTGACGTTGACGTTGACGCTGACGTCGCCGCAACGCCCACAACACTGAGATTGTGTAATGTGAATGATAAAAACAACAGCGACAACAACAACGCCAACGACAACAACAGCAACATTGAGAGCTTTAAATTTAGCGCACATGTTGCTGCTGTGACTGATAAGTGCGAGGCGATGCCAACAGCAGCAGCAGCAGCATTGACAGCAAAGCTGCCAAATAAATGCCAAAATCTATGCGAAACTGTGCAAAACAACAGACAACTACCAACAGCAGCAACAACAACAGCAGCAGCAACAACAGGCACACAAACGCAAACACAAAACAGAGAAACAGAAAGACAAACCTACCTGGCGAGTAACGACGACGAAGCAGTGGAAACAGCAGACGAAGCAAATATACATAAAAATCAAGTACCAGCAACAACAGCAACAACATTGCCAGCAACAACAACAACAACTGGAGCCACATTAAGTGCGGCTGCTCCTGCGGTAATAACTCGTTTCAACAGCGGCCAAGTTGCAGTCGAAAATGTTGAGATTGTTGCCGCCGTTGCGCCTAGAGAGCAGCAACAACTGCAGCAGCAACAACAACAACAACATTGCCAGCTAGAGTCGCAGCTAGCGAGGAATTTGTCCTCCAATCGGTTTAAAAATAAAGCAACAAATATGTCCGAGAGCCAGCCAAGTGAGGCAACGTTTGGCTACTTGCGCAGCGAAAGCTACGCTGCCAACAGCAGCAACAGCAGCAACAGCAACAGTGATGCCGAAGCTGAAGATGAGCAAAGCCCACGCAAGTTGGTGCAACGCAGCTATGATGTTGCTATGGCAATGCAGGCAGAAATGGAGGTAGAGCAACAAGAGCCACTTGAGCCACTTGAGCCACCAATACCCATGCAAATGGTGCATCACAGCACCACCGACAGCAGCAACAGCAGCAGTGATTCCAGCAGCAACAGCAGCAACAGCAGCTCCAGCTCTGAATCTTGTGACTCCGATGACACCGGCACTGTCGCAGATCGCCGACCCAAACGCAAACGCTTCAACAAGGTATTCATTGTGAACCGACAGGCGGGTCAGGCGGCACATGCAAGACGCAGCTCATCCACCGAGGGTGATTCCTTGTCATCCTCGGATGCCAATTTGGAAGATTCCTCAGATAATGACACCGATACAGAGCGCACCGATTGTGGCATTGTATTAAACTATGTCAAGGCGCTGGGCGAGCAGGCTGATGGGGAGCAGCAGCAACAAGCAGCGGCAGCAGCTGCACGTGATGCCAGCGATAACAGCGACGACGACGACGACGATGATGAAGATGAAGATGAAAGTGAACGCCGCATTGCCAACTCAAGCGATGAGCTTGCCAACTGCATTGTTGTTGTAGGCGGCCGCACCGACGACGACGCCAACGCCAGCGGTATTGTGCTGCATGGCATGCGTGCCTTAGCAGATGTGGCCGAGGAGGAGCTAGAGGAGTTGGAGGAGGAGGAGCAATTAGAGCGCTCATTGGAATTGAGCTCTGTCCTGGCTGCGTGCGATGAGCTGCATAGCATTTCCAACGATGTGAATCGATTGCTGGCGTTGCACAAGCAAAATTCACAATTGGAGCTCAAATTGCAGCGACTGCGACGCGGTGTGGCTGAAATCAATGAGGATCATCTGCTGCAGCCGGGCGCTGCCGTTGCTGCCGACGCCGCTGCCCAAATGCAGCTGCAGCAGAAGCCTAACAAATGCAGCAGCAGCAGCAGCGAAGGGTGGGCAAATGCAGGTGTGACCCACCCGCTGCCCAGTTGCCATTCCCAGAAAATCGTAAATGTTAATTCTAATGACGAAAGCGAAGCAGCGCAACAAAAGGCAAACGACGCTGAGGGTAAACATGTAAAAGAAGAAGAGGCAGAAGCAGCGACGCTTGGGTTTTCATGCCAGCAGCAGGTAAAAGCAAACAACGATAATAAACAGGCAGCAAAGCAAACAACAACAATAACAGCAGCAACAACAACAATGGCAAGAACAAGCATCGAAGAGCGAACAGCTGTGCAAACGCAGGCAGCAGTAGCAGCAGCAGCGGCAGCAGCAGCGACGGGCAGCGAAGCATGCAAAATAAACGACGATTTGTTGGACGCTGTCTACTCGTTGGACTCTCTCGCTCTCGCAGCAGCAGCGAGTAAAGCACCTGAAGCAGAGCAGCAACAGGTAGCTGGGAGAGCGCAAAGCAGCTTGCGCTCGCGCTCTCAGCTAACTGTTGGTCAGGCAGCCGACTGCGCAGCCGAAGTGAAGTCGCGTTCGGTGTTGGTATTGGCAGCAGCAACGGAGTCAGTCGAAAATGAAATGTTAAACGTTGCGGTTGAAGAGCCAAACGCGCGCCTAACGTTGTTTACTAACAACAACAGCTATAACAGCAACAAAAACAATAATAATAATAGCAGTAGCAGCAATAACAACAACTACAACAACAGTGGCCATAATGACGGCGATTTCGCAGCACAAAAGACAAAAGGCAGCAGCAACAGCGGCGCTATTGTTGTTGTTGGCCAACATAGCAGCAGCAGCAACAGCAACTCTGACGTTGTGAATGTAAATGTGAATGTGAATGTGAATGAAGCAGCGTCGTCGCGTGTGTTTGAAAGTTGTGAAAACGACTACGACAAAATATTTGGCAGTCAACACGAGCTGCAAAGCAGCCAAACAGCTACAGAGACAACAGCAACAACAGCAGCAGAAATAACAACAACAGCAGCAACAACAACAGCTGCTGCAGCCAAGAATTCACTTTCAGCCAAATATCGCAGTTTGGTCATGATTACTAAAGACAATGAAAGCGCAACAACAACAACAGCAACAACGAAAACAACAACAACGAGTAGCGACAACGATTATGAAATGCCAACAATTGGCAACAACAACTTTGGCCAGAACTTTGCCAATGAGTCACTAGCCACATTGCGCGCCTTGGACGCGGATCTGCGCCGATCTCTCGACAACGAACTGTTGACAGTGACGCCAACGCCAAGTGAACGTGACTTATCGCGTGATTCCTACAGCGTGGATTCCCTCAATGAAACAGTTAATCCTAAGCAAGGCTTGGATGATGGCCTGGCTGATGATGATTCGTGGGTGGAGGAGCTGAGCCAACGGGGCGATGTGGATGAGGAGGATGAGAATTTGAGCAATGCAACAACGACGCCCACAGCAACCGATTCGGAAGATGCGGATTGTGATGGCGATTTAGGTGGACGCATTATGTATATGGATAGAGAGGAGGAACTGCGTGGCTATAATCGTTCGGCCATTGATTTTACGCTGCACACCATTGTGGAGGAGAGCTGTGAGGAGAGCGAGGTGGCCTCCATGCGTGCCGACAATGAAATGGAGCAGGAGGAGGAAGATTTGGCCGAACGTCGACGTCAGCGCACGCTGCAGCATCATCATCGACTCAGTGCCTCCGAGCTGGAAAAGTATTTCTTCTTTGGTCTGGGCGATGGCAAAGTAATGAGTTCTATAGACACGCGCGGCGATGACACTGCCTCCGAGGTGAGCTCGGATTGCTCCGAGAGTCTGGACTCGCTGCCGCATGAGGATCAGCTTCTGGATGGCGGCAACAGTGCCGCCGATTTGGCCTCATCGCGTCTGGAAAAGTATTTCCTGTCCGGCTTTATGGGCTTCAGCGGCGGCGAGAAGCAGGCTGAAAGCGACGAAAGCGGCGGTAGCGTAGGCAGCGATAGCGAGGGTCATCCCAGTCCCAGTCAGCGACGCAAGCGTCTGGTGCGCGCACGTGGCACGCCACGCAGTCACAACTCTTCCTTGGATAATCTGCTGCTGCCCGAGGCAGATGCGCTCGACGCGAGCACATCAGCAGCAGGCGCTGCTGCAGAGGACTCCTCCGAATCGGAGGCAGGCTGCGATGATACCGTCATACACTTGGTCAGCGCAGCTGATCGTGCATCCGATGGCAGCTCGTCAGACACCATTAAACGCAAGAAGCAGCTGCGCAAGCGTCATGATTCCTTGGATGAAAAGAAGCTGCACGAGGTGGGTGAGCTGACGTCAACAGGAGTTGGCTCCAATGATTCTCAGGCTCAGGCGCAGGCAAAGAAACAACAGCATCATAGTCGAGATAGCGGCTTTGTGGGCAGCAATGATGATCTTTTAAAGTCACCCGACTGTGAGCCCTGCAAATCTCCCACCCCCGCGCTGGGCCAAATCAGTGAAGATCGCGAACCGCTGTCATCTGCATCCGCCATCAGTTTGGCCAAAATGGAGCTGCCGAGCACGAGCACAAGTGCAGCTGCCACACGGCGCATGACATTGAACACCTTGCCGCTAGCAGTGGCCAGTGGCAATGGCAATGTCACCACCAGTTCGAATCTGGTGCGCAAGGATAGCTTCAACAACTGGAGCTCCGACGAGGAGACAAATCTGATGATGAGCAAAATGCGGCAGTTCTTCAAAACCCTCATCGTGGCCACCGCCAATGCACAAAGCCAGAGTCAGAGTCAAAGTCAAAGTCAGAGCGCGGGCAGCACGCCCAGCTCGGTGCGCAGATTGGCCAGCAAGGCAACCAAGTCGCGTCCTGCACAGTTGGCCTACTTTGAGAATGAGCTGACGCGGCTGATGAAAACCGTGCCGGGCATCAATGATGATCAGGTGCGCGAGATTGTTGAGTATCTGAGCAGCGAGGACACGTGGTCCGATTCGTATGACTCCTCGGACTATACCAGCTCTGATTTGGAAGGTTCCGAGCACAAGGGCCATCTGAAGGCACAAATCTCTGCCAGCTGCCAGCAGATCATCAACAAGTTCGAGGTGGATGAGGAGGGTGTGCGCGGAGATGGCGGTCTGCTCGATGAGACGCATGCTTTGAATGGTGATACAGTCTTTGTCTATCAAAAACTGGTTGCCTCCTTTAGCAAGGTGGCAGTGGGTGAAGCCGTCCAGCTAGAAACACAGGACGCACCTGTGGAAGCGGATGAGGATCGAGTGTCCACGGGCAGCACGGAGCAGCGTTCGCCGCAGCTGTTTGCCAAAGTCATGCAGCACATTGGCACACGGCTGGTGGCGCTGATGCATGAGGTGAGCAGTGGCAATGAGACGCCCACATCGACGCGACACAGTCGCCGTGTGCAGGCCAAGATTTCGGCCACCACCACGGAGGACGAGGAGGATGAGGTTGAGCAGCAGCTGAAAGCGCTGCCTTTAAAGCAGTTGAAGCTGCGCAGTCGCTCACATGATTTGCTGCTTGATGGCGCTACCAATTCCATGCAAAACTTGCAACACAATAGCCACACACATGGCAATGCTGCAGTGCATCATCAGGCAGCAGCTGGTGCTGGAGGAGCAGGAGCTGCTGGCGACAATGCGGTTGAGGAGTGCGGTGTGGCAAGCGATTATGAGCGCTTCTCGTGGCGCGGCAGTTTTGAGTCGGCATTACTGGCTAATGGCGACTCCAGAACGCGGCTCAGTCAGCTGAGCCAGCTGGACAGGGACAACTCCTCGTCTGCATCCGCTTTGGCTGTGGCAAAGCGCAGATCAGCAGGCGACTTGTTGTTCAGCCAGCATCAACAGAGCCTTAGCCGCGAGCAGCTCGATCGTGTACGGTCCTGCGGCAGCATTGGCGGCGGCGATGCACATCATCATCAGCTGGAGGCATCGCCAGCCAAGCCCTGGCTGTCCTCGGCCAGCTCCTGTGCAGACTCTGCCAAGGATGTGCGTCGTTCCAGCGTGCCCGATGCCATCTACGAAACGGACTCCAGCGACGAAGGCGCCGCTGCTCAATTCAGCAGCAATCGCTCCACGTTGCCACGCAGCTTGACGGGCAGCGGTGGTCAAGTGGCCAGCACGAACTCATTGCCACGTCTGCCCACCAGCTCGGTGGCGTCAGCAGGCACATCTTTTACCAGCACACCCATAACCAAATCACAGAGTGCTCTCAATTACACACCCTCATCCACGGGCAGCGCAAAGAGCGCACGCTATCGCTCGCCAGGATTGGCGGCACGTGCCGCCGCCGCCAACAGCAGCAACTGTGGCAGCATTGGTGCCAACAGCTCCTGTGGCAGCGGTGGCAAGAAGCTAGGCGGTGGTCTTCAACAATTCCTCTACTCCAAGCGTGATGCACGCAAACGTTTAAACATGTCGGCGGGTGAGTTAACTAACGCGTTTGTTTAACTATCTAAGACAACACAGATACACACCCACACACACACATACACAACCAGACTAGCATCCTAGGGTTCACATTCTGCAAATGTTTAGCATATTTGAGATATTTACCTTTTAACGTTGCGATTAGCATGTTTCCTGGAAACGCCAGCAACTCGCCAAAATGGCTTACGAAATTCTCTTGGCCGCGTTCAGCAACATTCTTTAAGAACTTCATCTTTAGGTTTTTAAAGATGTCTGTCTTCAATTTAGTAAACTTTTTTTGGCAGCGTTCAGCAAGATTCTTTAACAACTTAATCTTTAAGTATTAAGGAGCTGAATCTTTAACAACTTTCTTTCAGAACTTCATGTTTAGGTAATAAAGCGCTGAAACTTTAACGTTTCGTTAAAGATTAAGTTGCTTGTTTTCCAAATACACAGTGATATTAAATATTTTAAAGTGATGTTAAAAAAACATTAAAATATTTATTTCATTTTAATTTTTCTACTCATCTTAAAAACATGATTAACAAACAGAAATAACTAAATGTTTTTACCTCACATTAATTGTTTTGATGTTTTAAATCGATGCTCTTTCCAATTTAACATCATTAATAACAATTTCCAACTATTTAGTTAAAAAACTAATTCGTAACTGAAATTTATAAAAATAATATATACCCTTTTTTTTCGTGCAAGTCAAACAATAAACATCAGTTTATTAAATAAATATAAACACATTTCATTTTGATCTTTAAAAAAGAGAATATATATCCGTATTATTCTGATTTTCTTCAAGTTTTGTATAAAAGCTTTCCTTGTATTTCAATAATTATTTATAATGCAATAATTAAATAATTGAATATAATTTGAATCCATGTTTATGATCAATAATTACTTGTGTATAGTAAAGAAATGTTGCTGTATACATGTCATGTTTATAGATATTGAAATTCTATGCTGAACGTAGCCATTTATTTATTTATGTGCTGGGCCGTAACTGTCTCAGACAGGCAATATTGGCCACCGTTTTGCCACTATTAACTGCTCTGTTGAGAGCCCTTTAAATAACGTTAGACATGCAGGTAGGCAAATTGTAAACACAGAGCCAGCTTTTTCCCTATACACGCATCTCTAATATATCTATATATATAGATATATATATATATATACAACACACCATGACAGAATACGCTGCGTGTCTAGGCAAGCCCGCGGGTCTTTGTCCAAAATAAACTCAATCAAGGTCAATTAACTGTATCCATATTAGCCGCTTTGCTTGTTGCCAGCTTCCCCAGTTAACCAGTTAAAGTTAAAGCGATTTTCGCACTGTTTGACGCCAGTTCCGCTTGACGTGGGCGTCTGTTGTAGTCACTCATTGTTGTTATTATTATTATTATATACTATATATATTGTTGTTGTTTCACTTTTTGCTCTTGCCTATTAGTTGGCCAAAAAGCTGTTTTGTGGCTTGGTCAATGAAACTCGAACTCGAGTTCGAACTCATAACTCATACTCTTACACAAACTCAAACTCGAACCTTGCGTTAGGCACAGGCGGGCTTTGAACTTTGTTTCCATTGTGTTTTTGAACTAGGGATTGGTGCGTGTCTTGAGTAGTGGGAGTGGGAGTGTTAAAACAATGATCCAGAATTATTATTCAGTGTTTGTTTGTGCAATTGTTTAATGCATTTAAATGTAGTCTATAAATTAACCAACTAAATTCCGCAAAATTGAACATGTTTATTGAAAGCTATATAATGTTTGTTTGCCGCTAAATTAATTTTGTGTGCTGAATATTGCTTAATTTTGTGCAAATTTTAAATAGGATTTATTAAATGCAGTTCAAACGAAATGATAAGCTGTGAAATACCCTTTTCTTTGCATTTTTAAAATATATTTTAAATCAAAAGCGGAATATTGAAACTCTTTTCAATAGTTTGGTAAATCGTGGCTTCAAATTTATCGATTAACTTATCACGCTACCATCTTTAACTAAAATATATCCATTAACAGTTTTTTCGACTGTTTTGTTTTTCTGTCAAAGCCAGCTTTGTCTGTTACCAAATCGTCATTTTGACAAAAACTACAATTGTTATAGCACGTTTTGCCACTGGTTCATTGGATAAGAAGTTGAAGCTGAAGTTGAAACTGAAACTGAAGTATACTCCCAATGTTTGTGTACAATATCATTTAAGCTCTTGACGTTGATAAAGTGTTTTGCATATTTATTATTTTAAATTAACCTTTCTGCTCGACACCGAGTTCAGTGGCAGCATCGCTGTTGCTATCTTTGTTGCACTTGCCACATTTGGAATCGTTTCGTTAATTGCACTTTCATTGGCGAACACGACTCGCGACCCCCTCCACAAAGTTCAATATTTCAATAATTGAATAAAACTTAGATTTAGTGAGCATCTCGAGTTGAGTGTTTATTTTCTCTGTGGTTCAGTTACCGCGACACGCTTAACGGCACTTGATCACGACGTGCTCTGTAAAATCCATATCAAAATTGATATCAAAACTCAAAATTGAGTTCCGAATTGTAGTCGAAATCGAAATCGCATTCAAAAATACGCAACACAGCTCGTAAAGTCTAACGATCCGCAGTGCAAGTGAAAGTGTTTAGTTTTATTTTTGTTTTCTGTTTGGTTTTGTTTGATTTTCATATTCGGTTTTTACGGTTTTTCGATTGTTAGGGTCTGCCTTGAAGTTGATTTTAACGTTTTCCTCTTCTCTCTACCCTAAATATGCCGAACTAGCGCAAATACTGGGCAGCTGAAAAATTTAAATAAAAATGAAAATGAAAACATTGTCAACAAATCGTGACTGCTGCATTCAAGAAACTTTTCACAGCAACAAAATTAATTATTCAACTCGCAGCATTTTTACGAACCACTTTAATTATGAATTTGCTGTTTTTATTTTGGGGCGTTATCTGACCCACATTTTGATGTTTACTTTGCCAAGCCTTCAGTTCTACACATTGTTATGAGCATTACTTTAACTAGGGGGTATCTAATTGCAAGCTTGTTCCAAATACGCAGCCAAGGCTGCGACAAGTTCAAGTGCAATTGGCAATTTCAATTGAATTAAATATGCCTTGAGGTTCACTTCCCACTTTTGCCCAGCCACATACATATATTGCTCGTATCTCAGATAACACATTTAAAAATGCAAACCCAATTACGTGTCAAACTTTCCAGAGCTCTCTGCCCATAGATTGCTTATCGCCCCCCCAGTTGCTTATCAAACTCATCGTGATTCCATAAAAGCAACCATCGCGTCAAAGTGTCGCTTAACTCACAGCTGGTAACAGAAACAAGTTCGCTTGCAAAAACACATAACAAAAACAAATAAGAATGCTCTATTTAATTTAGATTGTTTGTCTAAGCTCTATCTTGCTCTAAATTGCTTCATAGAATAAAATGACTTGAAATTGCTATAAAAATTGGATTTTAGAATTGAGTTTTTTATCGGTTTGAAAATTAACTGAATAAAAATTTGTTAGGCAAAACAATACATATGCCAAGAGTCAAGGTTAAATCTAAGAAAAAGCGACTATAATAAGATTAGAGAAAGAACTGGAGAAATTATAAGAATATAAAAATATGATATCTTTATATAAGAATCTATCCACTTCTGTGATGACAACTTTTTTTACTCCATGTTCCCATTAAAAATGGGAAAAAGGGAGTTATGAAGTAATGCAAATGTGTGTAACAGACAGAAGGAGACATTTCCGACTATATATTCATATATGATCAGCATCAACACCCACGTAAATCGAAAAAAAAACTCCCACAGCCACAATTTTAAAGATATATGTTTTCTAAAATATCCATTAATTTTAATGCAAGGGGTTCTGGAGATTGGTTAAATTACGTTACCATATCAGAGTCCTTAAAAGAAATACCGAGTCGATCAATGTAGTTGGTTGGAAACAACTCGGCTTTCAAGAATATATTGTCTCAAAGAAGTTTGATTCACATGCATTTAATATACCCCATTTGACCCATTTGAAGGGTACTGGGTATATAAAATGTCTCAATTCCATTGCTTCAGACCAAAAATAAAAAAAAGCGTTGACAATCAATGAATGGCAGCTCTGCTCAATTGTGAAACTCTGCGCAGATAATGAGAAAAGTGTCGATTTTAATTGGCAAACGGGGTGCAAGTAAAACTCCAAAAGATGCCACTGGCTACAATGCATTTGTGCGTCCGTCCAAATCGAAGCAGCCAACAACGGCTACAACAACAAAAACAACAACAACAACAGCTGCCATTGCCGGCGTGCACAAGTATGGCAAAGTAAACAAGACAACGGCATCGGGTGTGGGATTGGCTGTGGAAACCCATACGCCAGCTGGCAAAATACAATATGCGGCACTTAATCGCTTGCGAAAGAGTCATGCCACAGCCACGCCCACTGGCCGGCGCAGACGTCGTTGGTTGCGCCTCTGCTGGTGCTGGCGCCGGCGAAGACGCCAACGTAGCTACAAAATGTATTGGCGCAGTTCGTCCAAATCATCAAAATTTAGCTCATGGTTGCATTGGAGCAATTGCTGTTGCTGCTGCTTGGGTCAGAGAAGAGCTGGCAGCAACAGCAGCAGCTATAACTATGATTCCGAGGAAGAGGATGATGATATTGATTCCAAGGTGGCTGCCTACATACTGGAGATGAAGCAGCGCGAGGCAGCGAGCAGCAGGCAAAGTGAGCTAAACTCCGAGACGAGCTTAGTGCGCGTGCATAGCTCACTGCAAGAGTTGGTGCCGTGCAGCCGCAGCAGCAGCAACAGTTGGTTGCCACAGCAGCAGCTGCAGAGGCAGCAACAGCAGCAGCAGCAATCGTCTAGCTGCCAACGCGTTTGGACCTGGGATGATAGCTTGCGCTCCAACTCGGATCGCTTTCTAGAAACGCTCGAGGCGGAGCTGCCTGGCGCCGTTGCAGCTGCAGCTGCTGCTGCTGGTGATGGGCGGCTGAGGCTGTCGCTGACATTGCAGCGCCGCACGCCGTTGCATGTCACCTTCCAGGAGGTGCAAGGTAGGCGGCACAGCTTTCCCTGCCTGACTGCCCGCCTGCCTACCCAACTGCATGATATAGTTCCATGCACTGAAGAAAAATGAATCATTTTTTATATAAATATATTGTATGTGTCTGAGTGTGTGTGTATAGCTGAGTGTGTGTGTGTTGAGTGCTCATTAGCCATAATTGAGTAAAAATCTAAAATTATATGTTTGATTATTTCTTTTTGCACAGAGGAAGCCAAGGTTGCTGCCGAGGAGCTCACCCGTTCACCGGTAATTGGACAGCGCAATGCGGATGCCGCCGCTGCTGCCAGTCCCGTACAGTCGCGCGCCTCCAGCGAGGCGTGGCCAGCTCAGTCAGATGAGGACATTGATCGTCTGGTTGCCATGCATCAAAATCGCAGCAGTCTCAGCTCTCTGGGCGTAAGTTCAAACCACTTTCAAATTGACTTA
The DNA here is from genome assembly GCA_949708635.1 of Hirtodrosophila cameraria. Taxonomy (NCBI): domain Eukaryota; kingdom Metazoa; phylum Arthropoda; class Insecta; order Diptera; family Drosophilidae; genus Hirtodrosophila; species Hirtodrosophila cameraria. The sequence continues at coordinate 75,279,122 of OX453089.1, read as the reverse complement.
CAGAAACTAATACCTAATATTTTTGAACAGGTTCGCTCGGAGTCCATGGCTAGCGTTTATTCGGGCGCCGGCGAGGGTCGCTATGGCACTGTGGTCGTCAAGGGTCAGGTGGAGTTTGGCATGCAGTATAACTACAAGCTGGGCGCTTTAGAAATCCATGTGGTGCGCTGCAAGGATCTGGCTGCTGTTGATGCCAAGCGCAATCGCAGCGATCCCTATGTGAAGGTAAGCATATCTAATCTTAAACTTAAGCTGATTTACTTATGATTTGCTTTGCTTCCAGGTTTATTTGCTGCCGGACAAGTCCAAGGCTGGCAAGCGCAAGACCAAAGTCAAGAAACATACGCTCAATCCAATCTTTGATGAGACGCTGCGCTTCCACACGCCCATTTCCAGCTTGGAGTCGCGTACCTTGTGGCTAACTGTTTGGCACTCGGACATGTTTGGACGCAACGACTTTCTGGGCGAGGTCAGCGTCAATTTGCAAGGTCGTCTCTTTGACAATCCACAGTCGCAGTGGTATCTGCTGCAGGAGCGTGTAAGTGTACATGGCAACCCAAATGTCTAGCTGTCTTTCTTAACACTTTGTTTTGACAATTGCAGAGTGAACCCTTTGATGATGTGGCCACCTATCGCGGTGATATTGTAGTGGGTCTGAAATACATTCCGCCAGAGAATCTAAAATCCTCCTTATTTTCGCGTGGCTCCAGTCTAACCGGCAGCTCATCGAATCTGCGCAAATTTGGCGGCAGCATCAAATCGGTGGCTACCAAGTCAGATCGCAGCACCAAGGGTGGGCAGCTGCATGTGCTAGTTAAGGAGGCCAAGCACTTGAGTCCCATCAAGACCAATGGCAGCTGTGATGCCTTCTGCAAGAGGTGAGTGTTAAGAGAATGTTAGCCAAGGCAAAGTCTTCATATTTTTCTTATAACTTCAGCTATCTGCTGCCGGATCGCACGCGCAGCTCAAAGCAGAAGACGCCGGTGGTAAAGCGCACATTGCATCCAACTTGGAACTATACGTTTGTCTATGAGGATGTCTCGCTGGAGGATTTGTCAGAACGCGCCCTGGAGCTAACCGTTTGGGATCATGATCGTTTGGCCAGCAATGAGTTTGTGGGCGGCATACGGTTCTCTTTAGGCACGGGTAAGTGGATACAACAAATCAAACTGCATAAGTGATTATAACATTTGTATTTCAATTAAACAGGTCGCAGCTTTGGACGTCAGGTGGATTGGATGGATGCCACTGGCAAGGAGCTGTCGCTGTGGCAGAATATGCTGGATCGTCCCAACTTTTGGGTGGAGGGCAGCTTAGTTTTGCGCTCCAGCCTGGATGGCATAAGCGCCACATTGCCATAGGTGGCACATAGGCCAGCGTCACAAATTGCATTGTAGTAATTTATTGCTTAGCTATGTTACATACAAACACATACACCCACATGCATACATATCTATAGCTACACTTACTCGTTTAATGTTGCAGTTCAAGTTACATATTACTTATTGTATTGTATTGTATTGTGTTGTACTGTGTTGTACTGTATTGTACTGTGTTGTACTGTATTAATTATATAAAATATGTAGTTATTTTACATCATAGGGTTCAATGACAAGCATTACTAGAAAGTTAAGCATGTTTAAGAAAAGAATCAAGGATTCGATTCATTACGTTTCGATTGCTTTACTTTGCAATTTAAAACGATTTAGAAAGATTTTTCAATACTCGAATATGGCGGTCAGATGACCAGGCATCAGCATTAGCATTGGGCACACGTGATGACACTGCAAATTATATATATTGTATTGTAGTTGTAAGCAGCACAATGTTCAAATACGAAAAACAAACAAAATGTTATCAAATTATTGCACTAATTATTAAGCGGCTTACAGCCCGAGAAGGCAGCAGAAAATAAACTAAATTTGTAAAGCAAACAGATGGATTGCTCATCAAAAATGAAAAATAATAATAAAAACGAAGACGACAACAACAACAAGAAAAACCAATTGGCCCATATTTAGGCTATTTAGACACTTAAGATCATTGTGTGTGTATTTTTTTTCCATATGAAAGGAACTTGCAATTTTGCATACTGTATGCATTAAACTACGATAATAACTAAAAACCGACACTAAACTAAGCTATTATATACCTAATTGTGTACTAGTACCTACCTATCAATAATAATAATATCGAGAAATACAAATAACGAGATTTTGTAAATGCAAACTTTTTTGATTTTGTTTTCATTTTTGATTTCAAATTACACAAACTTTAGCATTTAAGCAAAACGACATTCTAAACTTTATACATCACTTACTTATACATATATCAATCCAGACTTCAAGCATATCGCAAGCACTGTGCAAGTGAATAATAAATAAATAAAAATCAACTCAGCTAGGTGTTCATAAATACAACTGAGTAGCAGCTACTCAACTTTTTCATACTTTTCATATTAATAGTGACCCACCAAAACTCAAGAAATAGCAGCCAAATAATATCTACTTGTATATGTCACTTTCCCTCCAACTCTTGTTGCTAAAAATCTATTTGTTGTGGCATTTTTATATACACGTTATATAAATAATACTACGAGTCAGCTACTTATGGCATTCGATAATAGTACATGACATGTACTTATTATTAAAACCCAAACAAAACAAAACAAAAAAATAAAAATAAAAATGAAATTTACTTAATATAGAAAAACGAATCTTATGAATGCTTTTGGTGTAAGTTTATATTGGAAGGATCGTACGTACATACATACAAATTAATAACGTTGAATGATACTTGGAAAGATTTATAGGAAATGTTTTTTGATAAAAAGAAAATTGCTGAATCACTCGTTGCCTAAATACCGCTTGTCTTTTATACTCAATGTTTTCGAAACACACTCACACACACAACAAACACACACACTCAAAATTTTGATGATGATGTTAACAACACATAAAAGTAGTTGCCCACACGGAATGAATGTCTAACGATATAATATTTATATATGATATTTCAATATGTAAATGCGGGCATTGCGATTTTCTCAACATCACATCACATGATATAAAGTCAAACAATAAGCAGCAATTATTGCAAAATAAATGGTATTTAGTAGCATATTCTAGAAGGATAACAATTACACTAAAACACAAAAAAAAAAAACGTTGCTGATTCTTAATGACAGCTATAATTATAAATAAATATATATACATATATAACGATAACAAGTTGTTGACAGCCTAATCATATACATAGTAATTATATGTATACATAAGTAGTTTATTTTTCATCTCTAATGTTCAATGTAGTTCTTAAAATACATGTATATTTTTTTACTTTTTACTTTAACCTTGGCTTAAAAGCATGCCAGAAGAACAGTCCTAACCTAATCCTAATACTAACTCGTAACTCGTAAATCTAACTCTAACTATAGCTACTACTACTTACTTACCTAATCATACAAAATTATGAATTGTGTTTTAACAATTGATACATATTTATGTACATTTGACTAACTCGTACTCATTTACTCACATGGTGCTATAAAACTCCTTGTATTTACTCTGGGAGTACCGAGGAAATCATGAGAAATCTTTATACCTTTTTACTGTTGTTTTTTTTTTTTCGATTCAACTGAACTATTGTGAAACTCGTGTTTATTACATGGTATTTATAAAAAAAAACAATCCTACAATATACATACATATTATGAGATACATATAAAGTCAGTTATATACACAGATATACAATAAAACAAAATTGTAGATTGATTAATCTTAGCATTAAGTGAACGCAAACTGTTTTAAGGCGAGCCGAAACCAACAAAATTTGGATTGAAGATTTGATTTGGATAAGTCTCTCCGGTTGGATGCCGACAAGAAATACATCTTATTATAATGTACATCATTAATTATTTATGTACTTATTGTATTTGATAGCAATTGCAAGAAGTGCTCAAGTTTAGCATTTAAGATACTTATATTAAAAGAAAATACTATTTGGGCAAAATATATAAGATATTTAGAGCTATTGGCGGGGCAATAGAGCCTACAAGCCCACAAAATACTTACGTTGCGTTAATATACAAAACTTTGGTGGAACACATAGTCGTTATTAAAGGTTGCCACAACATATTATATAGATTCTGATCTACTTTTCAAAAACATACACTTCATTTTTCAATGCAAAAGTAGAAAACACATTTGTGAAATTTTTGTGGTTATATTTCAAACACTCTTGTGATGGTAAAAACCTTATTGGGTATTTATTATACCTGACTGGTGCACAAATTTAAAAATAAAACATGAATCACTTTTCTATTATCTCTATGATTCTTGTTAAGATATTACATTTATATCTTATACCTATTAATATACTCTATAAGTGCAATACTAGGCTTGAAAGGTTTTTGAGAAATAATGGCTGTTCTTAGGTTTGATTCAGACAACAAAAGAGCTCTGAGTGGAAAGGTTTTTTGATATGGCAACCAATAATTTGAATACACATATATAATTATAATACATATATAAGTATATTTTCCAGAATCTCTGCCCAAGACATTGTATTTAGGCTGTCCCCTTTGCTAAAAAAAAACATGTTTCAATTGATAGTTTCAAGCAGGACAAAGCGGCCTCTATTTTGTACTATACTATATAGGTATACTATCCTTAGCTCTACAAATGTGTTGACAAAAAGAAAACAGAAAAAAAGAAGTTGAAATCTAAGCCGTAATATTTATGGCATATATATGAAGTTAAATCCAAATGTTGACAAACCCATTTAGGAGTACATATCTATGTACACTTTACTTCTATGTAAGCAATTACCACTGGATAAAATTACAAACTTTACACATACATAAATTGAATTGAAATGAATTTGAAAAAACACCTAAATTATAATTATGTTGAATACTCTCTGTGACCCAAAATCAATCAAATAAAAGCAAATTTCGCATCTACTGACAACTTTTGGAACTAAACCGTGTGTTTTGTCTATAATACTTCTACATTTTGAATACAGGCTATTGGTGCACTTTACGCTTCCATTTCCGTTTCCGCTTCTCTCTCCGTTTCAGCGCTTCTCTGCACTCCGTTAAGCACATTTAATTTCAGCTCCTCTGCAGGCTGCTTGAGCACATCATCGTCATGGGCACGCCAGCAATCGAAGGAAAATATGGACTCGCCCTTGCCAAATTTTTCGCCATCCTCCAAAGTAATTGGCAATTGCCTATAGCATATACAAGGATATTCATTTAGAGCTCAGCCACTTGACATTTCCTAAACTACTCACCTGTTATTCGTTTCAGGCAAAAGCAGCGTAAACGTAGCAGCTGTTATCAGAACCAAGGACAGAATAAGCGACGGACCAGCAGGTGACGTGGTGCCCAGATGTATGAGGTAGGGTGAGGTAAATGAGGCTGCCGCAGCGGCCAAGTGTGCCGTGGCCATGCCCCGAGAGCGCACACAAGTGGGCAGCAGCTCCGAGGAGTACTGCGAGGCAACCGTGTAAGACATTGAGATGCCCAGACGTGTGGGCAGGGCAAAGGCAAGCAGCAATGTGGCATTGTGCTCTGCGCCGTCGTAGGACAGTGCGATGCCCAAAGCACAGGATACCAGACTGGTGCATAGCAGGGCCAGAAAACAGGTGGCCTTTCTGCCCAGTCGACTCTGCAGCAGGCCCTGAAGAAAACCAGATGCTGGCACCACCAGGCCAAACAATGAGAAGACTACAAATGGTGACAGTCCCAGGCCCTCCACATTACGCGAGATGGTGTTAAAGCTCAAGGATGTCATCATGCTGGTAATAAGTATCATCAATAGAGTACGTTTAAATAGCTACGTTTCAACTTACAAGGTTAGTATCACAATTAGCGATGTTTTGCGCAGATGTGGAGTGCGCAGCAGATCGAACAATGTAGCCTTTTGCTGTTGATTATCCTGCTTGCGTTTGGTGGCACAGTGCTGCCGAAAGGCTTCAAAGTCAGACTGTGGCACCTGTTTTCCATTAAAGTGAGCAATATGCTTCAATCGGGCAATGGCGCCCTCAACATTGTTGCGCGTTAGCAGCCACTGTGCGCTCTCCTGCACCACAAAATAGAACAGTGCGACGACCAACTGCAGCAGTGCCGAGAATGTTAGATATATGCGCCAGTTGCCAGCTAATACCGATAACCAGGGTGCCGCCAGAGCACCCAGGCACATGCAGAGTCCCAAGGTGCCGGTGATAGCTAAATTCCTTAGCTTTGGCGCCAAGTACTCCAGCACTGGGGGAAAGTGGAAGACAGCTGATAAAGATTTGAGCACACCAATGACAAGATACGCAATGCTTACCCAGTATAAACATGAGATAATAGTTGGCAGTTGCAGCCAGACCAGAGATGCAGCGGAAGGCGCTATACTGTACCAGATTCGTGGCATATGTAGTCAGAAAGTCGCCCACAAAGCCACATTGATTGGCCAGTATAACGGCACGTACGCGTCCAATCCTGTCGCCCAGCATGCCAAAGAAGAAGGTGCCCAGGAGTGAACCCAGAAAGAACAAGGATTGTCCAATGCGAGCCTTGTAGGCATCCTCGCAGACCCAATTGAGCTGTAAGAGTTAAATTTATTTGAATCTTTTACATTGTTCAGAAAAGGAACTAGTTAACATGTTCCCTCAATTGAACCACAATAAACAACTCTAATTTGCTTACCTCCGCATTCATACTATGAAAACCGTAATCATATTTGTATATCCAGCGCTCACACATCTTGCTGCTCGGAGTCAAAACGTAGTCGCCATCCATTGTAGTTTCAATGTCGTCCAAGCGCGTACAGGAGGCATCCTTGCCAAAGGGCTTATAAATGTCGGCAATCTGCTCATGAGTGCGATTCTCTAGCTTAGGATGATGGCACCAGTGCTGTGGCACAAAGCCAATTATCGTCTGGGAATAGTAATGCACAGTGGTTGTAAATGCTATGTAACCGAGCAGCAGTATCATAAGATACTGATAGCGACCCGCATCCCCGCACTTCTTCAGAATTCTGTCAAAATCCATTGCGCAAGAAATACGGCAATCTCACACTGTGCTCACGTTGAGATTCTATTAAGACTGAAGTGTAAAAGCAGAGAATATCCACAATCAGATTCGCACGTTGTGTGTTCCACAGTTTCAGTCGCATTTTCAGTCTGATTCTGATAAGATTGTTTTGCTGTCTTATCGCAATTGCGTATTGTGCGGCCTATCCATTACGAAATAAATGTTTTATTATTAAAATGAATTAGCTTATTCGCTTAAAGCTACACAAAGACCAGACGTCTGACAAAAGTGCCGCATCCAGAAGTGTGCTGAATTTAATTTTAAAAATATATACTATATACTCGTTTATAGTTATAGTTATAATCAGAATCTTGACGTTACTTCTATGTTTTATTTATCAACGAAAATTTAAATGTTTTATTGTCTGTTGATCATTAATTGATCGCAGAATAAGAAATTTAACTTGCTTCCGTATCAATATAATATTTTGCGCCCTTATCAAGTTTATGAAAAAGAGCTCTCTAAACCATACTTATGTATATACTATAGTTTACAAATATGCTTTCTTATCAGAGTGTGGATTTATGTTTGTTATATGTACTTATGTTTAAGTGCTTGTACATGACATGTATTTTTGTATCAACAATTAAGTGAATTTATACTTAAATACAATTTTCCCGCCATTTTTTTGGGCAAGTAATATTTTCCAGTATGACTTTATTTAAACAATATTTGATATTTAATAATTGAATAGGTTTCACAAATGGTTTTACTTTACTTTTGCAATAGAATTTCAACTCTTTCGAACCGGTTCACAGCTAAGTAAGAGACTATATTTAGTTTATTTTAGTTTGCAGATAGATAACGCGTGGATAAGAATATTAAGAGCAAGATACTAGATTAAAAGAGATACAGATTTTCAAAATTTGCTCATGTATTTTCTAAAAATACACATCTATAAGCAAACAAAAATAGTGCTCTATGTTATGGTTTATACTTATACATATACATATACACGTATATTGTATACAAAATTTAATTTTTTTAACACAATTTTAACAAAAGAGTATGTCATTTTTTTTGAATTTGTCTTAATCAGAAATCAAGTAATCTTCAAAAGGAATGTATAAACGATAAGTTTGCTGAGTTACAAATACTTAATACACAAACACTTTATTATTTATATACGGCTGATTCAAATGCAGGAAGATTAAATTTAAAAAAAATGTTCTTCAGTTTTGAGTATACGTTTGCTTCAGTTATATTTCTATATAATTATCAACATTGATTTCAAGGCATGTTTGCAGCAGCACTGACCTAGCACTCATATTCACAACACCCAAAAATTGTGTTGTATATTTGAGCTTTTAATTAAGCTTAAGAAAGTTTGCCAGACGTATTTGATGAACCGCCGCAGCTTAATTAATTAATTAATGAAACTTAAATAGCTAAGATATTAATTAAGACATGAGTTTCTCGCCTCTATTCGCATCAAGTTCTTCTTTAGCAACATTCTTGTCCTTGGATGAACGTAAAAAGTCAAACATGCGTTCTCCAATGCCAAATTGCTCGCCCTCCTCCAGTGTGATTGGCAACTTGCGATTGTGCGTTTCCGGTAGAAGCAGGAGCACATAAGCGCCAGTTAGAAACAGCATACACAGGATTATCGAAGGAGCTGGTCTATAGTACGTGCCCAAGTGCAGCACGTAGGGTGACAGCAGAGAGGCAGCTGCGCCGGCCACATGCGCCATGGCCAATCCACGGGAACGCACGCTGGTTGGAACTAGTTCCGTGGAAAAGAGGAAAACCGATCCAAAGGTGACAGACATGCCGAAGCGAGAGGCCATCATCAAAGAGACTAAGAGAAATGCACTTGGTTGCTGCCACAAGGACATGACAATGCCGCTGGCTGCAGTAAGCAAACCAGTGAGCAGTGCGGTACTCACCGAGGAGCCTTTGCGGCCAATTCGGTTTTGGATGTCTGCCTGGATGAAACCCGAAGGCGGCAGCGTCAAGGCGGCCAGTGTGAACATTATAAATGGTGATATGCCCAGGCCTTCGACATAACGTGACACTGTGTTATAACATATAGTAATGATCATGCTAGAAGAACAAATCATATGATCAGTATATATGTATGTATACAAGAACTTATAGTTTTCTTGGACTTACAATGCTATCATCACTTTGATAATTGTTTTTCTTAAACGTGGTGTTTTGAACATGTCCATCATTTTCACCTGCGTCTGGTTCAACTCCTGAGACTTCTGATTGCAGTTGATCTGGCAATAGCTTCGAAATTTGTCTATATCTGTTTCACTTATGATGCGTCGATTGATTTTGGCCACACGTTGCAATCTCACGATAGCTCCATCGACATCATTGCGCGTAATCAGCCACTGTGCACTCTCCTGTATCATAAAATAGAACACCGTCACCAGCAGCAGCGGAGTGGAGGAGCATATCAGGAATAATCGCCAGTTGCCCACCCAAACGGCCATCCAAGAAGCGCATATGATGCCTAGGCAATAGAATATACCCATGCTGATGCTAAGTCCCGCATTTCGGATCTTAGGTGATACATATTCGAGAACTGCACAAGATACAATCGTTTAGTTATAGTGATTATATATAAATTATAAGAATACTCACCTAGAATATACATGAGATATGTGTTGGCATCGATGGCAAGACCAGAAACAAAACGAGTTATTGAAAATACAGTGAGACTGTTTGTGAAGATTGTTGAGAAATCACCCAAAAATCCACACAAATTAGCCAATATGACAGCCTTAATGCGTCCGATTCTGTCTCCCAGCAATCCAAAGATTAGCGTGCCAAACATGGAACCCACAAAAAAGAACGATTGACCCACAGGCGCCTTGTAAGCCGCATCACAGACCCAATTAAGCTGTTGGAGTAAAACTTTCAGCCAGATAAGATAATGGAATTGCTTCAATAAAAACTGAGTTGTATACTCACCTCGGTGTTCATGCTCCTAAAGTCATAATCGTATTTATAAATCCAACGATCACAGCGATCCGGACTGATAGTCGCATTGACTCCATCTGCATCGATTGTGTCGAGACGCGTGCATGAGGGTTTCTCAAACTGATTATAGATAGCCTCGATCTCTTCAAAGCTACGATTCTCCAGCTGCTTGTGATAGCACCAGTGATCGGGCACAAAACTAATCACGTTCTGTGAGAAATTGTGCATCGATGTGACAAACATTAAGTAGCTATAAAGCCCAATCAGTAGATACTGATAGCGATGGCTATCGCCGCACTTGGCCAAAATCTCATCAAAATCCATAACGCTCTCTATCAATGAATCGCTATTGTTTTTGTTTCTTTTTTGTTTGCTCGCTTAAAATTTAAAATTGAGATTCAACGTCGCGATGATCTATACGGATACGAATCGAAAAGTGGGGGGCTAGTGCTGGTGCTGAATCCAACAGAGAATCGAAATCCGTTCGTCTGCTCTCAGCCGATGCCACGCACGTACTGCCAGCTGACGTGCGCGACTGGGGCCCTCTTTGCCGAATAGTTAAGAGCGAGTTTTGAAAACGCGTCCACAAGCAGCTGATATTAGAGTTCGCTCCACAAAACAACAACAACTACAATACTATAGTTTGGAATTGCTCTCTGATGTTTCCTTGACTGATAAGTGCTCAGCGCAATATCAACAACAATTAGAGGCGCGATTATATTAGCTTTTAATCGCATTGATTTCATTATTTTACTAATTGTGATAAGCAACTCATTATTTACACTCAGTTCATTATTATCAAGAAAACTACAGAATGTCGAAGCTTTTATAGAACGTGATGGCAGATTAGTATTTACAAATATTTACATTATGAAATGTTTACTACACTTTTTGTTTGTTAAAATATTGTTGATATATGCATTGTTTACACTTAGCTGCGGTGTTAGAAAATCAAAAGATGTTAAGCTTCACTTCCTTTTTTTAAACATTAAAATGTTGTCGATAACAGCTTCGATAGCTTAAAACTTTGATCAATAACCATTCACATGTATGCATTTTGTCTATCGGATTATCTTCTATTTGACTACGTTTTTATCGAACTTCATGAATTTCTGTGTTTTCCCTTTGTATGACAAATGAAAAATTAAAAATTAGAGAGTTCAATTTTAGTCCACTTTATTTAATTTATTTTCAAAATTGTTGTAAATTTTAATGTAATAAAGATAAGCTTTAAGTGCCACATCTTTTTTTAAAGTTCTTCGCTTTTTTCGACTATATAAACTATATATATTCTTGATCAGCATCAACAGCCGAGACGAACTAGCCATGTCCGTCTGTCTGTCTGACCGTCTGTCCGTATGAACACTCAGATCTCGGAGACTATAAGAGTTAGAGACACCATGTAGATTCCTGTACACCATAAACAGAACAAGTTTATTTCAAATTTTGGAAGCACCCCCCCCCCGGAAATCGAAAAAAGCTCCCACAGCCACAATTTTAAAGATAAAGCTTTGATTTTAGGTACACATATGTTTCATAAATGTTGATCGGTTGCGCAAATTTCATAGCGATCGGATAAATAGCAACAAAGTTATGGAAGAATCTATTACCCCCGTCTCAGCAGACAGAAACAACAGTTTGACATGCACTGGAAAAGTTAAGTGCGCTGCTTGCTTGTGTTGACGCTGAACTGCTTGAAATGCTAGTTGGGAGCAAGGTCTCGCCTAGAGCATTCTCACTTGTTATTTTAATCAAAATTGTGAAAAGTGTAATATATTAGGTTTTATTTTAATCGACCAAAATCACACAGATAAGTTAGAAAGAAAAATTAAATGAAATTAAAAAATAAGAAAAGCTAGTTAGATATTGAAAAATGTTGTTATATTTTATTTAACAGTTGTAAAACGTGTTTTTTTCGCTAAATTTTAATTGAATTTGTCTATATTTTTATTATTATATATTTCGATATATGGAAATGAAACTGTACATAATTTAATAATACCTTTTGTTTGGTAAAAATTGTTTTCTTTGAGTGGTAGCCGTGTATGTATTTCATGGTTGGTCAAAAATGTGATTTGAAATATATCAATTGATAAACGAAAACAATAAAATATATTTTTCCCATCGATTAAATGCAATATGAAATTGTTGAACTACGCAAAAATGTCCTTGGGCTTTAATTCCGTCTGTAGCTCCACTTCTGTCTTCTCCTGCTTACGTAGAAGATGCAGGAAATCAAACATTCTCTCGCCCTTGCCAAACTCTTCGCCCTCAGCCAGAGACATGGGCAGTTTCTTGTTGCGTGTCTCGGGCAGCAGCAGACAAACATAAGCCCCAGACAAGAATAGCAAGCCGAGTATTATGGAGGGTGCGGGCTTGAAGTACGTGCCCAAATGCAGTATGTAGGGCGATAGGAAGGAGGCCGCAAAGCCGGCTACGTGTGCCACAGCAACGCCACGGCCACGCACGCAGGTGGGTATGAGCTCAGTGCATAGCTGGGAGCTAGAACCATCGGCAATCGAGACACCAAAACGTGCGGCCAACGTCAGACCCACCAACAATATCACATTTTGATGCTGACCCTGCGATATGACGAGGCCCGCTGCAGCCGCAAACAAGCCCGTGATAGTCATCCAGCTGAACGCTGTGGCCTTGCGTCCAGTGATATCCTGCAGCAATCCTTGCAGATAGCCTGAGGGCGGCAGCGTCAACGCATTCAGCGAGAACATTATGAATGGTGATATGCCCAGACCCTCCACATTACGAGCAATGGTGTTGTAACAGGGCGTGATGATTATGCTAAAGGCGTTACAAAGATCAATTAACATTGGAATATGTTTAATATTAATAACTTTCGCTTACAAGACAAGCAGCATTTTGAATGCGCTGCTGCGCATGCGCGGCGTCTTCAGCATGTCCAGCAGCTTGGTCTGCTCTTCTTGCCCTGCTGCTTCCCCCGTTGACTTGAGATAGTGCTGCTGACAGTAGCTATTAAAGGCCTTGAAATCTTCATCGCTGACTACGCGTCGATTAATTTTGGCCACACGTTGCAATCTCTGGATGGCACCAGCAATATCATTGCGCGTCACGAGCCACTGTGCGCTCTCCTGTACTAAAAAATAGAACACCGTCACCAGCAGCAGCGGCAGGGAGGAGCAGATGAGAAATAGGCGCCAGTTGCCCACCCAGACGGCCAGCCAAGAGGCACCAATTAGACCCAAACAGTAAAACAGACCCAGTACTGTATTCAAACCCACATTTCGCAGTGACGGGGAAACATATTCAATAACTGTAAAATCATAAAAACAATACGTTTATTTAGCTGGGCAGCCAACTGACAATTGGCCATTAAAACAGCTTACCAAGAATATACATTAGATACGAGTTTGCATCGGCAGCCAGTCCTGAAACAAAACGAGTTATAGAAAACGCAGTCAAGCTGCCTGTAAATATGGTTGAGAAATCGCCCAAAAAACCACACCAATTGGCCAAAATGAGCGCCTTAATGCGTCCAATTCTGTCTCCAAGCAAACCAAAGATCAGCGTGCCACACATGGAGCCCACAAAAAAAAATGATTGGCCTATACGCGCCTTGTAGGCCGAATCGCAAACCCAGTTAAGCTAAAAAATTAAAAAACTAGAATCAATTTGGACAGACAAAGAGATAAAAGAGGCACCTCCGTATTCATGCTCCTAAAGCCAAAGTCATAGTTATAAATCCAACGATCACAGCGATCCGGACTGATGGTCGCATTGCCTGAATCTGCATCAATTGTGTCCAGACGTGTGCATGAGGGTTTCTCAAACTGATTATAGATAGCCTCGATCTCCTCAAAGCTACGATTCTCCAGCTGCTTGTGGTAGCACCAATGATCTGGCACAAAGCTGATGACATTCTGTGAGAAGTAGTGCATGGATACGACAACCATGAGAAAGCCATAGAGTGCCAGTAGTAAATACTGATAACGATGGCTATTGCCGCACTTGGCCAGAATCTCATCAAAATCCATGATGAATATAATATCTTTAGCGTATGATTGTAGATTTGGTTGTCTGCAGTTTGCTCTGATAAGCGCACATTTGTGTATTTGGCATTTAATTGTAGCTTTGCATATTTTGCCAGTTAAACAAAATAAGTTGAATTTATTTGGGTATGCGAGAGTACTCTATGCGCTATGCACTCAACGCTAATCTTCAAATCGTTTTATTACAGCGCCCACATTTTGAGGTTTATCGAATAACGAATCAAACCCGTTCCGATCGTAATGTGTTGTATTGCCTTGGAGTGTGCTTTGCCAACTGGTTCATACCACTCCGAGAGAGTAGCATACATATGGTATGTGTTTGAAGTCGTGCCAAAAAGAAGAGCGGCCCAATTGATATCGAAGAGCATAAATCGAATAGCACTCGTGCTCTCTGTCTGGCATTTGAATTATGTGAGTATTCGATACATAAACATTCATATCTCAAATTTAGAAATAATACTATATTGGCACTGTCAAATTGAATAAAACTCGCACGAGACTGATTTTAGTGTTTGCCAATAGTTACTTTTTGCAGTGGGTCTTATAATTTTGTTATAAACATTGTAACGTCTATATATATTGAGTTCCATCAGTAAAAAATTTAAATTTATATCTATTTAAAATTAAGATATTTAGATTCTAAATCATCAGAAATTGAAGCTTTCTTCTGAAATCGACTCTGAATACTCAATTTGCGATGTTTATTGATGTTTTATGTAATTTTGTTCAATTTCAATCAGATATGTGACTTAGACTTCTTATGGCTTGACCAAATTATTAAATAATTGGCAAAAAAAAACTATCTAAAACACCTTATTTTGAATTAGGACAACATGGAGATCTCCGTCTAAACGTCAAACTTTCATAAAACAATCTTAAACAAACTTGGTAAAAGCTTTTAATTCCATATAAGTTATCAAGATAATAAGTAATATGCCCACGATTGATGTTTGAAGAACGTTTTGTTTATAAAGATAGCTACACAACTCATTAATGTTAGACAGATAACGATCATAGGTATAATAGTTGTTTTATTTTGATCTTTGCAAGAGTATTTGAACTTCCAAAGTTCATTCTAGTTTTGTTTCTGAAAAAAACAACTCAAGTTAACATGCCAGTTGAAAATCAATTAATTTAAATTATTGCCACTTTATTGATTGCTCCGATTTATAAGTTTAAAAAAAAAAATAAAACTGCTTTTATTTGATTTTTGTAGATTTTATTTTTGTGTTTTTTTTGTTGTTGTTGTTTTTTTCATTTTATGTTTCTTTTAATAAGTATGTTGTTGTCTTCAATTACAATTGCTATTTAAATGGATATATGCTTACATTTTGTCGCCTTTTGAATAGTATATTAATAGTATGTGTTTTTGTTTGTTATTAAGAGTTGATTTTGTTGCTCAACTTTGCTTTCACTTGTGTTTTTATAAATGTAGTAAACGCATTTTGATAACAGGGTACGATAAGTTCTATGTGTGTAGACAATTATTTCAATATTTCATTTGCTTGAGGGCTTAACTAAATCCATACGTACAAGTTATACATTATAAAACTGTACATACATACATTACATGCAATGTGTGTTAACTAAATTTCATAATTAACAACTAAATTTTATAGCTGCTTTCTTTAATACGAGTCATTTAAATTAGTTTGAGAGTACAAATAAGTATAAGTATAGTGCATAATCTTTAACTTAAAGCTACTTTTACGCAGATGCACACAATCAAATTGATATAAATTATACGATACATATAAGTAGAATAGGGTAAACTTTACATACTTTAAAAGTTATATGCTATGTATATACTATATAAGATATAAATAGGAGAGAAAGCAAACATTTTACATACAATAGAGAAAATAACTACATAGCATATATAATGTATATATATAATTTCATATGGGTTAAATCATGTCTTTAAACTTACTTACATACAAACATACCTAAAATACATACAAAACTTTCTTAATTCTTGACGTGCCTAAACAAGTTCAAAATTGCCGATTGCATTTCGTAGACTAGTTAAATAATGAAATCAGATAACAAACCTGCCTAGATGATTAAAATAATGTTTAGTTGCCGCTACCATAATATGTACTTATATATGTATTGATTGTAGATGAAAACTTCAAGTGCATTCAACATTCAATGCTATCATAAAAAACTTCATCTCTCTCTGGGATTTGTTCTAGTTCTGAAGTTTGCTCCTCAAAGTCATCTACATCATAAGATATCAGAGACTGCAGACTCTCTTCGAGCAGCGTTGGCTTGTGCTGCACATGATGCACCTTAAATGCCTTGGCATCATTTTGGGGCGTGCCAAACCAAATGGCGATATCAGCATCCGCACCGTTGTCATCCTCAGCATAAGCAGCAGCTGGCTGAGTAAGTGCCTCAATGGAATCGCTGTAACCATAGTCAAAGGTCACCAGCAGATTGTTGCTGCCACAGTCCATGGAGTCGGGCGTTGTGTATTGAGTGTAATACGAATCGTAGGCCGTCTCCTCGGACAGATCGGCGGCAGCTTCATTGAAATATCTTTGAGGTTCCATAAATGCGCTGTTGTTGTTGTTCTTGTTGTTGTTGCTCGTTTGCCACAATTGCCAATTGTTGTTATTGAAGCGAAAATTTGGCTTAGTAACGAAATTTGCCAAATTCTGTGCATCAGCATTGAAGCAAAAGAAAATAGAAGAATATCAAAATTTAAGTTTTGGTTTTGGAATCAGTAGCATGCCACAGATCAAAAAATAGAACAAACACAATAACAAGGCATAAGGAATATATAGATGGTATGTACTTATAATGTTGTTTAGGCACCAAAAGTTAGATAAACACAAAATCTTGATTAGCATATGGCGGAAGAGTTAAGAACCTAAACCTTTTGCAAAATATATTTTTAGGAGTTAGCACAGAGCGACCAATATTTACAGTAAATTTAAGAAACGATTCAAATTTTTCGTAGAATAATTAATACTCTTTTTAAAAAGGTGCTTACTTTTGACCAGTTGATATAATTCTTGTTTGCCTGCATTGGAAATCACAGAGAGAGTGTGTGTGTGTTGGGTGTGTGTGTAGAAGGTGGATAAACTACTGCAAAACTACAAGGTACGAGTACGAGTAACAACAAATTTAAAAGCCAATTGTTTGTTGTTTCGCTGTTTCAGTGTTGCTAAGCGTTTTAAAGCAGTGTTGTGCAGTTTTGGTGGGGGAGGAGTGGCTTAAGCTACAAATGAATTTACAACAAAAGAGAGACTTACGCGTATAACAAATTGCGGCAAAGTGTCTTAGTTCTTTGTCTTTGCTTTGGCTAAAACAAAACAGACAAACGATCTACAGAACAGAACAAGCTCAACGCTCTCTTGGCTTGGCTTGTGTTGAGCTTAGGATGAGCCGTGTGCCGAACGGAGCGGAGAGGATGAAGCTGAAGCTGAGCACGCGCCTTCTGCCGGGTCATCGCCTGTTTGCTGTCCGATACCAAAAAAATCTCCCGAGAGTTGCACATACTTTTTTGTTATGTTTTGTTTTGTTTTGTTTTGTTTGTCGCTTTTATGTTAGCATTTCATATTGCAGCATGCAGCTTAAATTTTCACCACCAACGTCAAATCAATCAATCAATCTATCAATACACCACCATAGTCCATATATATATGTAAATGTACAGGATTTATCCAACGGCTCCGTTTAGGTATGGGGCATTTTTGTTTGTTGTTGTTTAAACATATCGTTAGGGAGAGTTGTTCACAATTGTTTTAGTTACAGTTTTTCAATAGGCTGTTGTTGGTTTTGTATTTTTTGTTTTTGTTTTGATGTTGTTGTTGGTTGGGTAGAGTATTTTTTTTTTTTTTGTTTTGAGGATATTTTTGGTACGGGCAGTTTTTTTGAATATACAAAATAGGAATACGTGTGAGTTTTTATGGACAACATACATTTGTTTGTTGATAATTATGTTTGTTTGGGGGTTTTTTTTTTTTTTTTACATGTGGAGTAGACATACATTGAGCGAAAACGCGCAGAAAGAAAAAAAGGTAAAAGTAAAAAAGAAATTACAGCATTAGATACAAATATTAAGTGTATGCGGCTTTTATGTAAGCCAAGTTTTTTGGAATTGGCCATGAGTTGGGTATGTGTGTGTGTGAATTTGAGTTTTATTGTGGTTAGTTTTTTGAGCGTCGAGACCAAGCTGGCAATGGAACATGTCGATGATTATGATATACATACTATATAAATATGATTGGCAAGCAATTTGTCGGCCTCAAAAGTCTGGGCTAAAACAATAAAACTGGTAACAGAGCAATTACAGCAGCTGCAGGCTTAAAAACAAATTCAATATAAATGTTTTTGTTGTTGTTGTTGATGTTTCTATACTGTTTATATATTTCTATGTGTATGTTGTGTATATGCATAATGTATATTTATAAGACCATGATAATAATTAATGATTAAATTAGCATTTAAATTAGGCCAAATTAGGTAAGTGGTACGTACATAAAATTATTTAGATAACAATTATAATTTGTTTCTCTTTTTGTTGTTTTGTATGTTTAAATATACACGCAAACTAATAATTACAATTAAGGCTTAAATTTGCTTTCACACACACAAAATGCCAGCAAATGAGACAATCAATATTTATGTTGGAAAGGCAAATATAAACTAATTATAACACGATATGTAATGATAAACAATTTTACATGATTTTACATAATGTACGAGTATACGAGTTATGTATATGGTAATTGATGTTTACATGTATGCGTAGTACTAAATAGGCATTGTTTTTTTTTTATTTTTAACGAGTATGTACAAAATATATATATATATGTTTATGTATATGTAAGAAAGCGAAAACATTGTTGTTGCACGTGCAATTGTTGCTGTAATTGTTATTGTTGTGGTTGTTGCTGTTGTTGTTGTTGTTTTAATTATAGCAGCAGCTGCGCGACTAATTTGCATAGCTGCTCCAGGGCAAAGCCGTCAATAGGCAGCACCTTTCACTGGTCAATGACCAAATAATTTGATAAGCGCCAGAGCGAGCGACACGCTGCGTATGCTTGATAAGCCCTTCCATGGCATGCGTTATGTGGCAAGGGGATTACGAGGTTTGGGGGGGGGGGGGGGGTAGGGGTTATAGTTGTGGTGGGTCAGGCACGTTTTGCGAAAAATGTGTAACTAAAACAAGCTGCGACCAGCAACACGACGACACAGAGTTTGACATAATTTATATATATTCTTGCATAGGCACGACGAGAGTACACAATCAATTAGATCTAACGTTCATTGGTTAGATATACCGATAGGTCTATATAGTATATGTATATATAATTAGTGTATGTATGGTATGTTTTGTATGTATGCAACGTAGGTTAGTTGTATGCATGTATGTGTATGTAAGTAATATATATAAATAAATATGCATGTAATAAACGCGTAACCGTGAAATAAACCCACAAACAAATGCAAAATAAAGCAAGTTAACAAAAAATTAAAAAAAAATAATAATTGTATTTATATATATATAAGAATATATAAACATTTACAATATTTTTATTTGCGTTTCTAATAAATTCAACTTTTAGTTGATGAATTATTTTAACAATTAAACAAAGAGAATTTTGTGACTTCAGAAATATTTTGATATTAATATATATTAATATATTAAAATCTTTTCAACACATCTATATATTTTCATAAATAAGTGCTGCAAAACTAACAAAGGCACTATCAATAGCTAATAGGTTTATTTCACAATAAAAACAAACTTTTTTCTTAAATCTCCTGCAATTTCTATGCTTTAAAAACTTTAAATTGGGTTTAAAGATTTGATTGAAATCAATAATTCAAGAAAAAAGATTATTTTAATTAATGTTTTAGATCGATAGTTTCGCTGGCCTATTGAAAGAATCAATAGAGGCCATCATCTATAGTTTTGCAGCACCAATTTGTATTTGCAACTAATTAGGAAGTTATTTAGCATGGGGTTTATTTCAGGGGGGGGCGTAGATAATGTATGTGTACAGCGTATGTGATTTATCAAATATATAAATTAGGTATGCTGCCAGTTGAACTGTTTGTAACTGTAACTGTATTGAATGAGATTGTGGTACTTTCTAGTTGCTGTTGTTGTTGTTGTTGTGGTAATCGAAGGCGTATTAAAAACAGTAATCAGTTATCAGTATTGTATATATATAGATGTATATGTATCATTATTATCAGTATCAGTATCGGTATCGTAACTAATGTTATTATTCATTTGAACCAACCCAAAAATGTTGACTTTAAAGTGCGTACCTTGCCACTATCACTGTCGCCATAACTGGACGTGGGCGTGGCCGTTGCATCATTGTGCTGCTGCTCACGCGCCAGCCGCGCGCCCGCCACTGAGGCGCTGCTGAAGCGTCGCGCAACACCCGCACCACCGCTGACAGCGCCAGTGCCACGTCGATGATAGGACGACGCAGAGGAGCCGCTTAGCTGCAGATCTTTGCGCAGCGTTGAACTCAACTGTGCAGCAATGGAACTGTTGCTGCCGCTGACGCTGCTGTTGACCTGATTGCTCTTGTGCGAGGGGCTGTTGCTGCTGTTGAGCTGATGTTGCTGCTGTTGCTGATGTTGCTGCTGCTGCTGTTCGGGCGATTGTTGAGCGCGCGAGAGCGAATCTAGATGCCGCACGCGAGAGCTGAGCGTCTCGCGCTTCAGCTTTGGCAGCGGTGAATTTTGCAGTACGCGTGGGGACGGAGTCGTTGTGGCTGTGTGACTGCTGCGATTGCCGCCAGCCGAGCTGGATGAATATGGTGTGGTCGCCAGCGGTATGGAGGAGGATGTGGAACTGCGACTCGTATTGGTGCTCAGCGAATGATTCGAAGCGGAATCGGCACGCTTCAGGCTCTGACTCAGATTGCCAGTGCTGCGGCTGAGCGAGGATTTGCTGCTGCTCCCATATGAAACGCTGCTAGAGTTATGCACCGATGGCGGCGAGCGTCCTGCCGTCGATGGTCGTCCCGTGGGCGGCTTGCCCGCAAAATAGGCGGCCGCCTTGCTGCCCGGCAGCGGTATCTTGCTCGGCTTGCTGGCGCTGTTGAATTTGCGAAAGGCGTGATTACGCAGCGGCGTTTGCTCAAAGGGACTGACGCCGCCCACGCTGGAGCTCATGACGCGTGCCGCAATGCTGCTGCTGTTGCCAGTGGGTGCGGTGGGCGTGCTGCTGCCCAGTGGATTGGGGCTGTTTTTGTTGACCATGGTCTTGCTCTGCGAATCATTGGGCACACGTTCCGGTTCATGCTCGTGCGCCGATTCGGTGCTGCTGCTATGCTGCTGCAGCTCATCCATGGCCAGCGGCACCATGGCCTTCATGCTGGGCGTGCTCACCTGATCGGATCTGGGCAAGGTTGTAGACGCTGTTACAGATGCAGACGTTGAATCCACCGAATCGGGCACACCACGACGACTGAGCATCAGCGTGGTTGAGGCCGAGGATCGATTTGTCTCGTAATCAATTTGCGAGGAGTTCAAATACGAGTTGGTGCTGCTGCTGGCATGCAAGCGTGATTCCAGCACGCGCAACTGCGCCTTGGTGCCCTCCAGTTCAATGTTCTTCTCCTCCAGCTGAAAACGCAGCTCCTCCGTATCCTCCTGACTCTTATCCAATCGTTTGCTCAGCAGCGACTTTGATTTGCCAGAAGAGTCGAGCTTCTGAGCCAGCACCTGATTTTGCACAGTCAGCGTGAGCAGATGACGCTGCAATTCCAGCACATTCGTCTCCAGCAATATGGCCGAGAAACGCTTAGAGTCCGTTATGCGGCATTTGGTGTTGCGTGCCCCAGGGGTACTGACAACGCCATCCAAGCGACCCAGCGATGGTTGCCTTCTCGCTGTTGCTGTATCACTGCCTGAGCTTTGATGGAATGCCTCCGGCGCTGGCTGTTGCTGCTGCTGATCGAGCACAACCGGCTGGAATGTGTGGGTACTGCTGAGGCTGGGTCGACTGCTGTTCGAGAGCACCGTCGTCGCGGAGGATAAAAAGTTGCGTTGACTGGATAACTCTGACTGGCTGGCGCTGTAAATTTATAATTTGGTTAATACAAATATAGAGATACTATTAAAACAAACAGAACGACTGTTTACCTGGATGAACTTTTGCTTTGCTGTTGTTGTTGTTGCAGCTGCAGCTGCTGCACACGCGAGCTGAGCTCCAGCTTCTGCGCCATTGCCAATTTCAGCTGCTCCTCGAGATCTTTTTTGACGCTGATCAACTCCTCCACCTGATCGTTCATCTTGGCCGCCTTTATGCGACCTGTCAGTGTCTCGGCCTCCATTTCGGCCAGCTTGTCCAGCAGCCTATCACGCTCCTTGCGCAGCTGCTTGATATCCTCGCGATTCAGTCGATCCACCTGCTCCCGGAACTGCTCCGGCGTCATGCCACTCGCATTTTTGTGGCCCTTGACCGTATCCCCCTGCTGACGCTCGTAGCTTTGCAAGTGTTCAACCTCCTCGCGTAAGCGATTCGACTTGCGGTGTATAACATCCAGCAGGTTGAGCAGCTCATCGTCAGACTCTGCACAGCTCAGGCGATTCGATGCTATGGCAGCCTGTCGAAATGAGTTAAGAGTTGTACAAGTAGTTTAAGCTAGAGTTTTTGTTTGGAAAAGTCGCACTTACCGTCATAGCACCGTTGGTGGAGGAGGCACTGTGACCCTCCTTGGAGGAACTGGTCTCCGTTGAGAAGCCGGAGTCCTGTACAACGCTGCCGTTGTTGTTCTCTCCGCTCTTTGGCTCTTTCTTGCCGCTGTGCGAGTTGCTGCGGCTGCGTGTCAGCGACGAGGACGACGGCTCGGCATTAGCGGATGATGCTGCTGCTCCTGCCGTCGTCGTGGACGGTTCCTTGTGCGACAATTTGCGCTTCATGCGTATCCCGGGCTCCCATTCGCGTCTGCAAATCAATTAAACATTAATAAATGTAATATTACTTGAATTAAATATGAAAGCTCACCTGGCTGCTAACGAGGAGCTACCGCCAACACCACCCACCGAATGACTGCCGCCTAGCGCGCCCACAGAGTTGGGTGTGGATGGTGTGGTGGACATGGAGGCCATTTTATGCTTGAGATCGGGAAACGTTTCAATGACCAGATCTCTGAATTCCAACAGAGCGCCAACCTCATGCTGCAGCTCCTGCAGCGACTTGGTCTGCTCGCTGTGTATGGGATGATGTGAATGACTGCCATAGCTGTTGCTATATGGTGCATGGTGGCTCAAATGGTGATGGTGATGCAAATGGTGTGGATATGTGGCGCCAACCACTACTGTTGCCGTAGGCGAGGCAACCACTGTGCCACCACCGACGACTCCTGCACCGCTAGCTGCCATCAGATGCGGATGGTGAGTGACAACTCCGCCGTTCATTGGCAGGCACTCCATGGCGCCGTTGGCCAAATCTGTTACGCGTGTGTGGCCACTGCTGTTGCTGCTGCCGTTGCAGTTGCCGTTGCTGTTGATATTGGCCAAGTTGCTATTGTTGTTATTGTTGTTGCTGTTTCTATGTTGGCTAATGCAGCTGCCGTCTGTTTTGCAGATGCCATGCGTTGCGGGTAGTTCAAAGCCGTCATTCTGTAAGTAAACAATACGAGAACATATTTAAAATTGTTTTTTCTCTGATTTGGTTATTGTATTTATTTTATATTTGTGTAATTACGCAGAAATCAGTTTTGTTTTAACTTTATGATAATTCACCCAACCCACTGATAGATAGATAAGAATGATTTGCAACCACAATTATAAAAATAGTTTTATATTGGTTTACGCATATTTTACCATAGATAAAATATAACGTTTATTACACAATATATTTCTTGCGAAAAAATGATCAAAATCAAAGGTGCAGTTTCTTTTTATTTGGGTCTATAAGATAAAAGCTAATAATAAATTTCATATATTTCAAAATACTCAAAAAAAAATTGCTCTATTTCTGCAAAGATTGACAATGCTTTTATTTCTAAGGAAATCAAATCGTGTGTTTTATTTGATCGAGTTTACAGACTATGCAAAATGAAAGTTGTAAGAAAAAACGTGCAAAAGTTGCTTCATCTAAAGAACATCTTAAGAAAACTACTCAAGCAATTTCAGTTAGAACAATATTTTTTCACGCATGATCATATTGAAGTATTATTTAAAAAAATGGAATCAAAAATGCGTGGATTTACATTTTTATCAATTCGCATTGCTACCAAAGTTAACTTTCAACTCGTTTCATCAATTTTTGATTTGGAGAAAATGAGAAAATCATGAAAAGTTCAGCTTAAACTAAAAGACAACTCAGTAAAATTCTCTGTGACCCAGTTTAAGTATTTTTTTTTTAGTTCAGCTTACAATTTCTAAAAAAAACTCCAATACAAGTGATCAATTGTGTAAGCCTAGTCAAGGCCTAAGGCGCACTACAGGTCAAAAGGGCTTAAACCATGCTTTTCTAGTTGTTAATTACCAAACAAAAACTGTATTGAAAGATAGTTGTAAATTCAATTCATCATTGTGTGGCAATCGTTGGAGTTCAGGAGCAGCTTAAAGCGATTAGTGAATGACTTACAAATTATGATTGATGAATTGTAGCACAGCGAACGACGCTGAACGGTGACCCGTGGAGAAAACTGTAGCAACAGTTGAAAGATACAATATGCAACAGCAACAGCAACAAAACAAAGCAATTGATGCAAGCAACCAGCAATTTGTGACAATCATGTTTGCCTCATGACTCGCCGTATAGATATATATCATGAGTAAGTGCAACTAGAACGTCTCGCCTTGGCCAAGTAAAAGTCATTTGTTGCTGTTGCAGCAGCTGCAACATCGATCGATTCAACGAGATATTGGAGCAGCGCAATTGCGATTTGTGTTTTGCAAATGTCAACTGGCAGCGCTTTCACTAGGCGAGAATATATCTCCAACAAATACTTTCACATGCAATAACAATAAGTTTGCCAACCAGCTAGGCAGTTATTCAGCCAACCAGTCAGACAGCCAGTCGCTCGTCTATTGATCAAACAAACGGCAAGTTCTATTAGAATGTGCCTTTTAGAGCTGGAAAACCCAACGATAGTTTAGATAGTAAACTTATTGGAACTGGGAATACATCGATGTCAATATCGAATTTTTCGATTTTAGGCATCGAAGAGTTAAGACATCCTTTGCAAATTCCATTACTAATTGTATAAAAGTTGTATATGTTCTTCAATCCGACATTAAAATGGTTATTACCGATATTTAGAAATAAACCATCGATATTACCGATTAATTATATTTTCCAGCTCTAGTTGCCATATCGCCAAAGCGATTCAATTGCTTTGTTAGTTGTTCTAGACTAAAAATCGAAAGAGAAAAATAAAAAAATTTGAAAAAATCCAGCGATTGCATGCAAGTTGATTGACTGAATGACTGTTGCTTGATTGGTTTGAAAAGTTGGTCAGTTTAATGGCAAAATCGTTGCAAATGAAGCATGACAAGTGGCCCACATTCACATCTCAGCGCTGGGCCATTATTTAATGGCTAATTAGCGTAGTAGAGGCCAGGCCAGGAAGCAAAACTCATAATTTTGTATGGCATTGCATAAGCAAAATGCACTTTACTTATATATATATGTATATATAGTTTTTTTTTCACTAATATATCTTTTTTTTTTAATTTTCTTTCCTTAGCCCTGTCAGATGTGGCCGCTTTGCCTGTGGAGCGTGTCGAATGCGAAGCCATGGGAAGCAGCTACATTGAAGATCGTGTAATTATATAGCAAAATCCATTGTCAACCACGAAATTGAAACCGAACAATTGAAACGTCGACTGTCAGTCAAAAGTGCTCAATGTCGAGATGACTAGCTGACTGTCAAGTCAAGCCAAGCGAACCTCATATCTTGCTCTATGATTTTTCTTTCATTTTTTATGCTTTTTTTTACTCAGTTTCATTGCTCAATTAGCCAGCGAAGTTGGCCTTTGGCCCACAACTACTCAAGCTGGCCAGGCAGGCAGTCACTTGGTGCGTTGGCTAATTATCTAAGCATAAAAAAAAGTAAATAAAAGACAAATCTATATATATATATATCTGGGTATCAGCTCTATATATACCCCTATCCGTTATAGACACAAGTGTTTTCTTGTCACTCGACACAAGGCGTCGTGTACTTGTATCTGTTCAAGCTGCGCCTCCTCTCAACTTATAAAGACAACGATCCATAAGAGGCGTCGTTGTAGTCGTCATCGTCATTATCATCTTCATCAACAACATCATCATCTTTGTCGTGGGCGCAAACTGTCGTCTGCTGCCACGCATTACTGAATCTTCAAGCTTTATATTTTATTTTTATTATTTGCCAGCCCAATTGGGTTGATCATCATCACAATGATCATCATGATCGTCATTCAGTGTAAGCCATGACAGACGAAAACGTAAAAAAAAAAGAAGAGATGTACTCGTAGCACTTGGCGCTGGAGCCGCTCAATTAAGCTGCCCACCACTTGAGGCAGCTGCCACACTGGGCTTGGGCATCTTGCCACATGAGTCAGTAATGCTGTTAGATTAGAAATCAAGCAGCCAACGCATGGAAAATTCTATTCGCCAACTCGCAACTTGCAACAATACCAACAACAACAACAGCACCCGTTTTTATGTTGACAAGACATGCGAGCCGTTTAACAGAGTATTTATAGAAATACTCGTTAATACCTGTACCAGTGTACCTGTAGCTATAGCTGTATTTGTAGCTGTAGCTGTAGCTGTTACTTGTAGTGCCTGACACAAAAGTCATTAATAATACAACTCATAATAAACAATAAACAATAGACAATAAACAAGACCCAGCAACTGCACATAATTAAAACAAATGATTAGAAAAGTCTTTTTGTTTGTCCAAGCTGTCATGTGTAAAAGAAGCTATAGTTTCATAGAAATACCAAACATCTGGACAGCTTGTTTAGGCAGCACAACAAATCTACAGAGCTATAGATTCAAAGGAATTTCAAACTTTTAGGAATTTATAGAATTTTTGTTTCAAAACATTCCTATGAATTGATAAGTTGTCCAGTCTGCCGAAATTTGAAATAAACTTGATCTGCGTACAGTATACAGGCACCTGCATTGCAAGTTTGGTGTCTCTAGCTCTTATAGTCTCCGAGATGTTTGTTCATACGGACAGATGTTCAGACAGACGGACAGGGCTAGTTCGTATCGGCTGTTGATGCTGATCAAGAATATATAGAGTTTATATAGTCGGAAATGCCTTCTTCTACCTGTTACACACATTTGCAGTACTTTATAACTGCCTTCTTCTCATTAGAACTTATATCAAGAAACTAAACTTGGCATAATCTAGCATTTCAGGACGAAAAAACATAAACATGCATCGAATGGATTAAGGAAATACTGTGTCAGAACCCGAAAGGTATTAAATTTGTTTTTGTAGCTGCCGTCTTCTGTCAAAACTAGACTTCCGTAGACAACTTTTGGTCTCTTCTATTCGCAAATTCCTGCAAAATCGATAGACCCAACGAAATGAATGGCAAGCGAAGCCAAAGTTGCTTATTTTAACTGTGACAATTGATTTGTTGTTTTGACTTTGCAATGTGCCACAGCACACTCTGCCCCTGTCCCAGTTGCTTTAGTTTTAGTGCCTGGCACGTTAGTTTGATCGATTTTAGGCACTCTTTTGTTGTTGTTGTTTTCACGTTTCTTATTTTGAATTTCTTACGGGGTTTCTCAATGTGCACCGTGTCGTATACGTAATGTGCTACGCTCCAACTAGCAAATTTTCACTGCGCTTCTACAAAAATTTCTATTTTCTTTATATTTTTCTTTCTCTCTCTCTCTCTCACTCTGTCTTGCTTTAGCTTTGCTGTCCATTGTTTACTGTGATTACCTTTTTAACCACTTTTCGTGTGGTTTCAAGAAATTTCTACTTTGTTGCTTGTTTGTTCGATGGAAAAATTTGAATGTATATTTGCCATGCCATGTAAGACGGGCCTAGAAAATACATATTTTTGAAGTGCAACACTTTTCAATTAGTGATGCGTTTGCATAACATAAATACATATACTCGTGTGTATGTATATGTGTGTGTGGTATGTAATTAAGCTACATTTTGGTATATTATAATGCATTTTGGAGCGCTTATTAATTGCACTGCCTGGCTGCAAGCGAACATGACTTATAACATTTTGAAGAGTCATTGTACATTGACTACGCCAATATGTGTAATTTTCATTTTCATTTTCAGTTTCAATTCAATTTCAATTTGAATGCAGTTTTCATGTTGGCGTTTGCTTGCCCGTCGTTGGGTTTGGCCGCCTCTGATGCAACTTGAGCTTTGCTTTTGGACTATCGCGGGCGGAGTTGGAGGGGTTGGGTCTGGGGGTTATAGCTGGGGCTGGGCCATTGTGCGTTTTGCCAACTACAGAGTAGGATACATTAAAAGACAATTGCATGAGCTTGTCTGTGACTGCAATCTAAACATCTGTGACTTCATAAGCCATGCCAAAAAAAAACAAACCGACTCATAGACACTGTCATTAGACGTCATTAGTTGTTTATTATTTTTATTTTATTTTATTTATTTTTTTAGTGTTCAATTTTGTATAATTCTGAGCCATTAAACATATTAGAAATAACGAAAAAATAACAAAAAAATGTTTGAGTGTGCAGCTTGCAACATGTTTCACGTGTGGCAATCGCCATTAGACCAAACGAGCAGTAACAAAAACAACAATTGTCTAAAAATGTGTGTTTGGCTCTTGGCGTCTGTGGCTTTGTTGGTAATCGTCGCACTCAACCGACGCAGAGTGTTGTAATTAAATTAACAATTTTTCGACACATTTATACAAAGCGCCCCAAAACATACACACACACATAGGTAAATAAATTGTTAAGCAGTTACAGCACAAGCAACAATAAAAACAACAACAACAACAACAACAGCAGACAAATTACAAGAAGCACAACAACAGCTGTTGCAATTGTTCAACAGCAACAACAACAAAATCATCGGTTGTTGGACAAGTGACGAAGCGCCTGTCACATTTCCACTCGTTGGTGTTATTTTTTAAGCATTTTCATTTGATTTTGTTTTGTTTTTCCTACTCTTTTTTTGATTGTAATTATCCGAGTTATTTAATGTTGATTTACTTGTTGTTAACTTAAGCCAAATTAATGAAATTACTTTTGTCTATTGTTACTTTTGTCTCTGTTGTTGCTTGTCTCTGTTGCAAACTGAAGGACGGACTTCAATTTTTTGAATTTGATTTTAATGGAAAGCTTTAACATTTTTGGCATGTAGCAATCTAATACAGTTTGTGTTTAAGTTCCAATGACATAAGCTGTAAATAATAACGAGTCATGTTTAATAGTTTTGCTTGTTAAAACAGCGCTTTGAGAGCATATGGGCATTTCCGGAAAAAGGAACACCAGCGCCGAAAACTTTAAAATCTTTATTAGGACCTATTACTTCTGAATTATATGCTTTAATTAATGTAAATTGTTAGATATTGATGAAATCTAACTATTTACAATCCAGTTCCATAACAATCATGAGCAAATCGATTGCAATCTGCAAAAATCGCTTTTGCTCTTATTATGCTCATTTTTAAACCGTTTTCTCTTTAAAATTTACGTTGTCAAATGAGATGATACTTGATGAAAGCAATTTCATAGGCATTCAATAACAATCGATCAATTTAACCAAGCTGAGATGTAAATATTGAAGTGCAAAGTCAATGGAAATCTTGTAACGTTCGCGAAGTAACGTTCGCGATAGTTGCAAATTTTCTTTTTAAAAAAACTATTCGAACTATTTCAAAATTATAAATAAATATTAAAAACTACATTATTTCTTTATAGTTTAAAATTATTTTCTATTAAATATTTCATTCATATTCGCAAACTTTTTAATTTTTCCAGATACTCTCAAACGAGACTTCTATATTTTGTAACGTTCGCGATCGCTGGTTTTTCTTAAGTATTCTGAAAACGTTAAAGCTATCGAATTTGACTTTTGCATTGAAAAATAGTGCACCCAAAAAGCAATCAAGCCACCAAAAAAATAATTTTTAAAAATATGTTTTCGTTATTTTATTTTTAATTTAAATGCGTACGAATGTAACGTTCGCGTACCTGGAAATGCCCAATATCAAAAGATGTAATCATGATTACATTTGTTGTTATGTGTGTAAAAAGCTTTAAAATTTGGACAATTTTCTGCTCTCACTTTTATCTTTAATGCAAGTTTGATATCAACAGTTAAAAATATTAATTGAAAATTGAAATTGATTGAAAAATCTTATTTAATTAAACTTGCAACTTTGTAACATCTCAATATGCGACTATAAGCCAACTTAACTTGTCTTGCAAATATATATAGTACAGACATTATTTTTAACTGGCCCAATTTCTGTAGCTGCAATTTGGTCATAAATCAATGGACTTTATGCACGACTGCCACTGCCAAAGACTGCCCACAAACTACAAGTATATCAACCGAAAAAAAAAAGAGTTTTTTTTTGTTGGTTTTTTTTTTAAATGCACATTAAACTTTGCTAGGCAGCCATACAAATTATGTAATGCTAGACTACAAAATGCAAAAAAATAAGAAAAAAAACCAAAAAAAATATTAATTAAACACATAAATTATGCAGACTGGCCAAAGTTATTAACAACTTGGTTAGCACATCATAAGGCGCCATTGGTTGCATTTTGTTGGCTAGTTTCGACCAGTTGCTGGTTTTAAATTAATTAACTGTTTTATAGTTTTAATTGCAGTTTTTGGGCAGTTTTAGTTTAATATAGTACGTTTTACTTTCGTTTTCGTAAAACGTTTATAAATTGACTGGCATCAATTTTCTCCTAACCCTCTGTCAATATGTATCCGTATCCTTTGGGGTATTGCTCCTGCTGCTGGCAGTCCCCTGTTTGTTGACAGTTGTTGTTGTTGTTGCTTTTGTTGCTGCTGTCTGTTTGTGGCCAACGGGCACACCTCTTGCTGTCCATTTGCCAACGATTTCTAATCGATTTTCCGGCGCTGCCAGCCCAAAAACATGTGAAAATGGCCGACGGCCAGGCCCCAGACTTAACTAACTAACTAATATATATATATATATATATACAGATATAGCATATTATAGTTTAGCATTGTATACAATAAGTATAGCAACAAGGCTTGCAGCGTTTTGTTGTCGCTTGTGTCGCTTTCAACTTTTGTCAATATTTCATTGTTGCCACAATTTGTTGTTGATCACCAACCAAACCCACCTCGCTGCTTTCACACACAAATTTTCACACTTTTACATACATCGTTGTTATTGTTATTGTTGTTGTTGTTGTTGCTCGTTCTGCCAATTAGCATTGGCCATAATATTTTGTTGCTTATGGCTCATGCAATTTGATTTGACCGGAAGTTGCTCACTTTCGACAGCTTTGCACGTCTTTAATTACAGTTCTACCAAGCTGGCCAATAACACTGCTCGCTGAAGTTGAAGTTTTTGTCGTGTTTCAGGATTTTATGCAATTTCTACAACTCAATAAATTATGTTTATAAAATAATGTTGTTGTTGAGTTCAGTAAAGAAATTTTATATATTTTAAAAGTATGTAACTTTTTCAGGCTATGCTATTTTTACTTTGATTTTATCTTAACAACAGACGAGTATCTTCTATAAGTTAAGAAAATTAAGTTTTTTGGGCTTCCTTTCAAGGGTTGAATTTGACCTAATTAGAACCAATCTGAGTAAAACTCTTAGAGTGCGTCCTATGAATGTTGTATCTGAGAGAGCTGCGCCACTGAAAGTTGTAGCTAGGAAAGTTTTTAGAACTGAAATCGTGTCGACCAGTGTAATCAGTGTGCCCTGCCCACGCTGCCCTTGCTATTGTCTAAATAGAATTTTGAAATTGTTTATTTAGTTTGGGCAAAGCAGCTTTGCAGTCTGTCCTAAATAGACAACACGCCCTTTTCCGCATTACTTGGCTTGCATTTAATTTTGCTGTTCATTGCACTTTTACAAAAGCAGTAACAACAACTAAGTAACAACAATAACAACAACAAAATAGCCAAGTTTGCTTTTGTACGAGTACGTGCTGTCGCTTTTAATGTGCCAATGACTGCATGATTGTGCGATTATGCATCCAGCTAAACAACAATCTGTCAATGCATCCAACCAGAGAGAGATAGATAGACAAACGAACAGACAGTCAGACAGACAGACAGTCGATTGGATGGACTGGCAGCCACCCAAGCGATTAATCTATCTCTATATAATCACAGTTTCGTTTCGTTTGGCGCTGGCGTTGCGCCGTCGTTTTGTCAATCTGCCAACATCCGGTACGTTTCACTTTCAGCATTGATTTATTTTATACAAAAAGCGAGTACATATTATATATTTATTATGTGCAGTTTGTCAGCGCCTAGACTCAGACCCCAGACCACAGACCAGTCGATACGATCCGATCCGATGCGATGCGATCGCAGCTGCGCCCACCTGCCACAAATTGTTGCCACACATTCTGCATACATTTAGTGTGCAGACCAAAAATGGCAACGCAATTTCAAAGCGCATTGAATTCCGTTTACTTTATAAGGCTTATCAGCCGTTGGTTGGCTGATAAAGCTGGCAAAACGTTTGCTTTAAACTTGGCCAACAGCGATAATGGTTGGCATTAGCTGATATGCGATAAGCAACATTTCCAAGTGACTCACTCTGCAAAAACAAGTTAAAACACAAGTTTTATTACTTTACAAACTATACGTGTGTTAATCAAAAACAAACGCTCGCAGCGCACTTAAAAGAAGTTCTTCAAAAAATAAAAATATATCAGATTAAGCTCGACTTTGAAAGCAGAAGAATTAGACAAACTTTACTTTGTTTTCAAGCTTGAATTCTTGTCACGCCCTTACTTAAATTGTATATCAAACACAACACACAACTAACTAGTTACCAAGTGGCTTTAACTAATTGCATTTTTTATTAAGGACTCCGAGCGTAAAAAACACAATAAAACTGCTAAAAGCACATTAAAATTACATGAAAAACCCAACCTCTAAACAGTTGAAATTTGCATAATGCTTGTATTTCATCATAATTCTACAAGCATAATCAGCTTTTAGCACAGCTCATCAGAGAACTGGATAGGTTAGTGAAGTGTTTTTTAAATATATATTCAAAAAGGTTGTTCAGGTTTTGTGAAGACTCTGAAATTCCGAAAAACTTCAACTAAAACTAAACAAATAAAGTGTTTTTTTCTCTTGTTTTAAAATGTTGTTACAACTAATTGTTTTGTGGTTAAGTAACACCTTATATAGCATGTACTATATTTTGCAACAAACAATTGGCAAGACTATTACACAATTTAACAGGCAAACTAATTCATTTTCATGGTCGCGCAGTAGCAAGTGAACATGTTTGCTTGTTAGTTGTGCTATTTCTAGTGCACAAAAAAGAAACATACAACATCCACAATCCCTGGAGATGTGTGCCTAATGGCAAACGAACAACATGCAACATACAACATACATTGCGCATACGCCGCATTGCGCGCTTGTTAAGGTGTGGAAGTGACCAATAAAACTCTCACAAACTGATGACTTTAAAACAACATGTGACAAATTTTTATCACCTCAGTCGTTTTAACTGGCCAAAAGAGAGCCGTCAAGTCAACCAAAATGGCCAGCAATAGACTATGTGTGATCTTTGACATGCCAAAAAAAAACAAAAAATCAACTGACAAAGGTACAAACGTACATATATATATATTTAAGTACAGATATATGTATATATGGCCCGCAGCTTTGTTTAGTTGTTACGTTTTGTTGCCGCAAAGACAAAAACCCCAAACAAAAAACAAAAACTTTCACTTTGTTTGTCATCGGAGAGCAGCAGAAAAAATAAAAACAAGCGTTAAAAATTTTATTTTTATTTTTTTTTATTGTACATACCTACATACATATGTATGTTTGTATGTATGTACATTGTACATTGTAGCACAACAAAAGCCAGCCGGTCAATGCTTAAAAATATGAGCAAATAATGAGCTTAGAAAATTTTATGTTGCTCCGCCGTTGGCCACATGCAAATGGAGCAGCGGCGTCAAACGGTATATTGTGGCATGCCGCAAAGCAAGAGTGTGGGGGTAGGGACACGTAGCTTGCCCCACACACTTCTCCCCCTCGCTCGCTTCACAATGTGTGCGGCGGGGGCAACGAAAGGCCATTTCGCCCATTACAAATGGCGATTGGCATATCGGCCAATTGGCCGGCCGAGTGGGCCAAATCAAAGCGCCGATAAACGTCGATGGTGTGAAATGGCAGCCAGGCCAGCGCCCGGCTGCCCCGCAGAGCGCACAGAGACTAGAGAGATAGCAGCGACAGCAGCATTGAATTATGAGCCATGACGCTTTTATGGTCTTTAGCCATTAAAACTGATTTCCATTGTCTGCATTTTTTTTTTTAGCCAGCTTATTGTGCGCGAGTTTTGTATATGCCGCCGCCCAAAACTGCGCACAGTCAGTCTTAAATATAATCCAAATGGTTTTTGTGGATTTACTTGAAAAGCGTTTCGTTTGCCCAAAGCAGTCAGTTACAATTGGCAACAAAAAAACAAAAACAAAAACAAACATTGCCAACAGTTGGCAATTGGCTTCAAAATGCGTGAAACATCATCAGGCGAAGAAGATCAACTTTGAGTGGGTTGTTTTTTTTTTTTTTTTTTTGCTTTTGTTTTTGTATTTTTTACTAGCTGAACCAATGCTGCAGCTGTTTCAAATTGTGAAGATCATTAGACAAACCTTGTGTTACGACATGGCTTGGGTTTTTTTTTTGGCTGATGTAGATAACGCTTGCAAGTCAATGGCAGCAGCTCTATTGAAGAACCAGAATAAGACAATTCAAACAATAGACATATAAAACTGGTTTCAAATAAATTTTATAAACAAAAGTAAGTAATAAACACTACCAAACAACTTCACAAACAAGATCAATACAAATAAAAAGCTATAGCAAATATAACAAATAGCCAAAGAAGAACTAGTTTAAAAGCAATCAGCTGATGTTTCTATTATAACAAAACAAATATGCGTCAAAATATAAAAAAAAGCATCTATAACAAAGCAACACGTGCTAAGAGATCATCATCATCAATCTTTGGCAGCGAATGTTGTTTTGAGCAAACTATCTCAGAATATCATGGAAAATATAATCTAAAATGGAATTTTAGTCAGAAAATGTATTAAAAAATAAGAATGAAATGTTGTCTTCGTATATGTACCCTTGCAGAAAAGATTTGCACAAGAAAACTTATTTTTCAACTGATTGTTTCTATGGCAGCTATAAGATATAGTGATCCGATTTTGATAAAACTTGGTTAACATGTATAAACTGTCCTTAAACTTAGGTTGAGTGAGTTTGGTTGAGTTATCTTGGAAAACAATAAAGTTTTTCATTCAAAAACTAATTTTTCAACCGATCGAGCCTATGGCAGCTATGTTATAGTGGTCCGATCTGGCTAATTCAACTATAGGTACTACCTATAATAAGAAGAAGCATCTGTGCCAAGTTTCATCAATATAGTTCTAGATTCTAGAACAAAGTCTCGAAAAACGCATATAAACAGACGGACATACGGACATGACTCGACTGTTGATGCTGATGCGATGCAATGCGTTACACATTTCATGACAAAATTATAATACCCTCAGCAAGGGTATTATAATTCTAGTTTAAAACTCTTTCTGAGGCTTAAAAATCAATAAATAAATTTTTATTATTTTTTTAGCATTTAAATTTTTACGCAAGGCTACATTAAAATTGTCTTAAATCGAGTTTCAGTTTCGTTTTGTCAGTTTCTGTAGTCTTAAAGAACTTTCTGATATTCCCTAAGAACTTTCTCTTTCACTGAGAATTCTAGGCTAATGATTAAATGTCATTTGCATTGAAATTTCAACTGTTGGAAGAACAAGACTTGCCTGACAGCGACTAGCCAATTCAGTTCAATAGGCCAAAAGCTTGTTGCACAGATATACATTGATGGCTGGAGAAAGCAGATCAGCGATGCAAACAAGGTTAAAAGTTCAGTTTGAGCTAGAAACAAGAAAATGATCAATATGATCTGCAGAACTTTGAATTGCGATTGTGATTGAGCTTGAATCTTGTCTCAGTGCATATGAATCACAATGTGGGCTATGCCCGACACGTTTGAAGCTACAAATCTCTTGTTTATACTCTGGTCTTTCATAAATATGCGGCCTACACGCGTTTCTAATAGCAATGGAAAACGCCTAAAAAAATATATAAAAACTGACAACAAACACGCGACAGCTGCCCACCAAAAAATTTGAGAGGCATACGTAAGTGCAAATCGAGACACTTAAAATGATTATAAACAAATTTATTAACGCAATTATATGATTACGCTAAATTTGTTTAAGCGCCTAAGGCAAAGCCAAAACAACAACAAAATCGAAGAAAAAAAATAGCCAAAAGCAAGCTGCCAAATTTGGTAAAATGACAAGACTCAGACACATACAATTTATAAATGTACGAATTTATACTATAGACTTTATCCTAACATATGTATTTATGTAGTTTACAATCAATTTAACTGTCTGCCATATTTTCTATTTGGGGTTTTGTGAACGCCGCCGGTTTTGAGTTTCATGTGTGTAACTGAGAAATTTACATAATTTTCGTTAGATTGACGCGACTGGCGAGTAGTTATTTACTATTGCTTATACTCTGTACGGCAGGTGTATGGGGTATGTTGAGCAAGGTTTTGAAGAGAGCTAAATTATTGAAGCAATTGTAAGTTTATTAGTTGAGTTACCTATGGAACTTTTATGTGTTTATAACCTTTTTTAAATATTTTTGAAAAAAAGAGTATATTGTGAAATATCCGTCTGTCCGTCCGTCTGTCCGCCCGTCTGTCCGTCCGTCTGTCCGTATGAACGCAGTTTTTTTATAAAGTTTTGAAGCTAGAGCAACCAAACTTGGTATACATGTTGATATATACCATAGGCAGACAAAGTGTCAAGATCTTGTTTTGCTTTAAGATTCTTCTGAACTTTTTATGCCAGAGTATTTCACAGTCGTGCTTTTTGTGTTCTTTCAATATATTGTACCCTGCTTGTGCTGCCCACATTTGGGTCTAGCCTCGTTTGTTTTACGGTCTACATATATTCAAACCAATTTCCATTCAATGCGAATTCAATTGAATTGCCCAAGGGTGGGGTAATAGGGGTAGCGGGTTGAGGGGTGCTATTTGTGCGGCTTCGTCTAGCATTTAGTGTGTTTCATAAATGGTCTGATGGTTAATTTTTCGTATGCTTGATTGTCACATGGATTACTATGTTTTTTTTTGTTTGCTATTTGCCGTTGGGGAAATTTATAGCTCTGACATTTGGGCCGACATATATGGGCCGAAAGGCAAGCAGGCAAACAGGCGATTGTGGCCAATGGAAGATTCAACTGTTTGACTGACTTGACAATTATTAATGGCAACAATTTAATTTAATTATGGGAAAGGTTTTGTCATTTTGATAAATGACACTCAAGGCATTTGCCATTAAAAATTATTCAAAAAAAAAAAATTCACTTCAAGATAGCTGCAGTGGCTTCCGGTCATTAAAAGTTTGTTAATTATAATGTTTAAACAACATTTTACTTATCATTTATTAAAACAAAAGAAAACACAAGTACAAAAAATGTGAAGGTTAAAAATACAAATCGGGCCAGTATTTAAAATGATTTGCATAAAAATAAAAATAAACTGCCAATCAGCAGCAACATTTACTCATACTAGTATCGTTACTAAATGGAGTCGATCGATTTGTAGCCGATCAACAGCAATTTGAACAGAGTTTTCAACGTGCAAATATTAATAACAACTTTTCACTTTTCGCAACGGAAAATGTCACTCAAAGTCAATAGGAAAATGTGCCATGCGCCAGCATCGATCAAAAACAAATTTCGTCGACGATAATATAAAAAGCTTGAAAACCTGAAAGCTGACAACTGCAAAAAAAAAACTAAAAAGCTGAAGGATAATACAATAAATACAAAATAAATTGAGCAGTTTGATGCCAAATTAATGACAACGCTTAAAGTCGAGGCATAGGTTTAATGTCAGATCGGTTCAATGCCAGTTACATTGGTTTTTTTCATTAATCATATAGGCACCCCCCCCTTGACACATGTGTGAAAGTGAAATTCTTCATCGCCTTGCGAGGTGTTAATGAAGCTCAACGCAAAGTGAAAATGTCAAAAGACAGAGAGAGAAACGGAAATAAAGCGCTTTAAGAGCAATTGCAGTCAGAAAAAGAAAACAAGTAAGAACGTTGCAGTCGGATGCACCCGACTGCGATATACTCTTTTTTAGCCTCTTTGCGGAGTCAGAATTGGGCGTGGCAATTTAATTTTTGCACAAATCTTTCAAGTTTTGCCATCAATTTAAGTTTGGTTGGGCCCCTTCTACAGGTTTGGAAAAAACAAACTTTGCTTGATCTTGACACTTTGTCTGCCTATGGTATATATCAACATGTATACCAAGTTTGGTTGCTCTAGCTTCAAAACTGTGGAAAAAACTTGCGTTCATACGGACAGACGGACGGACGGACATTTCACAAACCCAATATACGCTTTTTTTTCTCAAAAATTTAAAAAAAAGAGTATATACAAATACAATCAGTATTAAGAACTTCTAGTAAACAAAACTTAAAAACGGCATAAAAACTGAAGCGTTGCCAATCAAACAGATTGTGAGCTGACATGTGTGAAAGCGAGGTGTTAAAAGCAACTGTACGTAAAGTGAAACCAAGTGTTGTGACTCTGACTCTGACTGAGACTCTAACTGAGACTCTAGCTAAGACTCTGACAGCGAATTGCTTGATAAGCCGCAGCTCAGCTGCTTTGAGCAGACAACTGTTGTTTTTTTAAAAGCCGCCTCTTGATGCGGAATTTGCTGGCAACGCCTTTTGCCTTACAAAATGTGCCATTGTTTTTACATTGAATTTTCCCAAGGCCTTGGACACTCGAGTGCCATTACTTTCCGTCTAAATTGTGTCTAAATGCAGCTAAAGTTGCTCCAAAACGACGGCAATACATTTAATAATTACCAGTTATTACGATGCTGACTGCACATACAGAGCCAAAGACTTCAAACAATGAACAACGCCTTTAACTTGGCACCGAGTGGTGGGCGTTGTTGGGTTAATTCAACAATTTTTGAAATTTATAGAACTGCAAACAATCAGTTTTGGAAATGGAAGCCACAGACAGAACTTTTTGCAAACTTTCAAAAAATTAAAAAAAATAATAATTATAAAATTTTTCAAAGGCGGCAACGCAAAATTAAAAACCACAAAAAAATAACAACAGCGCACAGCTGTTGGCCAATGTTGTTTTTTTGTTAACTTGGTTTTTTTTGTTGTTTTTTTGCTTTGTTTAATAATCTGATATTATGCTCGGGATTTTGTTTTGTGGCTGCTGTTCGATTGGCAGCAGACAATGACCTTTTAACATGCTGCTTCAGTGTTCATTCAAGTGAATATTTTCTTATACTATTCACAAATCTACTTGAATGCTTTTATAATACAACAACGAAACAACGAGTGCTCGTACTAATTCGAATACGAGTAGTTATTCGCAAACAAATATTCAATTTAAAATGCATTTTGCGCAATTTGTTTTCAGCCAGTTCGTTTTGCATGATTTCTGTGTCGTGATTTGCGGTGGCAAATACATTTTTTTTTATCTGAAATTTTTTTTGTAATTTATACATTAATTTCTGGCCAGGCAAACAAAGTTGGCAAATTAATTGAGCAGCAGCCGCTTTTATTTATTATTAGCTGTTTGTTTTTTTTTTTTTTTTTTTTTTTTTTTTTTTTTTTTAGCAGCCGCATATTTTATAAGCTTTTGTTTGTTCAACTAGACAACATGCAATCAATTTGATTTACAAGTAATTTGTTACTTTTATTTATTTTTTTATTTTTTATAATTTTCCATTGCAGTTTTATCAGCAGGTGAGTCGCCTTGGTAGCATCCGCCGCTGGGTGTTGTAATTGCCCAGCTATTAATAATGATTAACAGCAAATGCGATGCCTGTCCGCTGATTAGCTCGCTGACATTTTGCAGCAGCAGCAGCCGCGGCAAGTTAATGCTATTTATGTATGGCTACTCTCTTTATTTATAGACATGATGGCGTGCTAATTCTGTGGCCACGTCTCCCGAGGCTGCAGCCAGGCCAAGTTAAGAGCTGCGTTTGCCCCATGGCAACAACTGCTGGCAAACAGGCAACAACTATACAGTCCATTGAAATCAACTAAAATGCAATGACTTCAGTCAGCAACAACGACAACGGGGCGTATGCACAACAATGGCACAAAAGGCAACAGCAACAAGAGCATCAGCTAACATAATATACATTTTTGCTGCCGAATAGCACAAAAACAGCAGCGAGCATAAAATATAAACCAAAAACGCATTACCCCGAAGCTAAGACACTCTATTTTTCTTTGTAAAATTAAAACAGCACAAAAACTAATCAACTTTGAAAATTAAGTCAGCTTTAAGCGAGCAGCGAATCAATCAAATAAGTTTTCACTTTCAAGTGCAAATAATTGCATTTAATGGATCTCATTAATCTGGCCTAATGCTTTATGGCGCTTTTCATGCTTTTTCGCGACAATCAGTTATTAATAGCTAACTGCTTCTGTCTGCTCATTAGAGTTATGCTTAAAATTCAATCAAAATATTAGCATATTACAAATGAGCTTATAGCTGAATAGACTTTAATAATTTTATGATTTTCATTAAAAATTTTTTATGGCAAAAAACATTTCTAAAATTTTAACAATTTCACTTGCATTTTTAATTAAATTTTTTGCATATTCGAGTACTTTTCAATCCGCATAGTTTTCCATTTTTGTGTTGAACTTAAACATTTTGGAGAAATTTTCATTTATCTGACTTGCACAAAAAAACTTAAATATGGGCATTTCCGCAAAAAAGGTCCACCAGCGCCGAAAATTTCAAAGTCTTTATTAGTACCTATTACTTCTGAATAATATGCTTTAATTGATGTAAATTGTAAGAAATTGATGAAATCCAACAGTTTATAATCCAGTTTAATAACTATCATGAGCAGATCGACTGCAATCTGCCTAAATGACTTTTTGACCTTATTTCGATCATTATTAGACCGTTTTCTTTTTAATACTTACGTTGTCAAATGAAATGATACTTGATGAAAGCAATTTCATAAGCATTCAATAACAACAGCAACTAACTAACAAATATGATGAGCGATCAATTTAACCAAGCTTAGATGTAAATATTTAATTGCAAAGTCAATGGAAATCTTGTAACGTTCGCGATAGCTGTAAATTTGCTTTGTAAAAAAACTATCCAAACTATTTCAAAATGATAAATAAATATTGAAAACTACATTATTTCTTTTTAGTTTAAAATTATTTTCTATTAAATATTTCATTCAAATTCGCAGACATTTTTACATTTCCAGATACTGTCAAACGAGACTTCAATATTTGGTAACGTTCGCGATCGCTGGTTTTTCTTAAGTATTCTGAAAACGTTAAAGCTATCGAATTTGACTTTTGCATTGAAATATAGTGCACCTAAAAAGCAATTAAACCAACAAATAAATAATTTTAAAAAATATGTTTTTATTAATTTATTTTCAATGTAAATGCGTACGAATGTAACGTTCGCGAGCCTGAAAATGTCCATATACAATTGTCTTTTGTATTAATTCAGAACAGCTTTCGATTTTAAATGACTTGTTTGAACCTTTTTTCGACATGTCAAAGCTATTGGCATTTTAATAATACCCAATTCTACGTAGGGCAACTGAAAAAAGTTATTATTTCAGCGTCGCATTCGGTGGCAAATACAAATTGCACAAAAATGCACAAAGTGAAAATATTTTAACAATTTCTACAAGTTACATTGGCCTTGTTGTTGTTGTTGTTGTTGTTGTTGTTGTAGGCTCGTACAGTTCGCCGCGTAATTTGCATGCCAAACGCAAGAAATAATAAAGTAGCAACAAAAAAAAATGGTTAAAAAAAAGAAATGCAAGTTGCTGGCTAATAAGCAACAACAACAATAATAATAACCACAAACAGCGACAAAGATCAGTGAACTTTGTTTTTGTTTTTTTCTTTAAAGTTTAAACATTACAAATTTATATGGTTTTCCTTCATGAAAGTGAAAATGTCTGTTGACCATTGATGATGTCACATTATTGTGCAGTTCTCACTAGAAAGCTAACGTTAATTTTAGAGTTTTTATTAAGCAATTTCTAAATATATATGATTTTGCTATTTGCATAATCTTTAATGCAAATATATGATTGTTCAGAAATCGTGACTGGCAAATGGCACGTATTCCATCATTAAAAATTATGATTATGTATTTAATGTCATGCTAATAAAATGCTATTACAATGGCGTTGTGTGGGCCACACGATATCACGTGTGACACATTGCCAAAATAAATAAAATATATAAAAATAAGTTGAAATAAATAAATAAAATTTGTGTACAAAATGCAATTGTGTCTGTGCCGTGTCTTAGCCCAGTTATTAAGCAGCCAGCCAAGGCGTGTTGTTAATTAACACCTCAGGCTGGCTTTAATTAAAAG
This sequence comes from Hirtodrosophila cameraria, assembly GCA_949708635.1. NCBI lineage: Eukaryota > Metazoa > Arthropoda > Insecta > Diptera > Drosophilidae > Hirtodrosophila > Hirtodrosophila cameraria. Next base: position 75,236,422 of record OX453089.1, on the reverse strand, counting down.
TCTGATACACGTTAACGTGCAACAATCAGTTGATGTAAAGACGGAAATGCGGCGCTTAGTCACAAAAGATGTTGTTGACGCATGCAAATGAAGGCTTGAATAATGTGGCAGCCACGGCTACAAACAATGCAGATACAAACAACAACAAAGATAGCAACTAAAGCAGCAGCAGCAGCAACAGACGCGTGTAAAGTTAATAAATAAAGCAAAAGTTTTAAATAGCCGGCAACTAACACTTAACTCAGCTGATGACGCTGCCAACGCAGCTGATAATAATGATAATGATGCTAATGATGATGACGTTGCTGATGATGAGGTTCAATAAACTTGGCAGGTTGCGCGGCCAAGTGGACAAAACAGTGGCCATTGGCCAGGCTAGCAAACGTGGCTCTAACCAGCCAAGCGGCCAGCCCAAGCACTTTGCTTATTAAAGTACAACAGCTACAACTACAACTACAACAACAACTACAACAACAACAACTACAACAAACACACCAACAACAATGTCGTACATCAGGCGAAATTTATTATGATGATGTTGTGTGCATAAGGCAACAACAATAAATACAACAACTACGTAGGCTGGCAACAATAAGGTAAATTTATTATCGGTGCGGCATCGAACAGAGCCTGACTTTGGCTTTGGCTTTGCTTTTGGCTTTCCATAAAAAAAAAAAAAACAAAACAAAACGTTGCCATACACCAAAACGGAAGGGCCAAAAGCAATTGCACTCTGCTCATAGCCAGCACAAAAGACAATGCCAATGCAATTGTAATTCCCTTTTTGTGCCAGCATTTAGACTCTTGTTCCGCTCGAGGGCTGTGCAACGGCCGTACCGCAACGCCCCATTCCCCCATGTCACTTCACTCCAACCCGAACCAAAAACCACAGCGCTTTCATTGCAGGACAGTAACGTGTCGCATAGCCATCAGTTTACAGGCATACAGGGAAGCGCCCAGTCACCAGCTAAACTAACCACAACAAAGCGGCAAAGTTATAGAAAACTCTTGCCACAGAGCAGCTGTTGCAGCTGACGCTTCAAACTGATACCTGTCAATGCAGCTGATTGAGAAAACAAGCGTTTCTTGTGGTCAACAAAACTTTACAATTCAATATTTTTTCAATTTTGAACAAGAAATTAAGCAATATAAGTTTTAAAAGTTATGTTTACTTTTTTTCAAGTTGAAAATTTCAATCCAATAACCAATACCAAGAACCCAAAAAGTTAGAGAGCGTTTAGAAATAGTTTCAAGAAATTTAAAAAAGAGTAAATCCGCATTTAGGCGATGCCTTAACTTCATGACCTTATCTCATGACGTTTGTGTTTGTAGGCAAAAGTAGAAAAGGTGTACAAAACGTCACGAGTTCCGTCTAAATACAAGTGATGTTACGCAGGCGTTTCAAAACAAAATGAAGAAAATAACGTCATGACGTTAAATCATCGTCTAAATGCGACCTAACTTTCACAAATTAAGCCACAAACAATATGATAGAGCTGTATCGTATCAATCAAACTTAATTCAATTGAACTAAACTTCGGAATGAACGATTGAACCTAGTTTCAGATTATCATTCATTATATGCATTTGAGTTCTGTTATAGTTCAACTGATTCGAATTTAAGTCACATTATTTTCCAACTGATTCGGGTCTCAAAATCGTTCAGTCGACTAAATCCGATTGGTCGTCGATTAATCGAGCTTTAAGCAACTTATAGTGGCACATGAACGATTTTGAGTCTCGAATGACGAATGACTGTAGCATAAATATTGGAAAACACATGATTCAAAACAAATTTCGCTTGAATATTGGCTGTAATTAAGTTTGCAAAATAGTTCTGTAATTTTGTTAAAACTCTTTTAAAATGTCGTATGATAAAAACTTAGCCATTTTTAGCAAATATCAAAGTAATACTTAAGGAACAACATATATCTTATCATGACTTTAAGATAACCCCAGCGTGCTACAAGTATTATCAAAGTTACAATGCCTAGTGTTAGCTTTAAGTATAGTGTTACTGCTGCACTTAAGGCCAACAAAAAAATATGTATAAAAAAAAAGATTATGAACAAATTACATGTCTAGCGTCAAACACACTGTTGTGGTTAAATTATAAACGGGCGAATGAGCAGCAACCACAACAATAATACAAACAACAACAGCAAAAACCAAAAAAAAATATTTAAAAACAAGTAAGAATGTTGCAGTCGGGTTCCTCCGACTGCCATATACTCTGTTTTCTGTACGTTTAATGAATTACATTTTTGTAAAGACTACTTATATACTTATAAACTGTCCTTAAACTTAGGTTAAGAGAGTTTGGTTGAGTTTTTTGAAAAACCAAAAAGGGTTTTCATAGAAAAACTAATTTTTCAACCGATCGTTCCTATGGCAGCTATATGTTTTAGTGATGCGATCTTGCCGATTCTAACACTTTGTCTGCCTGTGGTAAATATCAACATGTATACCAATTTTGATTGCTCTAGCTTCAAAACTGTGGGAAAAAACTGCGTTCATACGGACGGACAGACGGACGTTTCACAAAACCAATATACTCTTTTTTTTTTTCATTTTGGAAAACCCAGTATAAAAAGGTGTCTGCTGGCTGGCAACCTCCATTGAAGGGCGCTTGTTGTTAATGCTGTAAGATATCTATTTATATATATATAATATATTTGAAGGTAAAAGAGAGACTGGGGTTAGAACAGCTGACCGCACACAGCTGACACACAGATTTGTACAGAATTGAAGGAGCTATATAACATGACTAAGTATATATATAAAACACGTACGTGACAGACAATCATTATAAGTGCTTTATATGCACATAATATGTTTTGATTGCCATTTGCTTATTTGGAGCATTATTTAAGTTTAATTAAGACATGCTAAATGACTTTCGAAAGTACGTAGAGTCCATAGCAAGACCCGAGTATGAGTACGAGTACGAGTCCAAGTCCGAGTTCGAGTCATAGTCAAAGTCAAAGTCAAGTGATTGACGCGTCATATGGCCAAATGCGTAGTGGAAATTAATGGCCAACACTTTCGCTTGGAGCTTGGCCAAGCTGCTTGGAGTGGCATATTTTTTATTGGAGTGGCATTTCTTTTTTTCAAAAAATTTTAACACGATAAGCAGTCAGCCAGGCAGGCAGGCAGGCAGCGTAGCTAGTCAGACAGCCAGCTGTTAAAATATTAATTTCATTATAGTTAATATTTTCATTAGCCGACTTTCTGATCTGTAACCGTTGATAGGCGTACCCGGGGCATTGTTGTGACAGCCGCAAGACGACGACGCATTATGATTTTTAATTGTGAGCGCCGATTTTCAACGTATGAAAGCGCGGACAGCAGCTGGAAATGAAAGGATCTCAGCGATAAGCAGCTGTTTTAAGCATTTTAATGAATTGCTCGGAAATTAATGAGTGCATTCAACTTGTGATCTAAGATCAGGCATAACACACTAGAGCTGTGTTCAAGAGTTCAGAATTCAGTAAAAATGAACAAACAAGAGAAACAATAAACAACAATGTACAACATCATAAGATCTCTGCCGATATCGCATTAACTTTGGCCAACTTTAACAGCCAATCTTTGTTACACAATCTGAACCAAGACAATCGTCATAATGACGTAAGCAGCTTAGAGAGTGGGGTATATATACGAAAATTGAACTGAAACTCGCATATGGCATCGATGTGGCTGCGATGCGACGTTCAGTTCCGGCATAATTTAGCACCAATTTGTGTTTGCTTTTCAGTTGGCTAATGGCGCAAACAATTGGGCAGACCAATGCGAGTAAACGCTAAAAAGGTCATGGTAAAATTGCTAAAATTGAAACTGAAATTGCAGCACTTACGCTTACACTAACGCTTACGTTTGCACTACCGCGAAAGTCAAGCAAAGCTAACTGTAGTTGTTATAGTCATAGTATTAGTATAGTATCTGGCAGATAAACTTCGAATTGCATTGCCATGGCAATTGTAAATATAGTAGTTAGAAAAGGCAATCGACAAGCACACAGAAATCGACACCAGTTACCATCCACCAAGTTATAATTGGCCTCGAGCATAAAGCTTGCCGCTTGAAGGTCGCAAATGTTAAAGCCATTTCTTTTCAGTTGTTTTTTTTAGTTGCCTTTCTTTCCTAGCTAATTAGGGCGCATTTTGTAACTCCCTCTAATTGGCTTGCCAAGCGCCGGGAATAGTATAGCACAAAGTGCTCTTTTCATTGGGATAAGTAGACAAGAGTAGTACGTTAATGTGAATAAGCTCACGAGAGCGTATACTCGTACGTATGTATATCGCATGACACATGCCAGACGACACCAAAGAGATTTCCCACTTGTTTTTGTTTTTCATTTCGTTTACCATATGCCATCAAGTTGTCAAAAGCGTTACAAATACGTTAAACAGTTGGTGGAAAACACTGAAAAGTGTGCAAATGAAAAGTATAGCAGCAGTTGCTAAGCAGCGCTGAAAAGCTTATGTGACGAATCACGTTCAATCCATAGAAAATCGGCCTGTTTAGCCAATTAGTTGAGGTTTATTAAACTACTTAATACAAGTAATCGTACGAGTACTTAAAGCTTTAATGTGCTTTCAAAACTTATTTCGTTGTTTAGTTTTGTTCATTTCTCATTTAAAACTTTTTGCTTTTCTTTCGTTTGTGTCAAACAAAGACAATTCAAACAAACATCGATCAATGCAGAACAACTACGCCTTTTAACTGGAATGTTTATAAAACCAACAGCTGTTTGGCCTTTAAGTGCACCAACTTATTTTTAAAGTCATGATAACACTTTAAAATTCCAAAGTTGCTAGATAATAAGTATAAATAGTCGTGTTATGACTTTAAATAAAAACAACTAAGAACGTTGCAGTCGGATGCAGGTTTGGGAGAAACAAACATTGCTTGATTGCAATTGGGGACGTGGGCGTGTCAAAAATATATTTATCCAATCTATTTTATACGGCAACAGAAGTCAACCTGAAAAATTTTGTGATTCTAGCTGCAGACATTGCTTATTTATGGGGGCGGGGGTGGGCATGGCCAAATTTATTTTAGTCAGATCAATCAAGGAAGTGGTAAGTAGGCCTTGTTCTAAATTTGGTTACTCTAGCTGTAAAACTGTGGAAGATAGAAGTTTTTGTCGTTTGTGGGGGAAGTGGTGGGGGTAGGGAGCAGTTCTTGAAACTTTGTCTGCCTATGGTATATATCAACCTGAATACCAAATTTGGTTGCTCTAGCATCAAAACTATGGAAAAAGACGACGTTCATACGGATGGACAGACAGACACACAGACGAACAGACGGACATTTCACAAACCCTACATACTCTTTTTTTAAGTTTTTGAAAAAAAAAAAAAAACCCAAGCACTTTGCTGATAAAAATCAATAGCTAAAAAATAAACTACATTGACATTTTTTTTTTTTTGTCGTTCGACTTAAAATAGTTGAAACTAATTCTGGCCACAAAAAAAAGGCCCAATCGATATGCTTAATGGCTTAAAGGCTTAGCATTTAATGAAATTGTAACACATTTGCAATTCAGACCTCCACAATAATAGTTGTAGCCAAAGCCGTGTGTCACTTTGGCACTCATAAAATATTTAAACTTGACACTGTTTGCAGTGCTCTTGTCTCACTGTCCGTCTGTCTGTTTTATTTTATTTTTATTTTTTTATTATTTTTTCTTCACTCTATTTGCATTTGCTGGCGTTGCGACGGTTGACAGTTGTCAGTTGGTGGCTACGCAAATTTTCGTTGTTATTTTGTATCTTTTTTAGATTTTTTTTGGCAAGCTCAACGCCCGGCAGCAGCGAAATAATAATAATAATAATAGCAACAATAACAACAACAACAACTCAAATAATGGCCAGCCAAAATGTTGTTGTTTATGCTTAGTTTTTGTATGTACTCGTACTTGGCTCAAGGTTCATGGCTTTATTAAATTGCTTTTGCCACACGACGCAAAGTCGACGGCAAAAAAGTTAACCAGGGGCATTTCGAGATGGGGCGGTTCATTACCTTGTTGTAGTTGTTGTAGATGACTTCCAGCTGTGGCCCTTACTGTTTTGGCCATTAACACTGAAAGCGCAGCCAATTTGTAAGTACAAAAGCTAGTCAAATAGAAGTGGCTATTTGCAACTTTTCGACTAGATATACCCTATGTCTAATCAAAATGCGTAGACCGGTATATTAAAGTTGTGCAAAAGTTTATAAAGTGTAAGCGTTATAAGCATTAATGAACAAATGTTACTATTTGATCTTAAGCATTATACATTTAAAAAAACTGTCTACTTTAAATAATCTTGACATTCATAAGAACTTAGCACACAATATCTCTTAGTCTAGCAATCTCAACTAGCCATTACACAATTCTCTTAACTTTGCCTCATTATTTAAGCCAATTTAAGGCCACACCAAAAGCCGAAATCAAACATCTTAACATCGGTTTCGGCTAAGGTTTCAAGGTTTCTTTTTCGTCTGAGAACTAATCGAGCTTCTTTACAAATGTGTTATTCAGAAGTTTGGACTGTGGCACAGTCATAATCGAAGCCCAGCGGCTGCTAATTTGATTTGAGCATCTGACTAGTCATGTCAGCCATAAATCACGCAGAGTTTAGCCACAAACAAAAAAATATGGAACGGCTCAAGAACTTTTAGAAAGCAAACAACATCTAAGTTAAAGATTTAAACTAAGCGCTCGTTTCAACTAATTATTAAATATCCAATGGGAGTTGCTTGGTGTTTAGTTTATCAAGACTTGACCAAAGCCAGAGGCATATAACTAAAGTCGAGTCGAAAATTCATAACTTTGATATGATAAGTAATTAGACATAACGCTATGCAAGTGTAATAAGTAGTTAAACATAAAAACTGAACATGAAGTAGATGTGTAATGCAGAGTTGAGTAATACATTGTATAAACAAGAACGAAATGTTATCTTCGGCGTGCCGAAGATATATACCCTTGCAGAAAAGATTTGCATAAAAAACATATTTTTCAAGTGATTGTTCCTATGGCAGCTATAAAATATAGGGATCCGATTTTGATAAAGTTTGGTCAACATGTGTAGGACGTGTTTTAATTGAGACATAAAGAGTTTGGTCGAGATATTTTGAAAAACACAAAAGTTTTTCATACAGAAACTTATTTTCAACCGATCGTTCCTATGGCAGCTATAAGATATAGAAGTCCGATTTCGATGAAAATTTGTCATCATGTAGAAACTGTCCTTGAACTTAGGTTGAGTGAGTTTGGTTGAGCTATCTTGAAAAACAAAAAAGTTTTGCATACAAAAACTTATTTTTCAACCGATCGTTCCTATGGCAGCTACATATATGTTATGGTGGTCTGATCTGGCCAATTCAACTATACGTACTACTTGCAATAAGAAGAAGCATCTGTGCCAAATTTCATCAAGATAGCTCTAGAACAAAGTCCTGAAAAACACATATAAACAGACAGACAGACGGACATGACTCGGCTGTTGATGCTGATCACAAATATACAAATTTTATTTTTACTGAGACGTCTTCTTCAATGCGTTACACATTTCGCGACAAAATTATAATATCCTTGGCAAGGGTATAAAAACCTTCACAAGGCTTGATAAATATAAGTCTTGTTTTTCAACTGATAATGTCTAATATATAATAGCATATATTATTGTAATTTGATCTAATTGGCATACACATTGTAACCATTCATTGACTTGTTGCATAGATAATAGTGCATCTAGTAATTCGCCTTTGCTCAGTTAGCAGACACTCTTTGGTATTTTAAAGGGCACTCATAATTAGATGCTTGGCTACTTCATATCTTCAGTTCAGCAGTTGAGCAGTTGAGCAGCCGCACTTGCCGCATGAATTGCACTTATTTTGTGCCACTTTGTTGCTGTTGTAAGTGTATTCATAAGACGCAACCTAATGAGGCGACGGTATTTTCATTAGCGTTTATGTAACCGACGACGACGCGCCGTTTTACCTTCGCCAGAGAACAGTCAGTTCCAAGCTGAAGGCCTTGGTGTTGCATGATGAGATGATGATGACGATGATGATGACGATGATGATGACGTTGAAGACCAAGCCCAAGACCATTAGAGGCACGTTGGCAGTGGCATTTGCATAGCTGCCGTGCAGCCGTCGAGCAACTTTAATCAACACAATTGAACAACCAGCTCTGTTTTATAGGCTTAGTTCATTTTTCTGACAGTAGCAAATGAATAGCAAAAGCAATTGAAGGTTTCATTTTTTGTTACTACTGCAAACAAATCAATTAAATGGATTAGTTTATCTAGCTGACATCAAATATTGACAGAGATATGAGCAAACTAATGGCTAAAATAGCATAGGAAACAGAGTTTTAAGTTTTTCAAATAAATTTAAGAAAGAGTATAAAAAGCGTTTGTTAAAAGCATCGCAAATTGTAGATTTCTTTTGTCACGATTTTATTAGTTACACAAACCGTTAAGCCATAATTTATGTAGATTTGTCTGGCATTGGGGTCAGATTGGAGGCATCTGCCAATTGCACAGACAATTTCCAGCCAAAAGCAATGCCAAAAATTCTAAGCAATTTATATTTATTTTTATTTTATTGGCTGCAAAAAGCAGCTAAAAAATGCGCTTGGCTAATTAGTTGTGTGCAAGGCAGTTAGCAGCAATGCTAACAAAAAAAAAAAAAAAAAAACCTGTTCAACTGCCGGCGTCATTGATAACAACAACAACAACAACAACAACAACAACTGCAGCAGCATCTAAAAAGCAACTTTGGTGCGACTCCATTGGCTTACAAACAGTTAAAGATAACCAAACATGGCCATGTGATGCACTGTCACTGGAAAAGCGCCATAAAAGACTTGTTTGCATGTTGAGCAGGAGTTGGAGTTGGAGTTGGAATTGAAGTTGGAGTGTCTCAGTTAACAAAAACACACATTCGAAAGGCTAGCCTTGCGTGTGTATGTGTGTTTGTGTGTGTTTGTAAATGAGGACATCGACTAATATTCATGCCAATCGATAAGCGCCTCGACCGCCTATAACTGGAAATACATATTAAGTATACGACGCGCTGACAGCTCCCAGCTTTTGCCCCAAAGCGGACACAACAAGCACAACCATCAAACACAATTTTCAACGGTTCAGTGGGTTTTGAGGTGTGTGCGAGTGTGTGCTAGTAGATGCCAGCAAGCTGACCGAGCTTGTTTAGTCCAATTGGGCTTGTCCTTTTGGCCATGTCACTGTCAGTGTCACTTCTAGTGTAAATGTCCTTTTTGATGATTCAGCAGTTCAATCAGGCCTGGTTGCCTAATTGCTAGGTTCGTTGACCTATTCTTGGGCTCTGCACTTGCATAATTTATTGTGAAATTGTATAGTTAATGTTTATTTATATGTCTGTCTGTGTGTGGCTCATAAATTTTTCGCTTTAAATGTGCGCTCCCAGGCCATGGCGATATGGCAATACCTCAGCGGCGCCATATGGGCAACAAGGCGGCCCAAAAATGAAATACGAGAACAAGAACAACACACAAAGATGATGAAGAAGCCCAAGCAGTGAGCAAGCATAACATACAACAAGCAAACAGAAAAAAAAACAACAAAAAACCCGCCAAACTGGCCAGACTAGCAAAAAAAAAAAAAAAATTGAAAAAAAGAGTTAAAAAGAATAACAAGAATCAACGTTAATTTGCAGACTATCGAAGCTGAAATACTCTTGAAGAATTGCTTTTTAATTGATTCTAAGAAGATAACAACTATAGCATTTATATGACATACTCATTTTAAGGTACTTTTAACTAAGGTACCGCATGCTGAATTTGTTTTTAAGGAGTTTGTTCAAACAAACATGAGTTCATACGGACAGACGGACATGGCTAGTTCGACGCAGCTATTGATGCTGATCAAAAATATACATGGTTTATATAGTCGGAAACGCCTCCTTCTGCCTGTTACATACATTTGCAGTACTTTATAGCTCCCTTTTTCCCAATTTTAATAAGAACAGGGAGTAAAAACTCAAAGATAAGATGGCTTAAAAATGCTATATCTACTCAACTTTTCTTCCTGATCAAGAATATTAGCTTTGTGATTGTCTTTTTCAAGGCGTTGCACATTTGGAAATACCCTTTGCAAGGGTATTAAAAACCAAAGCAGCTACCAAAAACAGTTTAAAAGGCAATGTTGTCGTGGCTATGGATGCTGCTGTTGTTGCTGCTGGAGTTGTTGTTGCTGTGGATGCTACTGTTGTTGCTGTTGTTACTGCTGCTGGAGTTGTTGCTGCTGCTGGTGTTGTCGCTTTTGCTGTTGTTGTTTCTGGCCACGTTTTAACGACGATGACCTTGGCGACGTTGGCTGGCAACTTGTTGCATCTGCTCGCGACAGCTGCACAGCAGGCAGACACCTGAGACTCGAGACTTAAGAGTGGAGAACCCAGAGACGAGACGCATAGAGAATCGGCTCGCATCCAATGCTTACCCCTTCATCCCGTAAAACTAAAAACCACCCGCTGTCTGTGGCATTTCCATGACGTCTTTTGGCGCACAGCAGTTTTCTCATGCATTTTACGGTAAATTTAGGTCGTCATCGTTGTTGTCGTCGTCGATGTCGATGTTGTTGTTGTTTTGATTGTTGTTGTAGTTGCTGTTGTTGTTGTTGCCTGTAAACTGCAACTTGTTTACATGGCAACGCCAATAACTTGACTAAATATGGCCATACGACAAGTTGGCAATGCCTTTTCTTGGATTTCCTGGCCAATGCATTAGCATCCAATGCAACATTTTTCAATGTTTTTTGAAATTTTTTTAACAATTTTTACAAAACCACAATTTTGTCGTCGCTTTCCGTTGCTGCATCTTTTAGTGCATTGCTCATACGCCGCATATGCCATATAGTAAAACAGCCACATCCGTTGGGAAGTGCCTCTCAGCCGGATTGTGCGGATTTGTCTTATTTGGGGCATGACACAAATTTGGTAAACGGCGCTCACACAGACAATTGTTGTTGTTATTGTTGTTATTGTTATTGTTGTTGTTGCTGCTGCTGCGTCGTTTTCTTTTAAGCAATTTAACAATTAAAAACACGCGCTCTTATGGTTTCTACCCCGACACCGTCATTAACTCGTTAATCCACGCGAATATAATTTATTATAATTGCACATATTTTACAATTCGCTGGAATCGTTAAAACCACAACCTGGCCAAAATACGTTGGCATTCTCTATCCCATCATCATATCATGCCATGCCATACTATATATTCCATATCCCATGGTCAGGTCTTGCTTCGTTGCCCAATTTGATGTGCTATTCTGAGACAGACATGTTTCTGATTCTTACCCGCTTGATGATAAAGACGATGATAATGCGTAAGCAACAAACGCTTGACACTTTGGCTATTTGAACTCACCTGCAAAGTTAAAGAAACAAAAAAAACATTGCATAAGTTAAATTGTTAAATAGTTATGGTATATTAAGTAGAAATTAGAACGACTTTAAAGTAAATTAACTAAAATGACTTCTTAAGCAACATAAAACTGATTTTTACTCCCTGTTGCCATTAAAAATGGCAAAAAACCTCCCACAGCCACAAATTTGAAGATACATCTTTGATTTTTGGTACACATATTTATTTTATCAATGTTGATCAGCTGTGTTTATTTCATTACGATCGGATAACAAACACCAAAGTTATTGAAGAATCTAGTTCCCCCTGTCTCAGCAGGCAGAAGCAACAGTTTTACAGGCACTGGACAAGTTAAGTGCGCTGCTTACTTGTACTGCCGCTGAACTGCTTTAAATGCAAGTTGGGAGCAGGGAGTCTCATTGTCGGGCACATCCGACTAGAGCTTTCTTACTTGTTTAAACTAAACTGGAACTTTACTTAAATCTTTTAAATTTTAAGCACATTCAAAGATATTTCTGTTGATTTTGTCTAGAGTTTGCATCCTTAAATTTATGTATTTATTTAAATTTATGCTAACTTTGAACAGCCATTTACATTTAATCACAAATACTTTCCAATTGATTAAGCATTTCAAATACTATTTTAAATACAGTTTGAAACAATTTACGATTGCACATAATGTCTTGTTCTTACATATATATAATGTGTTTAGGCTCCTGATTTCCTGGCGTAATGTGGCGTAATACGCAGACAATTTATGTACAAATAGTTTACAATTTGTTTAGACTTGCAAAAGCGACTAAAGTTGAAAACAACGAGGGCCAGGGCAAAACATGGGTAACATGGCCAACAGTTGGCAGCAGATATATCAAAAACAAAAGCATCTGAAAACCCTAGCGTGTACGGACGGCATCATTTTGGCAAATGGCCAACGGGGGAGCATAGAAGAAAGAAGGCCAAAAAACAAAAGCCATGAGCTGCGCACAATTCAATTTGGCAACTGGGGCCGGTTTGCATATGAAATACAAACACTCACGGATGGATCATTAGGCAGGCCAAAACAAAAAACAAAAAAAAAGCAGACTGAATTTGTTATAGCGCAAGTAACAACACATGTGTATAAGTATTTCTCTGTGTGTGTATGAGAGTGTATGTGTCTGGAGAAAGTCGGAAGCGTGCCGCCGTCACACGTAAGCCACACAGAGCAGCTGAAGAAGCAACCAACTCAACTCCAGTTGGCTGCCCAGTTGCGGGTTGCGGATTGTGTATTGTGTATTGCGGCTTGTTGCCTGTTGTCTTCATCAGCGCAACGACAAAGCGCAAACAGACAAAAGGTAGAGACCAGGCCAAAAGCAAAGCTCAGCTGATCTAAGCTTACTTGAGTTGAGTTGAGTTGAGTTGAGTGAAGTTGAGCAGCTGGCCAAGAAAACTCAACAGCTCAACAACTCATCTCTGCTAATCTTGGCCACCCCGTCAGAGCCAAACTGGAGCACAGCGCTTTTTGAGATTTGGATGCATTTGAAGCTACACATTTTGCGTAATGTGCCATTGAACTGGGCCTCAGCAAAACTCATTTATAGCATGCATGGCTATTAATTTTAATTGAATTGCAAACCAACAACAACAGCTACAACAACTACAACAATAAGCAGCGAGCACAAAACACATCAGTTTTGCTTTGTAGTTTTAATTAAAAATTTTTTTGCAATTTCATTTCATGCAGACTGGCCAACCAACCAATTTTGTGCCACATAATTTGTCATGTGTCGGGCCAACACCTGGTTGCCTAGGGTTGGGTTATTGCAACATAAACTAAATGTATAGCTGATAACGTTTGCTTTATATTATGTTTATGTACTATACTCTCGATTTTGCGCTCTTTTGATGACTTTTCGACTTTCGATCAAACATTTTATTCTTTCGAATAGAGCTAAGTAAACCCGATTACAATATCGTTACTATCAACGTAGCTTTTGGAATTCCTTTAGCTAAGAATTTCAACGAGTGAGAACGTTGCAGTCGGTTGTTCGCGATTTCAATATTCTCTTTTTTACTGTCTTTTATGGACAGACGGACGGGTAGACAGACGGACGGGTAGACAGACGGACGGGTAGACAGACGGACACTTCACAAACCCATTACACTCTTTTTTTAATTTTCTAAAAAAGAGAATAAAAACTGGAAAATTCATATTCTTTTATATTTACAAATTTGAGTAAACGAAAGGAAAATTCATTTAAATATTTAAGTATTTATTTTTTTAATTTCATATTTAAAAAAAAGTTAGTTTTTTGTTAAAGGTTTTTTTTTTAGTTTAAAAAAATTAAATTTTTTTTTTAGTTTTTTATTTTAACATTTTTTTTTTAAGTTTTTATTTTAATTTTTTTTAATTATATTTTAAATTTTTATTTTAATTTTTTTTTAAATTTTTTTTTTAGTTTTTATTTTAATTTTTTTGTTTTTAAATTTAAAATATTTTTTTTTTAATTTTAGTCTCTTTAGGATTATGGTCCATAAAAAAAGAATAAGACAAAGCCTATTTATGATCGACTATCGACTATGAAAGCTATAGTTTTGCAGCGCTAATATGTGCCTTTATATAAACAAGAAATATATCTAAAGTGGGTGGATTCAACTCCCACGCCTAGTTAAATGACGCTTTAATTGCACTAACTGAAATGTGATGGCCAGCAAACAGAATTGATGTGAAAACTTTCAAAAGAATAATGGGAAAATAATGCCGCTAATTATCATTGCTGTGTATAAATTTTAACAAGAAAAAGAAGACACAACAAAAAATACTTTGATGTTCCAGAATTTGTTAAGAGAAACTGCCGGACAAACAACGCAAGACAGGAAAAAAAATGTACAAAATGAAATAATGTTGGGCGACTTCCTCCTACAACAACTCGTACAAAATGGGCAAAATCCAGAGAGACGTTGACGGGTCCAAAACGTCATTAGTCAGAACTGAGGCAGCAGCAGTCGCAGCAGCAGCAACCAGAACAACAACAACAACAGTCGGGAAAAATAGAAAGCCAGTACGAGTTGAGAAAGCCAAAAGAACTTAACACAATTTACACTCACGAGCGCTTTTCCTACTTAAGCGTAAAAGCTAGAAAATTATCTTCATGTGTATCTGTATCTGTGCATTCTGTTTTGTATCTCGAATGTGCGATGACAACCGCAAGTGGGTGTTGTAGTTAGTTATTATTGTTGCTCTTATTGTTATAGTTAGTGTGAGTGTTATTGTTGTTGTTATTGTTATTGTAACTGTTGCAGCTCCAATTGCGAATTATTAGCTACAATTGCAATGTCGTGTCAAACGACCGCGAAACCTAAAACTTGACTAGTACGCACTTCCAGCTGTGAATGATTTGAAAACCGCTAAAAGGTATTGACAGTCTTTGAAAAACAATCAAAAAAGGGAATGAATTCTTTGTGATTTTTCTCTTTTCAAAGAATTCTAAAACGTAGCTCGAAAAGTATAGCAGCACATTTCAAATGTAAATGTAAAGCAAGTAAACAATTGTAAAATTTTTGATTTAAAAAAGAACGATTGATCTATATTTCTGGCGAAAAACTTGTTTGTTTTCCATTTGTGGAACAATATAAACAAAAGCATGTGTGTATAATATACACTAGGGATTTCAATAATCATGTAATATTCGATTATATCCACTTTTCATTGTTTTTTAACATTTTTGACAATATTTTTTGCAAATTTACTTTTTATATGAAAAGTTGATGAAATTGATGAATCGATTGTTTTTTCAAACCTAGTATCTACTTTATGAATTTTAGGTAAGATTCATATTAATATACATTTCTAGTTTGGCACTATTTTCCACACTTTTAATAAACGCCTAATAACTTTTTACTTTAAAAATAAATTTTATTGAAATTTGATTTCAGTCTTAAAGACTTATACATATTTAACTTAAAACTCTAGTAATGATGCATGTAAAAGTGAAGTCTTGTTTTTAAAAACTCACGCTTACAACGCATTGGAATCCGTGATAAAGACTTTCGCCTGCGGCGTATGGAAAGGATATTACAATCGTTAAAGAGAATAATTACTTAAGTATCAATCATTAAAATTAACTATCACGATGTAGAGTACATGCTTAAGGTGTGGCAAATTATGCAGTTGCATTTTTGCAAGTGATCAAGTAATATAATGACTTACTAGTAAAATGATAAATTGTTCATCTCTAACCTCGAGCTAAACATTAAAAAAAAAGAAGAAAACATTCTATAAATCATGCAACAATTGACAAAACATCCTTAAATGCAGTTTGATACGCATTATAAAGCTGCAGCTGCATTTTATAGTATATATACAATTGTACAATCCAATAAAAAAGGTAGCGCTGATGGGCTGTTAATGTGCTTAATTAACCTGCAGGCAATCAATGCAATTGCCAACTTTAAAGCAATAACTATTAATTTTCTCTTTTCATTGTTTTGCTCTTGGCCAAGTCTTGAAAAATAATAGTTCTATAACGAGCAGCTCGTATGTCTAGAGATGCGTAAAGACGCATTCAATTGCCGGCTCAGTGGCAGCAGCGATGCGCTTGAGTACATCAGATAAACTGCACACTCGTGTGTGTATCTGTGTGTTAAGTTATTAGACTTGCAAGTACTTGTATCTATCAGATACACGCACGCACGCAGCTTAAATGCACTGCGGCACTTTTAGGTCTCAGCTTGGCAATTAAGAGTGTGAATTTCAAGCCATAAAACAGTTGCAACATGTGGCCCGTTGCGGCAGTTTTTTGTTGTTGTTGTTGTTTTTCTAGCTTGTCGCTTTTTCGGGTGAAAGTTTGTTCTACAGCCGCAGCAGCTGTGCATTTGTTACAGATTTTTCTTAGCGTGCTTCGCTTGGAAAAAGTGACAGCTTCATGTGGTTTTGTTTTTTTTTTTTTTTTGTGTGTCAGCCGGCTGAAAACTTGAAAATTTCTAGCCATAATTAGCTCAAACTCATATCTTATCATGGCGAATAATTCACACACACACACATGGAGAGTGTTTCTTAAAATTGAGAGACTAACAATGCCGCGTCCATAGAAAGTTAATCGCATGTGTCCACAAGATACTCGAACTTTTATCTTGCCACATTGCGCGATTATTTTTGAACAAAAACAAAAAGAAGCTAAAAGCAAACAAACAACTTAATTTCACAATAATTGCGCGCACAGAAATCAAATTGAAAAACCAAAAAAAAAATTGTAAATTGTAAATTGTAATCCCCAAATCCAAGTGACGGGTTCAACAATGCAGATCCGAAAGTGCAAACATTCAACACTGGTGGCAACAGCTGGACGACAATTGCCCTCCGCCTCTCTTATTGTCCACCTCTCTCTCTCTCTGACAGCAGCGACAGAGATTGCAGCAGTTGCTGTCAGCTTTGGTGTTGCCAATAGCAGTGTTGCCAGTGCAGCTGTTTTACCGTCAAAAGTTGGCTTTTATTGTTATAGTTATATATTGTTATGGTGGTCCGATCTGGCCAATTCAACTATAGGTACTACCTGCAATAAGAAGAAGCATCTGTGACGAGTGTCATCAAGATAGCTCTAGAACAAAGTCTTGAAAAACGCATTTAAACAGACAGACAGACGGACAGACGGACAGACGAACATGATTTGGCTGTTGATGCTGATCACAAATATACAAATTTTTTTTCTGAGACGTCTCCTTCAATGCATTACACATTTCGGGATAAAATTTTAATACCCTCTGCAAGGATATAAAAATTAGCGCTCTTTTTCCTTAAAAACTTAGCATCTTCGCTCGCTAAAACTAAATTTGTATCACGTCGCAAAAGTTGGCAACACTGTTGAGACGAATGGAAGAAAAAGGTGCGGGTGCGGATGTAGGTGACTTCCATTTGCATGGCAGGTGAAAAGTCGTCCGACAAGCAAAACAAACTTTGCATCTGTTTTATTTATTTTCACCGGTCGCCTGCTCGCCCAACTCCTGGCAACGTTCAATTTCATAATGGCGTCGTCACCAAGTCACCAAGCCAGCAGACAGACAGACAAACAGACAGACAGCCAGACAGCAGTCGACAGTCGGCCAAACAAACGCTGACGACATTACAGTTAGCCGAGACACCGCGTCGCAGCAGCAGCAGCAGCAGCAGCAGCGTCCATTGATGATGGGTTTTTAAGCAGTCAGCGTGTCTCACTCTGCAAACGGGGCAGACAATGAAGTTCAGTCGACGGCTGCTGCACTGCATCTAGCACACTGAACGCTGCACGCTGCAAACTGCAAAATTGGCACGATTGCAGTTGAAGATTTTAAAAGCTTTCAGCTTACAGCTACAGCTTACAGTTGCTTGTTTTTCATGCCCTTACCAAAAAAGGTTAGCTCAGGTTTGTGACGATGATTGCAGTCTGCTTGAAATGAGTATCCAAAATGATTGACAATGTGTATGAAGATGTATGGAAGACTCAACATATATGGAGACATATATGTTTGAGTTATGCTTGAATCATTTAATGATAATGATGACTTTGAAGTCTGCGTCATTTTATGGCGTCAATTCAAGTCAACAATTATTGGAAATGTAAAAAGAAAAACTTGAATTCTTTGAATTATAAACATCAAATTTATAAAATGATGAGACAATCCATAAAATAAACAAAGTCCTTCAGTTGAATACCATTAAAAGATGAGACAATTCATAAAACAAAGTTATCCACTTGAATATCACTCACTCAAAGGAAAAGCTTTAGATTCTTGAGGGTTTAAACATTCGAAAAGGAGCATAATATATAAGAATACTAGATAATACACAAACTGAACAATAAAGGAATGTTTAGCTATAAAGTTTAAGCCTGATACTGATCCACTAAAAAAATCAGGCCGGTTTCCACTTTTGGTAAAATATATGACAAAAGTGAACTTCCCGTAAATGTTCCCATTCTCACTTTTGAAATGATTTTTTCGGTTTAAATTATCTTTTATTTGACCAAGAATTAAACTAATTTCCCATTTATAAAGAATTCAAATCGCTTGATGAACAAAAATAGATCATTTTGCAACATGCAAGGAAAATGCAATTCCGCAAAATGTTGCTAAAGGTGGAAAACTCAACAGGAGTGTAAATGTATGGGATGTTAAAATTTCCGAATTCTATAAAAACTTTCGGAATCGGAATTATTAGCTACTCTGAACTCCGATTATCTCTGCAAAATTCACTTTCGAAAAGTTTGCTTTGGAATTAGTGTATTGAGAAGTATGAAAACTAATCTTTTGAAAGAAAACACGGTTGCTATTTTATTCGCAATGGAAAACAAAATCAAAAACAATAGGAAATGAAAATTTCTCGAAAATGGAAACAGTCCTGAATATCTAAATTATATTTAACTTTGATTTTAATCTTTTCATTTTCTTTATATTTTCGCAGTTAATAACTCTTTGCCATATATGTATTTACGATTTTAATGCATAAATTAGGCAGCGTATAAAAAACATTAAAGAGTATTTAAAAAGCTGCTGTTTTAACTGCATTTTGTGTCAATATTTTCATAACAAGATTTGAGCGTTACATTTTTCTGGCCAGCAGCAAAATGATCAATTGTTGCAGTCGCTGTTTTGTTGTTTGTTGTTATTGTTGTTGTTGTTGTTGTTTTTGTGTGTGGCCGGCCGGTTGAACCGACAAAAACTAGGCGAAATATTGTTCGCAAATGTGAAAAAATACTCGTAATAATAATAATGTTCGGCAACCGAAATTGAGGCAGGTTACCGCATCAAGTGGCATGAAGATTTTTTTGTTTCTTATGCTTGTTGCAAGTTGCAACAATAATTGAGCTCTTTTTTTATTGTTAACGCTGCTGTTTTTGTTGTGTGTTGTTTTTTATGTAATTGCTATGCAAAAAGGAAACACAAATGGACAACTTCAATGCATTTGTAATTAGGTTTGATTGCAACAATTATAAAAATACAAAAAAAAAAAACTAAAATTACTCCGCCAATTGGTAATAATAACAAAATGTGTTGGCCAAAATGACAATACAAACGTTTCTCTTATTTTTTTTTTATTTTTTTTTTTGATTTTTATAATTTATTGCGATTTAATTTTGTTAACGAGCGTATTAAATATAAACAGAGGAGGATTTTAGAACACAGCAAAGTGAACAGCGTAGCACAGCAAAAGGCTGTCTTAACTTGGTTCTCTCCAATTAGTTGTTTGTGTTTTTGCCCCGACCTCTACATTATTCCAAATGAGGTCATCATATCCGCGTCGTTGTCTTTTGTTGCTTTTTGTTGTACTCGTATTTTAGTATTTTATGATGAACCGCGCCGAGTGCCATAAAGATTTTGCTTTTTAATGGCAAAGCCTTTAAAACTGAAACAATACAACAAAAGAACAAAAACACAGAAACCCAACAAACAAAACATAGCGAGTGAGTTACTTATTAATTAAAAGGAAATGCTCACAGCTGTACCTTGCTGCATTGTCGTAAAATGTTAAATTATAAGGATTTTTGCTCTTAACTACAAATGAATAACCTACTATTAACAATACTACTCAATAAATTTTAGCATACCCCGTGGATATAGTTAAAGCTTAGCCTGGGAAAAAAGCAAATCATCGAACCAATTTCAAGCACTTTTTCGATATCTTTAACTAGCTGCTTAATGTCCCAAAAGAGATCTAACGAATACCGTATATATATTTTTAACGAGTAACGAAAATAATTAGCAAAAGACTGCCAGCAGAACTGCAGCAAACTGCTAAAGTCTCATTAGGAAGCTTTTAATGCAAGTTAACCTTTAGTTTGAATCAGCTTCAGTTTGATTCAGCTTTTGTTTTAAATTGAATTTATTTTATATATTTTTTAAAAATTTTCAATCACTTTTTTAATGTTCAGCAACGGTAATGAGCATCGAACTTATTTTAATGAAAATAATTAACGATTAACGAACATCAATAAAAAGTAGGGTTGTAAAAAAACAATCGATTAATCGATTTAAACCATTTAGTGACTACGAAATGAGTACTCGAAATCGATACCATTTAAGTAGATACGATTTTCATCTATCATTGATATTTTTAACAGAACGTCGAATAAATTGATATCATTCTAAAAATTTGAAAAACAAACTTAAATTTAAAAAGTGGAAAGGAAACCATGTTTTGTTTTTTAATTAATATAACTTAATATAAAACAAATATTTATAAATTATTTTAAATTTTAATTTATCTTTATTTATCTTTTATTTTTTATAAACAAAGAACACTTTTTTATAAATTTTAATTTTTTTTAAATTTATCGTTTATAAAAAAATTATGTTTTTATTTTCGACTATCGATTTATTTTAAACGATAAATCGGACCACCATCGATTGCAATTTTGTAAAATTGATACTCGAACTAATCAATTACTTCATGATTATTTAAAAACCTATTAAAAAGCGTTTACTCCAATTTCAAATATTATCTTGAAAAAAAAATAGAATTTAGTTGTCACCGTGCCGCATTAAAATGCAAAAATCAGCCTACTTTTTTATTAATATTACTTTATAATTAATGAATTAACTGACAGAAACATTTTACTCGTTAGTTAAGCATAAATAACATCTAAATGTAGCCTCATATAAAAGTTGAGCTGTAAAAGCAATAACATTCTAAATGAATTTCAATAAAAATCTCAGCATTAATAACTGACAAGAAATATGATGAAAAATGAGTTCCAGTTCATTAAATAGCCATTGAAATGAGCTCTTGTAAACCAGTTCAATTAAGATTAGTCAGCTATGAAGTGCGTCACAGCTGACGCTTAGCTTTCAGTTGTTTCTAATTCCATATGGTGCCAGTATTTATGGCTTGTACTATTTTTAGTGTATTGGAAATGCCAATGCGTATGCCGAAACCCAAAATTAAAAACAATAATAACAATTTATATGCTTATGTGACTTTAATTACGTGACAGCGGAGTTTGAGCGGCGACACAGCATTGAAATCGCATTAAATATGCATTTATTAGCACACATACATAGACAGAGAGACACACACATACAGAGAGAGTTAGTTGGTTCGCTCAAACTTGGCTAAAACCGAAACAAATCGCACAGGTGACGCAATTTGCAAGCAATTGCGAAAACAACATTTTTTGTTTTCGTACACAAAAAATATTCTACAAATACCAAAATAAAGTAGCAATAACTGTGTATCTTTGTATCTGATAGATACATATTTGACTAAGCAATGGAGAAAAGCCAGCGGCATATAGCATCGCATCGAATCGCATGTGGCAACCTGTAATTTACCCTTCAATCAATGCGCAACAAATCAGTTGGCAACGCGCTGCGCAGGCGCGCCAATCATTCGTACGCCCCATCTATCTATCTCCCCCCCCCCCCCCCCCCCCTTCGCTCCAAAACCCTCTTGTAGCATAGCCTGATTGTACGTGTATTCGTAACTCACTTGGCAGCACATTTGGGTTAACAATTGGCAGTTGTGTTGGTTAACTGTTTTGTCTGCTGCCCAGAAATCCGTATATTGTGCGCATGTATCTGTATCTGTAAGTTCGCGTATCTGTGTGCCATGAATGACTAACTGTGCGCAAGGTGGTTTTCTTTTCGTATTTATTTTGTTAAAGTTTTATTTTTTTTCGGCTTGTTTTCTAAGCGCGTTCAAGTTGGCCAACAACAGCGTGCTACATGTGTAGATACTCACATACAAGATACATGTCGACAAGCGATTAAATACTTATAGATACTTTTTTTGTTTAGCGTGTATGTTGAAAATTTGTACAGCTATGCATAAACGCTGCTTCCTTAATTCAGCAACTTAATTGCTAAATTGAAGCTTAAGTTAACAATCAATCAAACAAGCAAACAGCAAACAGCCAACAACAACAATAACATGTTGCACTTGTTCAAGGCAACAAACAAACAAGATCTTTCTTTCTCTCTAACTCTAGCCAACCCACGTACATAGCTAAGCTCAGGTTGTTAGAAAACATGTAGAACGCTCAACAAGCAACACATTTTTCAAGTTTTAAGCTAAATATGGATGTAAATCTACATACAACAACAACAACCACAATCTGTTGAAAAGAAAGAACTTCAAGAGGCTGCAGCAACATTCAAGCGCAGCGCAAAAGGGCAAAGCTGCCAGATGCTGACAATGTTGATAATGATGATGATGATCAACAAAACAAAAGCCACAATACAGAACCACATTGTAAGTGGGTCATCCAAATCAATAAGATGCTGCTGCTGTTGTTGCTGCTGCTGCTGCTGCTGTTGCTGTCTCTTCACTGAAATCATGTCACAATGCAATTCGTCACTCAAATCTTTGTTATTCTTTTGACATTTGCACGAACCACAAATCGATCAAATTCGTTTGCCAATCGACAAATGTCAAGAAAGTTGGCAACAAAACTTTTATACACTTATTGTATTGTGGATGAATGTAGCCTAGTGGGCAGGCATTCTGCTCTGACACACAAAACCTCGGGTTCGTTTCCCAGTCAAGAAAATCGTTTTATATTTAAACAAAAACGTATCACCGTCAATTTTTGAAAGCAATGACCACCATATATATTTAAAAAAAAATAAATAAATAATATATATCTAAAAAATAAAAAATAAAAATTTTTTTTAAATAAAAAAATTTTTTTAAAAATAAAAATAAACATATTTAAAAAGTAAAAAAAAAATATATTTAAAAAATAAAAAAAAGTAAAAAAAATATTTTTAAAAACTAAAAAAAAATATTTTTAAAAACTAAAAAAAAAATATATTTAAAAAATAATAATTATATTGTTTATAAAAATAAAGACCCGTTTTCGGAATGAATGAAAAATAATACAATGAGAGAGTGTCAATTTCAAAAGTTTGTCAATATTTTTTAACCACATTTAACAATTTAATTAACATACAATTATTTATATTTCGATCTTTAAATATTTAGGGCAATCAATACATTTGTTGCTATCTTAAAAACACAGTTCCTTTTATTTAACTTCAAAAATTAATTAAAAATTTATTTAAGATACTTTGTGAGAGCTATGCATCCCAGTTTCCATTTCCAAAAACGTTTCATTGCGCAACGTTTTCGATTTTATGATTCTATTTTCGAAAGATATAGTATATCTTTACGTTTTTAAAGTTATGTTTAAATACATCTCACTCTCAGAACAGCTAAAAAATCCGATTCCAAATGCTTTGATCGAAATCAGAAATGGGAACAGATCTGACATAAAATAGAGCTTGATAAAGGAAACAATAAATTAAAATAGTTTAGATGGAAATTTAAACGTTTTCTTTCAACACAAAATTCGAAAGCAGAAATAAGCACCAAATATTTTTGTACAAGTGTTGCAAGATTTATGACAAAGCTGTTGATCTTTGAACATGAAAGGGTATAAAAACTGTGACAGTTGCTGTGTGTTGTGTCATTTGTTGCAGTTGTTGTTGTAGTTGTTGCAGCAGCAACTGCCGTTGGCGTTGCAGCTGTCAAAGAGACGGCACGCGATGCCCGAAACGCAACACGGCCTGAAGCAACAACAACAACAACAATAAATGAAATGGCGGCAAATGCAATTCAACTTTTCCGGTACCATGCGGCGTATGCGCATTTTTAACACTTAAGTGGGTGGCAATTGAGCAGATGATGAAAAATAGGCAACTGAACAACTACAGTGAAACATACAAATTAACAAACTTTTATAGTTGAATGAACAAATATATTTGAAACTATTTGAAACTTTACTAAACTAAGTTCTTTATAGCGAGCATTGACTGTTATAGCGAGTTGCATGGAAAGTAGGGCGCGACTTTTGCAAGTAATTCAACGCACTTGATAAAGTTCAACTGTGCACACACAAGGGTTAAGTGCCATTGTGGACGCTGCAGGGAGCGTTGGAGTAGGGAAAAGAAGCAGAGACTTTTCGACTTGCAGTCTTTTGCATTTAAATATAAAACTTTAATGTCATGCACCAAAGCAAATGCCGACGCATCTATGAGCTGTTGAAAAAGCAAAACGAAGCGACAAAACAGAAGGCAGCACAAAATCAAGAAAATAAAAAAGAAAAGCAAAAATTGCGCACGTAGTAGCGACAACAACGACAACAACAACAACGAAAACAGCAACAACAGCGACAACAACAACAACAACAACAACGACAACAACAACAAAAGCGATAGACAAACAAACAGCAAACAATATTTCCGCATTCCGCCGCAAGCAGAGCGCCAAACACATTTGACAAAGTTCGCCGCAAAGCAGCGAGCAGCGCCAATGCGGCGAATTCAACAGCAGCAGCAGCAGCAACAAAAAGGGCGAAGGGGCTGTCAATATTATTTCGCTCATCTAACCCAAATTTACGGAGCGAATATTGCAAAATCATCATCGAGTGATCGCGATTACAATCGAGAGAGTTGAGCAGAGCTGAGCTGAGTGTGCAGAATTGCCAAGTCGTGGCAACTTCAACTAGTTTCTTGTATACCCTTATGAAAATTTATAAAAAAGGGCATTATTAAGTGTTTGAAATGTATGCAATAAGCAAAGCAGGAAATTTTCGGCTTAAAATATACTTTAAACAAAATGTTTTCTTCTGATTAGATCTTTTTACTCACTGTTCCCATTAAAAATGGGAAAAAGGGAGTATTAAAGCACCGCAAATTTATGTAACAGGCAGAAAAAAGCATTTCCGACTGTATAAACTATATATATTCTTGATCAGCATCAATAGCAGAGTCGATATAAATAATAAATTTAGATCAAAATGTCTAGAGATTTCTGTGCCACCTAAGAGTTGGAATTCGGTTGAAATTTTTGTTTGAAAGAGATTTCTGTGACACCGCCGATAATACAAAAAAAATAAGTAAATCTAACTGCGCCTTTTTATTTATCATCTAATCAGAAACTGACTTATTAAAATAGTTAAAGTCACCACATTTGGAATGTTAAATCTTAGTACGCACTTTGACGCTAAAGTTTACTTCCTGAATTTTCTTCGTTGAGTTGTTCTTCGAAGGAAGGTGTTGCCTGCGCCACTTCATCTCTTTCCAAAAAGCGTGAATTTAACGAAAAAACTCCATTTTAGAACTTCATCGTTTCATGCAGTCTTATGTACACTTAACTTACGTTCAGTTTACGTTTATTTCAGCTATATACACGCCCGGAAATTGTTTAGAACTAACCTATTGCGCACCCACAATTATGAATCAGACATGTTTCTACTTCCGAGTTTATTGTGTTCTCGTTTTTGAATGAAATCTAAGCTTCATTCAAAACGTGTTCATGCCAAAACGCATAATCAATTGTCTTGCGAATGATTCGATCGGCATCGGAAGTGGAAGAAGAACTATATATATAATCTTTAGTCATATCTTTAAGATACAGGGTATTCTTCTAGACAAGCACTTTTGATTTGAGCACTTTTACTTGTCGTTTCAATTGGAAAGTGTTGCCAATTTGCTGACTTGCTGTCGCTGTTATTGTTGTTGTGTCGTCGTTGTTGTCGTTATTGTTGTTATTGTTGTTGTTGCTGTTGCTGTTGTTGTTGTTGTTGCTGTTGCTGTTGACTGACTGCAACTTTAATTGTGCGCTTTATAGCGCAATTTATGCCCCGACTTGGCCACTGGCAATTGCCAATTGGCAATCGGCGGCTCGTGCGCGTGTTTTGATTATGATTTTAGTCAATTGCAATTTGGCTTATTTATGGCAATTATGCTCTAAATGAAATTGTATCAAATTATGGTGATTTATGTTTTTTATATGTGTATATATATATATATATATATATATATATATATATATATATATATATATGTATTGTAGATTGCAACTCTTTGAGCTACCCACGCGCCCAGCTCCATTCACATAGAAAGTAGAACAACGTGGCAAACAGCAAACGCAACAACAACATACACAAAAGGCATTCGAACAACTAACAAAAGTTAACTGATAATAAAAACGAACGAAAATCACATGAGAATTGAAATTATAATAATAATAAAACACACAAGCCCCAAAAAATTTGCAAATAAATGAAAATAAATTAAAGTAATCATATAAAATGTGCATTATATTTGCCAATTGTTCCAGTTCACAGCGAGCTGCGGGGAAAAGTGACGCCAACGGGGTTGGGGCTGTGGGCGGATCTCGCATTGAAAATGTGTGAAATTTCACAAGTTAAGCTCAAGACAAGCAGAAACAACAAGCAGAACAATAATAACACTAGTCAACAATAACTATTATACAATTTTTAGACCTTTTGAAGTACATTTTATGAATATAATAACATTTTCAATTTCATATTTTCTTTTGCTTCTCTTTCGTAAACGTTTTACTGACAGCAGAACTGAATAAAGTAGCTTAAACACAGTTGTATATAAATAGTACATTGTCTAAAGCACATAATTTTCCAAAATGGACTAAAAAAGGGTGTATATTGGCTTTGTGAAATGTCCGTCCGTCTGTCTGTCCGTCTGTATGAACGTAGTTTTTTTTACAGTTTTGAAGGTAGAGCAACCAAGCTTCGTATATATGTTGATATTTACCATATGCCGACAAAGTGTTAAGATCGGCCAGATCGTAGCACTATAACATATAGCTGCCATAGGAACAATCGGTTGACTATTTTGTTTTTTAAATTAACTCAAACAAACTCAAATTACCTAAGTTTAAGGACAGTTTCAAGTAATTTAATTTATTTAACGGACAGAAAACTGAGTTTATTGCAATCAGAAGAGCCCGACTGTAACGTTCTTACTTGTAGTTGTCTTTTATGTTGCATTCGTAAACGTTTTGCTGGCAGTAAAAGTAAACGAGCTTAGGTTGAAATAAATACAGTTACATTATTAAAAGCATTTTATTTCTCATGTGTCTTTTATGTTGCATTCGTAAACGTTTTGCTATCGGTAAAATTAAACGAACTGATGTACACTAAGCCAATTTAAATTTTATTTACATCTCATTCGTTAACGTTTATCTGGCAATTTATAATAAATAAACCATTTAGTTGATATCTTTTCACAATTCGAAATTTCACACAACCTCTGAAAATGTTTTTAGAATACAACAAACGTTCTTAATAAATACTGGTCTTAACTTTGTTACATAGTGTAAGTTGACTCTACAACCACTCCAACACAAACAATTTCTGTTTCTTTTTGTGTTCGAACGTGTTAACCTTCAAGGTTAAAGCTCAGTGTGGTCGACCTGAAAGAGCAATGTATACATACCATCATACACATGTATGTAAACATCTGTTGTATGGTACATCAATACATATATGCATTGAATAAATTTGTGCACTTGTATTCAAGTATTTCTTGCATACAAAATTTTGGCCCAGGCAGCTGTCGAAACAGTTTGCATGCAGATTAGTTTAATATGAATAAATAAACCCATATTATAATTTGATTTGTGCAAATCAAATGAATCAGAGCGCAGCAAACAAGGCAAACAATGGATAGAAAAAATAACAGCTAACAGCTGATTATAGGAATAGCTGTTAAGGCTGCATAAACATGGTTATTATATTACCCATGAAATACACTTAAGACTTAAGCAAATAAAAATTAATTGCACAATGAAAATTCAAAACAGACGTTTAAGTTAAATTTCTCGAGAGTTTTCAATTTCACACAAATAGTTCTGATATGCTGAGTATTAATTTTGTTTAGATAACCAATAAATACAAATAATCTGGATTATTTTCATTTTGGATTCCGCAGAAATCATTTGAAAACGCAATTTTCAGCTGTTCTGAATACCGAAAAGTGATCAAGACAGTGATTCTGATTCACTGTTTCAGTTTTGCTTACTAAACCAACAAATACAAATAATCTGATTTCTTTTCAATTTGAATTCCGCAGAAATCAAACAGGTGTTCTGAATTCCGAAAAGTGATCAACCCGTGATTTTGATACTCCTTTTCAGTTTTGCTTAGGTAGCCAATAAATACCATTTTGATTCTACAATAAATACCTTTGTGATTCTGTAGAAATCATTTGAAAACGCAGTGTTTAGCTGTTCTGAACTCCGAAAAGTGATCCAGCCCGTGATTCTGATTTTCTTTGCTTGGAAAACCAAACAACACAAATCTTCTGGTTTGTTTCTATTTTTGCTTCTGCGAAAAAGATTTGAAAACGCACTTTTCAGCTGTTCTGAATACCGAAAAGTGATCAAGCCAGAGAAATTAAAGTTCAATTCATAGCTTAACAAACTTATTATAACAATAATTCCACTCAAAAACAGAAAAGAGTTTGAAACAACTACAAAACTGTAAGCAACTGCTTAAGCCACCTTCTCTCCTATATTGTCTTCCACATATTTCACGCATTACCCACAGAAAACAACGTATCTCTTAGGTACAGCAATTTTCAATTAGTTTTGCTCTCAATTTTGCTTTCAGATATTTCAGCAATTAGCAAACGCAGAAAACAAAAGTTGAAGCACAACTCCACACATACACACACACACATACAACTACAACTACACACACATAAAAGAAAATGGAAAGGCGGACAATTTTCAGATGGATTGCTTAATTAGCTAATAAATTAGTAAAGAGGCAGGAGGAAGTCTGTTTTTTAAAAGAACTTTATGCGACAATTGATTTGTGCCAGAAACGTCAAAAAAACAAAACAAAAAACATTGCTAAATTATTAAACAATTATGCAAAAAGAAAGATATAAAAAACAAAAACAAAAATGAGACATGAGCAAAGACAACACAGCAACAATTAAAAATGGCAACGGAGCAAGGCAAAAGTCAAACAAAGACAACAACAACAACAACAAAAAGGCAGTTGTTGTTAAATATGCCAACAATGTGCACACTATATATAAAGAGAGCGAGTACTCATAGATACTCACACACACACACTCACATTTGTATACTTGTACGTATTTGTATTTATACATTAATTGCCATGTAGCGTCGCATACTCTGAGCTGGGGGGCAATTTTTCAGTTGTTCGCTTTCGAAACTCGAGACCCGCATGGAAATGATATGCAGCGAGAGTTAAGAGTGAAGCGTGCATAATCAAACCCAAGTGGAGAATGAGTGACAAACAGCACAAGAGATAGAGATAGCGAGAGAGCGGAAGAATGCAGAGAGTGGAGATTGAAGTTGAGAATGCTATTGTGGCACAATTGCTACTAATACAAGCAACTAAATACCAAATGACCAAGCAAAATGTGTAGAAACGACAAACAAATTATGTTTGAGTAACAATTAAAAATTAAGCAGTAGTTAGTTGTTTTAATTAACTAGTTAAACAAAGCGAGGCCAATGCCAAACACAGAGACAGATAGAGCCAAAAAGAGAGTTAGAGTTGAAGATATATAAAAGTTAGTTGCCTGGTCATTTATTAGTTAGCATGTCAACATGTACAGCAAAACTCTCTTTTGACTATGTAATTAGTTAAAAATGCAACGAACTAAAGTGCAACAAGCTTAGACAGCAGACATTGCTTGATGAGGGAACACCCAAAAGCACTTGGGTTACATTGGGTTAAGTTACAACAAAGCGGGTTTGTGCATAAAGTTGACTGAACTTAAGAGTGTTTGCATCGAATATCAATTCTAAACTTGAATTAGAACTTTTAATAAGTTCTCAAAAAGTTCAATTTCGTACGATCGATTGAGTTACATTTTGAGAAAACTTTATTTTTATAATTTTTTTTAAGTTTTTTGAAAAAAAAAAGAAAAAAGAGTATATTGGGTGCTCGTCCGTCCGTCCGTCTATCCGTATTAACGCAGTTTTTTTCCACAGTTTTGAAGCTAGAGTGTCAAGATATGAAAGGGGTTAAGAATATCTGGAAACGTGGGTTTGGACAATTTTGGGACAATTTTTATGTTAATAATTTTAGAGAGCTTTAAGCAGGAAATCTTAATCTATACAGAATAGCTTAAATAATAACTAAAACTTTGATAAAGCTCGGATATAAGCATTAACGACTTCGAGTGCTATGAGTTTTGTACTGAATGGGAAACTAAAAACATAATCGGGACTGTTGCCATTTCCGATTTTGATTAAAATATTTTGCAAGCTGTTCTGAATGCCAAACATCGATGGAAAGTTTTGAAACACTTGAATGAGAAGACTTCGCACTTATCTTTAAAAAAAAAGTAGAAATATTCACATTTCATTCGAAAACAGTAGTTCCAAATAACGTTTCAAAATGAATAGTTTTCGGAAATAAGAACAGGCCTGGATATCATTTTACACCGATGTTTACATAAAGATCGTTGCATAAACATAAATTATAAACAAAGTTAAAGTTTTTATTAGTAGCATGTTTACAGATTTATCGAAAATAGATTTAAATATTGTTAGAAATTTCAAAAAGTGTAATGAAATCTATGTAAAGCTAAGACTATTGTGCATAACTATAACCTTTTCTATTTTTTACATCAAAAAAACTAAATGAATTCATTTAATTCAACATTTAAAAACATATTACCATAATGATACTTTGACGTAATTGTTGTAAAACGCAAAAGCTATCATCAAAATTCTTTTAAGAAACTATATAAACGCTGTTTGTAAGTACCATCACACCTCAGAAATGAAAAGCAGCTCTATTAAATCCAAACAGATGCCATTATCCCATTATCCATAACCATTCAATTTATCAAGAAATTGTTTTTGATTTAAACTTCCGCTGCAGCGTCTCAATTTACGTGTAAAAATTTCAATTTATTATCGTTTCAGATACAGATACGATAAGTGGGCAAGCAGAGCATTGCGATCTGTGATTTTTATTTTTTTCTTTTTTTTTTTAGTTCCAAGATACGCACCATTTATCTAGTTGATCTCATTTAAAAACGGGTCTCAGAGAAGTTTGTTGTTGTGCTGCGTAGGTTTTCCAAAAAAATTTCAATTAATCCAAATGGAAGCAGAGCCTGCTTAGTTTTAGTTAGTTATGTTGTATTTGGTTTCTTGTTGTATCTAAGATATATGGTCACAAGTTACTTGGACACTTTTTGCAAATATTTCGTATTAGATTTGCATAACAAATTCACAAAAATTCACAAAATTTCACTTTTATATTTCAAATAGATGTTGACCGGTTTACGGTTAGCATTTCGTAATATATTGGTACCAAAAACGACTTTTGGTTTGAGGGCGTATAAATATCAGCACACAATTGAACAGATTAAAGATTGAGATACGTGTGTGTGTGTGTATCTGAGCAAAGGTTTTATTTATTTCATATGAAATTGGAGAACACGATCGAAGCGCGACTTGAAATTCCACGAAATTCAACAATGACAATGCGAACGTTGATGATTCAGTGGCAACTTCATCAAAAATATCGAACAAAAAAATATAAAAAGAACTGTTTAAGGCACTTTTTGTATAGCGGCAATATATATAAAATATACACACAACAACAGCACCCAATGCAAGACGCGCGTATCTGTCAGATACTTTTTTAGTGCAATCCAAAACTATAGAAACTCAAGCGCGTTAACAGCAAAACCGAACCGCACGCTTCAACGGCAAATTGTACAATACAAACAACAACAGCTGTTAATGTTTTTTCTTATTTTCGCTGTTACGCTCAAACGGGCCTGTTGGCATAGCTAGCACAATGTTAACTCAAATGTTATGTTAACGCACAGCTGAGAGATCGCGAGAGCCAATAGCGAGAGAGAGCGAGTGAAACTTTGGAGTGAAACTAAAGTAACAGGCTAGCGCTAAGCATGACTCACATATGGCTAGAGAGAGAGAGAGAGAGAAGGCATAACATTGCTAGTTGCTAGACTTAACAGACTTAACAGTAATTCAGCAGTTTGAGTAGAATTGCGCTGACTGCAGAGGGAAAGAGAGAAGCACGCAAGTGGCGAAGAAAGCAAAGAGCGATAACAACAACAACAGTGCGTGTTAATGGTGCATCCATTGCATCTTTTTCTTATTAAGTGCATTCAAAATGTGTTCTTGTAATGCTTCAATTGCTACCTTGTGTTTATTGTTTGTCTTTACATCTTATTTGTAGGTAAACAAATGCCCAAAACAATTACACCGCACAAACTTATCAATTTACAGGTAATAAAGTTCTAAGTAAATCTAAGGAGCCGACAAACAAAACTGTGGCAAAGGGTAATGCACTAACGCCAGAACAGAACAGAATAGAGTACAACAAATGAAGAAAACAAAACAAAGTGAGCAACTAGGCTCATTAGTTTTTATTATGGCACTGCTACCAACTCCAAAAGCAGCAACAACAAGTGCAGCTAAACAAAACAAACGAAGCAAGCGACGCCTCGTCTAGACAACAGAGACAAAAAGCGACAAGAAAAAGAGACACAGAGAGAGATAGACGCACAAATGACCCAGTGTCCACTTGCTGCTTATCTCGCTGCTTAATTACACGCAAAGCCAGCGACAGCGACTAAAGAAAGAGAGCGGGTGCGGGGGTGCGGGTGCGAGTGGGACACACTGAAGGGCATAACACAAACAATAAAACGTTGCCATGACGCTGCCAAAGCTCAAGAATCGTTTAATCAATGACCTGTCCCTGGTTGAGGGTTGGGGAGTTGTCAAACACAGATAAAGAGAAAGAGAGAGGGAGGGAGCGGTAGAGGTAGTCAATTCTTTCATTTAATAGCAACAATATTTATGGAAATTTGATAAGCAAATCAGTCAGTCGAGCCATTTAAACACTTTTATTGCATTCTATATCCATATATTAAAATAAACTATAAACCGAAAAACAAGCTACCGTAATTTGCTACAAAAGAGAGAGAGAGAAGTTGAAACAATTCTGAATAAAAATGAACATATTTAGCTGTTAAGCAGGAATGAAAGCAATCAAAAATCTTAGGATTAAGATTAAGCAAGCTTTAAAGCTTTGTAAAACTGAAAGCTCTTGCAATATGAATAGTAGTTTAGCAATAATCAATACTACAAGTTAGATACATTTTTATCAGAGATTCAGTTTGCGCATCGAACCAAAGTTTGACTTCTAGATTCGATTCTTGAACCAGTTTTTAAAGTACACAGTTTTTAGCTTGAATCTTAATTCATTTATAAATTCAAATATTTTATAAGAAATGTTTTTTTAAAAATAAAGATGGACAATTTATAAACACATAACATATAAGACTGTTAATACTACATTTTAACATGTTGACGAAATTTTGAAGTATTATTATTTTTCTTGAGCTGAACCTTTACAATCATAACATGTGGTTGGGTTCAGATTCTCATTTTAACAATTGGTTGACTTCAGAGCATAAAAAAGTCAAAAAATTTTAGAATGTAAACTCTCGCTTTGATTAAAAGAAAATTTAATAATCGCAAAATCATTCTTATCAAGCTGTAAAGGTGGTTCAATATCACTTACAAATAAGATACTCAATACTTCAACAGCGCCGCTATAAAAGTAATAACGGTTCAATACCCATCTACAATAAGACGATGCTTACGTTGAGTTAAAGTAATCATTGCACAGCATTTGAAATACAAATATTGATCGTTAAAATGTAAACACAGCAGCTTAACAGGCGTGGGAATAGGAATGGGGTGGTACCCCAAGGAGAAACAGATCTTATGTACATATGTATATATGTATATGTATACATGTAATGATAAATATAACGTTAAACTGAGAAAGAAATGTGCCCACAGCCATTGCCTCAGTCAGCGATGATATCTCGCAATATGCGCAATAAAAAAACATTCAGATTTCAGATACATTCAAAATTTGAGACACCGAGCGCAACTTGCCAGCACACAGATACATACACATACTAATACATATGAACACACACACACATATGGTTGCAATAAACATAAACAAGTGGAGAAAACATTTTGTGACAAGGGTTGGGTGACGGCGAACGCTTGTACCATGCCACTTAAATGGCAATCAAAAATAAAATTGATTTAAATTTGAAATATGTACGAGTACGATAAAGAACGCCCTCGAAGGGGTACAAAAAAGAGGCACAAAATGCAATATAATTGCATTAGCGTTCATGAGTGAACCAAAAACAATTGCTCACTGAGCCAAGCAAAGGAACATGTTCCTTTTTTCAGTTTTTGGTTAAAAAACCAATTGGGTCATTTGGTTCCTTAGTTCTAGAGTTGTTGTTCCATTTGCTGATATATGTAGCTTATTAGATCTTTTCCCGATAAAAAAAAAGAACTAATCAGTCTTTAAGTTCCTTTGGTTCATTTCCGCATAAAAGAAGTAATCTTTCACATAGTTCCTTTCCGGAAAAAATAATTTATCTTTCTTTTAGTTCATTTCCGCATAAAAGAACTAATCTTTCATTTAGTTCCTTTAAGGATAAAATAGTTAATCGTTGCTTTTCTTTCAAGTTCTATAGTTCGGTGTTTCGTGTGTTGTGATTTCTAACATATAACGAGTAGATTGGGCTTATCTCTTCATTGTTTATTCAGTTAGCTCGTTTTTCTGAATTGTTTATAATGTAAACAGTTAAATAGTGCACATTAGATTATAAATTGATTAAAATGCAGAGAAAAGTACAGAACTAAAGGAACAATAATCAAAGATATAGTTAAATAAAACCAAACTTTAGAACTAGTTTAGATCGGATCGACCCAACTCTACCAAAGAGTTCAATGAAGAGAACTAGTTAAATGTATGAGTTTTTGGTGAACAAACCAATTCATTTGGCTCGTTTGTTCTTTATTTTGCTTCTTTTGTGCATCTTAATCGCAAGTCACGTTTGCTTCTTTGAGAGCCACCCACGACAAGTGTCAAAAAGCAATGTTCGATCACTTGAAGCAACAATAAAAGCTCTACAAATTTCGGTAAAGTGCATGCAAGAAGCTGAGAGAGATTTGCGAGCAGCACAAACAAAATGGCGTCAATTGGCAAAAGGCTTTGCGGCTTCTGGTCTGTGTTTTGTGTTTTCTGTTAATGAAGCTTATGAGCAGCAGCGCGCGCACGTCACAAGTCAGTGAGTTGCAGCAACAACAACAGCAGCAGCAGTAAGCATAAGTGAAGCGTTGCACAAGCAGAGAGAGCGAGCAGAGCGGAGCGTGTGTAAAAGAGAGAGCAAGCGAGAGAGTGAGAGAGAACGAACCACAAGTAGTAACAAAAGGAGAGCACGGACCCCAGTCAATGGCTGCACCTGTAAGCAGCACATCAGGCATATTGCACACACCCCTATCCCCACTGCCCCCTCCGCAGCACACACACTCCCTCACACACACACACATGAGACA
Organism: Hirtodrosophila cameraria; assembly: GCA_949708635.1. Taxonomy (NCBI): domain Eukaryota; kingdom Metazoa; phylum Arthropoda; class Insecta; order Diptera; family Drosophilidae; genus Hirtodrosophila; species Hirtodrosophila cameraria. Next base: position 75,200,837 of record OX453089.1, on the reverse strand, counting down.
AAAGCACAGTTACGCTCAGGCTGACTGCTGTTGGGTTCATTAATGACGACGGCTCGCCACGTTTGAGCGATCACCACCGCATCAGCAACAACAAAAACAATTTTATTATTAACATTAAAAACGCATATTTTGTTGGCCGCTTAAGCCACGAATTGAACATAAAATGTTGTACAGCAACAAAAACGAAAAAAAAAATAAAATCAACAAGAACTGCGACCAGCAATTTCCGCAGAGCTGGGGCGAGGGGGGATTGCGAGAGTGAGAGGGTGCGACAAGTGCAGAGACGCGACGCCCGAGCTTTGGCAGCCAAGCAGAACAACCAGCATAAAATAGATAATAATAAATTATATAAAGCAGATACGGCACGATCGACCCCAGTCTGCTGCCCCCCACCCCCTGCACCTATCGCCCACCCATTTCTCTCTCAGCAACTGAAAATGCAACGGAAATGATTATTTACGCAATTCAAGAACAAAGAGAGCGAGCGCAAGGGAGATCGAGAGAGAGACAGCAAATCGAAAGCTTAGCTTACCTTTTGACTGAACGCCGTAGCAGCAGCGGCCGCAGCTTCCTTAGCGACGCCGACGCCATCTGCAGAGCTAGCGTGCGTCGACGGCGACGTTGCATAGACAAACAGCGGCAATGAGTTGAAATTACGTAAAAAGCCAGCACCGTCGACTGCGCCAGCCGACGCATCCTTAAAACGCCGGCAGAACAGCAACTGTTTATTGCATGCGGCTGCTGAGGCCAGCAAAGGCAGCAACGTGGGCGTTGGCGTCGGCCGCACCGTTGCTGTTGGCGCTGGCGTTGACGCTGCATTTTCAGCTGCATTTGGAGATGCGGGCTGTGGCAGCGACGCAGACGGCGACGGCTTTTCCTCTGCTGGCGATGACGCTGTTTTTATTGTTGTTGTCGACGCCATTAGCGTATCGCAATTTTCTTCTTCTTCTTCTGCTGTTGTTGATTTGGTTATTGTTGTTGTTGTTGGCATGACTCCGCGTACTATAAAACGAAGCTGGCGTTACTGCTGCTGCGCGCTTTGCAGTGGGCGTAGACGTGGGCGTACAGCTGCAAGCGTCCTTTGTTATTGTGGCGCGTGTGTTTTAAGACGACGGTGCCGCAAACATCAACTGGCTGCCGCATGTTGCAAATGCTTACGCATAGAAATGACCTCTAACTATATTATCTTCACAACACACAGACGCACACACATACACAGGCAAGTCGCTTGCAAATCGGCAGCAACAACAATGTTTGAAAAGTGGAACAGGAGCAACGCCACGAAAATGATTAGAATACGAAACGAGTTGTCGCTTTGAAACGTGCAAAATGGACGCGTTGCGTTTTGTTATTAACTATAATGTTTTGTATAATTCATGTAAAGTTTTGCTTTGCTAATTTCCTTTTTGTTTAAATTTGCAGACAGTAAAGTGTGCCCGAATTTCACAAATCGCAAAATGTGTAATTTCTGTTTCAAGAAAATACTAATCAAGTAAAAGCCCATTGACAGTCTGGCATCACTGTGCGTTGCTCGCCAGCACTGAACACAGTCTGGCAACTTTAGGCCTTGACAATCAGCACTAAATAATGGCTAAAAAATACCAAAGGCTATCTAATATACTAACAGTTTGCTAGATTATATATTTACAGAACGTTTTGAAACAGAGTAGCTGTTTAAACATCATCATATACATAGAACAACTCCTTCAAAATTGATCAGTTTACACAATCCGGCAGCAAGCAACACGTTGTGTGCTAATAAAAACAATTCGACAGCATTTAGTGCGCCCAGACAGAAAACGCAGCGGACAAACATACACAGTTGCGTCGCCGCCGGTTTCAAAGTAGTTTTTCTTGGTTGGAAAAATTCGCTGACAATTGGCTGTAATATTTCGATTGCTAAATTTCCTTACTAACACACCACACACCACACGCTACTCGCCGCTGCTGCTGTCCCAAAAAAAGTAAGTAAATTATTCATTTAACACATAAATTATGCCCATGTGCGAGTTGCCACATAGATTCAAAAATTGTCTCCTCTCTTTTCGCAGATAATATCGATCTGGCCAGTCAGCATCCACTTCAACATATATAGCCGTGCTGTTCTATTGACGAGTGTTGGAAATACTTGCACATTTTACAACACCGCAACACTTAAACACATAGGAGTCATCTCTGTCGCACTAGTGCATTTTAAGCTGCCATTCCGTGTGGTCCACTGTTCGTCATCGTGTCGGTGTCTCTCACATTTGCTCGTGTTGCTTTGAACAGCAAAAAATATCGTCGCCGTAGTTGTCGTCGGGGCGCCGTTCTACTCGCAGTGCTGCAATATTTCTAGACAAGGGACTGTTATTTCGGAGAGAAAACTTAGCAGAAAATAGCCAGAACACAGCAAAGTATAAAGCCTACCGCAGCTTTTGTGTTTCGTTTGGTTTTTCTATAGCATTTTTCAATAATTTACAATCAATTTCTCGTTTCGTGCAAATCGACAAGAACAAAAAATTAATCGAAAAGCAAAGAAACGTACAACAACTAATACACACTCACCAACACACACACACACAAGAAAAATCAAATTTCAATCAGAAAATGGCGTTAAAAAGAATCAATAAGGTATGTGAAAAAAAAAATAATGAAATCAATTTGTATAAAGCATTTTGGTTAGCATGCATTTCTTAAGTGCAAAAGTTTCGATTAATTGCTGAAAAAAAAAAAATGTGAATAGAAATTTCTTGTGCGACAAAAAAAATAAAAATTTATGCAAGAAATGTGAAACGTAGGAACGACAACGGCTATGTACAAAGAAAAGAAAGACAAATGAAAAAAAAAAAAAACGAACCGAACCGAATACGTGAGCGAAAGAAAACGTGCAAAAAGCAAAAGAAGTAAAGGAAAAATGGGCGATGACGACGTGCATTAATTACAATTGAAACTAAGAAAAAAGAAAAGAAAAAAACAAGTTTAGGTTTAGCTTTAGTTTGCCGATCAATGCAAAAGCCAACAATGAGCTTTTAATAGGATTCTAATTAGAACTAGCTGGATATCTATTGTGTCCTGTGTGCTGCTGCTTCTGCTGGGCAAGGCAACGTGTACGGCCATTTGTATTAGTCGTCGTTTCCGTTACTCATGTTGCTTATGCGTGTGTGTGCGAGTGCATTTGTGCGGGCGGGTGGTTGTGTATTAAAGCCGGCCACCTGGTCTGGTCATCTAAATCTGCATCTGGGCAGCACTTTTTTGCCAGCAGAGTCTCAGGGCTCCGCTATGTTACCCAATACACGCTGCTGTTTTGTATATATGTGTGTATAGCAGGGCACCAACACAAACACTATAGCTTATGCTTCTACCAGTGTGTGTGTGTGAGTGTTTTTGGTGCCCGCTGCCAGCGCCGCAGAAAGATCCAGCAAAAATAAAACACGGCGAATACAAGAAGAAAAAGCGTATAAAATTAACCTAACCTTACTTTTTTGCGCTGATAATTCAGAAATAGTGCTGCCTATTATATACACACATTCATATATATTTATATATTCATATATATATACTTAACGTACATACTTGTATGTGTATGCACTTTGCATTGATGTGCGTGTAAACTGCGATTATTATTTTCAAAGTGCCTTCAAACCGTGACTAGCAGCTAAATATTTACTCCTCGTTGTCCTTGTCAATTATTAATTAGTTTAATTCAACTGCATTACACTCGCATGTTCGTTTTCAATGGAATTTTATTATATTTTTTTTTTTTTCGATTCACTATCGCTTAGTTACTCCATCTGCTGCTGCTGCTCTGCCTGGGCAGCTTTTGACTCACTCGCTCTCACGTCACAACGCCAAGTTTGGATTCATTCGTTTCTCTTCAGTTAGTTTTGTTTGCATTTCAATGTTTTGTCTTAACTCAATAGTCAATATTAAGGCTAAAATATAGAAAAAGTATATGTTGAAAATTACAGTTGGATTTAAATGCGGCCGGTTCACCGTCATAGCCCCCATCAACACACATACACATACATATGTACACATACACAACACACACAGTTTGTGTAGTCACAGCCAGCGTATATCATATACATTTTGCCATCTCGCTCACACATCCCCATGAGACGCCCAAGAGCAATGGCAAAAATCGGCGGCAGCTGCTGACTCGTCTGGTCACACTGTGTTTGACTCTTTCTTGCACGCTAATGTACGGCAAATGGGGCAGTGCTAAGAGGGTGTGTATGTGTGTGTGTGTGTGTGTGCGATGGCAACTAAGTTTAGTGTTGAAAAACGGTTGTACATGCAGAGAACCAATAATTAGTTAAAAGTATAGTTTTAACTTAATTTACTTGTACAAAATAATGTACGCAATAACTAAAGTATGTAAATTATTGTAGTCGCTATATATATATGTAAATATATGCACGTGTGTCTATGTGTGCGTGCGTGTGTGTGTCTCACTGTCTGTCTGCTTTATGTATTGGTGTCTGCTGACTGTCTCGTCCGTTGTTGAAGCACCAAAAGCAGCGACGCTAGCGTTGACGCTGACGTCGTGACCACCACCAACATCAAAAAGCAGCAGCGTCACGAAGCGAGCGTCATGGCCATTGAATTTTTCCTTCCCGCTGTTTATTATAAACTTTTATTCGTATAGAAATGAAATGAAAACGAAATGCTAGTGAAAATGAGGAAGCCAGCAAAAATACCAAATGAATTGATGTTAATTTTATATTTTATTTCTTGCATTCGTTATTTATGTAATTGTCTCAACACGCAATTAGCAAGTAACTGTTTTGGTTTCTCACTGCTTCCCTCCCCCCTCTTGTCTGCTCGCTTTGACATAGCCAAGGTTTCGCTGATTGTTCTGTTTGTTTTTGTCACTTTAGTCGTCTTTTGGCCTCAATTGCCAAAAAAAAAAGAAAAAAAAGTTTTGAAACTAGAAGCTGTTTGAGTCGGTCTCTCTCTCTCTCTCTCTCGTTAAGATCGCGGTGATCAAGCCATGTGTTTTTAGACTTGTATGTGTGCGCAGTGGCGTACGAATTTTTGACATTGAGTGGGGGTAGGATTTTGAAAACTATTTCCGATTGGACTTTCTTATAAGACTATTCAAAATGGCTTAGTTGATTGAGGCTTTTGAGGGCCACGCAACCCCTTTAGCCTACGCCACTGTGTATGCGTATTATGTGTATATTTGTATGCAAGCGACCGTTAGTTTGTTTTTATTTGAATTATGAAGCAAAAGTGATCTGCTCACTTGTCGCTTTGCTTTGTGGCAAATGCTGCATGAGTCATGCCGTTGCCGCGCTGCTGCTGCTGCTGTTGGCCCCAATGAAAGTCCCCTCGAACTTGGCGTTCACAGTTGCCGTTTTGTTACAATTTCCTTATGTTGTTGTAATTATTTTCTGCTCAACAGGTACAAGACGAAAGTGCGTGGCAAAAGTAAAAGAGAGCACAAACTGTTGTAGTAATTGTCTTGTTGTTGTTGCTGTTATTGTTGTTGCCAGCTATTTTTGAAATATGTCGCGCATATATATTTTTTTTATTCTTAATTTTTGCTGTTCCGCCGACGGTATATGCATTGTTTTTCGTTTTTTTTTTTTTGAGGGGGGTTGGAGTTTTGCAAAGACAAAAACAACAAAAGCTAATGCTGCGACTGCGGCAGCGACTTGGGCTGAGCTTGAAAAAAGCCAAACAGCCGTTTTAAGGTGCTTTAAAATTGTCTAACTTTCTTTCTCTTACACTTTGCCCTGCTTGTTTTGTGCCCAAAGCTCTCGTTTCGCTGCCTTCTTTCGCAGAACACAGCTCATCTTTTCTGTTTTTTTTTTTTGCCGGTTTACTTTACACCTATGTATGGAAGCATGTATGTTTGTATGTGTGTATGTATGTATATGTACTTGTGCGCCCCAAGTTGGCAGCTGTGATGATGTGGTTGTGGAGAAGGGGGGGAGGGGAATGCGGCAACAACAGCCGCTCAGCTGTGTGCGTGTCGCTGATGGATGTTATGTGTGTGTGTGTGTGTGTGTGTGTGTGTGTGAGTGAGAGAGAGAGCTAATGCCTTTTGGTTCGGGCCAACGAACTTGATTTTCGCGTCATTCGCATTTGTCGTCTCGTTTGCCGCTGCTTTATACAACAAATTTTCATATTTCTGTTTTCAAATTATGTTTAAATATGTGCATTAAATATTTACACCCAACAACATTTACATATTTCTGCATATTAGATACAACAGTACCCGCAATAAAAAAAAAAAGTACTAACATGTTACAATGTTCATTTTGTATGTTTATTCAAAGATAAAAACAAAGTCACTTGGGAATGATAAAAACTATTTCGGTATAGAGAAAATTCATGTTTAGAGCTAACAAACTAACTGAATCTTTATTAATATTATAATAAAAAGGGGAAAGTGTACTTATTTTTAGTTTTGGTACATTTGCATCATAAAGTTCAGTTCATGGAATCAGTTCAGTCGTTCCTTTGTTTCGCTGCTTTATGCGTTTTGCATTCTCGTTCGTTCGGTTCGTTTTGATATATTAAATAACATAATATTAAATTAATAAACAATTACAATGTTTTATCCTAACGAAACAATGAAATGTAGCTTTATGAACCACAAACAGTTGCATAGTTCGTTCCCTCAGGTTTGTGAGTGGTTCGTTCTCGAGCGCATTGTTAACAATTCGGTACAACTCTTATGTTTATAAACGAATAAACAACAAATTTACAAAAAAAAAAAGAAAGAAAAACAAAGAAAGCGCATAAGAAATTTGTCAACTGTAAACAAAAGAAATGAATACTTCAATGCTTTTAAAAGTAAATATATAACTTGCATATATATGCTATATTCTTACGTGACTTATTTATCTATTTTGTTTTTATATCATTTTTATCACAGGAACTGCAAGATCTGGGCAGAGATCCACCTGCACAATGTTCAGCTGGACCAGTTGGAGATGATTGTGAGTATAATCTTCCTGCCATCGATCGATTCTTCTACCTTATCAGCATATTTATTGTATAATCTACTCATTTCTCTGAATATCTGTATCTTTCTATAAATAGTTGGCACCTCTTCAAAGAGTAGTTGGTTTCTTTTTTGATCGTCACGTCATACATGCAGAACGTGACTGAGCAGTTTTGTTTTTTGGATTGTAGAAGACGTCACGATTTGTTTTATGCTTAATTCTGTATTAAAAATTACACGTTTACGTGTCCGTTTAACTGTTTTAGCGCTGCACAAGCTCAGATTCAGTTTCAAATCATATGGAGGTCATCTCAATGACGTCACTGAAAAGTGAAATCGTTTAATTAAAGTTGCTTTTTGGGCCAACATCGATTTACCCGATATATGAGTAATACAGACAGTTGAATACTAAGCAAATATCGTATTGATTTTATACAATTACAAAGCTTCGAACTACCCAAACAAACAACTTTAGCAGCTACTTTAACATAGAAGTCTAGCATTTGATAGCATACATACTTCCTTATTCAATTATTTGTAAGATACAAATTGTTTTCCCAAGTTTAAATCTTAGAAAATGTAAAAATGGAAATATGTGTGTTAGAATATAGCTTAGTATATTGTGGGATCATTAATAATTTGGATACAAAGGAAAAAGGTTGTAAATTGTCAGCTTTATATCGATAATGCCGATACCTCATGCGAATTGAGAATATTTTTGTAAGAATTACCAAAACAAAGATAAACAAGTAACAATGCTCTAGTCGAGCGTACATGACTACGACTTTCCCTGCTCCCAACTTGCACTTCAAGCAGTTCAGCGGCAACGCAAGCCAATAGCGCACTTAGCTTGTCCAGTGCTTGTCAAACGGAAAAGGGGTATTTCGTTGTGTGAATAATTTTCAATAAAATATTTTTGATATCGGCATTTCCTAATTTTTGCATTCCCAATTTTATTTTATTTTTTGAATAAAATAACATGAAATTAAGTAATTAAAGACTGAATAGATGTGAAGGCGATATATCTTTTTCATTAAAATACTGATATCTATATTATTGACATTTCTTGTCAGATTTATATTTCAGTAGAATAGAAAATTGTTAGCCCTAAGTTAAAATTATATATTTTGGACACTAATCGATTAGTTATCGACATCGCGTATGTCTGCTTATATATAAAAGCACAATCGTAATTCGAATTATGTCTGTTAGCATAAATTAGATGACAAATTTCACAGAATATATACATTTTGTATTGTGTTATCATCAGCAATGTAACGCTGCGTTTCCGTCGTTGGTTCTTATCAGGGCTGAAGTGGCAACGATTTTGTTTTTATCAGTTTGGGAAGTAAACATACGAAATTACGTGGCGATAACCACCGATTGCAGCAGCTCTGCTCCCCTTGTTTATACCCACAAACACAAGCACATGAAAATAAAACCCTAAAACAAAGAAATGCAGTCGGAGTGGGGCTGCGTTACGAGGGAATTATACAATCTGCAATTACTGTAAATGTACATATATAGTATATATATAATTGAAATCAAATGCCGCCCACAATTGTTATCGATCAGCGATTAATGCAACTCCTATTCGTTCTTTTAAACGATTTGAAATTGTATGGACAGAGAGTATTAACTGGGTCCCATTACCCCATTTCCTACCTTCCCCTTGTACTTCTTTGCGCCCCCCACTCAGCTGCTAACACGGTACGGCCCAATTCTCAGCCCAATTCTCTGCTCTGCTTCTGCTGCTGCTTTGGCTTCTGCTGTGCTGTGTGTGACATTGAGCAAGTAGAGCTGCCAAAAGCTTTACACCATGTGATAAAGCGAGACGGCACGCTGGGTGTGCTGCCAACGTCAACTGCAGCGTCGCTGCCAACTGTCGGTGCCAAGGCTCTTTGGCAATTGTTGTTTGTTTTTGTTCTTTTTCGTATAACTTGAGAGAGAGACAGAGCAATAGGGCGGCGAAGGGGGAAAGGGCGGCCATGGCGAGAAAAGAAGAGAGCGCAACTTGAATTTGAGAGCGGAGCAGAGAATTTGAACACTCGACGCATTTGTTTGGAGTTTGGAGTCAGTTTTTAAAGCTTTAATGGTCCCAAAGGGGGGAGTGTCAATCTGGTCTGGGGAAAGGTTTGGGTGTAAATTAGGTATTGGTCTCGTTGCGCTGTTGCCAAATTGCAATTGTTTTCTTTCTTTTTTGTTTGACAAGAATTTATGCATTATATATCTAATCCTAATCTTTCTTTCTCTATATTTACAGTATTTCACTGGCAGGCTACAATAATGGGCCCGGTAAGAAGATGACAGCTGCTGTCTACACTCTACACTCTCCACTCTCCTCTCTCTGCACTGCATTAAGTTTTTAATATTTGTTGTTGCTGCTGCTATTTGCAGTTGAGAGAGAGCCTTGCGACGATGGATTAGTTCATTTATTGTTTGTTCAGTGTGACCGTTCACAGTGGGGCGTAAAGATAGTAGAGATAACATAATAATACCTAATCTCGTTTAACTTTTGGCAACACTTTTACTGCATTTATGCTATGTAATTAACGGGAACTTCAAAAATTTAAACAAATGTTATAAAAGCCTTAATATGGAATCTGGGCAAAGTTGCTTTCTCATAATGTACACATTTGGCTAGTATAAAAAACCGATTTGTTTTGTTTTTTGGTTTCATTAATGCGCAGTATGTTGCTAAACAAAATTATAGTCTTTATAGTATAGAATATAATTAGAAGAGATAGATATAATTAGTAGAGACCCAGACGGTTACAGTATAAATAGTAAACATTGTATTTGTTGCAACTCTTAATTTAGCTGATTTTAAACCTGTCAACAGACGCTAAAGAGAATAGAAGCACAAAAAGAACATTTAAAAAAATGTATTTCAATCACCTTGGGGTGGAACTGTGGAATCTCTAGTATATAATATTCTTACAAAAAGTTAGGACTTCTCACCCGGGTTTACTTTAAATGCCCTTCAATAAATCAATAAACAACCATGCTCCCATTTCACAATCCACACATTCGGCTTGACAAAACAATTTCAATAAAAGCAAACTAATTTGTAATCCTAAGAATCTATTAAAAATAATTGAATCTGTAAATCAGTTACTTTTCTATACGAAATTTGCAATTTACTTTTGCCAATTCAAACCCGATTTGAAAAAGGGATTCTCAATTGTGTTTGATCAGAACTATTTTTTCTTTTTTTTTTGGAGATTGAAATATGTGAAAATTGAACTAATCCAACGAACGCAGTGTCAATTGAAATTGTTTATTGTACATATTTTGTTTGTTTTACTAATTATTGTAACATTTTCTGATTTTCCAGCCGGACAGCCCTTACCAAGGAGGTGTATTCTTCTTAACTATACATTTTCCAACAGACTATCCTTTTAAGCCACCCAAAGTGGCCTTTACAACACGCATATACCATCCAAACATTAACAGCAATGGATCGATTTGCCTCGATATATTAAGATCTCAGTGGTCGCCAGCATTAACTATTTCAAAAGGTAAAAGTATTGTATATTATATTTGAATTGAAAGTCGATCTATAATTTAATATAAATAAATGTTTCTTGTTTCTTTGCAGTCTTATTATCAATTTGCTCTCTACTCTGTGATCCCAATCCAGATGATCCGCTTGTTCCAGAGATTGCCAGAATATATAAAACTGATCGGGAAAAATATAATGAGCTGGCACGGGAGTGGACTAGAAAGTATGCTATGTGATGCGTTCCAGATTGCAGCAACAACAGTCCAACAAAATTAGCAACAACAGCAAATAAAACATCAACAACAACAACAGCAACAAAAACAACAGCAAAAGCAAACACAACAACAGCAAAAGTAACAGCAACAAAGATAACCTTCAACAATAGTTACATGTGCAACAGCTGCTCTCTCCCCAGCTACAGCTCCCATGTTGCGTACAATAATAAGAACAACAACAACAACTGCAGCAGCAATATCAAAAGGAGCTGCGCCTACGCCAACAGCAGCAGCAACAACAACAACAACTGCAGCAGCAGCAGCAGCCACGAGTGGAACGGAAGCAAATCACCAACAGCAACAACAGCAACTGTCAAATTGGAATTAAGTTTATTTCACCGAACAGCAGTAGCAGCATGAAGAGAAAAATAATTTAATAATAATTACTGAAAAAAAAAAAACAAAAAATAAAAAACAAAAGAATTATGTAAGCATAAACATTTAAAGCGAGACAGCTACCAACAACACAGCAAACCACACATAATAAGTTTAAAAAAAAAAAACTACAAATAAAGATCAGCTGGAAAATTATTATTATTATTATATTATATTTAAAGAACCGGAAAATAAAAATTACAAAAATTCAATTCTCCATTCACGATAGACGATCTGCAAGGCACAACACAGAATCAGAAATTTGTCGACCCCCTCCTTTCCCCCTACACCCCACCCCTAAACCCTTACACACGCAAACACAATCCACTTATTATTACATTTATAACTTAAAAAATCAAATGAAATTATTATAATGCAACCCAAACTCTGCGAAAAATACCAAGCGATATGAATGCGATAATGAATGAACAAAATAAATGAAATTGGTTTTTGTAAGGCGGCGAGAAACTGTGGTAAAGTTGAAAGTTTGAATGGTTTATAAGTAGGGCTTTATAAGAAAGGGATTCATTCATACATTGAATATACTTATACTGTATAGACTATATGATTTCTACTAAACCATAATAAAAAAAAAAAAAAAAACAAAACAAACAAAAAAATACAAATTACAAATGGAAAACGTAAATTGATAATTATACAGTTAATATTTCAAATTGTACAGTACAAAACCAAGTTGGTGGAATGCCTTTCTGCATGGAGTTTGTTTTTTGGGTTTTTGCTTAAGCTCTGGGCTACTTGCGTGGAAAGAGATCTATTGTATTCAAATTTTTTCACATGTGACTAAAACACTAATTAAATGCCTGAGAACAAAAAATGACAAATTGCGTTTAAAACTACATTGTTGATATTGATGTTGGCAATCAATATACAATTAAGTACTTAAATTTGAAGAGATTGTTTCATCCACAAATATTATCCAAGCAGTTGAGGATACGAAAAAGATCAAATAAAACTAGCTTTAGTCATTAAACTTTCTGCATTTACGACATATTGGCTAACGAAATTGCAAAAAAAAGGAGCTCGAATAAATTTTGAATACTAAACAAAAATGTTTATGCTAATGTTCATGTCGGCAATCATAAAAATGTCAATTTTATAATTTCAAACAAAAAACCAAAAAAATAATACGGGGTATTAAAGGACAAATTTGTAAAAAAATAAAATCGAAATTGTTTTGTCGAGCAGAAGTTATGGAAATCGGTTGAATTTTAACAAAGTTGAAGTATCCTTGAAAATGATGTGAAAAGAACACCTTTGTAATCAGAACCAACTCTAATAAGGTTTTTCTATGCCAAGTGGGTAGTGCATAATAATGGGTAAGTAGCAAAAGTATTGAGTATAATGAATCCGATATACCTACATACATATGTATGAAATGCGAAAGGCTAACAAATTAAACTGTTGTTTAACAGACAATTTATTCAAAAATAAACAATTCATTTGGGTTTTAGAATGACGTTGCATGTGCATTTACTTATGTAAGTCGAAAAAAAAGCCATGACAGGTGAGCAACAGCTGCAGCGCTTTATAAGCAAAAATAAAGACAAAAGCAAACAAAATAAAACAAGAATGATCTAGTCGAGTGTGCCCGACTACAAAGCACCCTGTAACCAGCTTAAAACTTGAATTCAATTTGATGAGCTTTGGTAAAGGAAAACTCAGTTCTGAGATGGACATTCATTCAGGCAAACGTATGTTCAAAAAATCAAAATGCTGATCAAGAATATAAATATAAATACATATATTTAAAGTTTAAATGGTCGGAGATGCTTCTTTTACAAACTTTGGCACTAGCTGTAAAAATCGGTCAATGTGAAGGGCATTACAAATTCGTATTGCATTAACAACTACAAAAACTGGCACGAAGAAAGAGCAAGTTGGGCTTAAAAAAAGTGTCGTTCAAAAAGCACACACACACACATACTCATGTACATTTGTGATCTCAGCAACTGGCAACAGCGACAACATGCTAAACAAACATTTAATAAATGCAGAGAGTCAATTAATTAACAGCGTCGTCGAAGTCGGCGTCGACGTTAACGTTAACGTTGACGGCAACGCGACAAACTTTTGTGAAGCTTTTTTTTGTCGACTTTTTCTTTCATTGATTCATGAATAATGTACTGTAACAGGTAATACAAATTGAGCACAAAGTTTGTCGCTCTCTTTGCACAACTTTATTTTCAACAATTGTCGACTAATTGTTTTTAAACAGTTGTTTTATTTCTAAAGTGTTCAAAAATAATTAAAGTTTTTGAACTGTAATTAAACTAAATTGTTTAGAACAATATAGTTTCTTTTTATTTATACAATACTAGTGTTGCATCGTTTCGTTCAGAATAAGTTCGATTGAACTTTTCACCAAGCTGAACGAACGAACTTTTTTTCTGAAAGTAGTTTATTTAGTTCGTTCCTTTCTGTTTGTCACTTGCAATTGAACGAACTGAACGAAGCAGTTGGACGATCGGAAGCATTTAACGAATTAAACGACTTAACGAGCTAATGAAACGAACGAACTAAACAACTGAGCGCTTAATGGGACTGACTGAAATCAGCAATTAGTTCGTTCAGCAAAAGCTGAGCTACTAAGCTTATTCCTTCAATTGAACTACAATGTACAACTCTATTAAATATGTAGAAGAGAACTTGGTTAATTAAACATTGCAACTGGTTTATTCAAAAACTTTGAAACTATGACGTCACCAAGTCAATATTTGATGCTCTCAATATAACGAAAAACGTACCTGTGCAATGCTCAATTTGCTGACCATGCCAACGATCATAGTTGTGCTTTGGCGCTCTCTCACGCTCTCTCCCACACTCTCACTCGCGCTCTCACACACACTCTCTTTGTGGCTTTCAAACGGTGTTTGTGTTAGTTTGGGGCCAAATCTTTGGCGGCTCGTCTGCCCCAATTGTCGCTGCAGTCTTCAGTTTAGCTTTTAGCTGCCTCGCGAGTAGCTGTTGCGAATTTAGCTAACTGAGATTTTGTTCTGAGTGCTGCAAACTAGAACAAAAAAAAAAAAAAAAAAAAAACGTATGTACACAAATACATAAATACATATACTTGCATATATATATGTATGTATGTACATAAATTAAAATCAATTAAAAGTTCGCCCAGGCGATTGGCAAATAATTACAAAAAATACATTTCTTTATTAAGAAGAAGTTTATTGAGCCTGCACGTGTATAAATAACGCACACACACACCAAGCACATACACGAGATACAAATTCTGCGCCAAATATAATCTCCATATTATATTTGGTTATGCAAACAAAGCCAAATAAAAAACGAACTTTATTTGTGATGTATTTATTTTCTTGCGCTTTCCTGTGTCTGACGCTGTAACTTAAGAATTGAACTTAAAGCTGTAATAACCAAGTTAATAGCCTGCAATTTGTGTTGTATAATTGTGACTTATTGGTAAATTAAAGTACAGCTCAAAGGTTTTATAGGGTTAAAACACTTGACTACAGTTGGCTTTCAACTTGGCTTTAAACTCTCCAAAAGCGGCGTCTTAGCAAGTTTTGAACGTCTTTTGTTGTCTATTTTCACACTGTGCCGCGAATGGAGACAGCGACGCAGCTGACTCAAAGCCAGTCTTTAGCTATCTGTAAAATTTAAATAATTTTTTAAATATTAAATAAAATTTTCTTAATTCTCATCAATAGCAAAATGAGTCCACGTCCTCACGACAGTCTTGCAGCTCAACAAATATTGGCCGATTGTGAATTGAGCAGCGCTTCAACGTGTTATAATCGCAATGTGGCAAAGGATGCCGATAACAGGGTGAGTAGCAAGCATAGCTGATAAGCAAAACTTTCCAAATAGACACTTGATAACGCTTAGCTTAGCTTTGCTGCTTCTGCAAGTTCATTTGGCAACAACACGTGCATTGCGATTTCAAGATCGAATCAAATTGCTCAGTGAGAAGAGAGCTTAACTTACCAAAAACCTTAGCAAATGAAGTCAAGGTCAAGTTGAGCTGGCTATAATGGGTGTCTAGCTGGTAGCCCGATTTTTGTACGCTTACATAAATGCTTGCTACAGTCATATTTGTTGCTATTTACAAGCATGCATACATACATACATATATATTTATGTACGAGGGCAGTTTGAAAAGTTATCAAAACCGAGAAGTGTCAACGGGAATTATAATTAAATTGTTATAGCTTCATTTTAAATAAAGTTTTAGATGCTTAGTGAGAATTATTCCAAGCAAACAATTTCTGTGATTTCTAAAAAATTAGAAAATGGAAAAGGGTTTTCATTAAAAAGGAAAAATATTCCAAGAACTTCTCGGACTCGGTTCTGTAAAGGTGGCAATGCGTTAGTTAGTTGCATTTAGATGTGCTATGTACTCCTAAAAAAAACAGGAAAATCGAACACAGACGAATATGCAGATTTATTGGATCTTTTAAGAGATGATAATATTTCAAAACTGCTCTCCTATCACAATAATGTACCAAACACATTTGAGTAAAAGAAAGAAATTGCAAAAAGCTGAATAACGTGCCAATCGAATTGCTTCCGCATCTAGCGTATTCTATATTTACATAAATAACATGAAGAAATGGCTCGGCGTCAAATGATTTGAACCAAAATTGAGGAAGTTATATGAAAACTGACGCGTATTTTGAAGACCTTGACAAAGCTTAACTTTTATTTTAAATGTTCACAAGACTAAGCTTAAAATTGTATAAGATTTGCTCGCTAAAGTTTTCTTTTCTAAACTGCGCTCAGTACATTTCAAGTAACCCTCGGCGTACCTTGAGGGCATTGCAAAAGTTCGACTCACATCAAATTCCTGAAGTTCAGCCGAATGTCGTCGAAATTGAAACTGGTTTCAATTTTTGTTTATGTTATATTGAAGGCATCTCTGATGCATCCGTCTTTCATTGTCGCGTAAACAATATACATATGTCAGCTGTAATAACTTCCAGGTTTATGTAATCCCGTGCCGTTCTCAGCGCCTTACGCACTTGTTGCTGTGTATTATATAATTGGGAGAGGCTGGCTCCATCAATATAGTTTAACCAAAAAATGACTTGCACAACAAACGAAAGCCAAAGCCGGCTAAAAAAAAAAAAAAAATCGCATAACTCTCGTTTAAAGTTGCCCAATTCTACAAATGTTCATATGTATGTGTGTGTGTGTGTGAGCAGATTGAGCTTTTTTTAGTCGCGCCAAAAGCATTTTGCAATCGGCTCTCTCGCTTTCGGCTGCTGCACTATTCGAAACAAAAGCTTTTGGCTAAAAGCTTTTGTTTTTGTGTAACTTTGCAAGCATTTTAAATTAGTTGATTTTAGTTTCGTTCAAGTTTTTCAACGAAACAGTTGATAAAAGTTTTCAGTTCAAACCTAAGCTCAATATACGCAAGTGAAAAACCACTTTCAAATTTTGTGAAAAGTTTCGAAATTTTAGTTGAAAACATGAATAAATAACAAAACAAACAAGAAATAAACATAAACATTTTCAATATAAGCGAAAAACATTTTTGAATTCATTTTGCAATCGTGATCTTTTATAAAAAAAAGAGTTATTGAAAATGGAAAGCACAGTTATAACAACAACCACAACAGAAACCGAAACAGATTTGAAACACAGCAACAAAACAAAAAATGTAAGACATAATTATTGAAATTGAAACTTTTGAACTGCAATTGAAACCTTAGTGCATCATACATTTTGTAAACATTACGAAACTATGTACACAAGTATATATATAGTGTACATATATACTTATATGCTACGTCAATGCCTAAAATTAATTGCACATCCTGTTTATCAATGCCATTTAAATCTATTTGCCCAGTCAATAATGCAATTCAACGATTTTTACTTAAATTTGTTTTGTATTTTTTCACAATTTTGTTTGATTTTTTTTTTTTGTTTCTATGAAAATATTTGATAATGCACTTTGTTAGGCGATTCAATCAGCTGCTGCTGCTGTGTTTACTTGGAAAACAGTCGTGAGTGCAGACCCACAACAAAATGTTAATACTACGAATTAGTAAAACTATCCTTATTGTAATATGAGTGTTTAATAAACAAGGCAAATTATGACTTAAAACATGGCTTATATAACAACTTGTGTTTATTTTAACACGCATTGCAAGAGAATATCTTTACGTAAACGGTGTTAAATTGTTATAAATAAAGTGCTAGGCTTACAGTTGTACAGATATATGTGTGTACTACAGTACGCCCTCAATAAAAGCAACAAACGCATTGTTAGTTTTAACGCAACTTTAGGAAAAATAAAATACTTCAGCTAACGCAAGTTTCTTTCAAATCAAGTTTTTAAAAAGCTTCGAAATTTTAGTTGAAAAACTGAGAAAATAAAAAAAAACAATAGAAAACATTTTCAAAATAAGTGAAAACCGTTTTTGAATTCAAAAACCGAATTCTTAATTTTAATGCAACTTTAAGAAAAAGTAAATGCTTCAGCTAACGCAAGTTTCTTAAAAAATCTAATGATTTTTTAGATTTTGAAAAATAAAAAAAATGTAAATTTTTTAAATAATTATTCTAAATATAAATTGATTCGATTTATTTTAATTTGAAAACAAGTCCGTTGACCAATAGAAAATTTACGATTATGGAAACAAATTCAGTTTGCTAGAGCGAAGGCGCTCTGTAGTTTAAATGAAATTTGTTTTTAATAAGTTCTAGAATTTCACATAAAGATGTTGTTTTCGAGTGCCTATTTCAGTTCCTGTAATCATGCATTGCTTTAAAAGTTGATTATACCTACTAATATTTCAACACAAAGCTATAAAGAGTAGATTTACTTCTATTTAATGTAAAGAAAATACAACTGAAATTGTTTTTTCTTAAATTTCGTAGATTTTAGAGTTTTAAATTCAAACCTGATATCAAAGAAAACCCAACTGTACTAACATTTTACATTGGCTGTACTGTCTCAATAGTTTATGGGCTCGTGCTGTCTCAGCTTACACACAAAGAAAGACAAGTGCATAAAAAAAAGCTTTCGAAAGCATTTTAAGAATGCAACAAAACAAAATTTGTAAATGTAAACAAAACGTCATCGACACACAGACACACACACACACAGATCTACCAGTAAAAATAAACACGCACGTGCACTTGCAATTGTTGTTGTTTTTGTTGTTTTTGTCGTTATGAATTAGATAGAAACTTGATAAACAAATTATAGTCAAGCCCCCAAGTTTATTGTTGTTGTGGCTTTTTATGGTGCTCGTTGCGATTGTTGTTGTTGGTGTTGTTGTTGTTTATGCGATGCATTTATTTGTCATTATTATAAAACCGTCAACAACAACACTTGATATAGGAATAGAATAATAAGCTATATATAGCTGAAAATAAGCTTGTACCAGTTAATGACGGAAGTTTCGAATGCAAATTGGTATCTTTTAACTTTAACCCATGGCTAATTGTCAATCTTAACTCTTTGCTGCTCTTTCAGCTCGATGGTCAACCGAATTCGGAACTAACCGCGGACGCATCGCATCAATTTCCGGCTAATGAGGAGCCCAATGTGCTGGGACATGGCCCAGACAAGTTGTCCAAATTCAAATGGCTGTGCAATTTTGATGATGTGAGTACTATTATTATTATTATTATTTTTACTATTACAATTACTTTGTGCTATCAATGCGGCGCCAATTGTCGCAGTTTTTAATTGAGCGCAATTTGTGTTGGTTTTTTTTTTCTTATTTGGCACATTGACAAAGCAATGTTCCCCTCAGGGACGCGCAGAAAAGGCCAAAAGTTAAGCAAAAAACAAAAAAAAAAACAAAACAACCTTTTTATTCAATTTACATCTATTCAAGTCTGCTTTATTGTCATACACAGAGATAGAGATACATACCTCTATTTATGATTGAAGTACGTTCATATTTCTTTTTATGTATGCCCAAATTATTTGCAAGTGCGTGTTGTAAAAGCTTAAGACACCGAAAAATGCAAAAACGTGGCAACAATTGCCAAATAATACAAATAGGCACGAAAACGACAACAACATTAAATAACAACAACAGCCGCAACGAACTAAATCAAGGTCGATTTTATTATTAACCAAAAAGCAAAGTGAAAAACCCGCACAGATACAATTTTAAAGCAAACAAAATCAAGACGCTGCAATCCTAAAACACTCTTGAAATTGTTAGTTAACAGTTTTTCTTATAGGCATGATCGAACATAAGTTCAAAGTTGATCTAAATATGAAAGTATTCTATCCAAAAGTGATATACAATCAGTATAACATCATTTAATTGTATATTTTATAATAATAATAGTTTTAAATTATATAAAACTGAATAAGTCTCAGTTATGATTGTAGGTTACGATCTTTCTTTTATAAATGGAATAATAAAACTTAGAGCATACAAACTTCGTTCAGTTAACGATATTAATTAAAAGACATTACCTAGTTGTTGAATATTTAATTCAATTGTTCAATTGCGTAATTGAGACTTTAGCCATTTTAATTTGGCGGTTGGCCAACGATCCAAAGGTTTCTAGCTCTGCAATCTTCTATTTGTTTCGTTTTTTTTTTTTTTTTTTGGTTAGCCATTCAATGTTGCTCATTCAATATGCATTTGATGTTTGACCTGACCATGCAAAGCCATACAAAAATTAAATTGTCTTTGAATTGTTTCTTTGTCACAGGCGCCCACCCATTTGAAGTTCAATCCGTACATACGTCGTGGTTATCGCACATTCCTGTCCAACAAGCTGTGTTTGCAGAGCATGTTCTGGTGGACCAATGAGACGGTAAGTTTAGACAATGAAAAGCTTTTTAATCTGAAACACAGTTGAGATTAATCTTTCAACAGAGTGCAAGAATAGATTCTCTATGAACAATATAAAATGTAAGAGCAAGAGTTCAGCTTTAAGTTAGCATAGTTTTTTGTAGACAATAAGAACAAAGCTTTAATGTGCTTCACAAGCCATTTTATATGACGTGATTAAGCTTGCAGCGCAAAAGAGCAGCACAAGTTTTATGAAGCATATATAATTTAAGAGCAAGAGACACATAGTTTCAAATTGAACTCAGTTAGTTGAGCTTTGAGCTTAAATGTGCTTCTCAAGCCATTTTAAATTTGAGATTGATCTTTCAGAAAGTAAGAGCAAGAAAAGCGTAGTTTTAAATTGTATTGAGTTGAGCTTTGAACTTTAATGTGCTTTTCAAGCCATTTTAAAGATATTTGAGTTTAAGCTTCAAGCGCAGAACACCAAAAGTAGCATTGTTTCAAATTGAGCTGCATGGTAAGTTGAGCTTTGAGCTTTAAGAGAGCTTAGAGTTTTGTAGACAATACAATCAAAGCTTTAATGTGCTTTTCAAGCTATTTAACAGACACTTGAGGTAAAGCTTGCACTGTAGAACAGCAGAAAAAAGATACATTTAAAAGTTCACCAGAGAACAGAATAGTTTAAGTAAATAAAATAAAAGCTTTTCTGCGATTTTCAAGCAATTTAAAACCCATATTAGATTCAGTTGTTAAAAAACTTAAGATTTCAGACTTTTAGCAAATGTTTGATTAAATCTATAAGTGTCTTTAAGTTTTTAGTAAGCATTGAAAACTTAACTTCTGTTTTAATCCACTACAGATCAACATTTGGAGTCATTTGGCTGGCTGTATACTCTTCATTGGACTGACCATCTTTGATTTTCAATTTCTGCGCGAACATGCAGCAATCAGTGATCAGGTGCTTGTGGTCTGTTTGCTAGTCTGCTTCTGTCTGTGCATGCTTATGTCGGCCATATATCACATATTCTCCTGCAAATCGGAAGAGCATTATGAGCTGTTTCTATCGGTGGATTTCCTCGGCATCTCATTGTCGCTGGTAGCCATTTATATAAGTGGCATGTACTACGCCTTCTGGTGCCATACGGTAAGTCTATTATGATCCATTTTTTCGACTATTAGCTAATCTATATGTTTCTTCCAGTTCCTGAGAACGTTGTACTCTACAATTGCGCTGGGCATGTTTGGTCTAGCAATTGCTGTGCAGATACCCGCACTGAATGTTTCCATGAATGGCAAAGTAGCTGTGCTGCTGCTATGGTCTGCATATGGCATCCTGCCGCTGGGTCATTGGGCCATCGCCATGGGTGGACTGGAAAATGAGCTGGTTGGACTGATGGTGCCACGCATTGTTGTCATGTATCTGCTTTGTTTGGTGGCCTTTGTTTTCTATTCTGCCAAAATTCCCGAACGTTGGCTAACTGGCAAGGTGGACTTTGTTGGCCACTCGCACAATTGGTGGCATCTGATCATTGTGGCCGCCTTTTACCACTGGCACAACACGGGTCTGGTCTATGCCGAGTATCGTCTGAACAATGGCTGCAGTGGACCCGTGCTGGCCTGAGGCTAAAATGGGTGGGGACATCTTGTCTAGTGTATATAGTTTAGGCGCACTAAGGATTAACTAATATTTAGTTGTAGCTGTTGAGCGATATTGTTAATTTATGTACATACATACACACACACACACACACACACACACACACACAAACACATACAAATATGCTATTGTGAAGTTAGGGTTTTCTGTTAGTCTACTTAAAATAATGCTAATCGAGTGAATTGTGAAGCAGGTTTTTTTTTATTTTATTATGGCCATGAAGAATTGTGAATCTGAGTAAATCAATTTTATATTAAATATATTAATGCAAATATATATAAAAGTACAAAAATAATAAAAAATGTAATATTTTATTGTAAGTTCTCTGTGCAGTTTATTTATTGTGTTGATAAAGCGTTGAATGGGAGGAAGACAGTGAAAGGTGATAGGCTTGACGAAGCCTAAAAACAGATATTTTGGATTGTTTTTTGAAGTGGTGTAGCTCTTTCGAAACATGACAGATAATTTCACTTATTTCAAAACAGCAAAATGAAAATTCGGCAGAAAATTCGTGGAAGAAATGCCGTTTTTCATTACTTGACACCATTTTTGTGATGTTGATTTTCAAAGAGTCGTGTCTCGACTGTTATACTGCGGAAATTAGGTAAGTGTCTCCGCTGTTATTTAACACAAACTTGACGAAACCCCGAAGGTTTGTGTACTTGCTGTAGTCATATGCTTGTAAATATAACAGCAATTTTGTCACGAGCTTGTGTTTTCGATTCGTCAGACAGGATTGAAAGGTTGAATTTATTGGGTTTCGCAAACAAAAACTTATAAGCTGAAAATTGGCTGACTTAATTTTGATTTTTGCTAAAAACTTAAAATCTACTTTTCTGACGGTGTTTGTGACCGCTGAAGCTGACTTGGTTTAAACCAATAACAAATGTGTTCGTCTGGACTGTAGGTTTTTAGAAGTTGAATGGACATGGTGAAACCTGATTTAACGACACTTGAAATTCAGATTCATTCATTCATTCAGATTCAGATTCTTTTTTTTTTTGTCAAATACCTTATATTGGACATTTAGAAACGATCCTATAGGATCTATATCTGTAGACTCGAAATTCGTTTTAAAAACGCATTGAACGAATTTGGACTCGCGTTAAAAGAATTGAAATATGTTGCAATATAATCGGTCAGTAAAGATATCACAGTTAAATCTTAACCAAACCCTAGTCACTATGAATGCCCAGCACGCTGGACTCATTGAACAAAATGGTATTCGCACAAGCGCATCGCACAAATTACATTAAAAATGCAAATATTCATAAGTAAATTCATGACATGTCGCCGTCGCACATCTTAGAAGCAACGCTCATAGTTGTTGTTGTTGCTCCTCTGTTGCTCAACAAGATGGCGCATGGCAAATGGGGGGGCCCAGCAGGTGGAGGCGGGGGTCACCTATAAAGACTTGAGTTAATTATTCAAGCAATGTCGTTGCCAGCAGTCGAGCAACAACAACAATAAACAAGTAAAACACTGTGGGAGCTGCGTAGTACCGACCCTTTTTAATATTTATGAACACAACCGATTCTCTAATTATAATTAGGAATTGAAAAGTTAGCACAAAAGGACAACAACAAGAACAACAATAACAAGGACAACAGCAAAGCACAAAGCGTAAGGCACGCAACAAAAGTTTGTGTGCACTGAATCATAATTAAAGGGGTGTGTGGGGCTCATTGGGGGAATTAGGGTGGTCCCCACAGTCATCTTTCTTTTTGGGGGTTGCACATTGGAGTTTTGTTATTATTGCTGCCACACAGCACCACCAACAACAAAATGGCGCACTGAATGGCATTTTAATGGACGCACTTGAGATTTCTGGTACCGGTTTCAACATGGCAATAACATCTTAATACTGAAGTCAAGGTTAGTATAATGTTGAGAATTGCTTGTTATTGCATAGGTTTGAATTGAAAGAACATTTCAATATACATATACTCTTGATTCGGTTCAGAGCTATGTTCGGATTTCTGTGGACAACTAGTTCGGTTCAGAGCATTTGATTTGGAGTAAAAAATAAAATATATGATATCAATGCATATTTTATATGTATTTTATACGCTACATTCCCTAGCCTGCGATAGCCCTGAAGATCCTATAATACTTAGATTTTTGTTCGAATTTAGATGATGATTAAGTACTTGTTTGTTGGATAGAGTTTTAAAGGGGTTGCCTGCTTCACTTCACCTCTTTCCTACAAGCGCGAACTTAACGAAGAAATGTCATAACGTTAAATCATCGTCTAAATGTCCTATGTCCTACAGTCCTTGATAGAACCCCGTTCAGTTAATTTAATGATTCGATAACTTAGACAACCGAGTACCAATTACTCCTTCTAACTCTCAACATCCTGTACAATCACAGCTGCTATAAATGCTTCGTGACTTCGTGGCATCATAACGTTGCAGGACTTGCCACATTCAACTTCCAGCTCACGTTCGATGCAGTCAGGCGTAGCTGCAGCACAAGTCACCTTTTTTTTTTGTGTCATATTCTAATATTTGTTTGTACTTAGGTCATATTTGAATAAAAGACAACAAATAAGAACTACCCCCAAAAACAATTTGAATATAAAGGCTGCGCTTCAGCTGCCAGTTTTGCCAGCAAACTAATCCCATACTTAAAGACAACTTCAGCACGGGGCAAACAGTTTCACTTTCACTTTCAATTTCTAATTCTAATTAGGCTGCACAGACAGCGCCACACAACTCAGTGGCGTAATGAAGCAGCTCACAAGGCAATTTGCTTGTGCGTCATGCCTCAATTGTATTCTAAAATTGAAAAAATTGTCTCGCGGAAATTTTCGGAAAAATTCTCTATCATATTTTAGTTGAAACAATTGAGCGACACGCGTTGCCTGCCAGCGCGTGAAATTGCTGTCAATTATCAGATTGCTTGCCACAGCCTCTAATACTTTCAACAAACTTGGAGCACACACTTGGCTGAATCTTGTGGCACAAACCTGCCAACTACACTTGATCAGACGGAAGAGTAATGACCGGCTTACACACGCTGGCAGCATGTCGAATTTGCTGCCAGAGAAATGTTGTCTGCCAGATGATGTGTAAAGATCTGGCAAGACATTGTCAGTCATTACCAGTGTTTATAAGACTTGTGTAAATATAGAAACGTATCTCTGCCAACAGCTATTCGCTACTTCAGATGACATATAAAGATCTGGCAGGACATGCTAAGTCTTTGGCAGTGCTTATACGACCTGTGTGGTCATAGAAACGTCGGCTACTTATTGCCAGAGTTTTGTTTAGTATAGCCAAAAAGACTGAACAATTGGAACTTGATAAAAGAAAAAACTTAGATGACTATTCGACTTTGTTTAAAAGTGTCGAATATTCGATCATTTTAGCTGCCAGTTATTTTATGAGAGAGCTTTAGCGCCTGGCAGCTAAACCTTTAATGCCAGAGTTTTGCAAATTGAAGTATATAAAGGAATTACAATATCAAAGAAGATAAAAGACAAAACATTAATAAAGTTTCGACTTTATTCAAAAACGACAAATATTCGACGCGTTGCCAGTGTGTGTAAACCAACAGAAACTCCAAGTGCATTGCTGGCAACTGCGCTGGCTGATGATGATGAGGAGCAGAGTACAGATTATAGAGTAGCGCAACGCAGCATCTTCCATCTATAAATAGGAGCGACTGGACTGACAGCCAAGCAAATGAACCCATAAGTCAAATCGAACAGCCGCTCGGCTGCTGCTGCTGCTGCTGCTGCTGCCGCTGCTGCTGTTTTTTAGGGCTTAAGTGGGCTTAGCTCGAGCGACAAATGGCGCGACGTTGTCGGAGCTGGAGCAGTTTTTAGTTTCTATGTTGCATTTTCAACTGCAACATGCTGCATGTAGCATGTAGCATGGATGTGGGCTTAACTAGGCTTAACTTGCACTCGGCTGCAGGGCTGCATTTTATTTCGGGAAACAAGAATTTTCTTGCTGCATTGCATTTTCAGTTACAGTTGCAGTTCATAATTTTGCTTGTCGCAGCATTTTATTTGCTTTTAATTGGTTTTTCACAGCCGAAAAGCGACTCAAGTTCAGACACAAGCCTGTAAGCCTCTGATGCTTTTCACTTTCATTCACTTGCGCCATTAAATTAATGTCCTTGCCAGCAGCCAGCCCCAACCCCCAACCCCAAGCGCCAGACAACTCTGGCAGTCTTTTGAAACTGCTGCTGATATTAAAGTGCTTTCTTAGCATTTACATAGAACATTTAGCAAACATATGGCTGGCAAGTAAGTTCATTTATTTTGTGCCTTCTTGGGGAATGATGAGGGGGGGATGTGCCTGGCACATTGAAAAGCAGGCCAAACGCTTCTCAGTTGAACGCAATATCCATAAAATGCGCAGATAACCATAAGTCCTGCTTAAGTCGCATGTTTTGTGACCAGCGGGACGCAGGGGGGCCCAACGGGTATTGGCCTGGGTACTATGGACTGGGGTTACGTATGTGTATGGTTACCAGAAAGTGCGTTTTTTTTTTTGTTCCGTGCAGGACATTGTCGCAGCATCCTTGCTGTGATGTTGCCTCATCTACATAACAATAAAATAAAAGGGGCCATTGGCATGTTTTCTTTTGGCTGCTGCTGCTGCTGCCAAGGCATTAACCTAATTTTATATACATTTAATTTTATTTTATATAATTTTAACACACACATACAATGCATATGTGGGTGTGTGTGGCAGCATAACAATTTTTGTTAAATGTGACGAATGTTAAGGCAATGAAATCAACGTTTTGCTTATCAAACTTTTTGTTGCCTTTCTGAAGATATATTTATAAATATAGTTGTTTCTTAGTCAATACTATTGAGAATAAAATTAAAAAAAATTCTATATATAATCTTCAAACAATAAAATAATAATTGGCTGGTAAAACCCATTTACTTTGATATGTTCTGTGATAAAAGAATCTAAGCAGTCAAATTTGAACGTTTTTAAGAATTTAAGCATAGTTTTGTCCACAGTTCTGAAATTAGACTTAAGAGTGGAATAGAATTTTTGATAAAAGTAAAAATTAGCAACTTTTTGAACTTTAAATGAAATCCTATAATCCTCTAAAAAAGTTAATAAACAGATTTTAATCCACTTTTTAGTCCCTGTTCCCATTCAAAATGGGAAAAAGGAAGTTATAAAGTACTGCAAATGTGTGTAACAGGCAGAAGAAGGCATTTCCGACTAACGTCTGTCCGTATGAACTCACAGATCTCGCAGACTATAAGAGCCAGAGACACTAAACTTGGCATGCAGGTTCCTGTATACCATGCGCAGATCAATACTCCCACAGCCACAATTTTAAATATATATATACATACATATATGGCATGTATATCAATGTTGATCAGCTGAGTAACTTTCATTAAGATCGCATAAAAAACACCTAAATTATGGAAGAATCTGTTACCCCCATCTCAGCAGGCAGAAACAACAGTTTGAGATGAACTGGACAAGTTAAGTGCGCTGCTTGCTTGTGTTGCCGTTGAACTGCTTGAAATGCAAATTCGAAGCAGGGAGTCTCGTAGTCGGGCACACTCAACTAGAGTTCTTACTTGTTCTCTGTATGTTAGCCAGAAAATAATTTTGTTTAAGGTCTATGAAGTAGTTTGAAAGTTCTTAGAAAAGTATTATAAAAACATTTTTTTATCTTTTTTTTATGAAAATTAGTGGT
Source organism: Hirtodrosophila cameraria (assembly GCA_949708635.1). Lineage (NCBI taxonomy): Eukaryota > Metazoa > Arthropoda > Insecta > Diptera > Drosophilidae > Hirtodrosophila > Hirtodrosophila cameraria. Next base: position 75,173,629 of record OX453089.1, on the reverse strand, counting down.
GTGTAACTAAATATTTTATAGATTTACTCTATTGCGATATAAGCAAAGAAAAGCTATACGTACTAACTATAAAAACAGAAATTAATTGACATGCTGTTCCGGCTAAGAAATCTAGAAATTGTGCACACTGTGGTTGAAGCCAACCTAATTTTTAGAAGGATTATTGAAAGGATGCGGCTTTACTCTAAAGAGTGAAAAACTGTTGTCAAGTACATTTGCACGTCACTACGAGAATAAGAATGCGATTGTGATTGTGAATGTGAATGTGAATGACTGTGGACAGTCATAAAAAACAGCTTTACCGACAATTTGTTTTTGACTGTGGCAGGGGCAGGGTCCAGTTCTATTGCCAGCATATATATAACTTTGCAGTACTATAGTCTCACTGTGTAACAGATTTCAGTTTGTTTTGGAGCACACACACACACACACACGCACACTCGCACACCCTTTCTGCCAGCCCCTAGACAATTTGTGCGATGTTCGTGCGCATATTTCATAACTTTTCCCATAAGCTGCCCCAAGATAAATGTGCACAAAATCTACACACAAATCGAAAGCTGCACAAAAAACTGCAAAACAAAACATGCCACAAACAACAATAAACAAAACAACAACAATAACACATTGTAGCCAATTTAGAAGCGATTTTTGAATAACTCGACTTGCGAGAACAAGATTTATACAGCAAATGTGTTAAGTTGTACATCATTTGATGGAGTTACAAGCCCGTTGCCTATCCATAGCCTTTCTCCATTTCCCCCCAACTACCATCAGCAACAAGCCAAAACTTTTTTACCAAGCTGCCTTTATTTATGGCAATTGGATTTTTGAGTTATGTATTTGCATACTCATTTACATTTTTAGCTTAAATAGAAGCATTGGAAAACAGTTTTGGTTGTATTTTCATCTTATTTTAATTTTTGTTTGGCATGTACTAAAATTATTCTAATTTGATTTGAAGCCAAAGCCTTGTTCAGTGCTTTTACTTTGCCACATTATGCATAAAATGACCAAAGGTTTAAATTTCAATTCTGAAATGCTTTGCCTGGTCAGTTTTATTATTGTTTCCTTTGGCCAACGCATAAAGTCCGGCTATATGATGAATTTGCATCTAAATCGAATGGTTTTTTTTTGTAGTAAGCAGCGTGGGCTGCACTGTGTATGGCGATTCGCATTAAAAGGAGTTGCAAAAATGTCTCAAGGCATTTACATAATAAGCTCCAACTGGACTCGGAAGATCCTATCCTAGCTTAGGTAGCACAGTTCTATTAAGTATCCTTGGTCAATATGCAATGGAAATTTATTTATTTTATGCTTAAAGCAGATAAGTTTAATAGTAATGTATTTTAGATTGAAATCTTGTGAATACATTTTGAATTCTATTTCAAAACTCAAGCTTCTAAAATATTCAATTAATGCGCCATTTTTTTAGTATAATATTTTATTGTATTTAAATATGCTGACTTTTATTTTTATTAAGCAACAAATTAATTGAATACAATACAAAAATGCGTTGAATAGATGGACGTGACATCGTGATTGAATGCACTCTTTGAATATAAAAATCTTAAAAATTTTTAATGTATTTGCCTATTTTTGTACTATTATAAATAGGTCAACGACCCTAGAAGTAGAGCTACCATATATCATCAACATTGCACCTTAGGCAAAGTTAAAAGCTGCACATGCATGAGTAATTTTAATTTATTTAAGTAGAATTGTTGCAGTTGCAGAATAAATGTGATATTTGGTCCTTGCTCTGATTGCCTGCCTGGTCACCGCTTCCGCTTAACAGTTTTTTTTTTGTTGCAGTTACAGTTGAGCCGGACAGAGGCAGTCAGGCTGGTGCATGCTGAACCCATTTGTGGAACAGCTCCAATCTACGAGTAACTTTTACATTTAAATTTTCATTAAGTATTCTGCATACGCATAAATAAACTTGAACGTGCTCGAAAGCACAGTAAATGCAACACCCACACAGCCATACAAACGCACACGTATTCTGACATAACAATCCCTTTGTTGTGCTTCAGCCTGCCGCTTTGCCACAGCACTCGTGTTGCATGGGCCAGGAGCTTTGTGCAGGCAGCGCACATGCAGATTTTGGGGCCAAACAAAAACATGAGAAGTTGCAAAAATAAATTTATATTATGTTCATAAATTCATAGAGCTGAACGGGACTGGGAATGGGAATGGGCCTGGGCCTGGGTATGGACTTGGACTTTTGGGCGACTATTACAGCAATCTGCACACACAATGGCCGGCATGTCCTTTTTCGCCAGCCGCCTGTGTCTCTTTGTTAGTGTGTGTGTGCGTTTTTGATATGCAAATTTTAACAGTGCTGCGCTCAGTTCGCGCACCAAAAATAACAGCCAATCAACTGTGGCAGCACACACAGTTACACACACACACAGACACATAGCTGCACACATACATAACTCGACGCAATCCTTTCAACATGTTGGGCTTGGCCAGCGAGGCCATTAAATGGCACAGGAGTAGAAACAGAGGCTGAGGCTGAGGCGGAGGCACAGGTATTGGACTAGGGCAGGGGTCAGAGGGACTGCGGCTTGTTTGCTGTTTGCTGGTCCGCAGCGACGACATGGACATGGACATCGACAACGACAACGACAGCGAGGATGCCCCATCGATGGTTGGTCCTTGCAGCGTACAGAGTGTCGACAATGTCGCTTCAAAAATATTGCAGCCGCAGCACATTTCATGTCCTTGCTCGCTACTTTGTTGTTGTTGTTGTAGTTGTTGCTGCTGTTGTTTTTGTTGCTGGACTGCGTGCATTTATAAATTATGCTCAACATGTAAAGTGCCATTTTGAATATGAAATTTGATGCTTTTTTAAGCCCTGTCCTGTCCTGTCCTGTCCCGTCCCGTCCAGCCCCATCCTTTACCGTTTACTACTGTCCTGATCAGCATCCATTCTACTCGTTTTGTGTCCTTTGTTGACTCTGGGCATATTTCATCAAGGGACTAGAAGCAGCAGAGCTGACTCATATTTTAATTACTTGCAAAACGCAGTGCACATTTTTTTCATTTAGCCAACAACACATTTTTTGTCATCTATTTTGAGCTGTATGCAACATTTGTACTCATTAATACTAGATAAATCTTATGCTGTAAAAGCGGCTGTTGCAGGTGTACATAGTATATAGCCAAGAGGCAATTGCAGCTGTCCGAATCTAAGCAAAAAAATAACAAAAAAAAGGTCAAAAAATCAATCGGCCACGCAACTAATTCATTTAAATCTAACAAAATCTGAGAAAATCCCTGGCAACGACCTTCGGGATTTTGAGATTTTACGAATGTCAACCGAACGCAACCAAAGTAGCTCAATGGCAGAGGGACGGGTGACCGGCAGCCAGCAAGCAGCAGGCAGACTGAGAGTGGGGGGGGGGGGGGCGAGGGAGGCAAGGAGCAGGGCACTGGGCTGGGCCCTGTTAAGCTGAGCAAGCAAATCACCCGGTCCCCGGCAAACGTTGGCGGCATTGCTGGCAACCCGTGTGAGCTTTGGCTAAAATAGTTGGCAACAGCACATTAAACAGCGACACACACACACACACACACACACACACATATAATGGGTGTGAGTATGCGTGCTAGAGAAAATGAGCCAACAGCAAAAGTCGCAGAACTTTAGCAATTTGAAGCTAATATGTTGACAATCTCTAGCTTCATCGTCGTCGACGTCTTGGTCCCCGCCTGCACAGTGGCGCCATCTATGGTTATGTGTATTTAAGTCAGTGGACAAAGCTATGCAACGAGCGTTCTACACTTCGTTTATGTGTGTTAGTGAGGAGAGCTATCTGAAGAAGAAAGTATTCTAATTTTCTTCTCTACATGTCATCTAACTGATTGATTATATTTGAAATTGCTCATTACTCGGCTTAGTTTTGAAAAGTTAAAAAAACTTGAAAGTCAAATAATGCAATTTTCAAGCCAGAATCAAGCAAGATAACAAACTATGACCAAAAAGACATTCCGTATAGAAATCGGTTTCGTTTTAACAAAGCTATGACCGTTTTTCAAAAAAAAAAACGTTGTTCGAAATTTTGATAAGGGGATAAAGATGACAGTTCATAGCCAAATCGGCATTCCGCATGGAGTATATGAATGTTGGTAAAGTTATGGTAGTTTTAAAAACAAATAATCTGTTTGGAAATTTGCAAAAAGGTGCTACAACGCACTTAACGTGCTTGCAAGCCATAAGAAGGCATCTCCGGCCATACAAACTGTATATATTCCTGATCAGTATCATCAGTGGAGTCGATTTACGATATTACTATATCAAATTGCTGCAAAACTGTGATTTCTTTGTGTACTTTGGTTCATCTCTGGTGAGCTCGCAATCTTTTATGCACATATGAGTTACAAGAAGGAACTCATGTACTCGTAAAAAGTGGATTTTAGTGCTTAACTTTGGCAACACCAAATGAAACAAATGGAAAGCGTACACAGACACCTACACAAACATACAACTATACACAATTTCTTTTTTTTTTGCATAAATAAAATAAAATGCAATTTTTGCATTGCATGTTGCATGTTCAGTCGCTGTCGCTGTCGCAATTGTTGCTTCTGTCGCAGTTGCTGCTGCTGCTGCTGATGATGATGCTGCAGGTGCAGTTGCACAAATCCCTTGCACAAAAGTCAGCAATCAAAACAGATTAAAATATGATTTGACAGCTACGAGCTATGAGAAATATGTATAGTATATATACTATATTCATATGGTATATCGCATATGTGGCATATTTGATGTGGCATCCACTTGCAAGTGGCGCCACAGTTTTTACCGCTCTGCACGCTTGTTTACCCGATTTCATTTTGGCATTTCGTTATTGTTTCCATATTTAACTAGAGCCCCGTCGCTTCATATCTTTCGATGTAAGCCTTCAATTGTTGCGTGCATTGCATTTTTATCAAAGCGGAGATACTAGTGGCACAAGGGGCAACAAGGGGAGGACAATTGGAGACAGGGAGAAAATGCCTATTAAAAATTTAAATCAATTTTCAATATGGATTTCGTATATCTGTATTCGCATCGGCATCTGTCGAATCACAAAGCGACTTTGCCTGACACATTTGTTGCTTTTTTTTTTTTTTTGTTATTGAAATATTTTATTTATTTGCTGCTGCTGTTGTTGTTTTTGTAGTTTCAGTTACGTTGATATCACAAAATGCTGTCAGCATCATGTTATCTTGAAAATGTATTGCAATTGAATACCGAGTTTTTTGTATTTATTGTGGCATACACAAATCGACAGTCATTCCAGCACTCTACATTTTCAAAAATATGAACATTTTGAATGCTATACTGAAATTTCTAGTTATGGGCATTTATTGCCCTTGCAACTCCAGCTTGAATCGCTATCAATGCAAAGCCGCCACTCATTTGCACAATTAACAGTTAATAAGCGCGCTTGTGGGGCACCTAACGCTTGCAACTATCGTTGGCCGCATAACTGTCCACAGAACTGGCTAACTGACCCCAAAGCAGATTTGCTGCAATTAGCTCTGCCACAGTCGTGTGTAAAGTGCGTAAGGCGACCTAAGCCCCAAATGCCAGGACAATAATTAAATTATCATTAACGCGACTCAAATTCCGATTACAGTTTAGTTGGCAAGCCTTGAAAACTAGTTGTGGGTGTTTTTAAAAAAAGATGTTAAATACCCGAATGCAGTAACTACATTTGTGAGTAAACAACATTTTCTTAAATAAGTTAATTAGAAGAGAAGCTGTCGAAATTAAAACTATATTTGAAGTTAGGATAAGATTATACAAATTTAAAAACAAAATCCGGTTTAGTTTTAATTTTTGATACAATAGAAATTAAAAACTTCTTTAAGAAACTATGCAGTTGTTTTTTACTCCCTGTTCCCATTAAAAATGCCAAAATGGGAGTTATAAAGTACTGCAAATGTATGTAACAGGCAGAAGGAGGCATTTCCGACTATATAAAGTTTATATATTCTTGATCAGCATCAAAAGCCGAGTCGATATAGCCATGTCCGTCTGTCCTTCTGTTCGTCTGTCCGTATGAACACACAGATCTCGGAGACTATAAGAGCTAGAGCCACCAAACTTGGCATGCAGATTTCTGTACACCATACGCAGGTCAAGTTTATTTCAAATTTCGGCTGCACCTCCCCGCATCCGCGCAAATCGAAAAATACTCCCACATCCCAATTTACAACATATAGCTTTGATTTTTGGAACACATATGGTATGTTTTATCAACGTTAATCAGCTGCGTAAATTTCATCACGATCGGATAAGTAACACAAAAGTTATGAATGAATCTATTGTCCCCGTCTCAGCAGGCAGAAACAACAGTTTGACAGGAACTGGATACCTTAAGTGCGCTGCTTGCTTGTGTTGCCGCTGAACTGCTTAAAGTGCAAGTTGGGAACAGGAAGTCTCGTAGTCGGGCACACTCGACTAGAGCATTCTTACTTGTTTTATCTAAGAATGCAGGATGATAGAGTAACGAGTTGTGGAATGTATGCAAAGAGACATATATTATCTAATTTTAGTAATCCATTTCTATATCAACTTATTTATTTATTTATCTAACGTAGAATTTAGTTAATCATACTGCCTAAATATCACGTACTTATTTAATTTTCACTTTACATCATCCACACAGAGATTTATATACTTTTAACTAATTTTAAACCAAAAACCCGTCGCTAAATGAGCTCAATTGTAATGGTATTTACGCAACTGTACCTTGCATGCATAAGTGAGGTTATGTGTGCATGCAAGAGTGAGGTTATGTGTGCATGCAAGAGTGAGGCTATGTGTGCTTTACAAATCCATGCACATTGGGGTAGGGTGGTGTAAATGCTTAAATTCTCATTAGGCGCATTAGTAGCGCTGACCAACCGAGCCCCAGACACCTGCCATGACCCATGCCCCTGGCACAAACCGCGCCTAAATTCAATAATAATAATTGATTGCTTATTACAAATACAACAACAATAATACAGCTGGACATATTGCATATGTGACTCAAATTTATATGTTTCACGTTTTATGGTAGAAGAGCGTATGGGGGAAGCGTCAGGCGGAGTTTTGGTTGCCACATTTCGGCCATTTGCTAATATTTACGCATTAGTTATTTGCGGGGTTAGAGGGGCATTTGTGGGGGTACAGGGTGCATGTACATAAGCAGGCATAAGTCCAGCTGTAAATACCCAATGCACCTGGACACTGGACACTGAGGCACAGACACACACACACACTCATAAACAGAATTCAAACAAGAGTTGGGCGACATTAAATTTTAATATTTTCATTTCGGTTAGCTGCACGCAAATTTTAATTATTAACTTTATAATTATGCGAAATCACGAATTACATTAAAATCACTTTGTAATGCTGATTTGGTTTTCATATGCTGCCCCATTTCGATTATTAACATCGGTTACTTAGCTAAGCAACATGAAATACTGATTTCATGAGTAAGTTTTGATTGTGGAGTCCCAGAGGCATATTAAATAAGGCTTTCAAGGCAGCTTTGACGTCTTTATCAGGCCATTAGTTTTTGGTAAATCCCATGAAAGAGTCTGTCGATAAGGATGACTATAAAAACTACACACAAAGTTGTATACAGCTTTAGTTTAACAAACAACGGCCACGCGAACTGACGATCCTAAATGTATTACAATTTCAATCTTGAATTCCTCTCGGTGCTGTTGGTGCTACACTTTGGACAGACCTTTGCCAATAGTTGTCAATATAAAGCACACAATGTGCAACCCAGCTACGATCTTCATTTTGCGGCAATGGGCGCACTCTTTGGCTGGCTAACTGCGGCCTTGGCTGCTCTTGTGGCATGCGGCATTGCGCATTGCAAGCAACAGCGTCAAAAACGGGAGTTACAAAAGTTGATATCACGTGTAGTGAACACACACGATGCGGATATGCTCTTCTTGCCAACCTCTGCCTATCCAGGACCCAGGCCGCCACCTCGATACACACCCAGATCGGATGAAAATGCCAAAAAGACTAAAAGTAAAGCCGCTAATCAGCCAAGTTCAACTAAACTCATAAGGGAGTAATATGGTGCAATGTGAAAACGTATTAAATAAACCTTTTTAAGCTAATATCAAAGATGTGTCATAATTGTAATTCAAAAGTTTAATTGAACTGATGTTTTATCTAGTTTTTGAAATATGTTATCTTTCGTGTGTTTAATTCAATTGTTAGATGTGTTCTACGTGCTTGTTTCCACCATATTGTTATACCCTTGCAAAGGGTATTATAATTTTGTTACGAATTGTGCAACGCATTGACGCAATAAAGTATATTATATATTCTGAAACAACAGCCGTGTCTTACTAGCCATGTCCATCGGTCCGTCTGTTTGTATACAAACTGGTCTCTCAGTTATACAGTTATCTTGATGAAACGTGTCAAAATCGTCCAGATTGGACCCCAATAACATATATGTGCCATGGGAATGATGTCGATCATTTTTTCTCAAGCTATCTCGACAAAAATTTACCATTTTTCCCTTTATGCATTATGAAAGCATATCCATAAGTTTTATATATATTATATTTAACAGCTGCCATAGGAACAATCGGTTGAAAAACTTTTTTTTTTCTTAAGCTATCTCAACTAAACTCACTTATTCTAAATTCACGAATGTTTTTATCATTTCGACCAAATTTTATTAAAATAAATAAAGATAACTATATCTTAAAGCTGTCGGAGGGGTTGTTACTCTAAAACTAAGTTTTCATATGAAGAACTTTTTTGTAAGAGTATAAGAAGATAACTTTTCTTTCACGTCTCCGCAACTCTATAAACCAATACAAAGTTGACAGCCACAATATAATATAGCCCGGATTATTGACAGGCATTATTCGTATCTTTGCAAAGTTCATTAAACCGGATAGTAAACACCTTGTCCGAACAAATGAGAGCAGCAATTGTAATTCAATTGAAGCTAGCCTTGACCTTAACTTATTTTTGTTAGCATCTTAAATTTGATTTCGGTTTAGTTAATTCAAAATTAAAAATGTTTACTCGCTGAGCAGCTGTGCCATTTATTGTTAGCATATCTAAAATTTAGGTCCAAGAACAAGTTACATTTTTTGGCATTATGATGTACTTACTGCTGACTTGTTTGGTGCTTGGCCAATTGATGATGCCAGTCTTTGGCCATAACATGAACTGCACCAAGGCGGGTATTTGTATGCTCAAGTGTGGTGGAAAATTGAGCGCCAATGGATGTTGTCCCAAGGGCTACTTGCGCAATGCAGTTGGTAAATGCGTGGAGGAGAAATGCACAGCTAGCTGGAATGGCTGGATGAGTCGACCTGTGACCATGTCCTGTCACTTTCACTGGTTCCTGCTTGGTTTTGCCGCTTTTATACTGGTTCTCATGGTGTTGCTAGTGGTCGGTAATGTGGTGTTTGAGTTGCGTCTCTGCTTGCGCAAGCGACGCCATGCAAGATTTGTACGCTTCAGTCCCAGCAGCAGTCCAAGCAGCACCGTCGTATAGAATCAGAAGGATCTGAAGTGGAAGAAGGAACATCACTGCGAGATGTTAATGCACATGCGTGCGGCATAAAAACTGTGCGGGATTTGGCATAATCTACAATACATTAGCGCTAGCTTTGCTCTGGCTTTCAATTCAATTCGTTGGGTATCTAAACGAAAGCCATGTAAATTACGATTTGGCACCTTGCTGCCTCAGGACGATGCCAAAGTCTCAGAATCCCATTACATAGTAGTTAAAACCTGATTAGGAAATACTTGCGGCTGCTTTCAGCTTGCCACACGCTTGGTTAAAAAGAAATAACAATAAATGGCACATGTGAAATGCTTGCCATTGAGTTGCTTGGTAGGGACGGGCGGGATGCGGGGCAAGCAAGCTTGGCTGTGAATGTCCGGGTCCTTTGGGTAGTCAGTTGCTGCTGGGTGACAACAAAAAAAAAAGAAGAAATACAAAAAAAGGTGGCCCGAAAAATTCGCAACAACTCAAAGTCAAAGGTGCAATAACCCAAAGGAACATAAAAGCAAATGGCTGCGGGTTGTCTTTATATATACTTATATAAGTGTATATATAAGTATATATGAATGTATACGTAAGTATATGAATATGTATGTGTGTGTGTGTAATATCTGCTATTGCGGTAAAGATAACACACACACACACACACACAGAGAGACGCATTCAGCCATGCAGCCAAAGCCAAACCGCGCAGAAAATGAAATGGAAAATATTGCCATGAGCAGCAGCGAAATAAAAAAGAAATAAACGAGGCAAAAAGGAAAAGCTTCGCCAAAAGGTTTGCTATATTATAGTAGTGTCTATATATATATATATATATATATATATATACATGTGTGTGTGTGTGAGTGCCGGGTAGCAGATTTAGAGGTTGCTTATGTGTGATTTAGTATAGCACGCGCGAATATGGCGGCGATAATTCTTTAAAAATTGGAAATTGTTTTCCAATCGATTTCGCATTTAGCCAAAAAGCACTCGACACACACACACGCACACACACTTCTGCACACCTACAAGCAGGCGAGTGGAAAATGTCTTTTACAGTTACCCCAAATACCATATTTGTACATACACATACATATGCACGAATATATGTATGTGTGTCGGTTTATTTTTCGCCAAAAACATTTTATAAAAATGTACAATATGAAAGATATAAAAAAAGCATTTTGTTATTTTTCACCTGGTTGCAGCTTTGAAAAGGATTTGGTTAGCTGAAATCATGGATTTGGTTTTAGCTTTTGTATAGTTTTAGCAGAAGGTGAAAAGCGAACGTTTTGCAAATGGAAAATGATAAAAGATGTAGCGCTAAATGGAAAAGTCAAAGCAGCAATAATTAAGTTGAATGGTACTTTTAAAATTAATACAGTTTTTAAAGTACACCAATATACACAAATTCTAAAAGTGTTCCGAAAAACGTCAATATTATTCTAGCTGATATTGAAAACGTTTCCAAATGAAAACAATTAACTTAGGTAAAGTGAGTTTGGCTGAGCTATCTTGAAAAACAAAAAAGTTTTTCATATAAAATCTTATTTTCAATCGATTGTTGTTCTTTTTTCCATTTTGAAAAACAAAGTATAACTATCGGTAAATGGGAGCAAACCTAAATATTTCAATTTTATTAGAGATTTTGGTGATTGGATGACTGTAGTCTAGGCATACGGCACTGACACACAATACCTCGGGTTCGGTTCCCAGTCAAGAAAATCATTGCATATTTACTATGTATCATTGTCAATGTTTTAAAAAAAAAAGTCAAATTAGTTATTTATATTGTCCAAAAGACAAGAAAAAAAAGAATATAATTTTGTGACACTTTTGAAAAGTAAGTATTATAATAAAGTGGTTCGAGTTGTATTTTGAAGCACTGTAGCTTAATACTAAATGTGCTTACTTGGAGATCTCACTGTGCATAGTAATGTAGAAATGGAAATGCAGTAATTTTGTATCCAATTTACATTCTCTGCGCTCATTCATTCAAGTTTATATAAAAGCGATTTTCATTGCTGTGTATAAGGAACAAGAAACAAGCAGCCGATAGTGTGGCTCATTGTGTGTGGTGTACAATGACTACAATGGGCAACAAAAGGTTAGATAGATACCCACAAATACACACACACACACACACACACACACATATAGAAGAAGGGGGCGTGTTTCGGTTACAGTTGTGTTGCAGAGGTTGGAGGTAGCAGTGGGGTGGGGGGAGTGTTGGGCCACAAAGCACTGCCAGGGCACCAAGCACGTAGCGTTGGAGTGGGCGAGTCGTGACATATTTTATTTGCACAATGACAATGCGAGTTACTCGGCAGACGACAACGACGACGACTACACACCCGCCATTACGCAAACACACCCCAGCTAACACACACACACACACACACAGCTACATATATAAGGTGGTTGTTGTAGGGGTGAGGGATTTAACACAAGCAGCAGCGCACAAAGTAGTAAAATAAGTGCAAAGGATAATGCGAATTGAAATGACAAAACCCAGAATAATCATTGGCTCCACACTCAGCATGTCGAAAACACAAAGCAGAGTGGGGACTGAGAAGGTTTTTTGTTTCGAAATGGTATTGTGTATGTGTGTGTGTGTGTGTCGTTTTCTAATGATTTTTATTTATGCCTTTTAAGTAAATTAAAATTTACTCATTTTCGTTGCCGTCGCTTTGGACTTCAAAACGCGCACATGACAATATTGTCAATTTTTATTTGCCACCATTTTTATTGCAATTCGTTGACTTAGTCCTGCTTTAGCATTTTGCCTCAACTCGTAAAATATTTTTATGTATTTTTTATTTACCCAGAGCTGCCTCATGCATGACCTCAATATGGCCATGCCAAGTGGCCCCGGAACCAGAGCAACGAGCCAATGCAATTGCTCGGTCTACACTCGCTGCTCGGCTGCCGCTCCTCCACATCCTGGAGCTCCAACTATGGCTCCTCGTAACATGCTTTTAATGTGCGCCATTTTATTTGCCACAAAACCGACACACGGCACCATTAAAAAGCCATAAGCGTTGAGCCTGAAGCTTCGAGCTGCTCCAGCTTCCGGGCTGGACCAGCGCTTAGACGTTATTAGAACTTGCCCTCTTTCACTCTCACTATCACTCCATCTCTTTCTTACTGTTTGCTGTTCGCTCTGGTCATAAATTGTGTGCGCCGCTGCATTTTGATTACAATTTTTATGATTTTTAGGTCAAAATTTGCCAACATAAAATGGCCGAAAGTAAATTTGAAATAAATAAAGTGGCCCCACAATAGCTAAAGCAACAACAATAAGCACAACAAAATGGTGTCGTGTTTTATGTGCGCCCTTTTGGCCATAAAAGCAACATATACAAACATATGGCTTGCAAACCGGACCCAGTTCGTTATTCCTTGCGTAGAGTTTGGTTTGGTTTATTGGACTCAACTTTATACTCGCACAATCGCACAATGTTTATAAGTTGCGAATTATTTTGGCTTTCGGCCCATATTTCATTTGCATTTAATGAGCTCTAAAGCTGATGCTGCTGTTGGCTGCTGCAATGGATCGTAAAAAGTGTTGCAAATTGAAATTCCTGCTGTCCCAAGACTCGACTCATTAGACGCTAACTTTCTAATGACCTAGCTAAGCAGGTGCCATACATTTAAGCAGGCCTAGTCAGAGAACTGGTAACAAGTTAAAGCCAGCCCAGGCGCAGAAACCTTGCAAAAAAGGGGGAAGACCCAAAAATTGTGCGTGGCAAGATAAGAGAACCAAAGATTTATTGCCAACGCAATGGAGTTAAGAAAGACAAGTACCTAAGGGAAAAATAGAAGCACAGACAAGACTCAAATCATGATGACGATGACGAGTTTCTATGTACAACACAATGGGAAACAAGCAACAACAACAACAACAACAACAAAGCATAAACAGGAATAATAATGATGAAGCTGCCGCACACTGACAAACTAAATGATGGAGAACGATGCCAACGAGCCGAAACTGAAGCTGAAGCTAAGGCTGAAGATGTAGCTGTAGCTGTAGCTGAACCTGAAGCAGCTCGTCCTGCCTGGTTGTCTTTTGTCTGACTGCTGCTTTGATTGCTCAATGCGGGGCAAGCTGGAATTGGATGCTTGGCAGGCAAATAAATGGCTGACAGCTTTTGTTGTGCGTGTGTGCGTCTTAAGAAAATTTCAAGATGGCGCAGCTTTTAGACACATGTTTACATACATACATACAAACACACATACTTATGGCCTTAGTTGCAATGACACTGGCTGAAAGTGGCACATTTGATTAATCTGAAAAATGACAAGCCACTTTGAAATCGGTTTTGCGTAGCTTTAAGACAGTAGTTACTTTTTATTAATTTTTGAAATATATTTATTGATTTATTCATATATCTAATGAAAGGTGGCAATTGTACCCTGAGCAATATGTACAAAGATTTTCTTGACTGTGAATCGAACTCGGGGTTTTGTGTGTAATAGCCGAATGCCAAATCCCAAAAAAAAAAAAATTTTTCCTCAAAAAGAATAAAATTTTTCTAGGCTTTTAAAGGAGTAAATTATTCTGTTAGCGGAGCAGAAACACATTAGAAAAGTAGAAAATATCTTACTTAGAACTTTAATTGATTTATTGGTAGAAAAATTGGTATTGATTGTATGCCACAAAATTAATTAATTAATTCATTAATTCCCATTTTCATTCATTTCTGGGTTTTTTTTTTCCGAATTTGAATAATTTTCCTTAATTTTTTTTGGAGAAGTGTTTTCTTCCAAAAATAACCGTTCATTTTTATGAGTTAAGGCTGCAGTTGTCCACAAGTTCCTAAAGTCCATTAAAGCTATAAAGCTCTATAGCATTACATTGAACTACTCGCAATTCAAAAAGCTGCAAGATTAATTTACCCTTTGAATGTTACTTTCAGCCAGTGTCATTGAAAACCACACACAAATAGCATTCACTGTAAATATGTACATATGTATTACAGTTGGCATGTTGCTGATTTTAATTGAAGCTCATATATATTGCTGCTTGTGCCAGGCTGAGCATGATTAACAATAATTAGACTTGGCATTAATTACGCCAAAAAGTTAATTACGCATTGCCAAAGAATAATGTCATTCATATACTTACATAACCGACTGTGGCGCTAGTGATAACGTTAGCTGCCTTCAAGTATTTGTAGTTGTTGCAGAAACTTTCTTTAAGTTGATATCTTTTGAACAGCCCTAACTGTTTGCTCCTGCTGCTCATCCTTGTATACATGCTTCGTTTGGCTGTTTATTCAAGCAATTTAATTGCTAATTTCGTGCATAGCAATTGCAATTGCTCCGGCCATAAACAGGGCGACATGGCCAGGCACTAATAAAGTTCTAAAACAGCAGGCAGGCTGGCTTATTAACCCTTTGACTTGGCCTGTAGTGTAGAACGAGAAAGTGGGAGAGAGACACCCACACAGAACGACGAGTAGCGTCCGCAATAAAATCAATCTTATTAAAACATTAACAGCGGGCAGAAGGGAAATAAAATAAATCAAATGGTTGCCCCTAACCCCAGCATCTGCCCCTCCCAGCCATCAGCCAACCATTGGACGTCGCTTAACGCAGCGGGGTTACTTTCTTCATCTGTCTCTTTGGTCTTTTGGTCTGGCACTTTATTAGCCTGCCTTCAATCAGCGGCGGCAAGTGAACGGCAGCCAGCATATGAAATTCAAATTTGATGCCCCTTGATCACCCCTTGGGTCAGCACCCCGGCCAGGGTGAACCACCCCCCATGGCTGACAATGCCATTTGGGCATTTTGCATAGGCAAACAGGCAAACAGGCAGGCAAGAGAACAATAACAGCAGCATGTCCTTTTATTATTATTTTTATTGTGCGGTGATTTTCCGCCACCCCGCGCACAACTTGGAGTTGGGGTCTGTCACTACTTGGCGGTCGGTCGGGTGGTTGGGGTGCATATAAATTCGACATAATTTCATTGTAATGAATAAATTGATGGATGGATATTTTTGCACCAGTCGACGACGCACCACCTTTCTTTCATTTAGCTCGAAATTAAACACTTGCCAACCGCATAAACTAAGAAGAGAAGTAGTCTCCTGGGCCCAACTCCTAAGTAGAGCTTCCGTCTCTGCTGTGGCCTATTAAAAGTTGCCAGTGGGTCCTTTGTCCTTTGGCAGGGCAGCATGTGCATAAATTACAATTTGATTTTTTAATTTTGCATTTTCGAAAAACTCATTTGTTATCTGTGTGTGTTGCTTGAATGCAATTCATTTTGCTTTAATGTTTGCTAATTTATTTATTGATATGCCTGCGCAAATAAAATCGATCATTGGTTGAGCTATTTTTTTTTCCATAATTTTTATTGTTCTTTTTTTTTTGTGTTTGATTTAATTTCTATAACTAGTAATGTTAAGTGTACAGTTATTAAATATATTTAATTATTTATATTTATTTATATGGGTTTTCTTTTAGTTGTTTTCATCTTGTTCATTTAGTTTTTTTTGTTTTTTTTTTTTTGTTGATTTATCTCTGGTTGTTTATACGACTAGACAACTCCTTAAAAATTGCTACGGCTTTTGATATATTTTGTGTACAATACATATATGACTTGATCTTGATAGGTTTTTGCTAACATATACTATATATAAGTATATATTAATATTTGGTATATGTGCTTGTCAAACCAAACAATTTTTGTTTTCAAATTTTATTTTAGGCGGAGTTTTTTTTTGTTGTTTTTGGTTTTATTTGATCTTTAGTTATTTGGCTCACAGTGAGAATAGAATTTGGCATTAATTTGTTTAGAAACTGACTTTGAACACAACTTTAACTTTTTTTCTGATTCTATTTAATTAGCTCTTATTTATATACTAATAAGCTATTAGTTCTTTAGTTAAGAGCGAACTTCTTATAAATACAGCTTGCTGCCTATAGCTAAATATTTGCTTTATATGTACAAAACACTTAACATTATACATTATGCGTGGTTTTTTGTTTTCTTTTTTTATATGTTTTTTTTTTTTAAATTATTTTTATTTTCTGTTTAAATGAATATAATTGGCATTTAATCTGAACGCAGAAATGCAAAACTAAAACACAATTATCAATTTGTAATTAATTTTTCTGCCTTTTTTCCGGCTGGCGCTTAATACCAACTAATTAAAACTGCACACAAAGTCGGCCTTTCAGTTTTTAATTTATCTCTTTTTTGTTTTATTTTATAAATGTAATTATTGTTCTTCAAAAAAGTTGTAATTTGTATGCAGATGTTGCCTTTGCAATTTTGTCCATCTAAAATTTAATTAAGTACGCTTAATGCTATTTTTTTGTTGGTTTTTTTCCTTTGCTGATTTATGCAGTTTTACAATAACAAATCGTTAATTATTTATGTTATAAGTACGTTGATTTAAATATTTTATTTAAATATATATATATATATATATATATATATATACATATATATATATAGATTTGTTTTATATATATACTTAGTAGGCAATTGCTCAATCGATGACGTCCTCGTCTCCATCGTCGCCGTTGTCATTGCCGCTGGAGGCGCCACCAGCATTTGCTGACATTAACCCATTGGCGCCCAGCGGCGATTTGTTGTTATCATCGATGCTGGTCACTGTGCCGCCACCGCCGCCGCCGTCATCAGTGCCGCCTCCGCCGGTGCCCAAGCCCAAATCGCTATGATCCAGCAGCAGGCTATTATTGTTATTGTTATTGTGATTATGACCATGCAACATGTTGTTGTTGCCGCTCAAATGCTGCTGCATGGCATTGCCATTGTGCTGGCCGGAGAAGTGCTGCAAATGGTGCTGATGCTGATTAAGCAGAGCACCAAGTGCGTTTTCTCAGACAACATCAGTCACGCCGTACTGGCAGGCGGACAGACCGGCGGAGTTTGAACGCGACACAGGGGAGGGGGCCGAATAGGGGCTGCCAAAGCCTGTGGCATGCTGTTTTGCCTTCAAACGCAATGTGGCAATGCTCGAGGACATGCTGGTGCTCATGCAGGGCTCCGCCGCGGCACGGTACATATACGGATTGGCGGGTGTTGTATACGGACAGGGCGCTCCGCTCATGCCCACATTCGTATTGGTCAATGTGGATGCCATTGAGCCTGGCAGCATGGAGTTGTTCATGCTTACTGCCACACCGCTGGCGCCTGTATTGAAGCAGTTGACCGAGTTCTGATGATGATTGCTGGTCACCATTGAGCCCAGTGGATTGACTGGCCATGGGAAGGGCTTTGTGCCTAGTGGCGATGGCACCTTGGTCCAATTGTTATAGGGATATGATGTGTATAGCGAATCATCTGCAAATGGTTGCATGAACTGTGTGCCAAAGCCAGACTTGAAGTCTGCTGCTGCCACAGCCGCATTCATTGCGTTCCGTTCGCGTTTGCGCCACTTGGCCCGTCGGTTCTTGAACCACACCTGCAAGCAGAGAGAGGAAGGGTAGAGAGAGTTGATGGTTAGCATGAGATTGTGGCAAGTTAGTTAAAGTTTTAAAAGCTCGTGGCAGCCATTTTCTTTTATTGCGTCGCCGTGCCGCATAATTTATTATATTGCCGCCAACTTGAAAATTTATGTATCCGTCTGTCGCGTATGCGAAAAACTCCCCCAAAATATTTCAGCCCCCAAGTCGAAAGCCAGCAAACAGCTGCCGAGCGGGGGCGGGGGCAATGGCGCCGCCAATGGCAAAAGGGCGCTACGTAATACGCATGTGCAGTAATTATAAATACAAATATACATAAATACTGCTGCCATTGTTGTTGCTGTTGTTGGTCTTGCCTTTCTTTTTTAATGGAGAGCTTTATATAAATATACACTGCGTGCCACCCTCCCAAATAAAAAGTATACAACAAAAGTTGTGGTTGGGGGGGTGGCGAAACAAAAAATAAATCAAAATTATTTTGCAAACAAAAAGTACACAAAGCAAAAAGAAAAACATACCAAAAAAACAAAAACAAATGTAGAAGCAAGTAGATAAAAAACAAAATGGCAACTTTGTAATTTATTGCTGAAGTTTGCGCAGCGCACACAGATACTCAGCTACAGATACAGATATACGAGTACAAGATACAAGATACAAGCGAATGGTAATGGGTCTGGGTCTGTATTTGGGTCCGGCTGAGACTACAAATGACAAAGACGCGCGCTGCGTAGCATTTTGATAAGTTTTTATACCCAGTGCACAATACATACTTAAAGAAGGGTATAATAAGGATGTGGAAATGTATGTAACAAACAGTAGTAGGGAACTTTGATTATTCAATTATTAAGATTTATGTATTCTTCATCAGCAACAAAGTTTATCCATATCTAACTGTCTGTCCGACTGAACAAATGTCTTGAATGAATGCAAAGATATCAGAATCGAATGTATATACAACTTCAATTCTATGAAAAGTTGTAGACTCGATCAAAAGCAAATTTTTTCATCTCTTAGCAAAAATTCTGCATTTCGATATGATTCGGAGACGATTTTAATAAAACATTGTTTTTTAGCTCAAGCTGAGACTTGTTTTTTAGAAATTTGCATTCAACCTAAAACAGTAAGTAAGGTTTTAGGTCTTTCTGGCTCTTCATTGTAGGTATTGCGGTACGGCATGATATATTCAGATATTCAAGTTATTCAAGTTTTAAAATTGTATTTTCTAAAAGGTTATTTCGATTTTTAGAGTTATCTACATACAAATCTTCAATCAAAGAATAGGAGGCTTGAAATCGATTTTTGATATTTGGTTTCTTCTGCAAAGTATCTCAGAATTAACCGTTAAATACATTCCGCACCCACGATTTTTCCAAAAACAATTGGCTTGCTATAATATACATATATCAGATTTATTTTAAGCCATTGATTAAATGCAATTGGCATTGATTTTCAACACATTCTACTATACTTGAAAAATACACGACATTTTTCTTCCTCAATATTGTCTAAAAATCAGAACAAAACTACAAGTTGGCTTCTGCAAGCGTTTTGATGTGTGTTAAGGTACTTTAGACTTAAATACAGGGTAACTCCTAGTCGTATACTCTGCAAAAGAACATTTTAACTTTCTTTATCAGCTCTTGGCAGTGCTTTATTCTAAGAATCGCTTTGTTTAGTTGACAAACAGCTCTTTAAGTTGCATTTTTTGGTAGTTTCCCACAAAATAGAGAACTAAATTTGTTGCTGCCAATGTTCAGGTAATTAAAGCAGTAAATTTGGCATTTCATGCAACGTTTGTAGCATAGCTTGTTGCCGCATTGTTGTAATTCACAGGCGTTTGCAGGCATTGCCACATTGTACTTAAATCAACGAACATTATGCCCGGGGTTGAAATTTATTGTCTGCACGGCTCGTGTTGTTGCTACACTCCGGTTCAGATCGGTGTAGTCGTATGCGTAACTAAACGTGGCCACGCGTAGCTTGTATGCAAAAAAAAAAAAAACATTGGGCCTAAAAGGGCGAAACGTGAACTGTGACTTTGTTTGTTTTGTGGGAAAAGTCAAACTAACGCATTTGCGATTAACAAGTGGAAAATGTTGCCTCGTGCCTGGTTCGGGGTAGCAGTTTAATGCACATTCATTTGACCGGTAATTGCTTTAATCGAATTGGTTACGCCAGTTAATTGAAATCGTATGAGCACGAATTGTAAGGCACAGATTGAGCTGTAACTAAAAATTGGCAGCGTGAGAAAAATAAAATGCTTAAAGTTGCTCCAACTTTGCGGCAAGGCATAAATCAAAGCCTTTTCCAGTTTCAATATCCCTACAGCAATGTGTCAATTTGTCAAGGTACATCGCTCAGCCGCATCATTCTCATCCTCAACATCAGCAACATCCTCATCATCGATATCATCAGCAACAGCATCATCAGCATCAAGCTTGGCTCTGATGCAAAACTAACGTCATCGATCTCGTCAACTGTCATTTTCACGTATCATTTAGCAAGTTGTTGAAGTTTGGGCCACCGGGCAAAAAAATAACAAAAAAAAAGGAACAGCAACGTTTGCATGATGGCAAATTGATGTGACTGCGATAAAAAAATTGCCAACGTCCAATAAAAAAAGAGAGAGTGAGAAAAACCATCGCAATTTTCCACTCAACGGGCACACACTCCAGAGCCAGAGCCAGAGCACCCGCTGACTCAAGCAGAAAATCCTAATTGGTTTTGATGAAAGCGGCAATGACACCTCCTTCCACAATTTTGATGCTGCTTCTATGTTTTATGCTGGTGCTGCAATGCTTCATCAGGTAAAGTTGTTAAAAAAAAAAAAACAAAAAGTATAAAGTTGGAATATGAGTGGCCCAATGTGACCATGTGGCAAAAGTTACGGACTGCACTCGCTTTTTTATTTTTTTGTCCTAAGGGTCTGTGTCTTTTGAGTGAAGAGCTGCCAATTTGATTGATGACCACAAATTGCAGCTAAATATGTTTTTTATTTGCTTAATTCTTGTTGCTGTAGCTGTTGCTATAAGGGCCCCTCTCTCACTTCCGGGGTAC
Source organism: Hirtodrosophila cameraria (assembly GCA_949708635.1). Lineage (NCBI taxonomy): Eukaryota > Metazoa > Arthropoda > Insecta > Diptera > Drosophilidae > Hirtodrosophila > Hirtodrosophila cameraria. Next base: position 75,152,598 of record OX453089.1, on the reverse strand, counting down.
GCTTGGATAGCATGAAATTGAAGTGAAAATTTTTGATTGCAAACAACATTGATAAGCAAAAGACCCTCAAAGACGAAACACATTTGATTTCGCGCCCATAATCAGGAAACCCTTCTGAAGATAATTGTTTAGACAAAATAGCTAGAAAAATTGAAAGATAAAAGTACGTCTGTTATTGCAGCTCTTAAGATTGTACTTAAAACTAATTATAACTGATAATAGCACTTTTGCAAGTATTTTAAAGTTTCCTTCTAGTTTTGTGAAACCTATTTTTAAATGATACCAAGTGTGAAATCAGCCTAAAAATCTTTTAAAAACTTCTGATCTGTAATCAATCGATCTAAATGAGTGTCATATGCTAAGTTTTTCTTCTTATAACTTTTTACTTATCGGATAGTTTTATAAGGATTTTATACGGAGTATAAGTATAAAAAGAGTTAAAGACACACAAGTGTGAGGCATTTTTCAAATTCATTCTGATTACACACATCTAATCTCACTTAATTAAGCAGAGATAAATGTTAAGTATTTTTCAAATACAACTTTATTGAACACAATTAATCTCACTTAAGGCCGAACTAACTGTTCATAATTTGACACTTATCACCTCGCGTCTTAGCCAGTTATAAAGCATAAAAACTTTTTATTGTTATAATTAAATAAACAAATTTTGTTTGAGCTTTCAAAAGTATCATTAAAATCTTAAACAAAAGATAAAGGCACTCAAACTTTAAGCAAAATAGAAAGTAAATCTGCTTTAAGTTAGCTGATTCTATCGAAAGTGTTTCAACTTTGAAACTAACTACAACTCAACAACCCTTTGTTACCAACTAGAGCGACTCTTAACTGCCAATATTGTGGCTCCTTAATAGCCATTCTTTTTTATGCCGCCACTGCCAATGGCTTTCCTATAGACAGACAAATGTTTGTTTGTTTCCAGCCCATTGCCAACACCTGACTATAAAAAAAAGAACTGTCCAAACGTATTCTGTGCTCTCCGATTTCAATTGCTATTTTATATACTCTGCTCCATTGGGCTTTCAATTTGTTGTGCAAACTGATGCGATGCAACAAATGTTTTTATGAGTTTGCTTTTTTTGCTAGCTAACTTTGACTGTTAATTGAATTAAATACGAATAGGTTTCAGTAATGTTTTTAAAAGAAAGGCTGCATCAAAAGAAACGAACATATTGCCATAATTGCTGGCGCATGTAAATCCTCAGATTAGTAGCTATCATCTATCAGGGTCTTACAAGAGGCAACATTTCAGAATTCAGCTACTGCAACGCTTTGTTTTCCTCAACAGGGCTGCTACTTTTTTCATTTTTTGACAATTTTAAACCCACCCAGATTTATACAGACGCGTATGTATGTTTGCGAGCTGAGCGCTGTAATCCTTTTGTATATTTGATAAATTTTATTGCCTACGCTATTATTGCAGTCAAATGTTATTTTGCCTTTTACCAACACCCCGAGCACACATCCCCCTCTGCAAAAGACAGCACGATCATGATCATTAATTCTTGTGCGGTTTCTAATTCATTAAACAACCCTCGAAGCTCAATACAAACTCTGCTGACAAATTGTCTGGCATTGTTTTGCATTTTATCAGTGGAGTAGGGGAAACACACTGCAGAGGGTTGTGCACCCAACAATAATCCAAAGTCAAACCCCCCCTGCCCAAACAGAAACAGAAGCAAAACCTTTTGTCATCATATAATGGACCATAAAACAAACTGTATCAATATTTTATGCATTTTGTGCTCAGTACTGAGCGCAACACATGTTTAGATTGACATAATTTCCGACTTTCTCCGCCTGAAACCCAAAACTGAACCCAAACTGAACCCAATCTAAGAGCTACCCTTCAGCAAACACTTGTTCTTTTGGTGGGCCGCAGCTAATTTCTTTATATTAGCTGTCAAGTGTTATACTGGAATTCTGGGCATATGCGCAACTCTGCCTAAATTTGCATAGAAAAACCATGAAAAATGCGATTTGTCAACGCTTTTTTCAGAGCAGAGAGACAACAGACAATGTAACTGGCAGATGTTTTTTATTTGCCAACTAATTGCATTTATATGACACTAACAATATCAAAGCAATATCATTTGCAATACGATAAATGATACTGATATCTACACTGTTTGGTACAATTAACGCCTAACTGTTCCAAGCGGATGTCGCCAATGACGATCATAATCGATCAAAAACAAGTCGAGGAGAGGCCCTGTCTCTAATCATATCTATATCTGTTATGCTGCCGTCGTATCGCTGTCGTCTTCTTGACTGACTGACTGACATATAGATATCTTCAATGATATCGGGCTATCTATATATGTATTTGCCACGCATATTTGCCGCTTGGCGCCACTTATGAGCATACAACAGAATTCTTGAATTGTTTACCAACTATCGTTTACAAACAATTACAACTGTTGTGCGTATAGATACAATGCATATTCTGTTATCATCAATGTATATCTCAAGAACGCTTGAGGCTGTCAATAGTCAGTAGCAATTGTTGTGGCATTTACAAACAGCAACAACATTTGATAAGCCCCCGGTTGCGGTCTCGGCCCAGTTTACACAGCAGCACTTGGGGCCATAAAAACGCGCTGCAAAACTGCGCCAAAGTTTTAGCCACAGTCGAGGCGGCAATTTATGGCAACTTTGCGCCACTGCCACTGCTATTGCCACTGCCACTGCATTGCTAAGCCCAAACCACTGCACCACCCAATCCACACCCACTGGCTGCAACATAAATTTACACTGCAGCACACAAAATGGCGGATGGCCGGCTGCGGTTTGGGTCAGAGCGCTTAAGCCGCGTGAATTCAAATGGCAATTTTTGGCAGGACAGAGACCAGGCAGGCAGGCAGGCAACATGGGTTTTTGGGGGGCAGGTTCAACATATTTACGAGTTGGCGCTTGAAACTCGTATTTGCCTTTGTATTGGTATTGGTGGCAGCTACGTGCTGCGGTTGCATTGCGGTCATTCTGGTCGCTGCTCAATGCTGCAGCCGCTGCAGTAATTGCCGCATAATTGCACAACACACACATTGATGCGATTGTTGTTGTTGCTATTTACAATTTGTGGTCGGCTATGCAATTAATATGATATGAATTGATGTGGATGTGAATGTGGATGCTCACCCGAACTCTGGCCTCGGTTAGGTTCGTCCACATGGCAATCTCCTCGCGCGTCGACATATCCGGATATCTATTGCGACTGAACGTATGCTCCAGCTCCTGCAGCTGCTGGGAGGTGAAGTGGGTGCGCTGACGTCTCTGCCGCTTGTTCTTCTTATCGTTCTTTGGCTCATCAGCGCTGGTTGTCATGGGCTCATCATGACCGGAGTTTGATATGTTCTCTGTTTTGATTGTGGTCTCGTTGACGCTGCGATTTCCTGTAAGCAAAGAAGTCAAGCAGAGTTTAGTAATTGTGCTAAAAATAACTAATCATTATTTAAATACACTATTATCAGGATCAAGTATAATATCGACCATTTGTCTACAGAAAATGTATACAGAGCATTTGTAAAGGAAAGACAAGTTGGTACGTTTTAAAAAATTTTCTTACTTTTTTATTGTTAAAAAAAAAACTATTTAATTAGTATAACTCGAATTCGAAATAGTTTCAATGAGGCTCGTGGACTTCGGACCCAATGTAATCTCATTATTTTCAAATGATTCTTCTTTTGTGGATATTTTTATGAAGCCGTTTCGTGAAAGCGATCCGGAAATGATTTTATAAACAGCTTAGCATCAATAGGTTTTACATCTGGATTATTGCGCCAAATTTGACATTACGTTGGATGAATCAAAGTTATTATTCTAATTATTTGTTAAATGCTTGGACGGTTGCAGCTTGCGATTTGTTGGTAAGTGTTGCTATGGAGAATTTGGAGATGAGTTTTGTTCCACAGGACTTGGCGGCGGCATTTCCGGTGCTTCAAGGACTTCTAAGGGGTTAATTTAGTTCAGTGATTTCTGTGCTTGGGCACAAGATGTCACTGGCCAAATCATCGCTATAATCGTCTGCTAATATATATCGTAATGTATTCTTAGTTTCCAATTCGAGTTGCTCGCTAGTTTGCCGAACACGCTTTCTTAAGCGATCTGGAAAAATATAAGCCTGGCTAAAGCTGCTCAGCAATAATTTAGCATTCTTAAATTTCTGTGGCATGACATTTGGTGATCTCTTTAGTTTCTTTTCATTTTGATGAAAATTGCCAAATAGCTTTTCATCCGAAAGTGTAGTTCTTTTGTCAATTATTAATTTTCTTTTGCGCCTGAACTTGGACTTTGGCGACAGATGGACCACTGAGGGAGATGGAGGAGCCGTGAGCTTGCACTTTGATGACTGGTGAACCACTGGGGGAGATGGTGGTCCCGGCGGCGGCATCTCTGAGTGGTCAACTTCTAGTCAAAGATCAATTACTGGCGTATCGTTATTGAAGATCAATTCAAAAGCATTGCTCTCACTGTTGGCAGTTGGAGGTTCCAATACATTGTTGTCCAGTTTAGGCGATTTGTAGCACATAACGTTTGTTGAAATAGCGCGAGACTTGTGCTGCACTGAAGTTCTTAGATCATCTGGGAGAAACTCTTCAATTGCTGTCAGATCGCCTTCTTGAGGTGTACCAAAGCCATCCGTACACATAGGATCCTGATCGAATACTTCCGTAAATTCCAATTCCGGCATTGTTATACGTGATGTATCTATCATTGCGATTGTCTGTGGCTTTGCAGCCTGCCGAGCTTCGCTCAGCCACGGCAGAGGTTCATTTAGCATATTTCTAAAGTTGTCTAAATGTTCCGCGTCAAAAAACTGCTGCTCATTGATTCTGCCTTCGTTCTGCGTTCTCGCATCAAAATTGTTGCCCCTCACTTTCTGCTGCAAATGTTTAGAGTCATTCAGCAGAAAGGAGACTTGTTGGCTTAATATGTAGTAGAGGCCGAAAGTGAGTCGTGCAATGTCCTTGGAGTCCACATTTCGGCTAACAATTAAGTCGCTTATACTCTTACAGCTGCCAGCCACATCAACGGCTACAATTTCTTGACGTGCAAAAATGCTTTGAAGACGTGTGGATGATAACTGGCGCTCGCCGGCAATCCAGCATGGTCCCAATAGGTTGTTATTTTGATAGTCAGTAGGCGGCACCATTTTTATTTAACTTTTTGTATTTGTTTTGTCCAAAAAATTAAAATGCCCAAGCTAAGAAAAACGTGCGAATTTATGCTTTGAACTATCAAAAACCGATAAAAGCTATCGTTAGTGGCAATAAGAATGATGGCAACACTGATTGTTAAAAACTCACAACTTGAAAATGGCAAAAACCAAGGTTGCCACATTTTGTACAAGAGTAACAAAATTGTAACATTATTTAGTCGTTGTTATTTACTCTCTTTTACAAAATGATAAATTTTTTTAGTATTATTATTTTAACAAAAAGTCTCAAATAAGTCTGAACGTATTTTTTGATATAAGGCCTAATATTCTAGTGCTGGGACCAATTCTAAAAATATCGATTTTAAATCACTTTAAAGCGATTTTTTATTCTTTGGCGGAATACAAAATTAAAAAAAAAAAAAAAAAACTATTGCTGTGAAATGCATTCTTGTGTTAGGGATATAAAGGCACCGATGTTTGAGTACACAAATGTACTAAGGATTCGATAGTTTTCTATCTGTACTTGTGGCACATTTTGGCTGATGGGATTACTTCGTGCAGGCGCGCTTTATGTAAGATTTAAAAGTATTTATTGGCTAAATTTGCCGGATTTAATTTATTTTTTTAAAACCAAAAATCGATTTTTTTCCTTTTCAAAAATCGAATTGATTGATTCGAATAAAAATCTGAAAGTCTCAGCTCTACTATGGACACTTTGTGCCAGGAATTTGCTAGTTATTCCTTGTGTGTGTGGAAAATAACTAAAACAGTGTGACCATGTACCTATAACTTGATGAATCAGCTGATTTTTGTAAACAGAGCCAATTGTTAAAGTTTAAATAAAATTAAAAAACAAAAAAAGGAGAGGATATTATAATTTTATCATAAAATGTGTAACGCATTGAAGGAAAAGTCTCAGAAAAAAATGGATTGTATATTATTGATCAGTATCAAGGGCTAAGTCATATCCGTCATGTTCTTCATGTCCGCCTATCTGTCCGTCTGTTTATATGCGTTTTCAGGACTTTGGTGTTGAGCTATCTTGATGAAACTTGGCACAGATGATTCTAGTACCTATAGTATAGTTGAATTGGCCAGATCGGAACTCTATATCTTATAGCTGCCATAGGAACGATCGGTTGAAAATAAGTTTATGTATGGAAAAATTTTGTGTTTTTAAAAATAACTCTACCAAACTCACTATATCTAAGATTAAGGACTATCCACATATGTTGACAATATTTAACCATAATCTGACTTCTATATCTTATAGTTGCCATGGGAACAATTTGTTGAAAAATAAGTTTTCTTTTCTTTATATCTTCGGCACGCTGAGATAGTTTCAATATTTAAAATATGATTTAAATTGAAATTGTAAACGAAAAACAAAGGAGACGCTATCGACAGCTATCACATATTGCATAAAAATACGCAAAGTCAGTTAAGTCAATTGTTTACCTAACTTTATGGAGTCTGTCTATATGAGTCTGGAAGCAGTTAGTTTATCTGGTTTGCATTTGATAAGTAAAAACGCTTTCTTCAGCAGCTGCAGGCAGGGCTTCCTATTGCCTACTGTCTGTTGGGGCTACTGCTCTAAAGGGCAGTCGCCTTCTTCTTCAGCAGCAGTTCACGCCGTAATCAGACGACGCCGTTGGCGTTACTAATTGCCATGCAACCTTCAAATGACGCCAATGCCCCAACCACCCACTGCGTGCCCCCTCCCACCTCCTGCCCGCTCTAACATAACTTCAAACGTGGGCCGCCGGCAGAGCTAGCCTAGTTTCTGGCTGCTACCAGATTTACAACCCGTTAATGTGTGTTCTGGGCATGCCATCGATCATGGCGGCGTGCTTTCTCTGTTGTCGTGTTGTCGTTGTTGCTGCCGTGGTCTGTTTGTTCCAACACCGAAACTTAATCAAATAAACTTAGTGACTGGCCATATGAAATATCAGTTTCGGTGGTTCGACATCGTCGTCATAATGTCGCAAATCAAAGCAGTCTAATCGAAAACTAAACGGACGCGAGTGAGTAAATTTTCGCCGACAAAGGCCAAGAGGCAACCCCCCCTCCTTACGCCCATTGCCTGCCATTGGCCATGCTTTAGAAAATTATTATAAATTATGTTTCTTATCAAATGTACTCGCATGTACATATAAAATCAGTAACGAGCACTCTATGCGTTTACTGTTCTACACTTATTTCTAGCAACATCATACGATTAGTTGTAGTAATCGAAAATAACTATTATTCATGAAATTAACAAAAGACATTCAAGCACATATAGTATTAGCTTATCTATCAAAACTATTTAATTGAAACAAAAAGTTTTTTTTGCATATTTGCAGAGTCTTGTTTATAATTTGATCGATGTTCCTATCGCTTTTATTATGGAATAAAAAGCAGGAAGTGAATACTAAGTTTTATCGAAAAAAGCCAGACACTTTTTCTTTTTGAAAAGCATATAGACAGACAAACAGTCGGACAGGCGAATACAGACAAATTCTGAGACTTAGAGAATAATTATTTGATAGTATTTCAATACTTTCTTCTGAATAGAATCTTATCACTTTACAAATTATTTTGGGGTCATGGTTACTTACCATCTTTGCGATCCCGACTTCGGTTCGTAACGGTAGATGTTGACGATGTTTGAAAGTTGTTTAAGTGTGTGCTATCCAAACTATTTGCTACGGCGGTCATGGAGCTATGACTATCACGAAAATCACCGGTTTCGGCCCAAACTGAAAAGAATAAACCAGCAAAGGGCACAAAGATATACAAAAAAATTAATGTTTTAACATAGATTTAAAGGTTTTACAGTTTTAAGGTCGGATTGTATTGCAAGGTGCGCACAAGATGCGGCTCTTTAAAAGCCCATAAAAGTGCGCTCATAAAAGGATTTATGGGATAGACGCCAATGGACCAGTTTTAAATGGGCTTTTGGTTAGCTCGATTAAGGACATGAGTGTCTGGGATTCTGAGCCAAGAGGCAGGCCAAGTCTTTGCCATTAATTGCTTGAAGGAAGACAGCAAATGGTGCGTCGGAACATTATGAAAACTTTACACAGTAAGTTTTTCTTTAAAAGTGAGAGATAATCATGAAAATAGCTACATCTATTCTTTGCTATAAATCTAACCAGCTCAAAGGAGTCACGTGTTTGGCTTCAATACAATAATTACGACAATTAGTCACGCTGAATTTCATATTAATTAGTTAGTCTTTGACATGTTCCCCAATGCAGATTTATGGCCAGACAATTGATACTTGGGCTGTGCCCTCAAGGTGTGTGCCCATATGGCCTATGTCTCGACTTCCTGGCCATTGCACCTAAATCTTATAGACTTCCTTTGCGATGGTCGTTACATAATTTATGGCATTTTCACATGTTGTCAGTTTTATGTGGTTTTTAAAGTGCCAGCAGCCTGGCTGCAAACACCCGCAACGACATTTTGAAACAATTAGCTCGGTGTCTCGTTTGTTCGTGTGAAATTCTAGGGGTGCATCTTGATCGACATTAATGTCCAAAATGGGGTACCGAGATCCTAAAGGCGTACTCTAGCAAGTGGCTGCTGTCTACAGTTTAATTAATTAGGCAGTATTTTCTATAATTTATGCCGTTTACAACATCATCAGTTGCGCTTTAAATATTCAAAATGTTCATATAGAAAATTGTGATCTTTGTACAAAAATATAAATTGAAACTAATTTATTAATTGTTTTTTTTAGCAAATCATAGCAGACAGCTATGGATTCTATATTCTCTTGGGAGAGTACAGTGACCAACAAATATTATTAAATTATTCGGCAGAAAGGTTCTAAATGTTCTATGGTTCTAATGGTTCTAATGGGCATTAGGGGCAGTTATTTTGCTAAAATTGCACATGGGAACATTTTGATTGACAGAAAAACAAAACTGAAGCAAAATGCTATATACTATTTGTTTGAAGAAGATTTATCAAAAGTTGAAGTATATTAAAGAAACGCTATAAAAGTATAATTTAAATAGATTTTTTGGGATCACAAATATTACCGTTATTAACGATCCAGCATGGATACATTGAAGTGTGGGTATACCAGTAGTTAGTATACATTTTTAGGATTCAAAAACTTTCGCAGAACTCAGCTTTTTGTATGTTTCTACAATTCTCAGTAGATATATCTTGTTTTAAAATATGTATCATCTCATTGTTACTCAAGCGAATGCAGGCGTCTTTCTTAAAGAAGTTTTTTATTGATTGTCCCCCTAAATACCAAAATGATTCTTAATAGCCGCTGCCGTGTTGTTCTTGTTGTGCCCAATTTCAACCTGAGCATGTGATGCTAAATGGGTCGCCATCGTCATCTGTGCCATACTCTTAAACTGTAGTCCCCCCCCCACCATCTTCTTCCACGAATGTAAAAATATTTTCTTAACGACGCGCTCTAAAAAACGCAGGAAAAAGCACGTACCGCAGCGATTTTTATTTGTTTAAATATTTCGTACAAATATCTATTTTCTACGTTTTACCAAGCGACTAATTTGAATTTGATTTTTTCTCAAATTGTTGTCGTCTGTCAGTTGGCGTTGACATTTTGTCGCCGCAGTTGTTGCCTGAGTTTTACAATGTTTTCAAGGTTTGCGGCATCTGCGAGTTGGTGGCAAGTGTCAATATAGCTGGCCAAGTGGTGGGCGTTGCCTGAACGCTTTTTTGGTTTTGGTTTTGGCCATGTCAAGAGCTGTGACAACAAGTGTCAACGTCGCATTCAGTTTTGCCAGCCATTTTGCAGAGGCGTTTAACCAAACAAATGAGCAATAGAAATTGTTGAGCATGCTCCTAAGTTAACAAAACAAAAGTCAATATAAATATTCGTAATGTACACACCCCTAACTAAGGGCGTACTATTAATCATTCTGCAAATATGAAACTGCAGAAAAATGAGAAATAAATTTTTGCCTTCGCAATGATTTTGATTTTGATATGCTGCACACACACATAAATACATACATACATATATACCACACAAAGGCATTCAACCATTTGTCGCATTCATTCATAAACATTTTCCACAAAAACTTTGACACACGACACGGCAAGGCAGCAGCTATAAATTATCCAGCCTGGCACTGTCAAACCTTACAGGACCCAGACCTACACGGACACACAGGATACCAAGACCAAAACAAACAAACAACCAAGCACACAAAAGGATCGAGCCTCGAGATGGGAGTGGAAGTTGGGAAATGGGAAATGGGAAATGCCAAATGGGCATAGCCTGCAAAAGGGGCACTGGACAAAACGTACGCCCCGAGAGCGCGTCCTTTGACATGAAGCACAGGACGAAAAAAAAAAAATATAATATCAGGACAAAAATGCCAACCATAAGCAACGTTTACTTGTAGCATTTTGTGACCAAAAACAAACGATTAATGTGACAGTTGAATTGGGATGCTCACACAAAAACGCACACACATAAAATACATAGATACAGGAATCGAAATCCTTGCCAGGACGTTAAGGTTTTTTTTTTTCTCCCCTCTGTCTTCAATTGGCACAACGACAGCTTCTGCTTTTGCTGATATTTTGACAAGTTAGTTGCTTTCATTGTTCTCCAAAATTAAACCACTCGGGTGGGATACAAAAGGGTTAAATGCTGCGATAGCCACAAAATATTTGTATATATATTTTTCCAATTTCACGCTACATTTGCTGGGCCAAAATAAAAAGTGTTAATATGCGACAGGTTTTTGTGCCATATGCTGACATTGTTGACGGTGTTGAGTGGTCATTGCGATTTGCACAGAAGCCCTTAACTTTAATATTTAGCGCAAGATGTTGTCCTTTTTCTGAAGATATGCTGCAAATTAGCTCAGTACCATTGGAAAGGCTGTAAAAATTAAGTTAGCAAGCGGACAGCAACAAAAAGTTAATTTTTATATCCAAACGGGGGCTGGCAAGCACTATCACAACAATCTACAAAGTTAATCCTTTATAGTTGCTTTGTGCAAGCCAGAGAATGACAATGGCCGAACGTGTGTGCCCTGCCAGGACATAAGAACATACATACATACGTTATGGCAATATAATGAGCTTGGCAGGGATACTTGCCGTCCAACAACTACTGCCACACACATAAAAATCAGTGCAATAACATTGACATGCCCCAAAGTCTAGGTCCAACCCTCGACGAACATGAACGAGTCGAGTCGAGTCCTGGCCAGACAGCAGACAGCAGGCAGCCACATCCCGGCAACCTCATTAGCCGAGGGCCTGGCCAGATAAGGATAAGACAAGCGCAGACCCCAAACTGTCCAGCCAAAGGACACTCATGCTTGTTCGCTTCCTTGCTCAGTTGTTGTAGCTTTCCACTGCAATGCCTTTTTCAGTAATTTTCTCGACTGTCAGCTCAAATTTTGGCTCCAGTTGATGCCGTTGGGTCATTTGCCCCCATTTGCCACATTTGCCCCATTTGCCCCATTTGCCAGTGGCAGCCGGAAACCCAGGCATTGCCTGGACAGCCGTGCAAGTTTGTTTCCTCAGATAATCTCTAATGCGACATTTTTACGAAATTGCACGATACGGATAATGAGAAAGAGGCGGCAGTGGCAGTGGCAGTGAAGACCCGCTATAGAGAAACTAGAGAGAAAAAACATACTAAAGTTTCCTGCAAACTTTTGTACTACACTGCGACGTAATTGCGGTTTTGGTCGAGTTGTGGCTGCCACAGAGTTTGAGAACTGGTTTGGGCTCTGTTCTTGGTCCTGGGGGTGGCTGGTTGCCATAATGACATTATAATTTATATAAACGAAATCAGTGCCATCAGCCAGGAAGAAAACTGCGCTAGACCGACCACATGTCTCTGTCTCCATCTCCGTCTCAGTTTGTGCTCAGACTGTGTTCAGATTGATATATGGCCAGTTTTTGCTTGTCCTTCTCGCTTACTTACAACTTGCTGCACTCAAACAGAGCCAAAAACTAAAGTGGGCGTCACCAATGGGTGATTATCATTGGTTGGCCACTCACAATTTATGGGGTGTTTGCTTGGCAATTGCAATGCGATCTTTTTTTTGTTGTTTTTGTGGCCAGTTTGCAATTGACTTAACATTGCCAGTTCTCTGACATATGTGCGCAATTTCCCAGAGATTTACAACTGAGTTTCGCTTTTTGCTGCATTTTTAAAGCTTTAAAGATAGAACCCAGACCAAATTACAAAATGGCAGCGCAAAAAATCGATAAAATGTATTTATATTCATAAAGAAATTTTTGAGACATGCCCTACGCCTGACAAATAGTACTACATACACAACCAAGGCACACGTTGAATTTAAAGTAGCTAAGGACCGAGTATCCTTGTGCGGAAGTAAACATCTGTATGTATGTATCCTGTATCTTTATCCACGCCGTGTCGCATGTGCGCACAGACATTATTATATTATGCTCTTTAAGAAAATAACATTTCAGGACTAAATACTAAACATTGAAACGGAATATCTCTGTGCTATAGAATATCTTTCTGAAATTAAAAATCAAATGGATTTGGCAGCTGTGAAGTCTGATAATGAAGCGTTTTCTTATTAAGAGCTTGTTGTGAGTTTATTTTTTAATGGATCTTATTGTGTCTCTACTCCGACTCTCATGTTGCACGTGCCATTAACACTTTATGCCAGCACTGGCCAAACAAACAACAACTAGAACAACATAAACAGATGCACAGATATAACACAGGCAAGTACGAGCATTTATGTATAGTATCAACAACATGCACAATAGATAACAAGATTTCATCAGAAAAGTCGAGCAGAAAATGCTTGTTAGACGAAGATACACATACAGATACAGATAGAAATACAGCTACAGTTGAAGATACACCAGCCGGCAATTTCATATTTTATCAAGGGCCACAATGGCAAACATTGTCATAGGCAAATAGCTCTATACCATATCTGTAGCTGTAAGAACTTGGCAAACACGGGGCTGGCAAAGGACTTGCTATAAAAAAATAAAAACAATAAACATAAAAATAACAAATTTTGTGATATGATACTCTCTCGCATTTGTAGTATTTGCACAGCAACCAAAATGTAAACTGCTCTGATTTCGTTTGTTGTTGTTGCAGTTGTGTGATTTGAGGGTTTTTGTTAGTTTTTGGCTTTGTTATGGGTAAATAGAGAAGATCTTTGTGCGTGCGCGACTTGAGACAAGCGTGTACTTAGACACAGATAAGTATAATAATATATACAAAACATAACAATAATCAGAAATGTCGTAAGAACTGCGTACAAGGTCGCAGGATCTGTTTAGAAAATTCGAAAAAAAAACGTATAGCAATTCAATTAATCTAAGATGAGAAAAGCTCTTTAAAAGATGCTCTGGCAGCTGCTGACAACATAATTCAGGAGGTAGACAAACATGGCCAGCTGCCAGTGGGGACAGATATGTTATATAGCCAGAGACATTAAAGAGTTGTAGTCGTGGTATTAAAAAAGCATTAACATTTTATTGTTTTACACACTGCAACGCGCATACATAATAAAAAGAAAATGCCTTGACAGCCCCACACAAAATTAGTGTACGTGAACTTGAAATCCTTTGAGCGCCAAATTTGATATAAAAACACGCACAACAGCCATAAAATGATGATCAAAAGTATAAAAAGCAAGCAACTAAACGAAAGGCTAATAAAAAACTGCAATAATAACAAAAAAAGAAAGCATTTCCACACACATAAACACATCTATATATATATATAAATGGCTGTGTAGGTGGTTTGATTTTGTAGAACGCGCTTTGGGGTTGGAGTTGACCATTAAATTGGCCAATAATTGAAAATCCAATTGCAATGTGCAACAGTCGAAGCATCGGGCACGTTGTGTGGCCATTATTTAAACAAGAGCGTAAACAATAACGACAACAACAACAACAACAACCAGCAACAACAAGCAACAACCAGAGTAAAATTTGTTGGCAACATGCTTGTTGCCTGAAGTCCGCACCTGCAGCTAAAGCTTCACTTTCAACTGCAAAACGTAGCCTGTCTGCCATCGGTTTGCTGTTTGGCTGTGTGTGTGTGTGTGTGTATCCTGGTGTGCATGTCAAAGGATAACTGCAGTCGTGCATATTTTAAATGCGCACAATTTTTGTGTTAAATTGTTTTGGCACGCAAATAAATGGCCAGGCAGCTGCGTCCTGGACACCACCAACTCCTCTATTCTTACACTTCTGGTTTTTTGGGGTCGTTGCTAGTCTGGCAGAGTGCAAAGTTTGTAAGGCTGTTAACCCTGGTGAAGGTGCACAGGGCATAGTTGAGAGTAGACAGCTAACAAATCTCTTTAGCGTAAGCAGACAAATACTTATGCCATGGCATATACAAATTCGTATATTAATAGATATTGTTGCAAAACCAAAAGTTTTATGAATTTTTGTCTATTTATAAAAATGCAATGTATTAGAGATGAAAAAGTAGATCAGCTTATAGACTATTAGATGAATTTCCATAAATATTAATTGTTCATTGTTGTTTAAATATTGCTTAAAGCCATATTCATTGGAAAACTAACGAAACTTAAAGGACTTTGCAACTGTAAAATTATTGTCGATAGTTACGATAGTCAAAACTAAATCTATCGATGATATTGGTAACATTTTATTGTGAAATTTTGTAAATTAAATGATTTCTTTACACAGAACAAGTAAGAGACTCCCTCCATCCGAAATTTGAAATAAACTTGATCTGCTAATGGTATACAGGAACCTGCATGAAAAGTTTGGTGTCTCTAGCTCTTATAGTCTCCGAGGTTTGTGTGTTTATACGGACAGACAAACTAGCCATGTTAGTTCGTCTCGGCTGTTGATGCTGATTAAGAATACATATAGTTTATACGGTCGGAAATGCCTTGTACATTTGCAGTACTTTATACTTCATAGGGAGTAAAAATATTAATTTTAACTAAAACACAATTCATTCATTGAATTTTGTGAGTCAAAGTTCTGATATTTTTAAGGCTTAATCTTAATTGCTATAGGAATTATATATAGTTCTAATCATTTTTAACCGACTGTTGTTCAGCTCCCTCAGAGTCTCCTTCAAAACTAATCTAAATTTGTATATCGATCTTCAGCTCGTGCTAGAAAGGGGTTGTGATTATCAAAGTGCACACTGCTCTTAAACTTCTCAGTTTTTCAATTCAATCAATTGAGAGATCATCTCGAGCACTTGAATCATCAAAATTTTACACCTCCGGAACAAACTGAACGTCTTTTCATATCCAAATTCCCATAACAATTACCCTAAACGGAACAACAAACACTTGACTACAATGCACATATCAAATTTCAGCCATGGAGCGACCCTCGAACTGAGTCTGCAGCATCAAAGCAATGGATATGGGAATGAAGAGACGGGCAAGGGAATCGGAATGGGAATGGGAACAGTGTCGCCTTCGGCACTACGCCAGAAGGGTGCTCAATTAGCCGTGACATGCGCAGCAAAAGTGAAATTTGTTTAGTTGTTCTTTGTTGTTTTGAATTTTGTTCGGTTTTTGTTTTTTTTTTTTGTTCAGCGCCTTTGTTACGCTTTTATGAAGATTATGCGTTAATGATTACACAATGATTATGAATATGCATGAGGCGTGTTTATTGTCAAAGAAGTGGTATTTTGTGGGGGAGGACACAGCAACGACAAGTGGCCAGCAGAAATTTTGCACATTGTTTAGAAATTTACGAGTATCGCGCATGAATGATGAAGTACATATACATATAGCATATTGAGAGCGTGAATGATTGCTGTAACGAATGAATATTGAAATGCCGACAGCTGTTGCTGACAGTTGCAAAAATAAGCGTCAAATAAGAATACGAGTGGCAGGCAATGTGAATGTGGACACTTGTTGAAGATGCGGCCAAACAATATGCAACGCACACAAAAAAAAACAAATATCACACATACGCACCGCATAACTGTGAGTCTGTGTGAATTATGGCCGCATTAATTACTTGTAAATTTTCTTGAATGTTCGCTCGGGGAGCAGCTAAATTTGGTTTCCCCCAATTCCAAAACAGACGGAGACAAATAAATTGACAAACAAATTGGCCACGAAATTGACTTGGGCTACCCAGCCCCCCATAAACTGATCCAAAGATATGGGAAACAGAATGTGATCTTCTTTCTCTATTCGGTACTTACTTCTGAGTTTCTCGAGCGGCTCGTGCTTCGGTGTATGTGGCGGCACCACGGCATGGTGTGGATGCTGCGGATAGCTGCCGACTAGATCCTGACCGGCGGCCGTGTGATGCAAGTGACTGAGGCTGCTAATGGGCATCAGGCTCGAGATGGCGGGTGAGATGCTGACCGAGGAGCTGGAGTCGTGTAGACTGTGATGACTGTGCAGATGATCCGCACCAGAGGCACTGCTACCGCCGCCATTAACTGTGGAGCTGCCACTGCTCAGCGCTGTGCTTGTGGTGGTTGCGCTTTCCGCCGAACCCGCCGAGCCGGCGCCATTGGCCGTGCCCGCGCTGACCAGATCCTGTAGACACAGGCCTGTGGATTCGGCAGACATGGCTTCAAGGCCATTGAGCGCACCGCTGACAAGACCGCCGCCGCCACCGCCGCCTGGTCCCAGAGCTGTGGCCGAACTGGTGACCATGCCGCAGCCGCCAGCGGCGCGATCCATGCCTAGATATGTTGGAAAAATGGTGGAGAAGCTCTGGGCGACAGCCTGGTGCGGCTGATGGTGATGATGCAGCGCGGACTGCTGATGCGCTGGATGCGCAGGATGCAGCGGCGGCAAATGATGATCTCGGCCGTTGAACTTCGTCGTAACGACGTCCTTAAAGTGTTGCAAGAATGTCGTCGTCTTGAGGCCGGTATCTTCCAACTGTGGCGAAAGCAGATCCAAATTGCAGCTGTATCTGAGCTCGCGCGGCTGCGAAGCGCGCTGCGATGCTGCAAAAGTGAATAAAACTGATCAGAAATCTAGTATACATTATCGCAGTTACTTTCGCTATATCTATTCAAACTGTATATACATATCTATCTCTATCTTTGGCTACCTGGCAAAGCAAACGCTGCGCAGCGCTTTTATCACATTGAGGCAAACAGTGAGCTTAACCCAAACACCAGCCAACGGCAACTTAACACCAAAAACGTCAAGGGGTTAATACCACAACAGCGGGCACCTGGCACCCAGCTAAACTCTACGTCAGATGCCGATGCTGGGCCTTGTTACAGCGTTGGCTTTTGCCGTTTGGCGTTGGGGCAATCATAAATTGTTGGGGGTGCCAGTGGCGGGTGGCGTTTGCGACTTAAGTTGACAACGCAGGCCACGACATGGCAGAGGTAGACACTGAGATTCCTACACTCAGTCGTCTAGGCTGTTATCGGACTGGAGAGTGTGCGCGCGGCAGAGAGCTTGAATAGATAACAAGCTGCTTTCTTATCAATGTAACAATATTTACATTTCTGTGAATATTGTTTCTTTTTTTTTTTTATTGCTGCAATGGCACAGCCGGTAAATGCCGAGTTGAATTTGGCAACCACTTTTAAGGGGACTCCGCTAGGCAATAAACTTTGACAGTTCACTTAATAAATAATTTTAAAAATAAAATTTCAAAAACAAAATAAACGACAAACAGTAGCCCAAAAATAGTCATAAATGTTCGTAAATCAATTATCAGTTGCCAATTGTGCTACTGACTACTTTTCAGCAGAATTCTGGAAGGCATTGCCCCAAAAATGATTATTAAACGAGTTTTGTTCAGTCTGTTCGCATTTTGCTTTTTTGCTGTTCGCGCTTGGCACATTTGTGCGCTATCAAAGCCAAACAATCGTGGATTGCAATAAATTGTTATCTAATCTCAATCATAACAAAATAAAAGCATTCAAAAACGAAATAAATAGTTGTAAAAAATTTAATAAATTATATGATGCAAAGAGCACAAATAATAATAATAAAAAAAAATATAATTGTAAATAAAAAGAATACTAAACTAAACAAACCCTTAACTCTTCAGTCATAAATCTAACACAGCAGAAATTTTAATGTAATTATGAAAATATTTATAAAATGTTGTTGTGAGGCGCCTCAATTTCATTTAAAAAATTTGTGAAATTTAATTTGATTTGTCACTTTCGATTTCGTTTTCGATTTCGCTGTGCGTGCCTCAAATTGAAAATTTATACTTGATAATGCCGCTTGATCTGCACTTGATCCCTAGTGGATTAGTGTGGCTGTAATATTAAATTGCTTTGCGGTTGTTTTAATAACAATAATAAACATAATTTCACGTTTAACAGATTTATGCAACATTGTGCCCCACGTTCTGTTTATTTATGGCCCTAAATTATTATATTATATTCTGCCATCTTTTTTTCATATTTTGTTTTTGATGTCGGCTGTCCGTAATGAAACGAAAAGTTTTTGCATTTATTATTATTATTGTTGTGCATTCATATTGTTGTCAATTTCTGCGGCATCATTTGTGGCATATTTATTTGACGCAGTGCTAATAAATATTATTTCCATTTTTTTTTGTTCTGTTCTGACGTTGTGTGCTATTGTATTTTTTTCAGCTTTTTCTGTCAAGTCATTTTATTTCAGAAGTGAGAATTTATTTACATAATGATTTTCTAAGACAAAGAATGCCTGAAATTATTTTATGTCACTTTATTGCCGCTGTTTTTTTTTTTGCTGCTGTATTCTTTTTTTTTGGAAGATTTTGCTGCTGCCATATGTTGCCCAGCTGCCACCCACCTCAGCAGCCCTCCCTAGCATGGGTGTTATCGGGCGGATGGTTGCTGTTGAGCAAATAGTTATAGCTGAGGTGCCAAGATTTCTATGTTTTGCCAAGGTTTTAAGTGTGTTGTCATTTCTATTTAATTTTATAAATTTATTTAAATTAAATTGTAAGCATTTGGCTTCTTATGGAAGTCAATGTTTGTGTATTTTGGTTTTTTCCATGCTTTGTTTGCCAGCAACAAAAACAACAACAAGAGTCATAACCAAAACAAAGCACAATATACAAATTTACTTCTAATTGTTTAAGTGACGTCAATGGCTTTGCTTGGCCTTAACATTCGCCTTTTTTGTTGTTGTTTTTTTTTGGGCCTGTTCCACTTAGAGGCCCCCTTACAAAATGTGCTATGAATGTGAGACAGTTTATGATTGCACTGTCTGACGATTATGAGTCGTAGATATAGTCTGTGATTTATGTTTGGCGCGAGAGTGCTGCAAAACTTTAAATGCCATTTAAGTCGTTGTTCAACAAGTTTTTATTGGTAGCTTTAAGATTTTTCGGGAGCTGTTATGCAGCAGGCAACCAGGGCCTTTGCCAAGCTCTGAGAATATTGTAAATATCGTAAGACTTTTGTTAGTTAAGTGGTAACAGTTAAATATGCGAAACAAACTTCTTTCGCAGAAGACTTTGTTGAAGACATGTGTTGTATAAGAATTAAAAAAACCATTTTGATATATATGCTATAACTCGAGTGACATTCGTAAGTAAATATATGCAATAAGTAAAATTTTATAACAACTATCTTGTACCTTTTGTTTGCAATAAGTTTTAGTTGTCCGACTAAACAACTACTTGTTAAGCTTACTAAAAGAATACCTAAGTAATGTTTGCTCAGTGTTCTCAATAGTTAATTTATAAAGAATGTTCTCGTTTCCGTTTCCGTTTAATATAAAAGTATATGACAGAAATAACGTAGCTACAATTACAAAATTTTTTAAAAATTTTGATTAATATTATTATATTCCCAAACATCAGAACAGCTTATTTATATGATTTCATAGGACTTGCAAATGGGTAAAGTCCTTATGTCAATATGATATTCAGACCTGTTCTGATTTCCGATTCCGCTGAAAACATTTGACTTTGGAATTATTAATTGTTCTGAATTCTGAATATCGATGAGCATTCGGCTTATAAATTTTGGCTTTTGAGACAGTGGTTTGAGAAATATTCGAGATAGAAAGAACGGTTTGTATTCGAAAAAAGAAAAACACAAAATCAATAACTATTCGGAATACAAAGTACTCGGAAATGAGAACAGGCCTGAAAATATTTCTATTTTAAAATACTCACCTCTAAAATATGAAAAGAAATTCAAATTAATCCACTTGAAAATGCCGTCAAATTGACAGCTGAGAATGAAAATTCTCAATTCTCCAAATAAGCGTGTCAACTTTATTGTTCCTTCTAGTTCCGGTATCCGTTCGAACTTGGCGAACTTTAGCCTGTACTTTGTTCGTTATTTTTAGTGTTTTATCACTAAATGTTGGGTTCAAATGTTGTATACTTTTGGCAATAAATCAAATAGCTTTCATTTGTAAGTCGACGCGAAAATCAACAAAAATGCTGTAGACGATGAAATGTAGCGTGGGTTGCGTCGGACTATAAATCTTTGGAAACTTTCAAATTGTCGAGCATTTATTGATAAATTAGATACCAAAAATTTGTCGCTGATGTTGATGCTGTATTTTATGATTGTTGATGATGTTGTTTGTCGTTGCAACAGATTTGTGTGTGCTGTTTTTATAGCTTTCGATTGCTAATCAAAAAGGCTAAAACATTTAAGCGCTTTTTATAGTTTTCACACAATTTGGCATCGCTTGTTATTGTTGTTGTTGATGTTGTTATTGCACACGCGTGTGAGCGAGACAGCAGCGCTGGCTCAAATAAAAATCACAGTGATTATGTTAGTGATTAATTTTAAGTAACTCATGGATATGTTTTTAATGCGACTTTGATGCCAGCTCGTTGCTGTTATAGCCTCCACACAGACACACACACACAAAAAAGCACACTTATACACACAAACACACACACACACACGGACGCACAAACACAATTGCGGTGCTTTTATTTTTTGTATACACAGTGTTGTTGTTGGTGTCGGCTGTTGATTCTAAATCCGCGTCGGCTTTAGTGTTTTAATAATTTAATCCAGCGCGTAATTAGGGTAAGTATATGAAGTAGCTCAAATGTTTGATTGGCTCTCTCTCAGTGGCGTTGACGGAAGCAGCAAAACACACAAAACGGAAACAACGCGTCTGCACCCGTAACAGGACGTGGCTGAATTGAAAACGAATTTAAAAGCACACGCAAAAGTATCTGTTGGATGTGTCGCAGCGACGGCAGCAGCAGCAGCGAGTGCGTGAGGGCAGCGTCAGTTGCTGTTGTTCTTGTTGTTGGCCTGGGTTGGGGTGGGCCTGCAACTTGCACACGCAACGACTACCACAAACGTTACACACACACACGCACAAAGCGAGCGACGAGTTCTCAACGAGTAGCAGCAGCGGCAGTCACGACAAACGAACGGTAAGCAGCGGCAACGACAAACTGGCAACGTCAACTGAATAGCGGAATTTGATTTTTTCAACTAACTCGCACGCAACGCAACGCGAACGCTTCACATGGCCTCGCGTATCTCTATCTGTATCTTATCTGTCCCACTGCGGCCCAATATGCCAGCGGGTGTGAGAGGGAGCCAGCACATGGCCAGCGAGTAGCGAGTGCCATACAAGCAGCTGTGCTAGAGCGAGAGGCAACGCATTTTGTACGCAGCCAAGACACACCCCAAATGCCGTTTTTGCTGTCACTTTATCTCGCTCTCGCTCTCTCTCGCACTCGCAAGTGCTTTCACTCTGTCTAACCAACTGGCTGGGTCTGAAGCTCGCTCACACCAATATTTACAGAGCGCCATTGCTCCAGTTTTGTTGTTGCTACTCTTTCAGTAGCTTCAGTTTCCCTGCGCGTGCCCCAAAAGTCCCAAGTCCCAAGTCTCTCTCTCTGCCTCTCTTTGTTCCTCTCCCCTTGCTGGTTAGCTCTGCTTCTGTTTATTATTTGGCTGCTGTTGTTAGGCGCTCTCAAGGGTTTGATTTGTATTTGTACTTTGTGGAGCGGTCCTTTGTGTCAGCTCTGCTGCTGCCGCCGCCCCCCTGCTGTAACAATACTCGTACCGTTTGGTACGTGCCCGAGTCCTGAGTCCACAATGTTCATAATAATAAGGCTACTTCTATCGTACACTTTTGAGGGCTGGCTGTCTTTTTACTGGGTGTCAAGGGCGTTTTGTTATCCCATTATTCTCCGTTAGCCGCCATTGTTGGCCTCTTCCTTGCCGCTTGAGGCGGTGCTGTGCGCGCCCTTTCATACCTCCTAACCACCCCTCCCGTCTCCTACTTCTACCCCTGCGTTTCTGCGTTCCTGCCTCTCGCATCCTGCCTGCCCATGCTGGCCTCTCGATTGTGCACAAATAAATAAATAACTGTTCTTTTTGACGTATACTTGCTGCTTGCTCTGTTCTATTCTTCCTTCTGACTTAGCTACCCCGCTCCCGCCTTACCCCTACACCCTAGCAGCATTCCCTGCTTGATTTGCTCACTCCGGCACAGTTGGCAGATACTTTTTGCCAAAATGCTTGGAATGCCAACGAAATTTATTAAAATTCACAACAGCTTTTGTGCAGTTCATAATTTTCGTTTTTATTTCGCATTTGCCTGCCTCAGTTTTTATTTTGTTTTTGTTGCGTGACTCAAGTGGAGTATTCGTGTGTGTTTGGGGGGGGGGGGGGGGGGGGATAGAGCCAGGCAAATGCATATGTTTTTATTTTTATCAACGAGAATATGCGTTATTCTTATTATTCTACTATTATTGTATTAAGAAGAGTGTTTTGTAAATAGAAATCTTAAATCTTAAGCCTGACTATGGTTTCTAAAACCTTCCATCAATAATTGTTGCACTACGCATCTTACTGCTTTATCAAAAACACAAAACTGACACAATCTGTATTTTGAGAAACCAATCAAAAACTTTACAAGATAATATTCAATGATTTGTCGATCAAGAGCTTTCACAAGCATATAAATGGAAGTGCAACTATGTAATCTCTATAAGTAAACGCCCTTAAACATTGTCCACTTCAGCTCTCAGACTGTATCAAGTTGCTAACCGGCAAATGCACTTTGAAGTTATATAAACTGAACACAACTTTCGATTAGTTAAACTCAACCAAAACACACTCATTGCATTGTCTATTGCTGTGGGGGACATAGAGCAGGAGCTGAAGTAGTTGCTTATGGCGCTACTTCAGAACTATCATTGCATTATGTATGGAAAATATGATGTGGCAATTATCGTCCTATAGGACAAGTCCCCAGTGAGCAACACCTGTCAGTTATTGTTGTTGAATCCTGCCTGGTCTGATGATGATAGCGTCATATGTGCTACAAAAAGGGTTAAATGAGTTATGTTTATGATGATGCTGTTGTTGAATGTTATTGTTGTGCCATCTAATTACATTTGCGTCATTGCAGGCACCCCATCCGGCCTAAGTAAAGCTCATTTTATCACCTATAATCAGTGCAGGGCAAACGGCAAATGGCAAAAGGCCACATTTCTATTGATGACATAACATCTATTTTGGTTGCAGCGCTGTGGGAATTATCCAGGCACATTTCAATTATAAGAGAAAATACCAAATTAGACTTTGACTTTCCTGATACCTGTGGGGACAGACCAATGGCCAATGCGCAAAAGGGGCTTTGGTTATGGGCATATAGTTTGTTATCTGGTCAATTGGAATGCCTTTAACAAAATGGCGTTGTTTTTGTCATTGAGGGCTACGTGCCATGAACTATGTTGACTATGGACAATAAGAGTTGAAATCTTAACTTAGATGCAGCGAAAGTTACTCTTTAATGTCAAAAATATGAACAAGAATTCAATTTAACCGAAGATTTTAAAATTTTACAAATGGCATGCTCACAGCCTCTGATTTGAGCTGTGATGGCAGTTGACAACGAGATTACCACTTCATCCAGTAAAGTTATAAGTCGGTGAATACTCTATAAGTTTTAACAAACTATTTCTTGTGAAAGATTTCTGTCAATATACCTTTTACCAGTTAACTAGTTTAAACTAACGTAACCCAAGTATTCTTAGAATACAACTATACAAAATGAAATGCTATTGTTTGACTATTTATTTATAGATTTTTATTGAGTATCTTCTTGTACTTCCAAAGAAACAAATATGTCAAGTGTTTGAAATACTTGTATCCTTTGATGGCCGAACAACAAAACTTAATGCTCAACATTCGTGAAGTCGCACGTAGCTAGAAAATTGATATGCAAAGCATCTGAAGGCGGCCGAAAGTGCCACAAATCTACACCTCCCAGTCACATTCACACACACACGCATACACACACACACAGCTAGACACACACTGTACGGAGCAAGCATCCACAACCACATCCAGATCTGCGTCCGCTATCGCGTTCACGTCCGCGCCCTTGTTGTTGTCAAATTTCCCTTTTTAAGCAACTACCAAAAAGTTCAGAGCAGTCGTTGCAAAGTTCAGAGCCATTGCTCAGTCGCCAACTAATCCGCCTAATCCCGAAACATGACGAAATGAAATACGATGGTGCGTAGGGAGCGCTGAAGATGTCGCTCTGCTCAAAATGTCGCCCCTATGCCCGTATGTACTTATGTATATCTCAGCTCTCAACTAATTTCGTATGCCTTATGAGACACGCGGATGCGGATGCGGATGTGGATGCGGATTTCGATGCCGAAGTGGGCAACTCTTTCGCACAAAATGGCGGCATTGATTTCCTGCCCGCCTGCCAGCGAAGTCAATTTTCAGGATTTGCGAACGGCTTTGTTGGCCAGCCTTACATTCTTTAGAGAAGATCTCTACGAAAAGCACTTCCCGCAAGCAGTCAATAAACTATACGCACACACACACACACGCTGAGTCCTTTGGCTCCTGTGCTGGGCTATAAGTGTCTCCGCCGTTTGTTTGTATTAGTGTGCGTGGCATGTCCTTGTTGACATTGCCAGCGGTGTGGCAGCTAAAGCAACGCCCTCCCCAGTAGCAGCTAAAAATTCTGTAAAAATGGAATAGGGACTCACTAGCATGATGAACTACAGCATGAATGTATCTTAAGAATGCAGCATAGCTGCTGCTCAATCAAAATTCAATAGCCAAGCAAATTGCTGTACTAATTAATAGGCGAAAAGGCTAAAAAAAAAGAAAGCCAACTTCAACAAGCTGTTTGGCAAGCAGGTAGCTGTTAGGGGGAGTCAGGGAGTTAAGGGCAGGCAGCAGTGGCTGCCACGTTCTCTTGCGGCAGCATATCGATTTAAATTAATTTTTGTTAGAGGGATGCTCAAGCGAAAATCCTCCATTACCGTAAAGTACTTGTAACAAAGTCCCCGGTGTCATGATGTCGCATACATGTGCCGGACGCGAGGCGAGTGCCGGAGACACACAAAAAAAAAGAAAGGGCCAAAGAGCAGCAGGACTTGGGGCAGCAGAGTTGGGGGTAGCAATGGACAGGTCCAAAAGGTCCAAACAAATTAAGCGACACACATCGTTGTGTGGTGTACGCTGGACGTTGCCGGCGGAAGGAACAAATGCGGGAAAATTATTTCGAACGTGGCTGTGGAAACAGTGAAAATATGATGACATTTCCTACTTGCCTGGCAAAAGTTACATCGATTGTTGGCCAATTTATGCGCGGCACGTGGTGTGTGTGAAATTTCCATTTGTGATGCTGCTACAACAACAGTAGCAGAAACAGGACTCTTTGTATCCTTGCTACACCTACACTTCATCATCTTCTCACGCACACAACCAAACACGCTCTTTCGCCCCTTGCCTTCTTATCTCCAGCCATTCCATACCACACTCACTCGCCACCAATTTGCGACACTCTGATTGGCCACGCTCTCGCTACTCGCTACTATTTTAGCCACTCCCAGCGAGTGTTGCGTCTTGAAGGCGTGGCCTAAGCTGGTTTCCCGTTCTGCGTGCTGGGTGCGTGTGTTACATGCGCAAAGGTCTCGTGAGTGTGCGCAGATTTCTCCAGCCTGTAGGCTGAGACACACTCAGGATGCGTTCTCAATGGAAATGTGTATGTGTGTGAGTGTGTGTGTGTGTGCCCCTTCTGGCTGTTGCATTTCGTTGTCTAGTGTAGAGTGACGAGTGGAGCGCGTTCCAAGATTGGATTTGTGTGTTTAACAGCAGCCGAACAGCTGTTTGGGATTGTTTTGATAGCAATATTGAAGGAGGAGAGTTGGCAGCATAAATATACCAAATGAGCAAAAACAGCAAATTGATGGCTGAAACTTGTGGCTTTTAATTAGGTATTCGAATTGCTGTTTTTTTCTGTATGACGTGAAAGGTTTGTATAAATTCTGAATTTTTGATTTGTAGCCAAATCAAATTAATCATGCATCCTTCCTAATGGCTTACAAATTGAAAATATGTAATAATAATACAAATATTAATATTTGGGTGTTAGGGTGAACTGAAGTGGTTCTTCTAATATTGCGGGGTGGATTTGGATGTGAAATATCATATGCATATATCGTTTCTTAGTAAATTCATTATTTTTGTATATTTGCAACTTGATTGGCGTGGACTTTAATTTATTCTAATTATTTTAAATTCTGTCTAATTCGCTCTGCTATTAAAAAACATGCCTTAGTTGCAACGCTTTAGCCGTCCTTAAATAACTTTTATTCTAACAATGGCTGACTTAGGCTACAACCGTTGCTCAACGTAGGCGGCAACACTTCAAAGCTAACACAGCTAGCACAACTCACCCACCAAACCACCAATCCAACAAGCCAACATCAAACAAAGCGCGCACAGAGTAAAAAAAACAATTTCAGCTGTTGCCGCCAGCATAAAAGGGCCCAAAATGATCTCAGCCATGGCTGACACATTCAGCTTACTTAGATACACACAAGTATATATATATTTATATGTATATAGCATATCGGTGATACTTATCTAGGCTATTTCCACGTTCGGTATCGATATCGATATAGTTTTAAAGAGCAGCCACGTAATGTTTGATAATGTTTGTTGGTTCGCGCGGCTGCCGCAGTTTCCGTTTGTACATAATTAATTAATAAATCAAAGTAAGACAAAAAAACAACAAAAACTGTAAAAAAGAAACAACAACAAACAAAGCATGCATTACTCAGTTAACAATAATATTCATCATCATCAGTAGCAGCAGCAGCAGCAACAAAATTATAGAGTTCTTATCAGTCGGCCAAATGGCTGCCATGGAATTGTTTGTGGAAATGGAAATGGAGGTGGAGGTGAAGTTGGAGGTGTTGGAGCAGAGAGAGAGAGAGAGAGAGAGAGAGAGAGAGAGAGAGAGAGGAAAGAGGGGCGGCCGAGTAATCCATCATTTTTCGGTACGAGCAAAAAAAAGTAACTGCAGCCGCACATCAAAAACACCGCCGCCAATGTCGAAAAGTTTGATTTTCGGCTTTTTATGCGCTCGAATTAAAATGAGGATTACAATATCAAAATGTTTGCTTATGATTTATAGCGACCAAAGACAGCAGCCGCACCGCAGACCACAACTACAACACCAAACAGTCAACAACTGACTGACTATGACTGTGACTATGAGTATATATATATATATACATATATTTACAAAAGTCTGTCGCCCCCAAAGATCCAACATTTCTATACCCATCCCCCTTGACAGTGCCTGTTCCAGTTTCAGTCATAATGCAGTCAGCATATGTTCGATTTATCACTGCATGCGCGGAACGTGAGAAATATTGGGCTGACTTAGTCCAGTGGTTCAACTTGGTAAGCCTCATAGGCTTTAGCCAGATCAAAACGCCATTTTCCATAAGGGAACTCAACGTAAGGTGGTCTACGACATTGATGCATGCCACTGCGTTGTGCATCTGTATCAGTAAATTCATAAATATCTATGCCATAAATACAAACAAGTATTTAAGATTTCTCAATCATATTAGAAAGTATTCCCATATGCATTTCTGTAAAGGCAGGTGCTTGTCTTCTTTTTCTTTCTCACGTCTGACTGTCTGTCTCTTCGTCTGACATGGTAGGAGCGCCCATATTTGCTTAGCTTACAACTGTGTGTGGTTTTGGATTATGGGTCATGTTTTAAGTTACCTACTGCATTTGCTTTGGATTAAGCAGCGGTGGGCGTGGGAAGCAATCAGAATGTGTTTGGGTCCCAAGAAAGTCGAGTAATGGTTGTTGTTTATTAAAGCGATTGTGATAATAAACTAAGATCCTTTGACGAACTTAGATAATGCTGAGAAGTAAATGTATAACCAAATAAATTGATTTGAATTGATGATTGCGAACCAAAAAAATGTTGTCAGTGGTTCGGTTTGCAGCTTGAACCAATGATTTACCTGCAGGATTGTTTTTATTTCGAGTTTTGGTTCTTTCTTAAGTTAGTTTTTAAGTATTTTTGGATTTGTTACAATACTTTACTCATTTTTTTTTTTTTGCATAATTTGAACTATTCTTTTTATTGATTTTAAAATGATTATAGAAAGCAAATTAATTTCTTATTTTGGTCAGTTTTTTGTCAAAAATCTGTCCAAAAATACAAAATTAATTTTCAATTTAGTTGTAACTTTGAGTTATTCGAAAATCATTTAGAAAGTCCTTTAAATGATATATTTTAACTGATTTTAAAAAGATTATAGCAAACAAATTAATTTCTTTTTTTGTTCAGTTCTTTGTCAAAAATCTGTCTTAAAATACAAAACTAATTTTCAATTTAGTTGATACTTTGAGTTATTTGAAAATCAGATAGAAAGTCCTTAAAATGGTATATGCAATAACGAGTGCATCGCATTTCAAGTACAAATACGCAGTTTTCTATGAAAAGAGTAATGTTTCTGCAATGTTTATACTGATTTAGTATGCCTACTTACTTTCAACCAGACTGACAATGCAAATAAGTAGCAATCAGAAGGAGGCGCGTTCTGAACCGAGTATTGGTCCTGGGGGATGTTGCGTGGTACTTTGATATTTAAAAATCAGCTCAGAATGCTTACGGGTGCGACGGCACTTTGTTATTTTTATATTTTCAAATTATAAAAGCAAAGGCAAGCGGCTTTGTTGTCACTCTAGGTGAGTAGGGGATGGGGGCGGCTCTGGCGTTGTATCAATGTGGACCGTGTGCGTGAGAATCCTTGACACGCGCGAGCGCTTTCAAAATGCAAAAATAAATAATTTCAATTTAAATTCGTTGTTGTTTTTGTAAGCGCGCGTGGGGCCAGACACTTGGTAACTGGCTGTAGTTGTTTTTAGAAATGAAACATACGTTTTGCATTGTTTTCATTTTGATTTTAGCATAAACAATGCAGACAGCGTGGCGTGGGAATGGGCAACATCAATGGCTTGGCACAAAACACACAGACACACAAGTTAACCGTCAGCTGTCTTTAATTTCGCAATTATGTGCTTAACTTTACAGCCCGGCCTAAGCTGGCCACTAACTACCAATTTGGCTACTGTGTGTGCATTGTTGTACAACTGATTCTATGTGGTTTGATATTCTCTGTTCAATTGTTACCGCTTGCTATCAGCAGCAACAGCAGCAGCAGCAACAGCCTGTGGCTAAGCCAGCTTGTCAATTTTGTACAAAATTTATTATTTTATTTGTGTCAGGTTTTTTTTCGTTTTGTTTTGTTTTGTTTTGTTTCTCGCTGCCAACCAGCCAGCAAAAATTATTTACATTTTGCTTATTGCGCCAGTTGCCTACCATTCCTCGCAAATTTCTGCAGTTGCATGGGCCCACTGTTTGTTGTCGTTGTTGTTGTTGCGACTGTCATAAAGCGCTCTTGTTTGCCCTCGACAGGGTCTGCTATCATGAAGAGTGTCATAAAACTTGCATTGCATTGCACGCAATCAACAACGACAACAACAACAACGACAACGCGACAACGCGACAGTCCAAAAATGTTTGCTCAATTTATGACCCACAGGCGCTGACGTCGTCGTCTGGAGGACCCGGGAACTCAACTGTTGCTTCTGACAGGGTCAGCAGTCAGTAGGCAGCAGTTAGCTGCATTTGAACTGACCATACATTTAAGTTAAATATATACATATATAAACAATAAATAAATCAGTACCAAAAATCAATTTGGCAGCTGATTGGCGGTCATATGACGCTGCCTTCTCTTCTATTGACAGTCGCTGGACACTTTGTTGTCACTTTTCGCAAAATGTAAGCTTACTTAGCTTACTTTACCTCTCAGCTCCAGTTCCAGCTGATGGAAGATAGAAGAACACACCTTAGACCAAGGCAACAACCAACGCTGCGGATGAGTAATGGCCACGCCATGCGAACAAATGAAGCAACAAAATTCAGCAACAGCAGCCGCAGATTAAGAACCTTTTAAGGGATTCATGATTTTATCTTTTTTCCCGTGCAATTTCATTGGTCTGTAGGGTAAATCACGTTTGCATTGGCTATATAAGATTTGTTATGCATCTTGTTGCAGTTGCCACTTGAAACACGGCACTTTAAAAGATTTTCAGCAGTCGCTGATCTCGAACTTTTTCTTGCTCAGAACACAAACTTTATCATAAATAAGTGTCAAACTGTGGTGTTTAAACGGGGGGAAATAGATTCGTCAATAACTTTGATGCTTCCTACCCGATCGCAATCCTACTCAACCTCTTATAGTCTCTGAGATCGACGCGTTCATACAGACGGACAGACAGACGGACATAGCTAGCTCGACTCGGCTGTTGATGCTGATCAAGAATATATATAGTTTACATAGTCGGAAACTTCTCCTTCTGCCTGTTACATACATAGCTCCCTTATTCCCATTTTTAATGGTGAATTAAATTTAATTATTATTTGAGTTCAGAAAATAGGAGTTATTTGTCCAATCTAATGAAAATAATTAAAAAATAATTCACATTTTGTTATTTTTTTAATAAAATTATAACCGTTGTGATCCCTGATTAAAACTTTGTTTTGGTAATTTGACAACATTTGTTTTAAACTCGGGAATCTTATCAGCATGGACTTGTCTCTTATTAGATACTCAGAAAGAGTATTAAAGTTTCGATTAATTCAGTATTTTTCCACTTTTCAGGCAATTTGGTTGTGGATGCTGCTGTTGCGTTGCTGGACGTTTGTTTGCTTTGCCATCGACGTGGCAATTTGGCAGCAAGGACACGCACGGTGGCAGTAGTCATCCTGGGCCGTGTGTTACGGGCATGTGGCCGTGTCCTGGTACGAGTATATGCATGTCCTGGTTGTTTGCTTCGCGCATTAAGCTAATTATGGCCAAATAAAGCGGCACGAATTGAAACGCGCGCTCTGATCAAACAGAAGATGCAGCAGTTGCGGAGGGAGATTTCGAAGTTGAGGTTGAGGCAAGGAGCAAGTTGTAAAGCATGGCCACTTTGGATGCCAGCACTTAACTTACATAACAGCAGCAGCAGCATTGGTTGCCTTGGCCCTCAGTTCGCTGTGGTTGCGTTCTGATTGTTTTTCAATTTTCTGCATTGTTAAACTTTGTGTGCCTCATGTTGTGGAGCTTGTTTAATTTGCCGAGATGTCACGTGTCGCCAGGCAGCGGCAAGTGCATGTGCAGACTGGCCACGTGTCCTAGTTTGTGCTCTTCCAACATTGATCTAAAACCAGCTGTTTAATGGCAAATATTTTGCTTGTGCAACGAGCAAATCAATTTCGTATGCTTGGCGTCAAATGGAAAACGAATTTGACATTGTGCTCGACCCGCTCTGGTTTCCTGGATGCCCGCCTTCCCTGCTTCCTAATTCCTTCAACGTCATCCGCCTGGGCCTGGTCACGTGTCGCAGACGCGCCTCTTTCGTTCTCGTTGCTAATCTATCAAAAGCGTTGGCAGCACACCAAATTGAGTTTGTTTGGATATCATTTTTGGGCCGTATCTTGTCCATTTGCCTTTTGGCTACCTGCCCGAAAGCCACTGCCAAAGCCACTTTCACTTGCTACTCCTTGTGCCAAGCTTCCATTTTTGTGTTCCCACATTTTCCGCGCGCGTTGACGGCAACGTCAATCAAATTAGGCTGGCCTTGGCAAAAGAACTCGTGCCAAAGTTCACACATCAAATGATTTTAGGGGTGGGTAACGTTTCCCATTCCATTCGAGCCCTTGTAACATCAGCGCTAACTTACGATTTGCGTTTGTAAATGTTTTTCTAATCAGATTTGTGTGCTATACACAGGGGAGTGCAATTTGTTTTGATGTGCCAAGCGCAATCCGTTTAAGTGACGTGAGAAGGGTGTGAGTTCAAAGACAATGACAATAATGCCTCCGGTTCGCATAATTACTTCTGCTTTTGGCCTGCGGGCGTGTGCTTGGGAGTACCAAGGAGTTGGCGCCCGAGCAAGGACACTTTAGGAATCATTTGTAGACAGCAGAGCATATGCTCATGTTAGTTTCCAGTTCTAGATTGAATATGACACACATGGCGTTGGTCACTCTCCCCGATTGCAATCAAACCATTTTTGATCGATTGGTTTTTAACCCCACCATTAAACTAAAATAAATAGTAATCGTTGACATTGTAAATTCATAAATTAATATTGCAACTGCAACTGCAATTGGCAATCGATTTATTACCACAATTTGCCAACTACCAAGTGTTCGAGTGATTCGTTCCGTGCAAGTGGCCATGTTCGAGTTTTCAGCAGCACAATTTTGTGGCCCTTGCCCCGGGTGCATTTCCCTTATTTTGTGTTAGCATTTTCGCCATTTTACAATCGCATGTTTTACTTATTTCTTGTCTCGCTCGGGAATTACTTTTTAAGACCCATTTGCGTTTTGTGGATTACTATTATTTAGCAAGATTTTGCCATTCTAATTGATTGTTTGCCCATTCGCCGCCATCGTCGCGTTACCCACTGACTGCTCCTCCGACCGCTCTGCCTCTGCCCTTGTCTGCTTATCTAACTCTGGGTAACCTATCGATCTAGTTATCTATTCCAGCTCGGCCCCGGGCTCCAGTAGGAGTTATTAAAAGCACACGTCCCGCTTCTCATTCAAAGTACATATGCTCATAATATCCATTTAGATATTACCAATCACCCGTTCAGGTAACCCACTCGCCCATTTGTTTGCA
Organism: Hirtodrosophila cameraria; assembly: GCA_949708635.1. Taxonomy (NCBI): domain Eukaryota; kingdom Metazoa; phylum Arthropoda; class Insecta; order Diptera; family Drosophilidae; genus Hirtodrosophila; species Hirtodrosophila cameraria. The sequence continues at coordinate 75,119,507 of OX453089.1, read as the reverse complement.
GGGCGCATTTATTTGTGCATTACACGGCGTAAGCGCACTTAAGTTGCTCTTAAGCCCTGGCGCCGTTCCAGTTGCGAAAAGGAAATGGGCCGCAATAACAACAACACACTTACACTGGCACACACACCCACACACACACACACACACTTGCACACAAACAATGCAGACATTGTCCAAAGTCAACAACCAAATGGCGCCGTTTGTTGATGACCTGATGATTCTCCATTTTCAAAGCTAGTCTGCAGAAACGTGTCGATTGGACAGGTAAATGTGATCGTGCATAAGAATGTTAATTAGCATTCCAATGTTTCAGCCCTGGCCAGCTCCTAACGGGTATTGTTGATACATCATTTAACTGACACACAGCTTTTCTTTTATTCAAAAATAAATAGTTAAGTAAACAACTAAACTTTTGATATTCATGAAATGTCATAAATGCCGCGTAATCCTTTTAAACTTGTCAAAACTCATAGCAGCTTACCATATTTACGAGGCTTATAGGTGTACTGCTTATTTAAGACATTTTATATACCCTGACTGTAACTTGCTACCACTTTTTTTTAAGTAGCAACAAAAATTCGATCGGGATGCTAATTAGCAGTAAAATCCAACTAGTGGCGCCATCTATCGAACGACCGGCTTATTTGCGTTTTTGCTGATCTTTGTAAATGGTTGTTGTCTTGGCTAGGTACATTTATGTCTACCGCTTACAAATTGTACCAAAACGTCACAGTTGTGGGTACATTTTTGTGAAATTAGTTTTGAACAAATTTGACAAAAGTATTTATTATTTATATAAAAATAATAAGACTTGCAAATTCCATGAATGTTTCTGGCAGATATTATTATATCTATACTTGTAGTGGTTCGATTTTGATTAAACAAATGTGGTTCAACACACATAAAATAACTTAGAACTTAGATAAGTTTGGTCGATTCTTGAAAAACAACATTTTGGACCGGTCTTTTCTTTGGCAGCTATATGTTTTAAATAATGAACTGGTTCAGCCGGTTCCGATGTATATACTGCCAGCAGCAAAAGAAAGCATCTGTTCCCAGTTTTATCAAGATAGCTTCAAAAATAATAATAGATAGTTTGCATAGAAACAGGCGTATGATACTGATCACGAATATATATACTTTAAGCGAAGATGTCTTCTTCGAAGCGTAACACATTTAGTGACAAATTATAACTCTCTCTCTCTCTCTCTTTCTAATAATAATGAGAAATAGCCTGAAAGAATGTAGATTTTTATCTAAAATCGTCTATTGTCAACGGAATTTGATTAAAACTTGTTTTTTATAGAATGTTTTCAACAAATATAGTGGAATAGGGTAACAAATAACTGATTAAAATGTTTGTAAAGTTAAATATCTGTGTTTTCGTGGTAAGATCCATGTTAGTTCGTCCAATCTTTCTGTCGAACAAGATTTAAAAGATTAGTGAATAAGTCACCAGATCTATAAAAAAGATTGCCATATCTTCAAACTCAATAAACCAAAGCATATCTTGTATATCAATCTTCTTAATTCAGTTTTTATTTAAAGTAACATACATATGTTTTTACATACTAAACAATATTAATTCACTGAGTTATATGCCTATGCTATGTTCTCGATTCCACGGAGGTCAAAATGTTATTTGCTAATTTAGTACATCTCTACTTAAAAGTCAACTATAACTAAATATTTACAATTAAAATACTATGGATCAACTAAGTCGCTAACAGCACAAATATTGTACTGCCATTATGCTCAATGGCGCGGTGTGATCTTTACTCTAAGACCATCCTTGGGACGAAGGATAAGTTCGCCCAGTAGCGTCAAGTCTTCGCGACGATCGACAGCCTCGATCTTGTATTTACGCAAAACGGTCGAAATGACCGACTTTTCCTCCAAAATGGCAAACTTTTGACCTATGCAGTTGCGTGGACCGGCACTAAAGGGTATATACGCAAAGGGATGACGTCCTGCGCAGTTCTCGGGCAGGAAATTGTCTGGATTGAACTGCTCGGGCTTGGGAAAGACGCGTGGATTGCGATGCAGCGCATAAGTCATGATAATGGCCTGAGTACCGGCGGGCACCAGTTTGCCACCTAAGAAAAGGTTAACATTAAAGAGTATTCAAATAAAGTTTTCAAATTATTACTTACCAATAGTTATATCCTCACCCACCATTCGTGCCATCATGGGCACGCTGGGAAACAAGCGGAGCGCATCCTTGATGCAGCACTCCAAATAACGCATATCCAGCAGATTTTTCATTGTGGCTGGCGTCTCGGTATCATCACCAAATATGGAGTCCAGTTCCTCGACAACACGATCCTGATACTCCATATTAGAGCCAAGTAAGAAAAGTGTCCAGGAAATGGCTGCTGAAGTTGTATCATGACCTTCGAACATGAACGTGTCCACCTCCTCACGTATATCCTCCTGCAGGTTAAATATTTAATGAATATAAAGAGTTGGATGATAAACTAAAAACATACATTGGATAGCACGGTGCCTTCCTTGGAGGCATCGATAAGCAGATCTAGGAAAGCCAGACGCTTCTTCTTGCCCAGATCATCATAGGCATCGGGCATTTCGTTGTTATTATTGTTGTTGTTATTGGCCATGGCCAGCTCAGTTTTGCGCTCACGTATAACCATGTTGGAAAAGCCATGGAGCGTATTAACGTAGCTCTGATGAGTCTTGTAATCTTCAGTCAGGCGGAAAAGAAAATCGCTCTGCAGCCAGATCTTGGCCTGGCGACTCTGCACAATGGAGCCAATACTAAGAGCAACAACAGCGAGGGTGCAAATGGATTGGATGGTAAAAGTGTTGCATTAAATTGAAAGTTAGTCAAGTGTTTGCTGTCAGTCTGTCTGTTTGTCTGTCGCAGTATCTGTGTGCTTTATGAGGCATGTTATCAGCAGCAACAGCAGCAGCAGCATCACATTGACATCTTAATCTCGCATATTTTTCGCTTGAGTTGATAGCACCCCAATACACACACACACACATACACACACCCAATCATAATGTGTAATGGGCGTGTGTGGGAACGTGTCTCACCCACTGACAGTTGCACTGACAGCTTTCAATATTTAACATCTGCCCCAGAATGTTGATAACCTTTTTAGCTCATAACTTGCACAATTGAATACTAGTTCTTGAATTTGTATCTTTTAGATATTTATATAACTCTTTGTATTTTCTTACCCATAGACCGCCTTCACGTACTCCGATTCGCTGTTGCTCTGTGCATAGATTTTGCGACCCATGGCAGTTTCTGAAGTGTGGCATATTGTGACGCAATCAGCAAAACGGTAACTTGATATTCACACTACAAACAACATTGACACTTACCGCAAATAATGTCCAAAGTGCACAGTGTGACGTAGGGGAACAAATTGAACGCCTCGCTGCCCAGCTCGACGGCCAATTTACGTGCCAAGACGGCGCTCTGCTCATTAAAAACATCAATAAAATCATCCAAGATTTTGAAATGAAATGCGGGTGTCAAGATCTGAAATACGAATTGATATACATATAGTACAATTAGTTACTACAGTGAAGCTTTGTGCTTACCTTTCTGCGTGAATGCCATTTGCGATCGGTGCTGGTAAGCAGACCTGTGCCCAGCCAAGGATGCAGATAGTCATAGTCATGGCTCTTGTTCACAAACTTCTGACTGTTCAGTATGGGCTGAAAAGGAATATAAACTGTTATAGTTTCGGGCTATAACAACTGTCTGTCTGTCCACTCACCTCTACTGTTTCGGGCTCAAAGAGCAGCACGCGTGGCGCTGTGCCCTGCCAGACACGATTGATGCCAATGCGCGTGCCCCAAAGTTTTTGCATGCCTATAACACGATTGAATAGCTCTGCAAAAGTACAAGAGTAGCAAATTAATATTGGTAACTACACAAAAAAAAAACCAGTTTGCATGGCTGAGTGACAGCTAATGAGCGTTTAAGTGCACATAAATAACAAATAAATGACATTAAGTAATTTGTTGTGACGTTGCGGTCATTGTTTTGAAAGGGCTACCAGTTTGATTTTTGAGTTTTGAGCTGTTGCCAGTTCACGTGTGAAAATTGTTTGCGACACCAATTAAAGAAAAACACTTTTGTGTGAAAAACAATCAAGGCCGCCATATCATCTAAAACTTGGTGTTAATTTTTAATATGTTACACTTGTTTATCACCTAGGCAAACATAAATAAGCAGCTCTGTTGTGCCTTTTTTATTCATTACATCTCGAGACCTGAGCAGCTGCACGTTGCCTCTGTTCATTTGTTGCATTAATTAAAATGATGACACATTCATACAGTTACTACACTCGTCTTTTAGAGATCTGTCTAATAATATTTTTATGTAACCCATACTCAAACTTCAACACGCATTGCAGAAAGCAACACCCAAAACATAAAATGATGGGGCCCGTCTTCAGTTAACTGAATACCTCTATGCGGTTGCTCTTCTTGCCCCATTTTTTTTGGGTTGGTTGCTGTTGACCATTCGTCGGAAGTTTGCATGTTTAACGCAACGGACAAAGTGGGTAGCACAATTTCTACGCGCAAAAATATGAATGATCTAGTCGAGAGTGCTCAACTAGCAGCTGCCCTTTATCAAAACTAATGGAGATAATCACCCCTGTTTCGGTATCCACTTTCGCTAAAATTGTGCGAAATTGAAGATTTTTTAAATGTTCCGAATTTCCTTATTGCTTTCTAGCTTGTGAACTGAATATCTCAACGGCAAGTTATGTCAATCCATGATCGAATACAAGTGAATTTAATGAGCAAAATGTTGTCAAAAGTGAAATAAAAGGCAAACTAACTTTCGCAATATCTGACTAAAAGTGGAAACCAGAACAGGCCTGATTATATATTAAGCGTCTTTGTCTGTAGAATATCGTTTACTATCGATCCACCTATCTAATTATATGAAAATGGTAAGATCAACTAATTTGATTTATGTATACTTAATGTGTTAAAAGAGGGGGCTTCTCTTGCCTGTTATATAAATTTGCACAACCCTATTATACCCTTTCAACCATGATTTACTATTTACAGGGCATAAAAACACCAAGCAAAACAAATGAAAGAAAACAAAACGTATTTTAAATAGTTTTACCGGCTCTCGAGTATTCATTATAATATTTTCTTTGAAATTGGTTTGTAGGTTGCTGCTGTGGCTGTGAATGTTGGCTGGACGGCTTGTTGTTTACAAAAGTGACAAACAACAGCAACAATTTTAGGCAGCTTCAAATGACGTTAACAATTTGATATAATTTATTTGGCGCTTTATATCTTGCAACAAATTTGTCATTGGCGCTCGCTCGGTCGGTGGCACAAATTGTTGCCATTAAAAATTCATTTGCGAATAGCCAAAGCCATCGATGCTGTTGCTGATGTTGATGTTAATGTCAATCTAGCCAACTTTCAATGCCACAAAGTTAGCACCCACAACCACAAATACACCATACAAAACACACTCTCGATAGCCGAGACCCAGAGACAAGACGACACTGACTTGCAAATGTTCTTAACATTAGAACTCGAATTCAAAACCGGTGAAGACCTTGGGACTGGTTATGCACACCTTATGAATATATTGTTAAGACTTTTCGAAAATTATGCTTCAAAATCGTTGGCACTTGTGGCAGCCATTTGGGCAGCCGTCTGGCTGACCTTGGGCAACCAATTGTTGCAGCATCATTTGTGGATGCATCGCTGTTAATCGCTTGATTTGTTCTTAAGTCATTCTTTAATTTATTAAACAAAAAATAAGTATGCTTAAGCGTGTTTTCAAATAAAATCTATAAATTGCAGCAACATGTTCCTTGATTGCCTTGAACTAAACTGCAGATAGTACATCTGCGACAGGCAAAAAGCAAAGCCATGTTTGAGCATATAATTAATTTATTTTTTGCAAAATTTCAAAGACAAATTTGCATATTTATATATTTGTTGGCTAAAAACTGCATGAAATACAACATTCAAAATGTATTTATTCTTTCTAGCTAAATGAATAGAGATTTGATTTGAATAGTTAACCAAATTCGTTTTAATATGAGTGGGTTATTTTTTGGGTTTGGCTTTGAACTAGAATAGCAAAAAATTTGAGCTTGCATTTAAAGAAAATTTTGTTTCTTGCTTTCATTTAACCTTGAACGTTTCATTAGCCAAAGTATAATTATAATTATCTCCACTGTACTTTTAGATCTATCAGCAGACATTAAGCGCTGTTCGAATGCATTAACACACTTAAAATCAGAATTAATTTGAATGAAAGCAACAAATTGAATGCAAATCTAATAAACAAAAAAAAAAAAAACCTGCTGCCAGTCAAATTTGTTAGTTGCCCTGAAGCCAACTGACTTCCGACAGTTTCAACTGCTTGAGAACATTGAAGTAAGGCCAAATTGAGCTACCAAAAAACTCATCTAGCCAGAAAAACCACTTCATTGAAGTTTTCAAATTTGTAGACAAAGAACAAAGAACAAGACGCAAAAATACAAAGATCAGATCACAAATTATGTAACTTCTAATTCTAATAAGTGGAAATTTTAGATCGATTAAATCTATTTCCTACACGATTAGCATCTTAAGCTGAACTTGGCCGACTGAAGAAGCTGCAGCCGAAAAAAAAACTAACTTACGGATATAAATGTATCTAAGTATCTATCCATCAGTGTTTGCTGCTGAGTTTCCGCATTCAAAGATACTTGTACATTTATGTATGTTTGAATGTATGTATGTTAATTGGTATTTGCTTTTGTTTTTCAATCTTGCCGCAAAACTGTTAGTTAAGCTGGTGAATTAATCATTCCCAGATTTATTGATTAATTTATGCGTTATTTATTGAACTGCTAAGGTTTAGGTGTTTCTTCAACGGTTGTCGAGCTGCAAAGCTGCATAATAACAATGTAGCTGCTTTTGAATTTCAAGATCAAGATCAATACTCAAGATCAATTCAAGCACAAGCCAAAGCAGCACGTTCGCTTCAGTCTTTGGGCATTATACCATTTTTTATACTTGTTTGTTTTAGAGAAGTTTATGAGCGCTTTTTATAACTAATCGGGCTTTTTATTTAAACTATTTAAGAGCAGCTTCTGTTTTTTGTTGGGCCTGAGCTCTTTGTTTAAGTCTTAAAGCTAATTTCATTTAAATTCCGTAATTTATTTTATTAACAGAATAACCAATTTTATGCTTTATATTTTTATTTTTTGCTAAAAAAGTTAAAAGTTGTTTATGCATTACAAAAAAAAGGCATTTATCATATAAACACTTATGTACAATTATGATTCACGATATTTTGGGGGTATTCGTATATATAGAATGCTACGTTTGCAAATAAGTTACATCCATTGTTTAAAAAATAAAAATAAAATAACAATCTATATTTAACAAATATTTATTTATTTACTCATTTAAAGTAATATTCGCATTTGACAGTTGTTTATTTATTTATATTGTTTATGCTAATATTTTTAGTATTGATAATTAAATTATAAAATCCACAAATGAAATCATTAAAAACACACAAAAATAATATATTGGATTCAACAAAAGTATATCTTTGTGCTGAACAATCGTTCTATGCTATTTCATCAATTAACACATTTTTAAACATTTTCTTTTTATATAAATTTTAACTTTCGTTTGGTCACGTATTTCAGCTTCTTTACACCAACAATATTCTGATTATATTTCGCGCAATGAAAGTAAAACTGAGAGCAATGTAAAGTTCATTAACACTTGCCAAAATTTTAAAAATAAAAACACAATTGGGCGCACTTGCACTCGCAATAGTCAGATATAACTATGAATCTCAGGCATCATTGACTGACTGTTAGCTGGTCTGCTTGTCAATAAATTAACACCTGATACTCCGAGTGTATCTACGCTTTATTTGCTACGAGTTTCTGTTAGCTCAATCAATCAGATCAATATATTACCAGCTGAGTGGAGCGATGATTCAGGGTCAAGACAAGTACTAAATGTTAGTAGAACATGCATTTTAAAAATCACTCACCATCATGATCAACGTTCATTTCGATGGCATTTCCCAGAAATGGCAATGCGGCAGGACCTGGTATCCTTTCAATATATTTAACTAAACGCGCGCGTCTTTTATTATAAACCACTAAAAAAATGCTAATTATAGCTATTAGAAAAATAGTTAATGGCGAATAGCCTGATATGATTTGAGCGGCTTTGGAGAGCAGTATGCTCTCGGCCATTAGCGAACTGAGTACTTTCGAGGACATTTTTGATTTTATTACACTTGACAAATAGTCCTTGGCATATCCTTATCACAAACAGTTGATTCAGACCCGGACCCGGTACACTTTACAAAATATTCGAACTCTTTCCGACACAAACGCTGCGAACTCCGACACACAACTAACAAAAACTTCGAGATTGCACAAAAATTTAAAAAGAAGTGCTAAATTTTCGGCCTGCGTTTCGGCTTTTGGTTTCGAGCTCGTTGCTGAGCTCGGCTTGGACTCTATCTATGTGTGTGTGCATCTGTGAGCCGGAGATGGAGCCGATCGCGTTCACGCTTGCTGTGAAAAGGCAGTAGAAAATCTACTACTATTCATGCCGATTCGGTCGCATTACAAAGGTTTTGTCATTAGCATTTTATGAAAGACTGTAGTAAATGTGGCACTACTACTAAGTTAGTTCAGTCTTAACTGTGAACCTAGTAGTAGTGTTAAGTAGTAGCCAAATGTTTAGTCATAAGCATTTTGTTTTGAACATGAGTTGGCGATTTGTTGCTGTTGTTGTTGTTGTTGGCAGTACGAGTTAAAGACATGAAGCCGACAAATTTTGTGCATTTATGAGTTTTTTTGTGGCTTTGATTGCTGCCCTTGTATTTGTATCTCAAAACTCATATGCAGTTAATTGTGCCGACAATTGCTTGACAGTTATGTTGGGCCTACTTCAACTCTAACTCTAAGCCCGATTGCCTGTTGTTGTTGCTCTCGATTTATGGCTATCATATTGGAGTAGAAGTGGCAGTCGCAGTGGCAGTCACAGTCGACCTTAAAGCGCAATTAGCAAGTGTTTAGGATGAAGTTGCTTGATTCTATTAAAACTTTGCCAGGCCATAAACTGTAGGTACACATTTCATTAGATGAGTGCAATTATAATAACTTTACTGCGTCATGTCCGCTGCCACAAGTGCCGCTAAAATGGGAGCGTTTAATTTGAGTGGAAAGGATTTCATAACTCACATAAAGTCGCCGTTAAAAGCAGCCTTCGTTTAACTGTCTGAAATTAATTGTAAATACTATATTGCAAGCTTGAATCCGATTGCAATTTGCAAATTTTAAATTATTACTGTTATAATTAGAATCTGGTTTGAGGATTATCACAACAAATTTTAATTAATATGGCCCAAGGTCACAACAAGTTCCTTACTCGAGAACATTTTGGCAGTTTTTGACAATAAATTTCATGGTCATGTTAGTCGGCATATATACCTATAAACATCATAGAACTGGTTCCTCTTGGTATTCTTTAGAACATACAATCAATTAAATATTAGCGTGCTATCACGTTGAAAAAAATCCGTCCAAAATCAAGTTATGTTGATCATGAGTTCTTCGTTATCGAAATAAATTTTCATTCTATTTGACTTCAGTAATCTTTTGTTATACTCTGTGTCTTTAAAATGGTATAGCGTATTTTAAAGTTGAGTTAGAGGCAAAGTAATTCAAGCTACAATGTCAAAGCTTTAAACTTGATTATATTATTATCTTATATTAATTAGCTTGTGAAAATAAAAGTATTTAAAACATTTTTTATCAAATTTACGTAAACTCTCTAATTTTGACTTCAAACTTTTTTTTATAATTAAAAGCTCTACATTGCTTAAAAGTGCTACACAATATTTTTTAGTCGCCTAATCAATTTATTTATTGTTATTGCCGTTCAATAGAACCTGTTCAACACACACACAGCCCAGCAAAAGTCAGAACCTCTGTAAACCTTTTTTGCGTCTTAGTTTCAATCGTTAAATACATATAACCAACAAAATATGTATGATTGACCATTAATTTTGTGGCTTGGGGTTCAACAAAACTTGTAATATAAACGATATAAAAAGAGCAAAAACATAGAAGACATTGAATTATAATAATACCGAAACAAGTTTCTTTCATAATAATATGTTAATGACTTTCTACTTAGCTTTGACGTAGCAATAGAAATATGGGATAAGAATCCCAAAATAGCTCATGCCACACAATACATAGCTTAAAAATCAAACATATATTGTATTCTTAAACAGATTCTGGCTGATATAAAATTGATATGGCCTTGCATTATGTAAAATATATTATCTTTGATCATTTTGGCTACCCAACCTGCGAATATGTACATATGTAAATATATATGTATACATGTTGTTTTATGTTCACTTCCCAAACACGTAATTATTCCATCACGTCTCATTCAGAAACAAAGTCTTTATCTGTTTATGTCTAGGAAGTAACAACTGACCACTGAATCGGTCTTTAATTAGACACATATTAACAGCTTCTCTAATAAAAAGCAACTTCGCAAAATAAGCAAGTCACTGTGCGTTCAACACTTCCACTTATAATGCTAATCCTTTAACATATTTATCATTCACTTTTACGTTTTCGTCTTTATAAACAACATTTGGCAAATGGTTCTGGACAATTAAATAAGCCGCTTGCCTAGTAGTGAAGAGTACCAACTTAAATTGAGGAAAAGAAGTTTCTTTTATATATGATTAATAAATTTGAAAGAACGTGACGGAATAACCAAAATACAATATACAACATACAAAATATACCCTGCTGAGATTTAAGAATCATAGATGTTAGTTCCAGTTTGAATAAAACTTCACACCTACAAGTACTTTCTATTAACAGTCCGTTCTAATTGGACCATTAGTACAAGTTCAATGCGTTCAGATTCTAATCAACAATCGTTAATCGGTTTCTTTAGCTTTGACTTGCTGTTTGCATTTATTATTGAATTCGGGACGGCGCGAACGCCATTCCCGGCTACCAAAAATTACACGCACGAGTTATTCACATTAGGAATAATCGCAGAGGTCAACTCAGCCGAATGTGCAATGGCCAAGCCTCACTCCGGAGGAACCGCCTTCGTGATCACGGTTAACCTCTACGCCAGGTAAGTATGCTTTTCTCCGCTCTGGAACAGCGATACCAACCCGGCCGGGCTAGAACCAGTTGAGAATTATAGCGTGCCTTTTTGTACAAATTTCTACAGCAGCAAAACGGGCAACGCATGTGAGCAGCAAAACGAAGCGAAGCATGTTGAGCAGCAAAACGGGCAAAGCATGGTGAGCAGCTGCAAGCTAAACGAAACGAGGGATGACGGGAGTTCATACAACAGCAACAAACAACCACATCACGCAACTTGGCACAGACATATAAATGGTTTGTGATATGCGGCACAGAAATATAAATGGTTTGTGATATGCGCATTTGATCGTATTGTGCTATCTTGGTTTTAGAAACGTTTGAATATTACCAGAACTGTGATAATGATAAATTTAGCACATTTTTTATCGTAACCGGGTACAACTTTATTTAGTCTTCTAGCTATTCCGATTTAATCAAAGTTGTTATTTTATAATGTTTATAGGTTGTTGGAAGTTTAAATAATATTTTATGCATATTAAAATATCTAGGAGATTATAAATAAATCATTCAGTTACTTTTAAAAGCATTTCTGATAGTTAAAACTGGAATCGTCTGCGAAAAAAATTACTCAAATGAGTCACAACTAGGGTATAAGAACGAACATAAACACTGCTGCTACTCAACTTCAACCCCTAACAATTTCTCTTTGTCTGCTTGTTCGTGTTTTGCTTTCACTTGTGTATAAATTTGTACAAATAAGCACGCTATAATTCTCAACTGGTTCTAACTCGGCCGGGCTGGTATGGCTGTTCCAGAGCGGAGAAAAGCATACTTACCTGGCGTAGAGGTTAACCGTGATCACGAAGGCGGTTCCTCCGGAGTGAGGCTTAGCCATTGCACATTCGGCTGAGTTGACCTCTGCGATTATTCCTAATGTGAATAACTCGTGCGTGTAATTTTTGGTAGCCGGGAAGTGCGTTCGCGCCGTCCCGAATTAAATAATAAATATAAAACAGTAGTTGGTCAAACCCAATTACTTGCTTGGCCATATATCAATATGGTGATAAGCATTTCATTAGGTCAAAGCAAACTGGCTAGCAACAATAGTAGCTGAATTGCGTTCATGTGAAACTTCTAGTTCAACTTCTATAAAATCATACTTGAACTTGATCTTCTTGCAAACAACAATAAAAAGACTGCGGAAGACGCTTTTATAATAGTGTGTTTTATATTTTGAACTGTTGCTGTGTTCGCTGAAAGTCTTTGGTATTGGTGCGGTTCCGTTGGTTTATTATTATTAGCAACCATTTGACTCACAAATATCGACAAATCTTGAGGCTTAGTTGTTGCTGTTGTGTGGCTGACTGAATTTATTAACTCAACTTTTGTTTCACGCTATTCGTACAACCGCTAAAGTAGCTGTTGCTGCTGCTGCTGTGGGGCTGGCTTTGATAAGGTCAAGTTCATTTCCGCATGGCGTTGATCTTGGTCTCTGGGCAATGGTTAAGCGAAAGAATGATTGGTAATGACTACCATTTGGCAGTCTGCTTAAACTGGCCACAAGTTGCAGCGAAGGTAGTTACCACGTCAAGGAAGTTGCACAAGTCTACGACGTAGCAATAAAGCAATTAGATGAAGTACGAGTATACTAGTATGTGACGCATTTAAAGTTTCTCTATCTCAGCCAGTCGAAATTACGCACGTAATTAGGGTTACAAGCGTACGAAACCCTCTGCACGTCGACAACCCAACAATGTATGTCACGCAACAAGCCATCTTACTGAATCTAACATGGAATCCCCGGACCCGTACTAAGTACTCTTTGGCAATGAGCTCTCTCTGTCACCGTGTGAACAAAGAGGGTCACAAGTTCCTATGCTTTTATCATTAGTGTTTAGTGAAAATCGTTTTATTACAACTGAACTTGAATTAAATCTGAACTTGAATGGTGTGGGCGCCTTTAATGTAAGTGTTCTTAAAGGCTGACCATTCAATTTGGCCAATTGTTGTCTCTCATACATCATTGTCAATGGTCAAGTGCAATTTTAATTTGGTGGCAGTGCAATTAAATCTGATAAAGAACCAAATACCATGGCGAATAGCTAACCACCTTGGCCATACCACGACAAGTTTTAAGTTTCAAGTTTCCTTCGGTGGCTTGACACAGATTTTAGACATATTGGTTAGATCGGCGGCTGCTGCATTTGGCATTTTGGTTGCAAAGTCAATCACCAGCAGCCACTAGCTGACCTCGACTTTCAGCTAAGGCTTCAAAACAACAGCTGCCAAGTGAGTATGATTTAAAGTTTAAACATTCTTAATTGCGTGAATTTCACACACAATAATTTATTTTCAAAAGTAATTGTAAAATTACATTTTGATATTCATCACAGCAGAGATTTGTTTGTTTTCACTGTGTAAAGAATAGAGCTAATTAAAATGCATTTTCCCAAGATTCCGTATACATATTTATGCGCATACAAAATTATGAAGCCAAATCAGATACTACCAAGTCGGAGTCGGAGTCTGAGTCTCTTGAGATATTTGTTCGCTCAGAGCAACACTTATATTAACATCAATCAATTATTACAGCTTTGTTGAGTGTAATTACAATAGAATTTTATGCATGCTTGATTCAGCTGGGCTTTAACTATATGTTTGGTACAACATTTATGATAGTTAAACACTCAAGCAAGAGTTCAAGAACAGTCACTGATGGTTATTGTAACAGTTTAGTCAGCGATTTAAAAACAATATAAACAGAAATGGCATTAAGTAATTAAGTAAATGATTTTAGTAATAAAAACTTAATACAAATGTCACATTAAACAGCTATTAAGATGCTTGCGTAAGCCTAACTTTTTAGAAATAAAGACCTGTTTGAAAAGAAATGTATTCGATTTGAGACTTGTTGCCGTACTTATATTTTTAACAATAGAATGATATAAAGTATGTTAGTTAAAAAAAAAAAAAAATCCAAAGCTGCAATAACAATTATTATATAAAAAAATATATATATATAATTTGATTCTTGGGTTCTGCTGAGATTCGAGCTCGCGTCCTCGCACATATTGTTTAAAAACACAACAGCATCTTTTTCCATTGGTGTGGCAGCGCCAGCAATCTTTTTTGCACAGAGTGGCAGCCTTGACTAAGTTGTGCAACACGAGCTAAATCAACTTTTAACAGCAATAAAAATAAGTATTTCTTATCTATTTACAACCTAAAATAAATCCAAAGGCGCAGTTTCTCTTTATTTTTTAACTCTAAAACTAAAAATACTGATAAAGAGATAAGCGATAAATACTGTATATTGTTTCAACTAGTGATGGACTTTAAGAGCTAATATGTATATTAATAATTCAGAGGAGCGGCAGGTGTCATGCGGAAAATGTCACTTGACAAAATAGAGTCAAAATTGTTTCGTGTTTTTTTGAAATTTACTCATGTTTAATTAGTTCAAATCCGCTCACACTTCGCCGCAAAAGCTGCACTCAACTAGCGGTTCGCATATGTTACTAGTATATTAATGTGGCCCATCTCTAGTTCAACGTTTTGGTCACACTGGCAAATGACAAAAGCAAAGTAAACTCAATCGGTTTGCATTAATCATCAAAAATTCATTCAGTGCAGTTGCAGTTGCAGCTAAAGTGTCCAAGGAGCAAGTTTAAGTAAAGTTTTAATTAAATTTATACAAGTGTTTTCCAGCAAATAGAACAAATACAAACAACAACAAAATGCGTAACGCGGACCTTTTGGCCATTTTGGCTGTGTTTGTTTACGGTAAGTTGTGACGTTGACTGTGAAATACTGCGTATTTGTTTTTCCCCACCAAGTTGACAAATAGATTTTTCATGTGATACTTATGAACATATATGTATGCATTGTTATACATATTTAATTGATATATATTTTGCAATTTCAGCCGTTTGCGATTCCTCAACGCCAGTCGCTGAGCAACCGCTGCTTGGTGCTAGCAAATGCACCTGGGGCCCCTCCTATTGGTGCGATAATCTCAGGTAAGCTACAATCTCTTCGAGTGTATGGCAAAAACGCTTTGTCATTGGTAAAATATTCAACACCCCCGCATTTTCGACCCCCCTCTTCAATCACAAAAACAATGGCCACTACGCAGTTATTAACCCGCTGCGCGATTTCCGTTGTTGCTTTCCCAGTTCATTGTTTATGTACATACAATTGCACAAGAATTGTCGCATTCGCACACAAGAAACTCAAAACTCTCTGATAAGACAATCAGTTGGAGCAATATAGTAGGAGCAACCATTCTATTTGGCCTATCGATAACCTTTGTTATGGCTTTTACAGTTGCTCTAATTTACTTTGCTCTATTTTTTGTTCCCTCTATTCAGTTTGCACACTTGTTTGTTATTTGTGTGCGTTTTGTAGTCACCTTTGGCTCTCTCTCTCCCTCTCTATCTCGCTGCCAATCTCTTTCGCTCAGTGTACTACTGTGTTGCGTTTTGTTTTCACATTTCAATTCCGCTTTAAATTAAATTAAACAAAAACCGTTTCAAGCTAAGCCAACTCATTACATATGTATGTATTCACATTACAGTATATGCAAAAAGTATATTATCAACCACAAATTCCAATGACTAATCATTTCGGTGAATTTCTGAGCTCGTCTTAGGTTTACTCTTTGTTCCCAAATGCCGTTAAAAGCTGAGATTTCATAAGCATTGTGTTGCAGATCTTGACTAAGCATTCGTCATAGTCGAGGCGTCTCAAAATCGCATAATCAGCAGCAACTGGCATCATTTCAATTGTAACTGTATAATGTACTTTCTTATCGAGTATCATTGCCGATCTCTGAGTAATCCAAATGGCAATATGTACTACTTACACATTTGTCCTAGGTTCGTTTACAATGAGGTCGAAAAAACAATAAACACGCTAACAAATGCACGCATTTGTAAGTAGTTATATAAACAGTTACAGTGACTATAAAAAATTAGTAATCACGCTGCTGATGATTTATAAAATGTAATGTACTCAAATCAAAATCAAGTTCATAAGATACATTAGTTACTTTGGTTCTCTGTTGTAATGATTGCAAATTTTGAATTATTATTTTTTGCTATAGTATTAAGTTACCAAGTGATTTTCCATGCTTATCTTATTGCTACTTTTTCTTTGTTTATTGATTGATTTATTTATAAACACGGAATTTGTTTATTTTCCTTTGTTGGTCTACACAAGCCGAAATTGCAGACATAATAAAATGTCGACATTTTGTGCGCTTTTAAAAAACAAATATTCATATATATATATATATATATATATAGTATGTATATATGTCATAGCCATGTTCTCTGCTTATCTCTAGAGATACGTTTTATACACCAACAATATTTGTTTGTTTGTTAATATATAAAATTAGCACTTAACTCTGCCTTACTCAGTAGAGAAATTTTCAGTAATTTTTCAGTTGCTGAAATTTGTATTGCATTCAAAGCAATATCAAATAAATGTTTTAAATGCTAAGAGGGGAGACTAAACATAATGCCCCTTGTTGTCTCGAATATAATATGTTTATGGAAATATAAATAAGTAGTACATATGCCGCGGGTGCATTCAACTGCCGCATGGTTGGAGGGTTCTTTTCATAATGTGGACTCTGATCTTTGCTGACTTGGCTTGCACAGAGTGAAAGACGATTATGAATGCGGGTCATTTGATGCATTTGTTATTTTTGCTTAACTGCATGCGCTGCAGTTTCTTTGCTGACTTATCAATTGATATATATATTGTATATATTTTTTAATGCCGCTTCCTTTGTTCTTATATGCGTGTTGTTTGCTATTTTTGCCTGCAGCAATGCCAAGGACTGCAGAGCTACGCGCCACTGCATCCAAACCGTTTGGGAAAAGCGTCCTGTTGCCGTAGATAATGATTCCATATGTAAGATATGCAAGGATATGGTAACACAGGCGCGCGATCAGCTGCGCAGCAACGAGACCGAAGAGGAGCTGAAGGAGGTCTTTGAAGGCTCCTGCAAGCTGATACCCATCAAACTTGTAACAAAGGAGTGCATCGCATTGGCTGACAATTTTATACCCGAGCTGATTGAGGCGCTGTCTTCGCAAATGAATCCCGATGTGAGTTGTTATATAAATTTGTACTTGTTACTTTAACTGACATATTTAAAAAAATCAAATTTCAGCAAGTTTGTTCCGTTGCTGGTTTGTGCAACAGCGCCAGGATCGATGAACTGCTTCAGCAGAGCTATCAGGCAGCACTTGACGGCACCCTCAAGGAGGAAGATGTGGTCCAGACGGATGAAGCGAAGTTGCAACCAAAAGCAACTGATGTAGCACAGCTGTCCTGTGGCAACTGCAATCTGCTTGCACGCAAGATGCAGCATAAATTCGAGTCGACCAATCGGGACAATATGGTTGAGCAGTTGCTGCACGTGTGCGGCACCATGTCCAGCTTCTCGGATGCCTGCGCCAACTTGGTGTTGACCTATTTTAACGACATGTATGAACATGTTAAGCAGCTTATGCAGACTGATGGCGTTTGCCATCTGTCCGGCGTGTGTGCGGCCCGTTACCATCAGCACGAGGATGATGTTAAGGAACCAGAGGCTTTGCTTACTCTGGATGGTATCGGCGATGATATTCCCTGTGCGCTGTGCGAACAGCTGGTCAAACATTTGCGTGATGTGCTGGTGGCCAATACAACTGAATCGGAATTCAAACAAGTTTTGGAGGGCTTTTGCAAGCAGTCGCGTGGCTTTAAGGATGAGTGCATTAGTATTGTGGATCAGTACTATCATGTCATCTACAGCACTCTGATTAACAATCTGGATGCAAATGCCACTTGCTTCCTTATTGGCGTTTGCCCCAAGGGTCTAGATCTGGGCTACGATACACCAATTATGCCATTGCTGCCAGTTGTGGAACCTGCCGATGTACATGTTACCATCAAGAAGCTGGGCGCCAACGAGCCCAAATTCAGCCAGAAGGATATTATGGATATGCAGCTGCCCATTGATCATTTGATGGGTGCAGCTAATCCTGGCCTGCTGGTGCAGGCGGGTGAGCTGTGCACAGTTTGCGAGTATCTGCTGCACTTCATACAGGAGACTCTGGCCACGCCCGCCACCGATGATGAGATCAAGCATACCGTCGAGAACATTTGCACAAAGTTGCCACATGGCGTGGCCGCTCAATGCAAAAGTTTTGTTGAAATGTACGGCGATGCGGTCATTGCGCTGCTTATCCAGGGCTTGAACCCACGCCAGGTCTGCCCCATGATGCAGATGTGCCCGCGTAACATTGATAATCGCGAGGACATCGAGGTGTTCCACCCGGTGCCAGTGAACGGCGATGAACAGGATAAGCCTACTTGCCCACTCTGCTTGTTTGCCGTAGAGCAGGCTCAGATTAAGATACGTGACAACAAGTCCAAGGATAATATCAAAAAGGTTCTGGACGGTCTCTGCTCGCATCTTCCCAATAAGCTGCGTTCCGAGTGTGTGGACTTTGTCGATACGTACTCCAATGAACTAGTTGATATGCTCATCACGGACTTTAAGCCGGAGGAGATTTGTGTGCAACTGAAACTGTGCCCCAAGACCAAAGACTATTTGGACGAAATGGGCATTACTCTGGATGAGAGCGACGAGAACGACAAGTCATCCAGCAGTGAGGAGATTGCAGGCAATGAAATTGACTCCAGCGATGAGATGCGTCTGCCCATTGAGGTTACCTTCGATAAGGACTTTAGCGTTGCACCCAATTGTTTGCTCTGCGAGGAGTTGGTCAAGGAAGTGGAGAAGAGGATCGGCAAGCATGCGACCAAGGCAGATATCAAAGATGCCCTGGAACACTATTGTGATAAGTTTAAGAAGCCGCTGGCCAACAAATGCCACATGTTCGTTGACAAGCATGGCGATCAGATTGCTGATCTGCTGCTGAAACAGATGGAGCCAAAATTGATATGCACGGAACTGGGAGTATGCCTTTTCAGCGAGCAGGAGGATCGTAAGTATCCATTCAACTAATTAAAGCCAGACAATGTTATTAAACATTCACTCCCAATTGCCAGTTGAAGTCGATGAGGCCCTGAAATACGATGTAATTGTGCTTCCCAAGCACCAAGACGACCAGCTAGCGAGTCTTAAAGCTCCTCAAGTTAACGAACCACCGACCTGTGTGCTCTGCGAGTTTGTTATGGCCAAGATGGAATCTGAGCTGCAGAACAAAACCGAACAGGATGCAATTAAGAAGGCACTACGCAATGTCTGCAATCGTTTGCCAAACACCATTCGCAAGCAATGCGACACCTTTGTCGATGGTTATGCCTCGGCTATCATCAGCCTGCTGAGCAAAGTGCCGCCCAAGGAAGTATGCCAGAAGATGCAGCTATGCTTCAGCCAGGCAGTTAACGATGAGGTCATCGAGTGCGGCGTCTGCCATGGCGCTTCACAGGTCTTGTTGCCCTTCTTCCGTTCACAAAAGGATCACGTCGTTGTGAGCGCACAGGACATGATTAACTTGGCCTGCGAGAACTTGCCCGCCAAGTATTACAATATTGTAAGATAAAGCTCAAGTTATTTGTATATATCTTTTTTGACTCGTTTTCTCGTTTTAGTGCTCGGAAATGATCTCTATCTATGGCATCAGCATCATGCATCTGTCTGAGCATCCTTATATCGATCAGTCGCACGTTTGCGCCGAGATTGGCAAATGCTTCGACAACGAGAAGTCCGCACTGGCCTTTGCCAGAATTTCAGGTGTGTGGCTGCATTTAAAAACGTCTTGAGTTCAAATCTCTAACCTATTTCCATATTCAATTGCAGCTTAAGATGTAGCGGTGAGCACGAAAAACGCAACCGTTTTGTGATGTGTCGTTAGGGGCGCTACCGATTTATATATAAACATATATTATAAACATTTACTTATCCGTTTACATTCTGTAATCAATTGTGACTGTAAATTATAGAAAATTACTTACTGTTTTGATTACTTTTATTTGCGCTTAATTTGATACACAAAATGTGGTGATAGTTTATATGAGAATGAAACTGAAACTGATAAAATTTTTATTTTGTTAGCGCACGCGAAACGGGCTTAACAATTAAACATAAATTGTAATTTAATCGTACATACAAAAAAAAAAAAAATAATACAATTAAAACTATGCGCAGAGACGCCCATTCCGGTAATCATGTACTTTTTATAAACCCACTCTTAATACTTTTTAATCACTTTGCTGTGCTCCCAAGAGGAATATCATATTAAACGTAACGTTTTTGTATTAGAAACGAAAACCGGAATTGGCTACGAGTATTCAATATAATTCGTCTGTCTTAAATCTAAATGCAAGTGTGTGTAGCATAAGACGCCAAAAAGTGTAAAACATGAAAAAACGAGAATAAAATCTGATAAATAAATCATAGAAAACGAAAAACTATACCTATTTTTTAAATTCATAGAAGACATTTGTTGAAAACACATTTATTTAATATATTTATTAAAATGTTTGAGGATTCGCTGCTTATCATCAAACCGGACTACATGCACAAGCGTCGTCCGGTGCTCCTGAAGCTTTTGTCCTGTGGATTTCAGTTACAGGGTAATCGCAAGTTGAACTTTTCGCCAGAGTTGGCTGCCGAGTTCTATGCAGATTATGCCGATGAGAAGGGCTTTATGCTGGAGGTTATACTGCTGTCGAAGGGCATCTCGGAGGCCTTTATTGTGACCAAAGAGAATGGAGTAAAGGATCTGCTCAACATCATGATATGTTATTTGTAAGTTAATACTACTTTACATGAATTTCAACTAATCCTTGGCCAACAGCGGCACTTCCTCGGAACTGGAGCGCAATATCCATGTCACCAAGCATCCCGATAGCGTGGCCCGTGAAATAACCTATATTTTTCCAAACTGTGAGTAAGGCCAGAAATACAAATCATGCAATTTTAAAAGATGCTTTATTAATTGATTTAATTATCTAGATATACACGAGCCCATAGAGCTCTTTGATCAAAATCGCTTTTGTCATCGTCCTATGCTTAAGCCGCTTCTTTCGGAAATCTACGATATTTTGCAGAATGTGGACTGTAGCCAGCTTGATTGGAAGACGCGCGTTGCTGACTACTTGGTGCGCAGTAATCCCACCATGCCACAGATCACCAATCAATGCCAGGTGAAACCCGATATGGGCATGCAGGAGAGGTCGCAACAGACGACCATGACATACAAGTCACCAGATAAGGACGCCAAGCCCAAGGATAAGTCTGCAAGTACCAGCTCAGTGCTTTCTAGCAGCACACCGCACTCCTCCATGCTGCTAACCACATCATCCTGTGTAACCTGTGGCGGATTTGATCATACCGAGCCATGCATATCAGAGTTGGATCTGAACAAGCGCCTCGAGCCGCAGAGCGATGAGCCCATTTGTGTGGATGAGGAAATCATCTGGAAGGAAATCATTGTGTATGAAGAGGAGGTGCCAGAGGAAGAGGAGGAGCATAGAGAATTGTTTGAGATACAGGAAGACGAGGGTGAACATGATGAACTGAAGGATGACGAGACAGAGTCAGATGTGGAAATATTGCCTGAGGTTGCAGCGGTGGAACAAGAATCCGATGGAGAGCCGATGCCGGAAGGTGACGCACCACCAGCAGCTGCACCAGAGCCGCCAGCAGCTGCACCAGAGCCGCCAGCAGCTGCACCAGAGCCGCCAGCAGCTGCACCCGAACCGCCAGCTGCTGCACCAGAACCGCCAGCAGCTGAAGAGCCGCCCGCTGAAGAGCCGCCCGCTGAAGATGAGGGGGCAGCTTAACTTGCACCTGTTGCCAACATGTTTATGCTTTGCCAAATATTTTGTTTTCGTTGGTCCTCTAAAAAAAAAAAATTGCTGTTATACAGAAAAACGCCAAACATCGCAAACATTCAACACACTGGCGCCCAAATGCTGAACCTGCCACCCACACCCAAATGCTGTACGTGCCACCCACAAGTCCTGCAATGCGCATTCGCCGTGGCCAGGCTGCAGGCAACGCAGGCTGCACTTTTCACTCACAGGCGATTCACTCACACTCACAACGTCCATTGGCATTGGCAGTGGCAGTGGCAAAGTGGCAGTGCAACAGGAAGAGCAGCAGCAGCAGCAACAGCAACACAGAATGCGTTCAGAGTTCGCGCCAGGATTTTTCAATAGCGTAAGCAGCATTTTTTGTTCGTGTCCACATTAATCCAATAAAAAAGAGAATAAAATTGTGATACTTTTTCTTAGTGTGGTGCATGCCACATAAATGTGTGTGAATGTCAATTTGCTTGTGTATGCATTTGAATGTGTGTCAATTATAATGCAGAACGAATACAAATATGAGCGCCAAATGGTTGTTGATTTCTGATAGAAAAATATAACTTTGCAATCAAAAAGATTTTATTGGTGTGCATTATTGTTGTTGCTCTGATAATTAAATCAAACTGCAATTGCATCGATTTTTCCACTTCAGCCAGGTGAGCGGGTGGTCAGCTATGCACACCAATAGTTATACAAATTATGAGTGTATGCGCGTGTACACAGCTAGTGGGGGGGTTGGGTGGTCTATAATCTTGTTAAGCTAACAATTATAACTCTTTACAGTGAATATGAACATACGCTGCAACATAACACAGCAAATATTTTAAGATAGTATTCTAAAAGCCCGCGCAATTCGCTATGTTGAATATAAGTAATCAAGAGTCGCATGAGCGACACACAGCGGCAATACAACAACTGCAACGGCAACATGAGCAACATAACAGTGACAATGCAGGCGCAACACATGGCAGCAACATCTATGAGGAGCAGCAGGAGGAGGATGTGGAAGAGCAGGAGCTCATAAATCTAAACTTTACTACTTTTGCTGAGCTCTGCCGCCTTTGCGCCATACACCATAATGTACCCAAAATGCACATCTTTGAGCCCGAGGCTGACCAGCGGCAATTGCTCTACAAGCTGCGCACTCTGCTACAAGCAAACGTAAATAATACGTAAATAAACCAACTTTTGGAACAAACATTAATTAGTCTAACTACTTGGCAGATAACCAAAGATGACTACTTGCCCAAGCATATCTGTGAACTCTGCCTGGAACGACTGGAGCATTTGTACGAATGGCGCCAGATTTGCATGCGTAACGAGCATATGCTGCGAAACTATGCGGCATCCATGCATACGGTTAGGGCCACCATTGACTTTCAGGTAAGTGCACTGAACTGCACTCTTGACACTGGCAGTCAAGCAGCAGCTTTTATTTGCTGCAACAGCCTGCACAGTAGAAACAACAAACGCAGCAGCGGCTTTCAGTTGTTGCTGCTGCAGCTGCTTCTGATGCACAGGCAATTGCAGCAAACGTTGCTACTGTTGTCAACTTTTCAAATTTATACCTGCTGCCGCTTGTTTTAATTCCAAAACGTTCCAGCAACCACCGCCGAGTAAAAGCACAAGATTGAGTGGAAAATATGGCTGTGGGTTGTCTAATTTTAAATGCCCTCGCAGACATATTAATTAACTCAATTATTTTTAATTAAGATTTTATATTTAACAAATTTTTCAATATTTGATTAGTTATCGATATAGTTTTTCTTACAACAACTCAATTTTCGAGCAGTTGTTCTTGTAACATACATCTATGGTAAGTATAGTAGTCAGATATTTTAAAAATTTCGGCAAAATTAAAATAAAACCGACTATAAGGCCTGTTCGAATTTCCGTTAACTCTTTATTTCGAGTCGTGTTTGATTTTGAGTTCCTGTTTTCGAACAAAATAGCTATCTTTCTGCCTTTTAAGTATAAATTCAAGTAATTCTCATTCCACTGTCTGAAAAGCAAAGTTTTTGAATGAATTTGCCATTGATGAAAATAATAATACCAATTTCAAATGTTTTGGTCGGAATCGAAAATTAGAAATTAGACTGCATGCAGTATATAATGCGCTATGCTAGATTTGAAAATAATAATACAATCGAAAATGTCGATATTAACTCCGATATGGTCGTGCTGACAAGAAATATACGTGTTCTTTAAAATGATTCATTTAATACGTTACATGCTGTGCCATCAAACGCATATACCTTCAGCAAGGGTACAAAAACAAAAACAAAAAGCTCTCAAACTCACTCAAATCGCAGCCCCGGCGCCGAGTGGTATGCAATACTTTTGCTAGAATCGTTGCTTCCGCTTTATACACTCAAGTTCAGGCGGTTTAATATCTGTCTGCCTCTGTCTCTGCCTCTGGCATTGGCTCTGTCGCTGTCTCTGTCTCTGGCGTCGTCGTCGTCGTCGTTGTCGTCATCGTCAACGTTCTGTTCCTGGTTCTCGTTCAGGAATAACAAATAATTACTCAAATTGTACTCATCGTTGCTGCGACTGCGACTGAGCAACTACTGAGCAACTGAGCGACTGAGCGTGCGACAAAGTCGACTCCAAATCAGTTTCGCAATACATACACAAACAAAAGGCGCTGGGCTCTGGCTCGAGGAAGTAAACGGCGACGGCAGCAGTAACTAAGTTCGTATAGAACTTTTATTAGCATATAATATTCTCAAAATTATTGGCTGCAAAAAAAAAAGAAAAAAAAACCAATAGAAATTCGTGTACGGAATTCAACGCAAAGCGCGACGGCCGTTTTTATTGATTTTCAATTGTGGTAAGCATTGCAAAAAGAATTGCATGAGGAAAACGAAAAGCTGAGCCAATGAAAATGTCAATAGTGTGCGCGGTGTGGGGCCAACAAAGTTCGTGATTATGCTTGAGAAATTAGCAATGTGAGCAGTGTGGAAAAAACTATTGGCCCAAGTGTGTGAAAAGTGAATTCGTTGGCTAAAAGGCTGGTCAAAATGTTGCTAAATGGCAAGTAGCGCGCTTAAAATAAAATCAGGCAGACACGGAAAACCCTCAAACCAAGAAACGCCGCCAAAGCCAAAGGAAGCAAAGGGAGCACGGCCGGCAAACACATATACACACATACACACACACACATGAACACATACATACACATATACTCACGCACACACATACTTACAAACAGAGGGCTTCAGTCAAAGGCAAAGGGGCAGCAGCTTCAGAACCAGAACTCGAACTCGAACACGAACCTGAACCCGAACCAGTACCAAACAGCACCCGCGCTGAAAAAACCGCACGGACAAAAGCTCAAGTCACAAATTTTTGCGCAAGGGCAGGCAGTTTGAGTGCTTTTATTTTGGGGGGGTGGGAGGTGGGTGGTTGTTGAAATTTCGCAACACTTGCGCGCCATTTAGGGGTGGCAGTTTGGCATTTGGAACGTAGCAGAATGTTAGCGAAACACTCAACTCAATGTTTCATTGCCATGGTTCATTCACAGGACGGTTCCGTTAACATGGACAAGATGACGGTGGCCCAGAAGAACGCATATCTGGAGGCACATATGGCCGTGCAGCAGCAAATGGCCCAGGCGGCAATACAATTCAAGCAACAACAACAGAGTTCCGTACAGCAGCAGAGCTCGCCGACGGCTAACAATAATAACAACGGCCAGAATAACATGCAACAGCAACAGCAGCAGCAGCAACAACAACAGCAACAGCAGCAACAACAGCAGCAGCAACAACAGCAGCAGCAGCAACATTATGCGGCCACAATCAAAGTGCCACAGATCAGTTCCTCCAGCTCGGCAGGTGGTGCTGTTGTCACAGCGGGCGACAGCACCTTTACGGTCCCCGATGATGGCATGGGCTTTGAGGGTGGTGTGCGTGTGCTGCAGAGTCTAGGCACTTGGTCGGCGGCGGAACAGCTTACATACAATATACCAAAGCCGAATCTGATACCCTTCACCGAGCCATATGTGGAAGGTGGCTCCATGCATCCCGCCAGCCGACTTAAAGCGCTTCAACAGGTGCAGCAGGCCTCATCTGGCGTGCGCAAAACCAATCCCTCAAAGAGTGAGTAACTGCATGACCATTTCTTTATACTCATTGACTATCAATGATCTTTGTAGCCACCAACAAAGCATTCGAGTGCACAGTTTGCGGCAAGGGTTTGGCGCGCAAGGACAAACTGACCATTCACATGCGCATCCACACCGGCGAGAAGCCCTATATTTGTGAAGTATAAACAGCCCTTGAGTCTTCGGCAGCATGCCTCCATGTTGAAAGCTACTAACCTACATCATTTGCTTACAATCTCGACTCTTTCAGGTGTGCAATAAGGCATTTGCACGGCGGGATAAGCTCGTTATACACATGAACAAGTTTAAGCACGTGACGCCCACAAATATTGCGCCGCTGGGCAAGCGGCTGAATAATATGGTAAAAAAGAAGGAGCAGCCAGATCCGCCGCCGGAGGACAACAAACAGAGCCTGGAACTGCAGCTGCAGCAACAGGCTGTCCAGGTAGCCGCCCAGAATATCATAGTGCAGGCGCAGGGGGCGCCCACAGCAATTCCGGGCATCATAATACCGCATCACCAGCAGCAGTTGTCCTGGACGTGCGAGCTGTGTGGTCGGATGTTCTCTAGCCGGGACGAGTGGTCTATTCATGCCAAGAGTCATCTGGAGGTGAGCAAATGTCGGTTGAGCCTACCGGCCAGCGGGGCCTAGGGCAATCTACGTAGTACAACTGGTGCGGCTCTAAATTGGCCTTCTTTGATCCTTGCAGTATTGACAACAGGAACGGTTAGTCGTAGAGTCCACAAAACCAGCAGCCGCCATCGCTAAGATCAACAGCAACAGCAGCAGCAACAGCGGCAACAACAACAACAATAATCGCGGCTATCAAATTGATGCTAACCAAAACCAAATACTCAACAGCAGCCCCCAAATGGAGGCCCATGCACGCAGTCAGAAGATAATCATACAAAATCAGATGATCCTCAATGCCAGCCATCAACAGCAGCAGCAGCATCAGCAGCAGCCGCAGCAGCAACATGTTGCTGGCGGCAAGAAAGCGGCCAGAAAGCACCACCAACAACAACAACAACAACAACAGCAGCAGCAGCAACAGCAGCAGCAACAACAGCAACAGCAGCAACAAGCACAGACCAGCGCGCCTATGTACAATAATAATAGTAACAACAGCAACGGCGGCACTCATCAGGGACAAGAAGTAACTAACTATTAACCACAACAACAACTACAACAACAACACCAATAAACAACAACAACACGCAACAGCACACGCCATCAGCATGAAAATATTTGTCACTTTCTCTCAATTTGTATCTCTGTATCTTTGTATCTGTATCCCTTCATCCCTCTTCCGCGCAGGTGTCAGTGCCCGTCTCGCACATCATTGCAAACTCACCAACAGCAGCTACTTATATGCAGGCGCAACTAAGCGGCCTGCACGCCGGCAACAGCGTCAATGTTGGCGTTGGTGTTGCCGATGCCGGCAACATGAACATGCCTATCGTCACCTACAATGGCAATCAGTATTGTGTAATAACCCGTGCCCCGGAGTCTGATGCCATTGCCATGCAGAAGCAGCCGCTGCCACTGGACTACGGCCAAGCCACCACCACCAACATCATTGTAATGTCGCCGATGCTGCCCCCGCAGCACCAACAACAGCAGCAGCAACAGCAGCAGCAACAATAAGCGTAGCTTGTCATGATTCGCAAATTAAGTACTAAGAAAATGAGGCACAAAATTTAAGCGTGTAATGGTGCATTGCTCAGGGCAGCAGTATCGTTTACCTCATTAGTCAGGCCCCTGGATTGGTTGGATATTGGATATCGGATATAGGATATCGGCAGTTAATGGCGATACAAAACTGGCATTTAACGATGGGAGAAAGGCAATCACATTGCAGCCAGGTAAATGACCAAGAAAGTGCGCAGCCTCAGGATCCGTCTACAAGTTTGCAATTAGCCTCAGCTCGCAAGCAGCTATAAATACAAATTGTAAATAAAGTTTTTAAAAAACAAAAAAAAAAAACAAAACAAACCAAAAATATGAGAACACCTAAGTATATGTTTAAATATAAGAGATAAAACCAAAAACTTATACGAATATGCCAGCCGAGAGAAGTTTTTAGATAGTTTTGCATGTAATGCTTCTTAAATTTCTTGATTGCAAATACGATTCACCAGCAGATCTTAAATCGATTTTAAAATTATATATGTTTTTGAATTCCATACAATTAATTCAAATATGCAATACTTGAAATACAAATATAAATAAAGTTGATGTGAAATATACAAAATGTAAGCCACATTAACTATGTAGTCTAAGTAATTTTACATATCCATTAAAATTGAAGAAAATATAAAACGAAAAATATTCCCTTTAATGCAGCCATAACACTGAGATATTATTTTCTAGTGCAACACACACTTGAGTATCTTGAATTTAAGTTGTCTCATCTTAAGTTCGGTATTAAGGAATTAAATTTAAACTACAATTTGTATGTTCTTGAATGTATTTGTATAATAGTACGCGTTTATATTAATTGTTTGTAATTATGCTAACAGAAATACAATATTTATGTCTTAAAGAAAACAAAACAAAACATACTTATGTAGCAATGTAAGTAGTTCAGTAGTGTCCGTCAATGATACTCACAACCAAGAAATACTACGGCAACAATGTGAAAATGATCGAAAAATATATTAATTACAATAAAAATTTAACAATTTTGAAGTTGTGTATCTATTTGTTATATGAATCCTGTATAATACAATTTCAGATAAGTGCACTGAACTACACTATTGATAATGATGGTTATGAAGGGTGTTTTTTAAGCTACAGAAATCGCGTCTGATTTTTGTTTTAAGTTCCAATATATTTTGACTGTCAAAAAGCCACCAGCGAGTGAAAGCTCAAACATGAGTGGAAAGTTGGTTTCGGGGTGAAAGCTTAAATGTGAGTGTACAATTATGTTAGCTTCCGGGGGAAATTAAAGAAAGAAATGCTCTCTTAGGAGCGTCATGGATATTTACCCTTGCAAAGAAACAATTCAAACAAAAACTCAATTTTACACCACTCCTTCTAATGACTATAAGCTATAAGATTTAGTGATCCGCTTTAAATTTTGCCTTCCTCACCTATACTCATCTCATGAACCAGCTGAGTTACCATACCTTTTTAGTATGCTCTAAGATTTTCCTTAGCTTAAAAAATACAGCTGTATATAATACTAGTCGGCTTTCACAACCTTCATGATGCTTCGTCACTATCATGGATTGCCATCCACATTCAGTATAAACTAAAATCTGGACGCGGTTTCACTTACTAGGTATGGCTCGGGAGGCATCTATTACTAATGCAAAGCAGCGACAAATGTACAGCTAGTTAGTAATGGTAACTCAAAATCTATTTAACTATTTTTACACCCAGCTTGAACGGTTAGTTAAAAATGATAAGCCCGCTAAGCAAAGTTATCTGCATTTGCAGTATTTTTGGACTTGTTTTGATTTCAAACGTGTTGGAAAAAAATGTTATTATGTACACATGAAAAAGGTATAGTAATAGCAATCAAATACAATTTTTTTTTTATTGTTTATGAAAGTATTCTTAATTGGCAGGAAAATTGGCATGTTGCCGATCGCAAATGTCGTGCAATGAGCACCAATTTAATGGTTTTCGATAATAAACTTGATAAAGGCCGTACTACAGAATTTATGAAAGACGAAGGAGTGCCATTTCATAATAGTTATATGACTTCAGTCTGGGTTGGAATAACCACATGAGGACTTGATCGAGACTTTGTTCTTTCCAAAAATGGTGCTCCTTTAAAATATGCCAAGTGGTGTCCTAAGCAACCTGACAAATTTGATCAGGAATGTGGTGCATTTGCTAATTTCGGTTGTTGGGGCTATCATGATTTTGAATGCTTACATAAATTTCCGTTTCTTTGTGAAATAAGACTGAATTGTAGAAGATCGAGATTGAGAAAGCACGGAAACTTTTGTTAATAATTATTCACAAAATGAAAGAAATGAAGAAAAATTACTATAAGATTCAACAAAAATGTCCATAACAAATGGGATATAGTCTAAGTTTCATTGAAAATAATTACCCAGAGAACAAAAAGTTTTCATCAAATTAAAGAATATTTAACATAATTTAAAGCAAAATCTGAAAAAAGTTTTTTATTCTTATTAAAACAAGTAAGAACGTTGCAGTCGGATGCACCCGACTGCGATATACTCTTTTTTTCGATTCTTTGCAGAGTCAGAAGTGGGCATGGCAATTGTATTTTTGCTCAAATCTTTCAAGTTTTGCCATCAATTTAAGTTTGGTTGGGCCCGTTTGACAGGTTTGGGAGAAACAAACATTGCTCGATTGGGGGTGGGCGTGGCAAAATTATATTTTATCCAATCTATTAAATAGGGCAATAGAATTCAACCTGCAAAATTTGGGGACTCTAACTAAAGGGGTGTGGGAGATACAGACTTTGCTCATTTGTGGGGGCGGGGGTGGGCGTGGCCAAATTTTTTTTATTCAGATCAATCAAGGATGTGATAAGCCCTTGTGCTAAATTTGGTTACTCTAGCTATAAAACTGTGGTAGATATAGGTTTTTGCGGTTTGTTGGGGAAGGGGTGGGGGTGGGGGGGAGATCTTGGCACTTTGTCTGGCTATGGTATATACCAACATGTATACCAAGTTTGGTTGCTCTAGCTTCAAAATTGTGGGAAAACCTGCGTTCATACGGACGGACGGACAGACGAACAGGCGGACGGACAGACGGACATTTCACAAACCCAATATACTCTTTTTTATTTTTTTTTCCTAAAACGCGATAAATTTGTGGAAGCCGCTTTGGCGTATTAATTTGATGAATAAAGCTCCAAAGCCTGTTTAACAAATCTAAATCCAAACACAAATAATTTTAATCAAAACCTTTATCAATGTAATTTAACCACTTGTTCATAATCATCTCTTGTAAGCTTACAAAATGGCGTCCCAATCCAAATACTGTCGACACGCAATCACTTATTCTCAAATAAATGCAAGGCCAAAACCGTATTTTGTTCTGTTCTGGGTACTCAATAATTGGCAGCTGTTCTCGGCCTCTTGGCTGTCTACAAAAAAGTTGAGCTACTTATTTTGTAGGCTTTTTGCTGTTCAACCAAAGTTGTTTTGGCATAATTAACAAGGCACATTGTGAGACTCTCAATCTCTAGTTTCAAGCGTAAACATTTGGTCGACAGAGTTGACGAAAAACAACTTTTCGTTCGTTTGGCAAGCAATGAATTGAAAAATGCGGCAAGTTGACCTTAAACGGAAACTCGTCGTTGCAGTCGCAGTTGGCGTCGCGGTAGCCGCGCAGCGTTAAATAAATTTATACGTCAAATGTTTTTATGTTGTTTTTCGCAAGAATTGCAAATTAGTTAAGCTGACGGCGACGCCAGCTCCGAAGCAGCAAGCTCAAACGCCTACGACGATCACACCGACGCCGACGACGACGGCGACTACGTAGACGGCCAAGTGTCGCTGGGATTGCTGTGTTCTTTTCATCAGTCTTAGTCGGTTTTCGTAGTTGATCGCACACGGCTCGAAATGATCAACGGAAAATTCTACACTGGGCTGCCGCCCAAAATGGTGGACAGACAGTGCGGCACTGGACTCAATCGTCAGGAATCGCACTTCTTCTGGCCAGATGACACATGTGTGGATAGCGCTCAGGAGACACGGGTCAAGCGACGCAATAGCCTGCAGCTGGAGACAGAACGTCCACGTTTAACCCAAGCCCAGCGACAAAACGATGCTTCTCCGGATGTGGACACTCGTCAAATGTTTCACAAGGAGTTTGCCAAGTCTTCCATACAGTTCCACGACAATTTGCAGCCCAGTTACAGCAACAATCACTCCACTCACTCCAGATTGCTGAACAGAGCACGCCGCGAGGTGACGCCAAAACTGACAGATGTGAAGCAACAAGCTCGCCCACAGGCTCCACTTAAAACCTTGGCGGAGGAAGACCCAAGCGCAGCACGACGTAAACAAGCCTACAGCTCCACGATTCAGTTCTACGATTACGTCAACGATAATGATGCGGACACCATACAAAACAATGTACGACGTCCCAAAATGGACATGAACAACAAACGCGAAATGGAGCTAAACTCAAAGAACAGCCCCAAGTTGCAGGTTAAGCACAATGTGCGAAACTTAAGCGTGGAACGTGATCAGCTGACGCCGCCACAGCGTGTGGTTACCAAGAAGCCGCTTAATGATGGCCAACACTGGCAGCAGGAGCAATATGAGTCGGCTAGACGCACTCCTGGGCTACTGCTGCCCAAGAAAATACTCAAACAGCAGAGTAATCAGTCTTGGATTGAGGACAATAATGAGACCTTGCTGGACTACATGGACAATAATATGCGTCAGTTGCGACTGCGCAGTCTTGCGCCCTCTAAGAAACATGTTACCTACAACGAGGAGGCGGCGGAGTATGCCTACTACGATGACAGATCAGAGCCAGCCGAGGGTCGTCAGCTGGGCCAGCCGCAGCCAAATATGCGCACAGGAAGTGGCCAACAGCAACAGCTTGAACAACAACAGCAGCAGCGAGGCGGTCCATATGTGGAAACTGGTCGTGATACAAAATCATTAAATAACTACAATAATACAAGTTATAATAATTATAACGACTATAACAACAGCAACAGCAACTCACGCTCACGGAAAATCTTGCCAAAATTGCCAGAGCCAACAGCAACAACAACAACGAGAACAATGAGAACTCGACACATTGATGACACACGAGCAACATCAGCAACTGTTGCTGCCGCTGAAACAGAGCAGCCATCTCCCTCAGACCCACGCAAGCACCTGCGCAGCAGCCTCTGCTTCAACGGCGACGCTTTAGTTGTCGATGTGGGTGCCGCTGCTCAGTCGACGTCAGCTGCTGCGCTGGCGCGTCGCAGTTCAGCCGGGCAGCGCGTCAACGTTGGTCTGCCCGACTGATGCAGCCATCGATATTTGATATTTGTGTTTATTGAATGCAATTCGACGTTGGCGTCGCGCAATGTTCAATTGATTGCGTCAACTGCCCTCGCGACTGCGACGTCGGCAGAGACAACTATACTGCTTTTATTTGATTGTTTTCGCTGCCCATGCAAATTTCGCTGTCGGCTTCACCCACAACGCACCGCACCAAATTAAACGCCGCCAGCGTCGTTGAATATAAATTATCATAGTGCTAATGATCTTGCCTAATATGTGAGCAACAAATCTATTATAATAGGTATATGCTATTATTATTGTTGTTGTTATTGTTGTTCGGGGCAGCCAAAATGTATTAATTTAGTTTGCTAAGTGAACTAAAACAAAGGAATAATATTAATAATAAGAATAAAAATGCTAATCAAAAACTGTTAACAAAATGAGATTGTTTTAATTGTAACTGGTTGGGTAGAACTTTAAATAAATCAAGTCTAAGAAATTAGATTAAATAAATGCAATTATTTACATATTTTTTTGGGCAACGGAAAAACATTTCTTAAATTGTGTCGAAATAAATATTTTTCATGAATGTAACAATCTCACTTTAACATAGTAGAGATCGAAAACAGAGTCCAAATCAATCAATTCAATCAATTAAAATAATAAGCTAAGTAATCGGAAATCAAATTAAATATTTTCCACAAACAATTATTTATAATAACATAAAAAAAAACTTTGCCGATGCTATTAAATAGATAATTTTGAGATCTATTAAAACAAGTATGTGTGAAACAAATGTAAAGTCAGGTCTTAACTTGTTTTTCAATTTGTTAAATTAAATTCACGCTAAAATGTAATAAACGAATTTACAATTACAAATTGTTGCGCAGAGTTTAAATTGTAAAGGAGCAATATATCAGTTTTTGTTCATGAATCATTAAACAGATTAAAAATTAGTTTTAGTGCACATTAACAAAGTAATTTATAATTCAATAAAAAAGCATTTTAATGCCACTCTGCTTAAGGCAGTCAGGGATTACCACAGGCTAGTCACCCTGGCAATTCGATGCTCGAAAGCCTTTCACCAAAATTTTCATTTCACCAAAAACCGTTGACTGAAACTTACATTGTTAACGGAACTTAAACCAGCTCAAAGCTCAGCTGTGCGCCAGCCTGGCAAGTTGTTTTTCACAAGGAAAACGGAAATTATGAGAAGCGAATGTTGGTGGCGCCTTATTTTGAAGTTGTTGCAGCAATTGTTGCAACTGATTGTCACGCGTCTTGAACTTGAGCTTGACCTTGCTTCGAAATGGGAGGGGGGGGGGGG
Source organism: Hirtodrosophila cameraria (assembly GCA_949708635.1). Taxonomy (NCBI): domain Eukaryota; kingdom Metazoa; phylum Arthropoda; class Insecta; order Diptera; family Drosophilidae; genus Hirtodrosophila; species Hirtodrosophila cameraria. Next base: position 75,085,147 of record OX453089.1, on the reverse strand, counting down.
GTTAATCATGTAAAACGCCAACAATTGCTATAAATTACAAAAATTATGCATGCAGCAGCAAATCTATCAATCAAAATGCCATTTACTTGCAGCTATTTAATTAGGGGTATGCGTTTAATTGATCTGAGTTTAAAGTGAGACCAAAGATAGTTACTAAAAATAAAGAAAAAAAGAAGAAATAACAAACAACTTACAACTTACAGGATAAGCATAACGGAAAAAGTGGCAGCTGTTGAGCAAATGGCTCGTGATGAAATCTTATGCAATTGTACATTGTACATTGGCCAATTGCATTTTCATTTCCATTTTCACTTCCACCTACCGACACAGCACAGACAACAAACTATAGACAAGTCAAAAAAACGACGTCAGCCTCCACATCTTCCGCATTGTGCCTGTGCCGCATCCTGGCCATAGAAAGTAGTCCAAGCGTGCGCACCAAAAGGCCAAGACATGTGCAACTGTTGCACTGTTGCTTCAAGTTGCTATAAGTTGCCACCAATTTCCTGGCTGAACCTGAACTTCAGGCCAGCTTTTGCTAACTACAAAAAAAAGTGCAAGTAGTTGCCATTAACTTTTATTGAGTAACAGAAAAAGAGCTAGTTGGAAACCAGTTAACGTAAGAGAAACTCTTAACTGATCGAAGAGTTTGATAGAGACATCTTCATGGGCTAACTGAGGCCGGCTAGACCGAAGCCTCCCTCTACTTACATTGTTGGCCAGCTTCTTGGCCAGACTGGCAGTCACATACCAAAACACTGCCACCCCCTGCCGCCAACACTTTTGCCAGTTACAAATGGTAATGGTTATTTGCAATTACGGCCATAAACAACATTTTATTTATGCCGCGTGCTCCATTTCCTACTGAATATGCAAATGTTGGAGCTGCCTCACCTGTGCTGTTGCTGTTGTTGTTGGGGCAGCAGCTTCCTCCCAGCAGCTGAGGCTGCTCTGTGCGTGAAACGTGAGTGGTTCACCACTCGCAGATTTCAATCTCTTGCGCTCTTCGTTGGCCACAGTTGTCGTCTTGGGCAGGTTGCAAAACATGTTGCGCTAACGACTTGGCCGCTAGAGAAGGAAGGAAGTTGGCATAAAACCGTTGCGTCCATTGCTAAAACTTTCAGTTTCGTTTAGGCCACGCGGCTGCTTAAGACGTGCAGCAAAGATCAACCAAAAGTCTTAACAATTATACAGCTAGTGGCAGCTAACCAAAAGCCATTGGCCTAGTGAATCTCTAAGTGAAGTTCAAGTGTACAATCCAAACCCACACAATATGCGACTGTGCTTGAATGTAAGCAGCTTAATCAACAACATTTAAAGTGTTGTTTCCTTATCAGTTGTAACTTTACTTGCAGCTTTTGGCCGCTGCGCTGCTGCTGAGCTCAGTCACGTCTGGCTTGAGATCGCCCAGATCCTTCTACCGTCGCAATTACTACAGTTCGGTGGGTCCACCAGGTCCTGTGCGTTTGCTAACTGCACCAAATGGACCGCCCAGCTACCGCGGCGATCTGCAGACGAATGAGAGCAAGCATCGTGATGTGATCAAGAAGTATCCTAAGAAGACGCAGTATAGGCCATATACATCGGTCAGTCAGAGGGATCGGCTGCTGTAATCCAAAACTTACAAATTGTGTTATTTTCAGGAAGAGGATGACTATTCAAGTGAGCGATATTCGGGCGAGTATTCTGGTGAGTCGGTGCAGGATAGCCGTGAGTACACCATTGGCACACAAATACGAGTGCAGCATCCTATCACGGTGCCCAAGAAGTTTAGTACCAGCTCGTCGTTTCCCAAGCAGCCCAAATACGTCAACTCAGTTCCCTACAAGAACAGCGGCAGACCACATTATGCACCCGAAACCAATTCTGGTGAGGAACATGCACCTGCGCCACCTACCAAGCGCTCAAAGTGGACACAACCGCAGTATGAGTCAGAGCCCGATCTATTCCATCTGGTTCCACCGCCCAGATCCACAGCTGCCTCTCCAGGTCATTCCTATAGCGTATTCGAATCAGAACACGATGAATATGAAGTGCCAACGCGACCAAAGAATCACGATCGATATAAGAGCGTTGCATCCAAGAAACAGATCGAGGCATTTCTAGAAGATCAGCAGAAGTTGCTCGACGAAGCCATCAAGCTGCAGCTGCTCAGCAATCCAAAGCTGCAAAAGTATCTTAAATCCAATTCACATGAGCCGCGACCCGATTTAGATATCGAGGACTTTGAAACCTTCCCACCAAACTTCTCTGGTCCCGGCCCCCTGCACAATAACTTTAGTGGTGAACATGGTCCACCGCTACCTCATTCTAAGGGTGGCCGACCCCACAGGCGTCCATCCGGCGTAGAATTGAAGCGATCCCCCAACTCGAAGCACATTATCAAGCCAAAAAGAAAGTACAGATCGACAGCGCTGCTTATTAATGTGTGAGGCTGAGGGAGTGAAAGCTAAGTTAGTCCTCAATACAAAATTATTTAAACATGTATTTTAAAAAGTGTACTTTTAAATGTATAGACTTGTTTTATGTTAGTACTGTAAATATAGCAAACCTTTTATATAGTTAAATGTACGATTTCGTATTTTGAAATCCACGTTTGGTAAGTTAACACTTTTCAAACTTGATTCATACGGACAGACAGACTGCAAGATCGGCAATTGACAGCTCAATGCATAGAGTATACCGCAGTCGGTTCAATCGCAAAACCCACCATTTTGCCCATTTTGACTTAGACTCTACAGAAAATGTTATATTTAACAGAAAATTTAACTTATTTAAAAAATTGACCTTTTTTATTAGAAAAATTTTAAGCCCCCCTTTTAACAAAATGTTTATTGCAAAAACAAAATCGTGTCAGAAAATTCCAGAAAAAAATGCAGCAGTGCATTTTAATTTTTGCGATTTATCCAAACAATTGTAATTTTTGATATTCGAAACAGCGTAAAATGGATTTTGAGACTTGCGCCACTGGATTTATTATTTTGATTTTGATTGAATCCGCCAAACTGCCCACCAGGGGCACTGAACTCGCCATGTTATCAACAAGTGGTTATCAACTATCAATTTGTTAATACTTCTTATTATTGTCAACTGTACCTGTGGCCTATTTCCAGATTAAGTTACTGCAGGTTGTTAATTTCGAAACATAAAGTTACAAAAAAAACAATAGTAAAAACGACGCCTGCCAAAAAACAGCTGTATGTATTTTAACTATTTTCGTAGCTATTTAAAAAAAAGCCAGATCTGCAAATTTAACAGAAATTTTATTATTTTTCATAAATTGCGGGCTTTTAACAGAGAAATGTTAGAAAAATGTTAAAAACAACAACAAAATCGCGGTAGAAAATTCCGTTTTCAATTTTGCGATTTTTTCGAACATTTGTTTTTTTTTGCAGTTCGATTCGAAATAAAATGTAAGTAAAAAAAGTTGTTCTAGAGGGCCGCTAGTTTAGTGGCAAATAAGCAAAAACCGAAGTTACCGAAGGACATGCGTTCACAAACAGCAGAATTAAAGCGTAAAAGAGGGCGATTTTTAGTCTTTGGACAAAAATCAAAATTAGATAATGAAATTTCATACTTTATTCTTTTTATTTCAAGATCCTACCCCAAAACCATAAAATTCCACAAAATAGATCAAAATCACCAAAAAACTGTTAACAGGGATCAGCTGATTAAAAAACTAGCTATTTTCTGACTTTTTTTCTGGTTAAGCGAGTCTCATGTTTAATGCAACTATTGCGGTTGTTGCCTCCGCTATTTTATCAGCATGGCAACGCTCAATTTTGCAGCGCCATCTATGAGTCAATTTAATGCAGCTCCCGTTCGCTTGTTGGCGCTTGTCTACACTAGATGGCGCTAGTCAATCAATCAATGAAGTTGCCGAGAGAAAAATAAAAGAAAGTATAATTATAGGTAAATTTAATGATACTAATCTTAAAATATAATACCTACTACTTAAATCATGATTTAATGCAGAAAATGTGTAATTGCTGCTTAGATTTCAGATGTAGCCGCTTTGCGGGTTCAACACACCCACTGTCAGATAATGATATTTTTATAACAACAAATTGTTCTCATAAATCTCATAAATTAAATGATTCAACTCATAAAAATAAGCTTATTTGAACCGCACAGAATAATGAAATCGAAAACAAGACACCTGTTTAAATGGGCAACACTCAATCACAGTTAATCCCAAATTAGGCATAACAAATTCTTGGCTTTTACCTCTTTCGCAAAATGCGATCGAAAATCCGCAATTGGGCAAGCCACGTGATTGCCACAGCAACAACAATAACAACAAAAGTGGGTGCATAAAAAAGCACAGATACAAAACAAAATTGATTTTCTTAATTGACTGAACAATTTCAACAGCAATACTTGTAGTACCCGAGTCCGAGGCATAGCCACAACAAAGCTGACCTTGAAAGTAAATCCGAATCCAACAGCGAGCACCAAAGGTGGTGCAAAGAATGCGCGCAACAGAAGTGGAAAGTAAAACTTAAACTTGGCTATAGTCAACACCTGTTGAATGAGGGGGGCACGAATGGGGGGAGCTGCAATTGGACATGGCAAATCGATGGGGCAGATAATTGAGCAAACAGCTCAAAATATTAGCGCATAATTAATGAACAACAAGTTACAATAAAACAACTGAAGCGTAGCAAATCGAATGGCAAATAAAAGAACTGAAATCGAATATGAATTGCTAAAAATATTGCTTAGAACTACAAATGGAATATGGATTGCTTTAGTCTTATACGATATCTATATATATCTTTCCGGTTCAGCCCACACACCACACGGTTCTTTGGCACATTGGCCGCGGGTGTGGGTGTGGGTGAGGTACTTGATTTAATTTTTCATTGGAATTCAGCTTGTCTTATATATTTTGCACAATTGGCCATGTTTATTGCCAACGTGTAACCAGTTTGGAGTCTTTCCTTGTTTGTTACATAGAATTTGAACTAAAACTGAACCCCCAGCCCAAAACTTGTTCGTTCGTTTCTCTTATTCAACACTTACTATAGTGGTATATCGAAAGTTGGTTGTGCAATGTGCAGGGTGGGAGGCGTTCACCGGGCAAGGTGTTTAGATAAATCTGTTAAAAATTAAATTACTCGTAAACGCCACACGCCCAAAAAACAAACTTGTTTATAAAGTGGTTAAACAATATAACTACATACTATATATGAAAAGTAAAAGAAAGATAATCATTTGCTGGCGGTACGTATGAATATATCATGTATTGCTTATAAGTCTATACAAATTTGAATGTATCTGTTTATATATTGCTTATACGTCCCATTGCCCAGGTTGCTTTTATGTTTAGCATTGAAAGAATTGTCGTGTTCATTTGATCAACGTCTTCAAGCGCCACACACTTACAAGTTTATTGGTTTCGCTTCACAATAGGAGAGTAGAATTGGATTTAACAGCATTGAGGAGTATTATAAATTACAAACAAAAACTGTTAGATATACTACATACAAAAAATCGTAGATAGGAGTTACGACATATTTAGGATATATAGACTAAGAATTCTTGCAACAGTTTTTCATTCATCTTATACATATCACAAAAGAGTTTTGATGAAGTTAAGTACTGCATGGAACAGCACAACGAACAGCAATAAGTGATCAAGAGATATAGAGATATAGACGGAGAGATTGGAAGAGAATGAAAGATAGATTCTGGAGCCATAGGGAGTGTTTCGTGTAGGGTGTGAATAAATGAAGTACGAGTATAACGTTAAATTACATTAGAAACAAGCTCAATCTATGTAGTTCTCTCTCCAGCGCTTAAACCTTGTTGAAGGAGTAGGTGAAGCCATCGGGCGTGCGGTTCAGCGACAGCTTGCCGGGCGGGGAGAAGCGATGAGGATTGGGTGTGGTCGTTTGGTAGTATGGCTGCTGCTGCTGCTGTGGCTGTGCCTGATGGTACTGCTGTTGTGGAGCGGGTTGCTGATAGGATTGCTGAGGAGCCGGATTGTAAGAGGGCTGTACAGGCGCCGGCGCAGGACGGTACTGTGGCTGAGGGGCAGGCTGATGATACGATTGCTGGTTCTGGCCAAAACTGGGATCGTTGTAGCGAGGATCATAGGAGCCATCATCGTAGTCATTGCTGCGGAATGAAGGCTGTGCTGGTGCCTGGTATTGCGATTGCGGCTGGTACTGCGACTGTGGCTGATAGCCGGAAGTGGGCACGGGCTGTGGTGGTGCTGGTGGTGCCACTGGCAAATGATCACCGGAAGCTTGGAAGCTGTCAAATAAATTCGATTTTATAGCTAACCATTTATTGTCATGTTTCTCGTGTACTTACCCATTCTTGCCAGCAGTATAGGAGATGGTGCGACGCTCTCCCGTTGGATCCACATAGCTGTAGCTGCCGTGACGCGTACCATCCGAATCGGTCTCCTCCTTGAAGTTAATGCCATCCTCCTGTGTGTAGGCTGCACCGAATTTGCCATCACCGGATAAGTAGCGCTGCTCACTGATAATTGCAGCTGTTTTGGGATCCTGGTGGTAGTTCTGGCCAACAGCCAGGGTCACGAGTGTGGTTAATGCGAGCTGATCAGAATCAAAGATATGACAATTAGCTGGGCGTTATTTATATCACAAACACACACACACACACACACAAAGCACAAGCCAATTAACTCACAAAGCGAAACATTTTTGTATCTGGTATCCTTGAAAAGCTACTACGTAAACTGCACTCTCTGAGAATCAAACTTAAGATCGGAATGAGAATCACACGCGATTTGCTGAACTGAGCTGAGGGCCTTTACGTTAAAGTCCGTTAACAAGGAATGGGTATAGGTATATCGAATGCGACACTAGTTGAGTGCCAGACCGACGGCAATGGATTTTGTAAGTGTACTGCCTTCCGCAATGGTGCCGCCCAAGCTTTTATAGCTCCAACAAGCTGGGAAAACCTTGGAATGGCGGCTACGGCAACAGCTAAAGCTTGGGCTAAAACTCACGGCTCGCCTAGGCGGTAGCTGGCTGACTTGACTTGTTGTTGTTGTTGTAATTGCGGCTGCTTGTATTGGTATTATAACCAGCAACAGTAACAATAACAAGAATTGAGCTAAGTGCTCCAATAAGTCAACTGTGTTGTTGCTGCTGCTGCTGCTGCTGCAGCGTCAAGCTGTTTTACCAGTTTTGTACTCTTTCGCTTTTAGCAGCTACTTTTGCTTTCTATGCCCAAGCTAAACTATTTTTTAATTATTTTTACATTTAAGTTGAAGCCTGAACTGTAGCAGTTACAGAAAACCAACTTGCCGCAATTGATATCCCTGTGCGATGTTCTGCGCGTGGCATGATGCAATTTTTGTTGGCAATCATTTCATTTGGCCAACAAACGTGTTTCATCGACTGCACATGACCAACCCAAAAGCAAAACAGCAAACAATCAAACAAATCAAAGAAAAATTGTAGACTTAATATGTTGAAACTTAAATGCACTTCTTAATATTTTTAGTTTGTAATGCATATATACTATGTTTAATTAGCAAATTTCAGTTTTGAAAAGAATATTTTAAAATTTTAAAAATGCTCATTTGTAGATTTAAAGCTAATATTTTCGATCCAATTTCATTTTAAAATCCAAACCGAATAATTTAGAAGTATATTTAAAAATAAATATCAAAAATAAAACATACGTATTCAGAATCATGCTCGAAACTTTTTGAAATCTAAAATATTTCTATGGGACTTTAAAATATTGTTTTTTCAGTATAAGATGTATGATCAAATGTTTATATTTTAATTGGACAAGTTTAATGGGAGCAATTGGTTTTACTTCTGCCTATTTCGATTAATTTAAGTAATTTGTTAATACATAATTTATGTCAAAACTATTTTGATATCTTGTAAAAGTACCATAGTTCTTTCACAAGTATATAAAATTGAATATAATTGTAAAAACAAAATATATGTACAAGAAATTTGTTTTGAATTTTAGAAAGGTTTGTAATATTTGTGCTTTGATCAGATCTGTATATATTTGTTTAATTGATGTTATGACTTGCAGAGATGACCAATCTTGTGATATATATTTTTTTTTGATAGTGTATATTAAGTGGAGAGCAAAACTGTTGGAATATTTGACGAGTGGCTGCCGTTGTTAAAAGTCGAACTAAGATTAGGAAATTTGCGATTACTTGCAATAAGCGCGGGTGTTTCTTAGTTGTAGTTGCGTTTTTGTATTTACTGTAAGTATTATAAATATACATAAACAATCTGAAATGCTGATTTATATCTTGAATCAAGCTTTGTACAAGCAGTTTTGTGGTGTGGTCAGCGCTTGGCAACAGTTCTGACAACAGTCTATAAAAAAGCGAGTACTTGTTGGTTAGTTGGTGCAATGTCTTTGACTTGTTGACTTTGTGTTTGGCTTCAATAATTTATTGTGTTTGAAATGCCGTCAGTAAAAGGCATTGTTTGAGCTGGTTTATGGCCAACAGCTGGCTGTGGCAGTGGTTGCATTGCTTGCCGCCATTCTGTGGTGCATTTGGAGCGCCCACCCACGCCAGCAAAATGTTTGCAAGCCTTTTATGCATTTTGCATAATTTATAGCCAACGGCAAAACGAGTGTTAAGAATTGAGGTCTTACACGACGACACGTGCATATGTGTTGTGCTTAGTGATAATTACAAGATCTAAACGGTTTATCATATTTTAATGAGCAATCTTTGCATACGCGTACGTACTATGCATGGAAATTCATTTGAGTGTCACAAAGCAGCCGCATGTGGTCCACAATTATGAAGTAGGAAACATTTCATTTACACCATTTTTGGCCTTTTGCAAGTCGCCATCGTTGTGTATGTTATTGTCATTAGTGTGACCAAAAACACCAGAAAACTGAGTGCGCCACGCCTTCTCACAGCAGGCGGGCGGGCCAGTTGTACAGAATACTGAAAGTGGCAGCAGCGGCAGTTCAGGAAATTAAATCAGTTGACAAACAACAACAACAGCAACAACAGCAAATGGCGTTGATGAAAGCCGGGAAACGCGGGACGAAGGCTTCATCATTTCTGTTCATTTGGATTAGCTTGAGGGTGCAACAATTCATATTCTCGCTGTTGGGAGGGTTGTTTGCCCTGCCTTGGTCTGCCCCTGTTCTGCCCTCTGCCCGATAAAAACTATTGCAAGTTGCTTGAGTTGCTGCCTTGGCTGCCTTTTTGATTTCGAGGCGTTTGCCTGATGCTGATGTGACGATACTGGCACCCAGGGCAACGGCAACGGCAAAGGCAACGGCAATGGCAATGGCAAGGACGACTCATCTGGATTTTCGATTTGGTACGTTGTTGTTTTTATTGTGCGCGCAACGCTTTTATTTTGATGCTTTCACTTCTGGCGAGTTAATCACAATGATAATGAGGGTTGAGGTTGAGGGGTTGCTGCCTTCCTCAATGCCATCAATGCCAGTCTGCCTGCCCATTTTGTCCAAATTGCATGCAAAACATACCATACACCAACAACAAAACTCAAACGTATCATCTCTCTTAATTTTGCGTTGTCTCTCAATTATTTCAGCTGCTTCTCTACAGAGCTCGAGCTAGAGCCACCCCATCCAAAAGACTAGATATATGCAGACAATTGCGATTATTTGTAATTTAAGATGCAGTCGAGCGTTTGAAAAAATCGAGCGAGTCAACGTTGATGTCGACTCTTTTCCATTGTACACACAAATATATTTTCGAGGCACCATCCACATCATGTTAGGAAGGTTAAAAATCTATTCTTTGTATACCGATGTTTTCAGCTCTTAGTTCTCAATTTGCCCTGGCAAAAATTGAATGCTAAACACTTATCAGAGTCGAGCGATCGCCCAGAAGTCAAACTGAAACTCGCTAAACTTGTTGAGAAACACGATATGCTCATAAAGAGAGAGTGCCTGCAATGGTACACTGAGATAAGGATAAGGCTTAGTGATTCACATGATTCACATGGTGCTATAGATGGTGATTTGATAGCTTACTGACTGACTCATGAATGACCCAGCAACGATTTCCTCAAAAGTCAGCCAGTTTTCAATCATATGTAATTTGAGAGATGTACAAGGATGAATAATTACTCGTTTATAGAGAGTGAGATCTGTTAATTGCACATCTGCCAGAATTTGAAACAGTTTTTCACAGTCGGTTTCCATTTCACTTGGGTTTAAATCCATTTTAATACTTTTGACTTTAGTCTAAGTCTCGGCTTTTCTGGCTTGCACTTGTCGTCAGTTCATTTCAACGTGGCTCAAGTGTCACTGGACCAGTTTGCAGCCACCTTACCCCACTCAACACTCGTTGTAAAAGGCAAACAGGCTAACACTCGCACACACACACACACACACACACATAAATTCAAGGTCAATACCGTGCTGCCGCTCCGCAGCATTCGCTGGAGCTGCGATATAGCCAAGTGCGTGTCTGGGCCTGGCTAGAAACTGGTTTCTGGCTCATGCGTAGCGGCTTTATTTTTTTGCATTGCACACTTCCGCATGCTGACGTTGATAAGGGGGCAAGTGCAAAACTGCATTGGAAAACAGGAAAAGAGTTGGCAGGACCCACAGTTCAATCTGTGATTGTAACATAGCTGTCTAGGTAACTGCATCTTCACTCAACTGATCTTCCTGGCCTTGACTCTTGCCCAGTGTCCAGTGTTCAGTGTTCAGCTGCATTTCGAAAGTTGTTCAGCAGCCCCAAATTGGCAACCTTGAGAGTCTGGGCACGTCCATTGAACCCAACAATGGAAGCACTTTTGTGCAGATCAAGAAGTTGGTAGATAGTGGATACTGGATTTACTAGCACAGCTTGTAGATTTTATCATAGACTTAAGCTGACAAACTTGAGCTCTACGTGATATTTTTAATTAAGAGCTTACAAGTCCAAAAACTTTTAAGCAGCACTCAATTTGGGATTAATTTCTATATTTAGCTATCATAATAATTGAATAGCATGTAATTTATAAGCAATCATAAATAAAACCTTCTAATATCCTTACATTTGTTAAAAAAACAAAAAATTGTTCATTACCGATTGTGTCTATGGGAGTTATATGGTAGTCAGATTTTGAGTTAGTTTTCTCTTTGATAAATTCAGTCTCTGTGCCTCAAAAATAACTAATAATATTGTCTGTAAAAGATATAAAACACTAAATTTGGAGAGACATTTTTATATATACGCTAACTGCATTTGGAATCAACTTCTTTTATAAAAAAAAACTGTAAATAGGGCCCCGCAATTTCATAAAGAAAAATAAAAACACATCTGCAGGGGAATAACCAGCAAACTTTAATTTAAAATAAATAAAACAATAAAATGTAAAATTTGAATTTATTAAAAAAATAAAAAATTGCAATAGAAAAATAAAACTTACATTAAAATTAGCTTAGAATTACATCTCTCAATTTAACATGATCAAGTGCTAAAATCTTAAAGACATTTGAGTTTATTAAACACTAAGCTTAATCTTGAAGCACTTGGAATTCCAATAAACAAATAATTAATAAATAAGTCAAAAATATATGGCACTCCGATTTTAATTTAATTAAATTAACTTATTTACAGCATAACACTTTATATTTTTAAGTTCCGCAGACATATCTTAAAAAAAGTTACACAATATCTGCAAGAGTAGAACAACCAAACGATCATCGCTTACGTGAGTGTTAAGAAGGTCAACAGAAATTGGTAACAAAATGTTGTACATAGAAGGCATTGGCAAAGTGATTCATGAATTAAAAGCAGTTTACACATTAATTACCCAAGCTGACATAATTCGATTTAATAAAAAATATGCTTTAATTTTCCATGTCTTGTTGAATATAATCACATTTTCAATGTCAGCGGTATTGGTTTATGTGTGTGACATGCCAACAAGTGAACTATTAATTGCAACAGAAACACCACAGTAACAGGCACAGTGAAACATGGCGACAAATGGCCATTAAATGCGGGTAATTGTACACTATTGTGGGTTGGTCTTGTTGTATGTGTGTGTGTGTGTGTGTGTGTGTGTGTGTGTGTGTGTGTGTGTGTGTGTGTGTGTGTGTGTGTGTGTGTGTGTGTGTGTGTGTGTGTGTGTGTGTGTGTGTGTGTGTGTGTGTGTGTGTGTGTGTGTGTGTGTGTGTGTGTGTGTGTGTGTGTGTGTGTGTGTGTGTGTGTGTGTTTGTGTGTGTGTGTGTGTGTGTGCCGGACTTGCTGTGATCAAAGCAAGTCAAAGTGCAAGAATTCGACAGGCAATAGCAATAACAATAATAATAATAAGCGTTAGAAAAGACAAACAAGCCACTTGTATAAAACAACAATTCAACAATTGGAGCCGGAGCCAGTTCCAGTTCCGTTCCACTGAGCGATGTCAGCGCATGACACGGCATTAAAAATCAACATCATCCAATTGCTTACTTGTAATCGATTTGATATCTAGACCTCAACTCAAGTGTTTTTTTCTTTTCGAGTGAGGTCTCGGCAGCTCTTAACTGGCAGCCATTTCCAACCTTTTTCACAGGTGATTAGTGGCTGGCGACTGCTTAATTAGACAGTTAGCTGTTGTTAGTGTAAATTTGGCTTTGAGACGGTCTATTTGCGGTAATGATATGCCAATCATAATTAGCATGTTGAGCATTGCTGCTTATTGAATTCATTTAAAGTGGCCTTAGCAGCTATTTTGAAATCGAAATCAAAGCAAATCAAATTGAATTGTTTTGCAAATTCGGCAATACGTAACTAATTATAGCAAAGGAATGTGGAGCAAAGGTGCAAGGCCTTTTACTACAAAAATAAAACCATGTGAAGCAAAAATATTTTTAAAATTTGCTAGGCTTAATACCATTTCCTGATTACGCGAAAATGTCGCAATCTTAAGTCAGAAAATGTAAATTTGTTTGTTTAGCCCAGGTCTGAGCCTGAGCCTGACTGACAACAACAAACGGGGCCAATTAACTGCAACCGACATAAAATCAAAAAGTAAATAAATCAACAAAGAATAAAAAAAAAAAAAAACTGTGTATGTCTTATATAATAGATCTGTAGTTCTGTTGTTGCTTCTGCCTGCGTTAAGTGCCGTTAATATTTCCTGCTCCTGCGTAATATTGGCAACAGTAGCCTGGATCCAGAACCAGTATACTGGTATAGTCAATCGACAACAGTTTTGACAGCCCATTGACAGTTGGCAACAGCAGCAGCAACAACTCAACTTATTATCCTTACAAACAAAAGCCTGTGGTTGATTTTTTGTCTTTATGCTTCGCTTTTCTTTGCCAGTTTTTCTAGCCGCCTGCAATTATTTGGCAATTTCTTTCATTTTTCCAATGAAACTGCATTGCAGTTTTTCCTTTTATGAGCTGGATTATTTTGGTCATTGCCATGTTCTCACATGTTGCCTGTTTCATTTTCTTTCTTTTGGCTTTGTGCGCTTTGTGCTGCTGGTTTTGCTGGCTACAAAAATATTTACACATGCTCCGACGGCCACTGAAAACACAATTAAAAGGTTTTTCGAAACTAATTGGTTTCAATTATTTCGGGTTTTCGAGCACACACCAAAGAGAAGTGCATGAAATACTTGTTAAGATGATACGGTAGCAGATTTATTCTAAGTTCCAACAGCGGCTTTTGCATTGCGCTATTTTACAGCTCATTGAATTCGAGTTAATTGGCTGAGACTGTTGAAAGATCGATTTTTCGGGATCTTTGATATGAGAAAAGGTTATGAAATAAGTTCCTAGAAGCCGCTTTATACTTGCTAAAAAAGCAAATTATAGTATTCTATTGCAATATGTCATGTCTTTCTTTCTGATGATCAAAATTTGCTGTAACACAAACTTACAAATGCACTCGTAATATAGATAACAGGACCTTATTATAACGTTGGACTAACAAAATTTTTACGAAAACATTTTTCATATATGCGATGAAGTTGGATCAGTTCTTTCTAAATCATAACAATATTACTTTTACTAATAATAGTATCTAATAGATCTATAATCAAATATAACATAATAAGGTATTTGCAAATAATTCTCTTATTTTTTAAATATTCATCTTATCATATTTATATTTCCTTAATGAAAATAAAAATAAGGTTTGTTAATATTACTTTTAATTTAATTTAAATGTTTTATTTTCACTTTTTTATATTTTTATAATTTTAACTTTTTATTATTTTTAAATTATTTATAATCCTTTCATATTGTGTCGTATATTTATATTTGACAATAAATAAATAAATATAATTGTTGGATTTATTATACTCTTCCAACTTCTTATATAATAATAGCAAATGTATTAAAAATAATTTATGGTGTTTATTTATAAATGATTTTCCAAAGCTACTCTATTAAAGCGGTTTATTACTTGCATCTATATATACTTTAAATTTTATAAATTTGTTGATCAGTTTGCTTCAATAATAAATAAGTATTATTTTAAACAAATTGTTCCATTGTTGGTTTATTGATAATCTCACGCCCCATAACAATAAAGCTGGCAATTAACCACAACAAAGCACACATTATGTCAGAAGCATTTTCGTGTTGATGGGTTTTCCATTTCCCAGCCTGAGAATTATGACAATAATGTGACAATTTACATAGCGCGCTACAAATCGCGGGGTGCAGATGGAGTCGTCCTCTTCCTGCTGCCGACAAGGAGAGCCACCCTTAAACAGAGCCAAAACCAGTCATAAACTGAAACAGTTGCGCAGGGTCAGTCAGCCAGTCGGCCAGTCATCCAGTCAGTCAGACACAGCCACTCATTAAAATTAAACGAGCCATCGCACAAAGAGTTTTTGACCCAAACTAGTCAACTACTGAGTGCTCTACACAATCATAAATGTCTAGCTATGAACTGGTTCTAGCGCATCTATGCTGCTTATATAATATTGTCAACTGGAACGCACAATTGTTACGTAAGCTTAACAGTTTTGTCAACGGCTCTCAAGTGTGATCCGTATGGTAAACAGTGACGGGTCATAGTTTTTTAAGCAGCTCAGTCGCAGCACGCGCAGCGAAAGCCTCATCCTGCGCATCCTTGTTTGCATTCGATTGCCACCCTAGGGCTATATTCATATATGTATGTTCTAAAAGCAGCAGCCCACATGAAGCTGACAAGCCATGCCAAGTCAGTGCCACCTAACGCGATCCGTTAGATACGAGTTTGGATTGGAGTTTGTGTTTGAGTTGAGTTTGAATTTGACTGTCGCCATGTTTGCTCTAGAGCTAATCCCCGCAGCGGGCTGTCGCGCGGGATGCCGCAAACTGATGCAAATATTCGTTATGAAGTGTTTAAGGGCACTTCAGAAATTAGTTCCCATGTAAGCGCTTAAATTGTGTGCCGGCTTGGGCAATGTTTTTCGGGGTCTCTAATCTCTCACTCAAATTGAAAGCGTTTTTTTTTTTGTCTCTTTACTTTTTTTTACTGTTACTGTCAAAGGCAGTCAGTTAACCAGCTGTTTGTTCTGGCTCTTGTCAATTGCGATGTCAGAAATCACGCGCCCCGTCATATATGTGAGTATCTTTTAGTTTTTGTCACCAATTCGAAGCCACAGACTCCCTAGCAGTATTGAGCTCGTCCCATTTGCGGATTATTGCCCAAATCCCTTTTATTTGACAAAATGGCTTCGATAAAAAAAAAGTAAATAATAGAGTGCGAGTTTTATGTGTGTGTACTACATAATCATAAAATTGAAGTTGATTTTGTTGTTGCCGCACGCTGACAGCTGGCATTATTTGGCTTGGCTCTAAGGTGAAGCGAGTTCGAGTTTTGAGTTTGAGTTGTTGCACTTCAGATGCCAATCCCAATCCCAATTCCATTTCCGATCCCCAGTGCCAAGTTCAACTCTGCACCGATCGTTGTCGCCAATGGCAGTCACTTTTGTCCGGTTGCATTACCAATAGCCACTTGAGAGTTGGAAACAAAGTTGCCTCCATGCAAAATTAATTTTGAACAGCAGTTTGCAAGTGGCTCGCTTGCTGGCTCTACAAAATAATTTTCGAGCATTGTTGATCCTTTGTGGCTTACTCGCGGCGTTCAGCGAAACAAAAGCTCTCGAAAATTGGTTTGCCAATATATGTATATATATCCTTGCTCTGGCTAACCACCCCTTTTGTTTTAGCAAACGCTTCTCCATATCCTGGGAGCGCAAATGCAAAACTAATGTGTTGGTGTTGCTGTGAGCGGCGCGACGTTGAGCTACGGTCTCGAGTTGCTTCTATGGAGTGATAAGTGGCCACTTTTGGGCCTTGAAGTGGCAACCCCGCCCAATTCTACCACACACACGAATTCAGTAACGACAATTTCCCATACGCCGTGTGTGCTGGGCTCAGAGTTTTGTCAAAGTCGATTTGTTACATTCTCAAGTGCGGCATACATCGTTACAATTCCCTTTCCCGAACACGTTCCCATTCCACTGACTGTTCAATATTTGCAATGCACTTCTCAATCGTCGCTCTGTTTTGGAATGCAGTACAGGGTTGCATTGGCTAAGTTACCGTTACGACCTGGGGTGGATCAGGCCTCGTTATTTTGACATATGGCCCTATTGATGTTGTTGATGACGCTGCCGGCCAAAGGTGGTGCAATCCACAGTCAAAGCCGCAGTCGCTGAGTTCGAGTCCCAGTTTGAATTTGAGTTTGAGTTTGAGGCTGAGGTTCGATGATGACGCGACTGCTTTTCACTTTTTAGCGTTGTCGGTCAACTTGGGTCAAGTTCCCAGGACATCTACGGGTCTTGCGTGATGTGCACCCTGTACGGTAATGGCTTTATTCACGGACGCGCCATGCACCTGATGACCACCTGCTTTATTGACCGGAAGTTGAAAAGTTTCAAACTTTTATAACCAACAAGGGGTGTTGTATATATATATTTTTTTGGCTTGGGGATCCGTTGTGGGTGGGAGCTTCGTGTGACAGCTTAATTAAATGAAATGTGCCGTCGACTTAAACAGTAGTTTACAGTTATTTAAATAAGTAGTTATATGCAGCTGCGACGCCATTTTTATGTTTAGGATGAGCCCCTGTTCCTTTTTTATTCGCGTTTTTGAGTAACCCTAATGAACTATCTGCGTACTCGCGTAACGCCTGGGGCTAGTCAGCGGTCGGCTTTGTTATGCTAACAAAAAAGCAAAAAGAAAGACAACAAGGCAACAAATTCAATTAAGCTGCGACGTCATCAGTTGCCCAGAGGCAGCCGCAGATGCAAACGCAGCTTCCTGAAGCCAGTCACTTCCTCCTTCCAGTTGCATGCATCAAATGCAAACAGTTGTGCGGCAAAGTTTCTCATACTTGGCCCCTATATAGCCTAGAGGGAACACACACAACGCTCTGTCGTCCTGGTGGTCCTGGTTCGCACAGCTTTTGATTGAGCATCAAAAAGCAATAATCCTCAAGATGGTAAAACATGAAACTGTCCTCGCTGATCGTATAGCACTTGTTAGCCTGTCAATATTCAAAAATTCAAGCGAATCCGTCACAAAGGATCAAGGCTTAAGGATGCGGGCAATTGCAACTTTCTTGAGGTTAAACGCAAGTTGCTCTTCAGCTCAAGTGCCAGACGCAGCCCGGGGGCCATTGTTCGGCATCGCTGCATTTGCGCTTCATTTTTTTCTCACCTCCAGGAGGTCCACTCATCAGCTGCTCTCGGATCCTTTTGTCCTGTTCGCAGATTGTAACAATAAAAAACTGAATGTGCTGAGATTTAAGTAGACTTAGACTTGGGCATCAAGTACTTAGGAACATAAAATACGCTAGGATGTGCCAATGTGGCAAGTACTTTCAATTAGCAGACGCTTCAATGATTTTAATTGTCAGCCAAGCAAAGTCTTCGCCTTATTGTCACTTGGACTAATCACCTTTGGCATCTTGGGAATCTTTGATATACTGATCTTTGATTCATGCAGCTGCTTTGATTGAACACGCTTTGAACTAATGAGCATCATTAGATTTTACCAAACGCCAAATTATCTAGCTAAGCGTTAAAACAATGCAATGAGAAAAGAAAACAGCATTTTCCACAGAAAAACTGCCATTTGCCCACTAAAGTAAGTTAAGCTGCAGCACAGGCCAGAGCCAGGACGAGGCTTAGTGCCTGTTTTTATAAGCCACATAACAATTAGAATACTTAGAGAAGAGTACGAAGAACATGATGTGCCATCTCTGTCACACATATTGTTATTCTTGGTACGCTTATCTATGCGGCAGATATAGAAAATTGATCTGACGATAAATCGAGCTACTCAATTTACAAAAACAACGCCGCCCTGGTCCGCTTTGACTTTTACTAGCGTTCAGGACTCTCGTCCTTGCGACTGACTTCAGGTACAACAATGAGGCAAACGGAAGCCGGATTTGCAAGCGGCTTGCTGGCCAGGATCAAACGGATGTTTAATATTTTGGCTTAGAGACATTCTCATTATATTTGAAAACAATGGCTAACGGTCAGGCGGTCGACCGCCCGGCCAGGATTTGAGCATTTAGCAAAAGGGTAATCCAGCCTATTAAAATCTATTTGCATACTCATATTTTTGTTTCGCTAGGTAATTGCGCATGGATAACCGCTAACCAATGCAATGATCCAACGACTGAGATCACGTATGGGTTAAGCTACCAACACTGAAACCTGCCACAGCAGGGAAATTTACTTGCCACACCTGCCTGCAGTCCGCAAGTCCGTGCAGGTCCTGGCGACATCTGTAAGAATTGCGTTAATCATGCGTGTTGTCCTTCATTGAGCAGCAGCCGCGGATTACTTAATCAACGAAAATCTATGAATTAAAAGTGTTACTGGAAATCCGGCGGATTCTTGCCAGATTCTGACGAAGTGCAGCCAGCAGACAGAGGCAGAGACAGAGGCGGCAGCCACTTGAGCTGAAGCGACTATGAGCTTGGATTAGGACCACACCCACCGCCGGTTGGAGTTGATTTAAATCAGTTCAAGTGTTGCACGATTAAAGCTTGTGGCACAAGTTAGTCCTTGGCTGGTCTGGCTTAACTTAGCCAAGGATTTCTGCAAGAGCTAAAGGCTCAATTAGGGCTTGCTCCACATTGTTTGGCAATGAAATCAAAAAGTGACAAATTTTTTATTGCAAATGCCAAAAATGCGAAAACCATCGAGTGAAAAAAAGGGAAAACTACAAATTAAGACCTAAACAATGCCAAAGCCAACAATGTGCAGAAAAACGTCACTGATGACAGAATGATGAGGATTAAACCAACACAAGCATACAGCTACATGCCCAAAGGACTACAGCAATAACCACAGCTACATAGATACATATACACGCACATAGAATCAGCGTCGCCTATGAGTCTATTAAAAGTCTAAAGGCAGATAATAAAGGGCCATTAGGACTTAAAAGGGCTCAACAACCCAGCAGCAGTCGAAACGCTTTGTGCTGCATCAGAGACAACAACAAGATATTTGTGCTCGGGCTCAACAACGGCAACGGCAACAGCAGCATCCAACAGCAAAGTCGAGCTGAGCAGAGCGTGGACCTTGCTAAAGTCGAAATGGCAGCACCAACGAAGCATATTTAATTCTAAATCCCCGCTAGCATTGAGCTATGGGTGCTCCGGGTTAGGGTAGGTTTTTGCACCATGGTCCTTTGGATATATAGATGTGTGTCAGTAGCATATATGTATGTATATATCTATGTAGTGATGCATTCAACGTTCTATTTACTTTGGCCAACGCAATTTCAACAATTTTGCAGCAGCCTGCCAAACCATTGGCAACTGTTTTTCTCGCGTTGTTTGTTCAGCCTTGCCGAAGGATACCTATTTTTGGCATTGCCCGGTTCAATTTGCTATTGTGCTGACTCTGGGTACTGCTTATGTAGAAAGGATTCAATTGTTATTGTCTATCGTGAACATCGTGGCAGCGATTCAACTACAATATCTACGATCCAATGCCGCTCGACAAAGTCATCTAAAAGTGAATTTTTGCTTTTTAACTTTTTGAATTCTGTTCTGTGCCCATTGAGGCATTTAGACTGAGGGAGAGCCGGACCTGGAGCGGCCATTTCAAACCCAATTCTCAATCCGACAAACTGCCATTCCAAATTAATCCCGACTTTGGTTTTGTGATGTGGAAAAACTATGCTAATTTGTTTGATTTCAATGCCAAATGCATCACCTTTTGTTCCAGGATTTGCATAATACGTTTGTAATTAGCTGGGCGGGCACTGCGGTTGGTCTGCATATGCTTTGAAAGCGCCATTGGAGTTGATATAAAAGTCAAATGGTTTCACGGAGTTACAGTTTATATCTAGTGTGTAATGTGTAATTTAAATTTGTGCGTTAAGTAAGTAATATAACATTAGAGCAAAAAGTACAGTTTAACTATTTTGGCTTCGATTAATTTTAAAATAGATTATTCTTTTCATTTTCTATGGGTGCTGTAATCTGGGACCGAAAATAAGAATTACGAGTAGAAATTTTAACTTAATAAATCAATGTGAAGGATATATGTTAGGACAACATCGAATACACCAAAATTCCTTTTTTAGTCGTTATTATCGTAATTATAAAGTTACGAAATAACGCTTATTTTTGATTTTTACAAAAGAAATAAAAAAAAGAGTTAATTTTGTTTTTTTTTTAGTAGTTAAAAATTATAAATAAGAGTTGTTCAGTAACTTATTTTTAAAAATAAAAAATAAAAGTTAAATTGAAAAAAATAATTATATTGAAATTTTTACTTGAAAACTTATATCAGCCATTGAGATGGGGGAAATAGATTCTTCAATATCGTTGTTGTTTAGTATCCGATCGGAAGAAAGTTTACAGAATTGATCAGCCAGTTTTATTCGACTTGCTATGGTAGTAGGGGGAGTAACTGAAATTTAAAATAAACTTGTTGTGCGTATTGTATGCAGACAAATACATGCCAAGTTTGAAGTATCTAAAGTATCATAAAGACTGATCAAAATTATGTATACTTACAACGCGTTTTGGATCTGTAAAGTCTGATTGAAGTTTTTCAAAATATTCCTGGCCACTTTAAAATTATTCAAATGAAATGATGTGGACATTACTTAACCTTCCCTGAGTTTTACTTGAATAATTTGATTCACATAATTTTACAAAAATATGCTTCTGATTTCTGAAATAAATTCTTCATACTGAAATAAATGCATCGAAGCCCAATAAACCCAACATGTGAACTAAAAAGTTCATAGCATTAAATGGTCATTTAACAAGTTTTTTTTCAAAAAGCTTTAGCTTTATTTTTTAATATATTTATTTAATTTTTTTTAGATTTTATGCTAATTTCATTAAACATATGATATGCACTTACAACTATTGTGTTTAATCTAACGCTATAAGCTATAGAACAAAAAGTTTCAACTTTTTTCCGAATGCAATTTTAATCACTTTGTGTATAGTTAACGTATAACGAATACATTTTAAGGCTCAACTTCGAGAGATTTGTAAGCTTTCTGCAGCAGTTCACTGTTGAATATTGTCCAATGGTCTCTGTCACTGTCACTGTGAATGTCACTGTCTCAGCCAGTGTCCACTCGCAACTCCAGCTCCAACTCCAGATATCACAGTTTCCAGCACTACGAAGGCACTTCAAGTGCGAGGATGCGGACTTGCCGACGGCAACTCGATTCGATTCGCACCGATTACGATTTCGATTTCGTTTTTATTTTCGATTTCGACTCAATTTAAGATTCAGATTCTCTGCTGACTGTACATATCCGAAATGAGACGTACAATGGTTATGTCACCAATGGTCTTGCGGAAGAACAGCTCCTCGATGGTGAAGCTTGACACCTTGTGCATCAGCGAGACGACGCCGAGCAGTGTCTGGAAGCGCAGCGGCTGGTTGGGATGTGTGCGTGAGATATGGTTATGAAGAGCATTCCGTGCATCATTGTGCATGGCCGCCACCTTGCTGGACTCCAGCAGGCCACGTGATTCAGCCGAGGCACTGGAGTTGGGGCTGCCGCTGCCTGTCAAAATGGAGCTATTGGCCAGATCCTCGGTGGAGCTGGCAGCTGGCGGTGACTTGCGGAAGAGCGAGATGGCACGCAGGCACTCATACTCCGTGCTATCGACATTCAAGTGGCACAGCTGGTTAAGCACATCCTGGAAGGCATGCACTTCACGGGAAACAATAGTCACAATCTCGCGATTGGCATTCTCCGACTCGTAGACGAACAGCAACTGGGCAAAGTTCATGGGCATAAGATACTGAGCCATGGCTAGAATAAAGAACTCCTTCCAGGATTCCTCCAGCAGCAGCAACTGGTCGGGCATGGGCAGCTCGGTGAAGGCACGCACACTCTTGATCCAGTTGACATTCTTGAATAGATGCTCCGCTGCCGTTTCCTTAATATGCTCCGCAGCCATCAGCGGCGGTGTTGGCGGCAGCGCCCGAGTAGCCAGAGCATTCATATAGGCAGCGGTGGGTGAGAAGAAGCCATGGTGACCCTGATGCCCGGGATGATGTGGCACACGCGGCACCGACAGATCGAGCACGGCGGCGGGTGGTGGTGGCTGGAAGACGCCACTCAAAGCGGGATGATGATGATGATGATTACGTGGCATGGGCATGGGCAAGCCTGGAAATCCGTTCAATGCAGCTGTATTCATTAAGATCTCTGGCGGTATCTGTGGCATCTCAGCACCCATCATGGCATCCTTATACATGGCCATGTGACGCCGCAGCGTCGAGTTGCGTGGTCCGCGCTCATGCTGCACTGCATCCTTGTTCATGCCCACATCAAAGCACTTACGCAGTCGGCAGGCACGGCACTGATTGCGATGTGTCTTATCCACCACGCAGAGTCCCTGCTTCTGTGACTTGCACACATACTGGCGGGAACGGCGAATGCTACGCTTGAAGAAGCCCGCACAGCCATCGCAAGCATAGATGCCGTAATGTTTGCCGGAACTGTGATCCCGACAGACTTTACATGGCACATGGTACAGAATGCGACCTAAGAGTTACAGAAAAGAAAAGGCATTTGTTAGTTTGTTTGCTTGAACAAAGATTTGGAGCAGTGCTTAAAGACAGCCGGATTGGGTTTATACTTACTCGATGCGGCTGGCGACAGCCGTACGCTGTTGTATTTCTGATCCATCATATCTGGCGAACCCTCCGACGATTGCATACCGATGTGGGGCGTAATTTTGGCGATTTAATAGGCACAACTTGGACAGGATAATTATGTAGTTTTGTTCACACAAAGCACTTTTGTAACACTTGACAGTTTTTTCAAAATTGCTATCAATTTGATTTCGATTTTTGCTTTTGGGTTTTTGGTTTTTGGTTGAGCGCACTACACGACGACGACGTAGCGAAGTGGACTCGTTGAGATCACGGATGATTGTGTTGTCTGCTCACCACCCAGCTCCTGTTTTAATAGTCCTTGCTCTCACAAATCCTGCCACCACGCCATTCAACCAACAGTCGATCACCCCTAGGTAGCAACCGAGCACGTTTATTGGTCGTTTCTCGGCACAACAGAGAGGGTTGCAAGCTATTACTGGCTCACTCGCACACACTGCCTCTAACGGATGCGCGCTCTCTGCCGCTGTCGCTGCTGATGCTCTGGCTGCGATTTCGATCCTGCAGGCAGCGGCTGCCATTGCGAAAATTCATTGAGCAGCCGTCTCATCGTTTTATGCTCATTCTCAACTTTTGGCTCTCGGGTTTTATGGTCTTTTTCCGTTGAGGTCCACAATTCTGCGACTACCTGGCATGCTCTCTCTTCTCTTTGATTTACCCTGGTTGTCTCTCTATGTCATTTGTTAATATGAACAGGCACATCCTCACGAGCATGGCTGGTCGTTTATGGCCGCTTTGTGATTTGTGTGAAGTACCTGTGGGTACGTCGCTTTGTCTTAACAGCAAGGGTTGTTCTCCTGCTTGGGCGCTTTTACTCGCAGTGTAATTTTATTCATTCATCTATTCGACAAATTAAATTTTATGATGCAATTGATATTATTAGTAGAGTTTTTTTTGTTTTTTTATTGATTATACACATATAAAAGATATCATGACATGCTCTACCCTCCTACTACCTCTAGGCTTAACTAAGCCAGCTTATGAAATGCCTTTTGAAGACGCAGCTCAAATTAAATTCAAGTGGCATCATTTTAATCGCCCCGCGCTTAACTAAATCAACAAGACACCAGCGAAGATTGTGCGAGGAGCGTAAGACAGGGGCAGGCAGGGGCCTAATCGCGTGCCGCTTAAGCAGATTAAAGTGCGGCCTGACAAAAGGCAGCTAGCCAAGACCCAGACCAAGACCAAGATCAAGATCAGCCAAGGGCAAATAATTTAAAGCAAGCTTTTCGCAGAGGCAAAACTCAACAAAAGGATCAACGCATAAGAAACTGCATAAGTATTATAGAATTCAAACGAAATATGGCCATACTTAATAATGTTAAGCAAGATCCCGTAAGTCTGGTGCGATTAATATTGAACGCCTAGCGGTTTCGAGTACAGATCCTTTTTGGCCGAGGGGTTGTCAATCCGTTGCTGATGATGTTACAGTGACGTGGGAACTTGAGTTCGGGATGCAAATGTAAACGCGTTCATACGAGTGTATGACAGACACAATGAAATAAAAAGAGCAATTATATTTCGATTCATATTACGGATGCGTAACTTGATCAATAAAATGCTTGGCATGATAGCACCAACAAATAAAACGGCCAAGGGTCTAATTAGAATAGCAACCCCTCGACTGGTTCGAGTTATTTGCTTCATGCTGATGCTGAGGGTAGTTCCAACTGTTTTGAAGAGTGGGTGCAATGAGCATTTGTCCTGGCCACCCACCACCACGTTGAAATATTCACTGGCTTCTCAGGTGTGCAGCATGGGAATTTGCTTGCGTGTGATGTTATTCCTATAACGAGGTCGATCATTAGCCATCAGTAACAAACTACTGTTGATTATGATGCTCTAGTAAACCAGATGACGATGACATATCAATTTTTAGAGTTCTGTCTCTGACCATGGGTCAGTTTAAATGACATGACGTGGGTTTATCGTGGGAACTCATGAATATTAAAATTATCTTATTTCAATTGATGCTGCATAAACTTTGAGGCAGCTGCTGTTGATATTGACTTATTTCACACACAGGAATTATTAAAACTTGTGCTCTACTTGCACTGTACTTTAATTTTATTTATTTTTTGTTCTTCATGTGAACCTAGTGCTAGAAGTATAACTTGCAAATTGACAATAGAGTCGCCATCGCTCATATTACTTCAGAATAAAAATATTATAGTAATAATTTCTGATAATTTTTAAACTCTTTTTTAATTTAAAAAAAAAAAAAAAGAAAAAAAAGTATATTGGGTTTGTGAAATGTCCGTCTGTCCGTATGAACGCAGGTTTTTTCCACAATTTTGAAGCTAGAGCAACCAAACTTGATATACATGTTGGTTTATACCATAGGCAGACAAAGTGTCAAGATCTCCCCCCCACCCCTTCCCCCACAAACCGCAAAAACCTATATCTTCCACAGTTTTATAGCTAGAGGAACCAAATTTAGCACAAAGGCTACTTATCACATCCTTGATGGATCCGACTAAAAAAAATTTGGCCACGCCCACCCCCACCCCCAAAAATACGCAAAGTCTGTATCTCCCACACCCCTTTAACTAGAGTCCCCAATTGCCACGCCCACTTCTGACTCCGCAAAGAGGCTAAAAAAGAGAATATCGCAGTCGGGTGCATCCGACTGCAACGTTCTTACTTGTTTATTCTGAATAGTTTTGATTTCATGCTCCTGTTTTAGAATGAAATTCCAATGGTTGTTTCTTTTATTCCACCGTCTCAAGAGCACATCGTTTTAAGGCGAATTTTCATTGATATCCGGAATCCAGAGCAGCTAATAATTCCGATTCTGCAAGTTTTGATCGGAAATGGGAACAGGGCTGATTACTGTTTAAATTTAAGCTGACATTTTGATATTTAATTTAATATTTAAATATGCATACTTAAAGTATAAACAATTGTATTTATTATATTTTTTTTTATATATTCCGATGCTTCAAAATGTATTCTAATTATTTTTTTTTTCTCTTATTATAATTTATATAATATTCGATAAAAGTTTTTTTCTTGCACATTTTATTTTATTTTTTCAGTTCAGTTTGCCCTTGGGAAATTTGCAGGAAAACTCCTAGCTCAATTTTCATTCAAGTTAAGCACAGCTGCATTACTTAATGAAAAATCGTAACGCCGGCGAGCTGATAATCCCGCTAATCCTTGCGGATTAACGCTAAATCCACCACAAGAATTTAAACAGCCGTCGCATTGCACAGGTATATCATATAAGGGTAGTCAAATTCCACTCCATTCAAGGTCGAACAAAAATATGAATAAACCAGTTCTGCGAAAAGCGCAAGGCATCTGACTTTTTAGCAAAATTCCTGAAGGACGGCAGGTTCGGCGATCACCCTGCAAAAGCGAAAGGGTTGAGAGGGTGTCAGCATAGCGTTAGGTAGGAGGCACAGTAGCCGGACCCGTGGTCGCCTGGCTCAGTCTAAGGCTAATGATGATGTTGAAAAACTGCAGTTAGCACCTTTTTGTCTTCGAAGAATGCCGAAGAATGGCCGTCAGGTAGTCGGCTAGAAAGGCAGTCGATTTTTATGGGCTTCATTGGCACTTTCGCTGCATTTTTATGAATCAGCATTGTGGGACTGGACGATAGTGGCCCAAAAGGTTTGGGCCCATAAATATGCAACAAATCGGTGCAACTATGTATGACATTGATGTCAGGCGTCTGACGACGCCACAGTCCTAACGACACTTCAGCCGAAGCGCGTACCGAAAGGGTTAAACATTTGGGAAATTTGGTTCATTTGCATGGCATAGAGTGGAAATTTTCTTTTATCTTACTTTTATGACCCAAAAGTTGCTACCGTTCATTGAGCAGCTCTAAACGTCGCCGGCTGTTCCCTACTCGCTGCTCATCATTATGAATCGCGCCAGACTTTTGATGGGAAAGTCCCGAAATGTCATTAGGTGAACGTTTTGTATTGTGTTTATAGCTTGGTACAAATCATTATACGAGTATGTTGTACGTGTTGCAGTACATGGAGATGTTCCTTTCGATAAGAATTGTTTGTTATTGTAACAATAAAGCCCTTTCAAAACTCCAATTTAAGAGTGGTAGAATAATGTTATTTTAACACCAAGAAAAATAATGTGTTAAGATCCAATATCAGCAAAAAAGGAGCAATATGTGCAAATTGACATAATGAAATATTTTATGATATTAAAAGTTTCTTGTTATACTAGGTACAAACATCTGTAATATATGTACAGTATAATTCTGTTTACACCACCTCGTTTTAAATACTATAGTTTTACTTAAAATAAGGGATGTAAGAACCTTTTAAAGATTGATGGTTGTGACACTCAGATCAGAGCATCAACGTAAGTACAAAACGCTATTAAATACATATTCTGAAGTAGTTCATATTTCAATTGATATTCATGCCATTGTATTTGCTATCTAACTCTTTTTATCCTTGTCTGTCATTATTTACATTTTTGGCGCGCAAACCTTAGTTTATTGTAAATAAAAATTGTTATTATGTTTATATATTTGGCGCCCATTTTATGCAAATTTCTTTTGAAAAAATATGCATCCAATATGCGGAAATGAAAACCGTTTCGAGCAACTTCCGCTGAAACAAGAAATCAATGCTATATGCAAAGTTCATAAAAGCAAAAAGCATGTCAACCCAAAAGTACAAACAGACAAGTCCCCAAAGAGAAGACAAAAGAGGATCGAGAGTAAAAAGAGGCGACTGCGACATCAACAGGAAGCGACTCAGAAATCACGTCAAAATGGCCAAGCACCAAGTATGCTTCGCATTATGTAGTTGGAACCCAGGAAGTAGACTATTAGAGGCCAAAAACTGAAAGGTACAACAACTACAAAAAAGCGCAATAATTACACAGTGCACAAATTGAATCAGAACAGCAAATGAAGAGCAGGGAATAGAGAAAATGGTAGACAGGAGGGCAGATAAGCAATCTGATCTTAAGAAATCATGTGAACAATTCATAAAAACATGAAATTAAAGTGCTCAAATGTCGCCGAGACGAACCAAATTGCGTAAAGTAGGAGCTAGATGATGGCAGAAAGTTGAGCAACTTTTGTCGGGTTTGACAAACAGTGCAAGGACTCGGTTCCCAGAGCTGCACGTGCAAAAAAAAATACTTATATCGTACTATATATACAAATAAATGAGAGCAGAGCAAAGGCATCCGCTGAGATAAGTTTCATATAGCTGCCACGGAAGCGCGCCCGAACAATGGGACACACCTCCAAGATCATATGCGCACTCATCTTCGTCTGGGTCTTTATACATATATATACATATACATATACATTGGTACTGCTGTTAACCTGATATCTGAACGTCTCCTCTTTCAAGGATCTGAATGCTCGCAATTTATGCAACAGGAGTGCGCGCAGAGGAAACAAGTGATGAAGTCGCTGCTTCCATTTCAATTGATTGTTATGTCCTGGTCCTAAAGGAGGTTTGCATAAGTGCCAGTTCTTTTGTGGTCCGTCCTCTCAGGAGTTTCGCGTTTACTGGTCTCTGAAGCTGGTTCTTTGTTTTCATTCCATTTGCCAGCCGAAAAATGACGCACAACATAACTTAAGGACTTTTTGTTTGCCTTTTTAGAATTGAGTTTTTTTCTGTCGTTGTTCCTTGTTGTTCTTGTTGTTGCTTTCGCAGTAAGTAGGATGTCCTGTTGCTGCCACTGTTCGCCTCTGGCTGCCTCATTTTTTTTTCTGCTTTTGGCTAAGTCGTTTGCATGTGCTAAGCCAAAAGATTATGTCATGCGCAGATTATTTGATTTGCTGGCAATGATAGACGAGTCCATTGCGTTGCATTTCTCACGCCTGCGTCTCGAAGGAGTTTCCGATTTCAGCCAATGATTATGGGCATTTTACACATTTCCTGCAAACATCCTACTGAAAATGTGTTTGTATTTTCACTTGCCTAGTAGCGATAGACATCTATCACTGAGCCCAGCTTTCTAGCTAAAAGTGTCGCAAAAAGAAGTTTGTGTTTGGTGTTTGTCTTTGGCTTCTAAGATTCTTAGATGTGCAGATAGTTGCATTAGCAGCGGTAACTTGCTTTGATTAAATTAACAACAAAACCTGACTACTAAAGCAGGAAGTCGGCAAGCTGCATTGATATTCAGATACTATTTTTAAGGAAATCTGATGTGCGAAAAAAGACACTTTGGTTGGCTATGAAAGTTGCTTAAGAAACCAGGACTTATATTAGAATTGCTTATTTTTTTAAGCCACTCGAGAAATGTGTAGCAAATTGAATAGACTTTGCCGGCTTACTTTTTAAGAGTCGTACGAAAAATCGATCTAGAATTGAAATTTTTGTATGAAACATTTCTTTCTCTTTTCTTTCTAATTTTCTAAGCAGAAGGTGATTTCTCTACAGCCGAAAGGCTATTATAATGAAAAAAAAATCTTCAGGATAATGAAGTTATATCCATTTCGTTTAAAGCTATAATAAATATTAAAAAGTAAGAAGTATCTTGGAGGAAATTCCGTTTAAATTATTTGTTCATTAAATAAAAGATTATGTGCTTAAAAGCACATCACAAAGTTGTAAACCGTTTGCAACAATCTATTTACATAAAGAATATTTAGTTTTCGAGTATAAATCAGAGATTAGATCGATCTTTAAAATATTATTTTCATTTGAAAATATCACCTGCTCTTTTTATAGCAGCTCGAGTTCAACGTTCTCAAATTTAAAGATCGTTAACCTTAACCTTTTCCATAGATCTCTCTTGATCATCTCATCATCAAAACATTTATTTGGCGTGGGAAGGCCAATGCCAATGTAAGCTTCCACTCAAGGATACATGGCTGATTGAAATTGAATACACAATCAAAGCAATTTAAGGCACATTATCGTGCACAACATGACGGCACCTGATGCGCTAACTCCTAACTCGATATAACAATTGATTCTCCACTTGAGTTGCTCCAAAGACATTACATAGAATGGAACAAATGGGGGCGTTAGACAAGTGATTCTCCCAATCGAGGCAATCATGCGGGAGATTTTCTATGCATTAAATAAAAAGGCACACTGTAAAGTTGAGGCATGTTGATAGAATGGTTAGGTTTAAATAAATAGCAAAAATATTAGAATTAACTTCCACGAAATGTTCTTTTCAGCGTAACTGCAAAAGAATGGGGAACAGGTACAATCTAGCGAAAAGGGTTTTTGCTAGGCAGTCTCCATTTCTTTGGAACAAGTGAAAAGAGCTGCGATCAATCTATCTTGAATTGGAATTGGATTGTGCATGCGCAATATGTTTTTTGTTTCAATTATGAAATGAACCCTCATCAGAAGCGCTAACTGCCTGATCAATGAATGAATGAAAAGAGGAATTCTGGGCATGGCTTATCAGTTTTTTTAGATCAGGCGTGGGCACAATAGACCAAAATTCTGGTGACTACCAAAGAAGCGGGCAACTTGTCAACATTTGTGTATGCCAGTTACTATCAAGATAATCTAAAATCTATTTATATATGCAACACTCTATGAATTAATATTTCATTTGTCTAGTTTACTCATAGCTTATAATTCGCCTTAATTAATGCACTGTCATGACTTTCGCTGCTCTTAACTGTAGCTGAGCAACTGACTGACGGCATTTTGATTTGATTTCTATTTTAGTTCATATCGAATGACAACGACGTGGGAAGCACGCACGAACCGGCTCCATCTACGTCAAGATGAAAGATATGCGAGATCAACATGTAATCTTTGGCATAAATACGAAAAAACGCTTAACAAAATGACAACAACAGCAACGAGTATACAATGGGCAAAGATAAAGGCGAAGGCGCAGCAATGAGCGCATGTTGCATGCCCCGATCGAATGTCCTTTGATATCAAACATTGTAGGAGCATCGCTCTTATGGTACTTATATTTCATTATGCGAAAAGGTAGCACAACAAAAGGTAGCAAAGAAATACACATTGTTGAACCTGAGAGACCTGTTGTCATCGCCGACCAGATCCTGAGATCCTCGTCCTTGTCCTTCTCCTTCGCCTCGTCCCCGTCTGAGTCAGTCTGCCGCAGCAACCCCTTTGCAGTTCAAGCGAATTTTGATTCCGCCGTGTGCTCTATGCTGGTGCTACGTTCTTTACTCAGAACGCACACTTCAACCCTGAATACCAGCCAACCTGACGGTCTGCCCTCGTCAACTCCTTTACCACCATTATGATTGTGTGGTTGCTCATCGTCCTGGCGGCAGGAGCGCGCCGGCATTTGTTAAGGTTAAGGCATCGGCTTCGACCGCTTGACACTTGCAGATTAGTAAAGTGTTGAGTTTTTAAACATATTTCTTGCTAATTGCTCTGCGAAGAATTAGTTCTGCTCCATATACAAAAACTCATAGAATGACACTCGAACAGGATTCGTTCGGATCCAGTTCATCTGCAGGCGCATCGATGCAGTTGCACTGTCTGAGGTTGAAGGATACGCAATGATTTGCATTTTGCTTTGTTTATTTTCATATGTGACCCGTGTTACGGCTTGAGGTATTTTATTTTTTCTTGAATTAACTTTTTACTTGATTCATGACTTTTGTTAATTTTAAGCCTCGTTTCCGGTTCGATTTTTGAGGGCAGCCCCTTCCAAGTATTGTGAAAATTGGAAATTACAAGCATAATTCTGTTTTGTCCAGAACGCTTAATGAGATTATAGATTTTCTTTCGCAGAACAAACTAACAAAGGAAATGCAAATATTTAATGAAGAAACTCTTTTTCCAAGGCAAAGTGAAGCTTCTTGCGTTGCAATCGAAATCAATTCTCAATCGAAAGATAATCGAATTTAACTCTTAATACTTAGATTGTTTTTAATAACGAAAATTGTTTTCTGGACAATTTAAGATTAATAAAAACAGTTTGAAGTCACCAAGTTTGAGGGTCACTGACTACAAATCTGAAATGAAACTATAAAAGTGTTGCATACGTTGAGGGATACACTTAAAACATCCGAAGTACAGCTAACGAACAACAGATGGCGGTAGACGAATATGCCTATGCATATGTATAACAAGTTTGGTTGCCTAGCTTCAAAACAGTGTAAAAACTGCGTTCATATGGACGGACGGACACAGAGACGGACAATTTACAAGCCATTATACCATTCTTGACAATTTTAAAAAAAGGAGTATGATTCGCTTGGCCGGTTTTAAAACTATGAAATTATAATTTGATTAATTTTAACTTTCGTTAAAAGCTTAAAACAGCTTCTCTCTTGTGGAGCCCTTATCAATGAATTAAACTTGAAGTAGACTTAATTGTTGTAAGACTCAAAAAACGCTTTTTCTTTCGAGTCCTGCTTAAACTTTATATCTGATTGAATCTTTTCGATCAGCTGAGTTTTGAAAATGAAAAATTGTAATGCGCTTATCTGTAATATTCCTGGGAACTTTAACACTGCTGCCAAGCGAATTCTTTCTAAAAATAGTCCATCGCTTATGCATAAATTAATTGTGGAACCCTTTCCAGTTCCTGTCCACGTCATTTGCTACTCGCCAGCACAGCATGTTCACTAATTATAATGACAAATCGGTCAATTATAATGTCATGTCATAAATTTTCAATGCACGATCGATCATGGCAAAGACTGGTATATTGAATAAAAGTGCTCATAAATAACAAAAAAATGGCTACAGACGGGCAACTTTATTAAAATAAAAGTAAGCAACAATGTAAGCAACAGTAATTAACTAAGAAGCAAACAGGACACTGAGCACTTGTCCAGGGAAGATGTATAATCAAAAATTACAAATGCAGCAACGTCAACAACTCAAGGCAAAAGGAAGCGGATTGTATGCTGCTTAAAGCTTTAAGGCAAAAGGAAGCGGATTGTATGCTGCTTAAAGCTTTAAACTAAACTGTAGTTGAAGCTGTGGCCAATTTAATAAAGCCAACGCGTATACTGGCCAGAGCTGTCAGAATGGCAATCCAGGCGGCACGCCCACCACATTAAAAAGCAACTAAAAAGGACGTGAGGGCGTGCTGCCAGCGTCATTCAACCTGTCAGTCCAAAGAGCTGAAACAATCGTGTAGTTTTCAAATTTATTGTCGACACGCACTGCCGCACGCCCCCAACATACAGAGATTGCCACAACAGATTCTTCCCAGCAATGAATACCCCTCTCAGTGACCCGAGGCGAACGTGTTCGCTTAGCGTTCATCATTTTACAGACACTTTTAGGCACTGTTCTACCCATCGCATTGTATTATAAATTATTTTCACAGCAGAACTGTTTATTTTGCCATGCTGGGGCAGTAATTGCCAGTTGTAGCTATGCCTGCAACGGTATAACTATAACCAGTTCCTTTAGCTGTCCATCAGGCAGCTGACCGCAGAGGGCACGGCAGCAGCAGCAGCAGCAGCATCATCATTTTAACATTTATTCTGGCTTTGACTCTGACTTCAGCATACTGCCTCCTGCCTCTGTCCAGGCAACTTTTCGCATTAAATCTGCACGCCACATTCTCTTTTCGCCAAGTTTATGGGCACAGCATGCATAGTATTTCACACAGATTGCGTCTTCGATGCTTTAGCCCGGTCCAGAGCATGTTGCCTGATTGCTGCCCAGCGATAAGATGACATACCAAAGCTGCTGAGCTGCTCAGCTCACCCCGATTGTCTTCGGACCTATATTTATAAATAGCACTCAATAGTCTCTGCGGCTTGGCTTGGCTTGGCGCATGCAATCAGTGGAATATTTCTTCAGTTGACTGCAATCCGCAATCCCAATTCCCAATCCCTTAGAGGCAATAAAAACCAAATGACGACACGCAGACGCCAAACACGTCCGACGACCGCAAGCAAGGCCGTTCAGCGACCTTCAGCTCCATTTTACAGGTCCAAGTTAAGGTCCTGCTCTGCATTTATGGACCCGTTACCTTCGTCATTATTATCATCATCATCATCATCATCATTAGTCGTATGCTGCTCTGCTGCCTTTGTATTGTGGCAGATCAGTTAACGAGCATGTGAGTGTCTGATCTGAGACATTGCCATTCAGCTCTTAATTGACCAAATGCATCTACTACCATAAATGTCTGAGCCCTGACTTTGTTCTCGATCTTTACACACTCGATCCATTTCCGCATTTTGTTGTCGAAACTGATAGCACTAGTTTTGCTATTATTGTTATTGTTGGTGCTAAGCGTCAAGCCCTTTGTCACTTGTTCATATCAATTAAACTTTAATGATATTGTCGGCAGTGCGGCAGTCGTCTGCCTGCCACCAGTTACCGATCGCCGAATGCCGTTGGCAGCATGCTTTTAATCAATTTTAAATGGCTATTTACATTGCAGGGACCTGTTTCGCCCTTTGTTTCAGCTTACTAGCTCGGAAACAGCTGGGTATTACCAGAGTATCCATTAATTATTTGGGCAACAATTTCAATCAGTGTTCTTTATTAATTTACTCCATTTATTATTTCACATTGCAAGTTACTTAGTCTCTAATTAGGATAGTTTATGCATTTAGGTGCGTACGTGCTGGTTTAGGCCAAATATAGTATTTTACTTGGCCAGTCAGTAATGATTATGAGTAAATTATGGCAAGTTGCTAGGTAAAAATTTTGCGGCTCGTTTAGTTAACTGTATAATTTAAATTAAATTAAATTATATTATTTTATATTAAATTACAATACCAACAACTAAAATAAATTAATTAAAACATTAACTAAATATTTAAGAAATTCGTTTAAACACACACGCACACATACACATACAACACATTTAAGACATGCACACTTATTGATTGGAACTGTAAAATTAAGTAGGACAGAGAATCTTGGCCATGTGTAGAAAAACTAACTACGAGTACTAAAATGCCAATGACACTAGCTGAAAATTGCAACAAATCATTTGATTAATTTTGGAAATCAGCGTCATTTAAAACATTTGATTAATTCCATAAATCATAATCAAAGCTCAACTAAAAAACTTTTGCTTTCACTTGAACTTTATAATTTATTTGCTACTTTCAGCTAGTGTCATTGGTTGTTTATAAATGAAGGCTACTTTATATTAATTTAAGCTACGCTAACTACAATACGACTTGGATCACATGTGTATGAAATGAACGCCACTGCAGCTGTGGCAGCTGAGGCGGCAGCTGGGGCAGCTGAGCTGGCAGCTGGGGCAGCTTTTGGGCAGCTCAACAGTCTCTCTTCGCAGTACAGCTGTG
Organism: Hirtodrosophila cameraria; assembly: GCA_949708635.1. Taxonomy (NCBI): domain Eukaryota; kingdom Metazoa; phylum Arthropoda; class Insecta; order Diptera; family Drosophilidae; genus Hirtodrosophila; species Hirtodrosophila cameraria. Next base: position 75,049,885 of record OX453089.1, on the reverse strand, counting down.
TGGACTGCACTACAACTACTTGAGCTTCAGAAATGTCAACAACGCCTTTTGTATCAAACTGCGATCAATGGTCGAGTCGGCGGTATAACGCACCCCGCTTAGGTTGCCATCGTTGTGGTCCACAACGCCATACTCGCCAACGATGAAGCCGTCGTCGGTTTTCTCTTCAACTCGATATTTGCGATAGTTGCGTCCCTCTACCACATAGGCGACTTTATCTTCATCTGACTCATCTGTGGTGCTGCCCCTGCCCTCAGCATCTTCACCATCATCGCCACCACCATCACCATCATAGTCGTTGGCATTTGCGTCGGCGGTGTACACCACCGAGCCACGTCCCCGGTCTATGCCTCGATTGCGAGCGCGTTGCGTTGTTGTTGCTGCTATTGATGCTGCTGCTGGTGCTGGTGTTGTAGTTGCTGGACTGGCTGGTGTGGTGGCTGTGGCCAGTGCCGAGCCAGCTAAGCCACTGCCGCTGTTGCTGCCGCCGCTGCTGCCACCCTGCAGTCCATGGGCTCGTCCGTTTGTCATAACACTTACGGACTCTTCAATTTCGTAATTTTGCTCTGGGGTCGGTGTATAAAGCTCGGCGCGTTCGGTTGTAAAGTGTGGCAACATGGTCGCATCACCAGCTGAGGCGGCAGCAGCGGCAGAGGATGAGGATGATGAGCTGCTTGAGCTGGAACTGTACGAATAGGCGCTGATGCCGGACGCTGTTGCTGCTGATGCTGCTGGTGCTGCATGTTGGTGTGCAAATTTGGAAACACACTTGACTAGATCTGAGATATACAGATAGACAGACAGAGACAGACAGAGAGAGAGAGAGAGAGAGATGATGTTTGATAAGTTCAAGATTAGCAAAGTTAAACGTGCGTTGTCTCTCTGGGGACAACAAGCAGTTTTATAATTACACTGTGCTGCAGACTTGAAGTTGAGTTGCAGCTGTGACCCGACTAATTATGGACTCATAATTTAAGCAATCATGAAACGACGGCTGTTCAACTTCAAATTTGTTGCTCCTAAACGCAAACCTGCAGCACAGTGTAATTTGTTTAACCAAAGACTCACCTCTATTGGGCAATCCTTTGGCATTTTGATTAGAATGTTGAAGCGACAGTGATGAATGCTGACGTTGCTGTTGCTGTTGTTGCCAACATGGACGATGATGTTGTTGTTGATGTTGTTGTTGTTGTTGCTGGTAGTCACTTGGACTTGGACTTTTTGATAAAATTGGCTCCAATAGATGCCGCGCTGGCTGCGGCTGTGGCTGCGGTTGCAACTGTGGCTGTGGTGCATTCAATAAATCATAAGGTAATTTATCCAAATTGAAGAGTACACGACGCGGCTGCGAATTGCCCGAGCTTGTTGCTGTCTGGTGCTGCTGCTGTTGTTGCCGCTGTTGCAGATGCTGCTGATTATGACCACTGTGATAATGGTGCTGCCAAGTGCTGGGTCTGACGCTGCTTGTTGCTGTCTGGGATTCCATAGATCGGCTTGTCGTGGTCTGCGCCTCGCCGAATGCAATCCGTGAAACAATTGCAGGCCGACGCGAGGGCACAAAGGTGGTTGGGGCAGCGCCCGGTGGCACAGTTACTGGTGTTACTGTTGTTGTCGTTAATGTTGCTCCTGTTGTTGCTGCTCTTGTTGTGGTGGGCGAACTGGTCGTGCTGAGACCGGCACCGGTACCGGTTGTTACACTTTGAGGCCAGTAGGTCTTTGCGGGCTCACCATAAACCTTTGCTGGCTGCGAGTAAACTTTCGCTGGCTCCGAGTAGAATTTGGAAGGTAATCCATAGACTTTGGCCGGCTCCGAATACACCTTCTCTGGCTGCCCATACATCTTGGCCGGCTCGGAGTAGACCTTAGCTGGCTCCGAATAGAATTTCGACGGCACACTATACATTTTGGATGGTACCGAGTAGAATTTGGATGGTTCCGAGGCAAGACGTGGCATGGGTTTTAGACTATCGCTTACATTGCGCTGTGCCTCAGCCAAGATGCCCGCCGACTGGTGCCAACCACTCGGCAGATGGAGATCATCCACGTTCTGCGATATGGAGCTGTATGATATTGATCTTGACTGGGGTCCGTGACCCTGTTTGGTGTCGTGATAGATCACCGTTTGAAACGGCAGCAATTTGTCATCACCAACAGCTTCATGTGTGTTTGGCTCTGCTACTGCCTCGGCATCGTTAACTCGTTGTTTTATGCGCGTGGCATTTCGCCCAGGCACAGCGGCGCCTCGAAACGCTACTGAACTGGAGCGACTGGAGGCGGCTGCCGCAAGCAGTGGCGCCGCCAAAACATTTTGTATATTGGAGGCGCTGTTCAGCGAATCACTTTCCACATCCATGACATCGGCGGCAAGGCGCGGCTCTGCCTCCTCAATGGACAGCTCGCTTTTATGCGAACGATTCACAAAATCAATGCCGGCCGCGCTGGGTGCACTGCTTCTGTGGGATTGAGATGATGCTGCCGCTGGCCTGTTTGCTGGCGGCTGGGTGCGACTAATGCGACCGCCACGTTTGCTGGAAGAGCTAACACTGACAGCCACCACCTTGACCTCATCGCTGGACTTTGGTCTTGGTCTTATGGTTGACGCAGCTGGTGGATCATCTAAGAAGACAATCTTGCTGCCTGTGGTGACCAGCTTGACGACGTGCTTGCCCTCGGCATCTGTCTGATGCTGGGCATTGGCATTGCGGTAGCGTGTCTTGTGATCCAGGCTTCTGGCGCTATTTAAGCGACCGGGTCCCTCGAACTCCTCCTCACTGTGCAGGCTGCGCTGCTGTTCGTCGTGATCGAGGAACAGCTTGAGAAACTCATTGCCCGCAATGAGCTCACTCTGCCGACCCGCTGGCAAGGGTGAGGCAACTGGAGCAGGGGCAGGGGCTGGCCGCGTATAATCGCAGCACAACATCTGCAAGTTCAAAATGGAAATGATTTAGTTATGTTCGTGTCACTTGCCTCACATTTCCCTCAATGTGATTTTTATGTAAATTAAATGCCGCATGATGCATTCGACTCGGCCTCACTTATCTCAGCGATCTATTTATAAATTTGCGTAATTAAAATATCATTCGTACTGATACAGAGACATTTATGTGTGCCTGAAATGTCTTCATGCCAGTCAGCAATGCATAAGTCATGCTCTGAAGCTATGACATTTGAATAATAATGTATTGGGTTTATTAAGATATCAATGGAATGCTGCGGCTCTGTTTGAAGTAGATGGCTTGTGGTGCATGTACAAGATATGTATCCAGCTGGTCAGTGTCATAATTAACTGACAAATGGTACGTTGATGTGGTTGCAAGTGGAAGCTAATAAAAACAAAATATCGCTGCAGATAACTGTACCTAATTAGGAGTATTTTAGATTATTCCTCTGATTATCATCAAAATGCGACTTATGAAATGCGTGGAATAAACTCCTGTTTAAATCAGATTTTGAAGTTTTTTTTTATGAATTTTTATGGTTGCTAAATTCTCTTTCTTTTGTGACTCATTGGCAGTGTCATTTTGCTACACAAAATTCCACTTTCATTCTGAAAGTATGCCATAAATTGATTGAAAAAACCCAAGCGTTAAGGTCAATATAATTGGTAACAAATGAATTTCAGTTTAGCTGAGTATTGGAGATTGCAGGGCCACTGGATAAAACAGAAATTGTGCCAAATTCGTTAGATTTTGTTATTCACTCCTAAATAATTTACTATTAACAATTCAGTGCTGACCTTCGTATTACCTTCCTTTTTCATTTCAATGAACTCAAATTATGCATATAGGCTTGCGTTTGTATCCATATAGTGTGCTTGAACTAGCTATTCAGTCTACAAAATAAATCAAATCAATGCAACTTAAAATTCCGCCCATCGTTAGCTTTTAACGCCCCAATAATAATAAAAAAAGTATAAAAAACAAAAGACTTAGGACACGAACTGGCCCTGCAAAGAAATATAAATCAATAGAACACAAATGGCAAATAAAGCATATTTTATTGCAGTTGGCAAAATTAGCATAACTAAGTGCAATTTAGCAGATAAATCATAAGAATCACTTCTATGGGCCATAAAATTTAATGCGAATGGAAAGGCGCAAATTGAAAAACAATGAACAAAATTTGTAATATTGTTTTATTTTTTTTTTTAGCAATCAGAGCAACTTATAAAATAATAACTTAATTATTATATATAAAATATGAAATAAATAGGCGGCAGTGGCAACAACAAAAGCAACAGCAACAACAACAACGACAACATCCGGCAGCTTTTCGAGCATAAATGCAAATTGCTTGACAGCGCAGCGATGTGCAACAACAACAAATGGAATTAAGTGGGCGCCAGTCGCTTGTCGAGTGTCGCCTGTTTCGTTCTTGTTGTTGTTGTTGTTAACTTAACATTTCTAGATCATATTTAAGCGATTCTAACTAACAATTGTTGGCAGCCAGAGCAACCGAAACACCTTCGCACATGTGCTAAAATTACAGATTAAACAGGCGCAGTTGGGCGACTGGTCCAGTTGCCAGTTACCAGTTGCAAGTTGCCAGTTGGTTGTTGTTTGTGGTTTCTTGGCAGTTCTCAGTCAGCTGCAGTTAGTCACCAGTGAGGCGGCTCGCCTTGCCTTTTATGTCTAAAATTGCAGAAGTAACTGCTGCGGGCAGTGAATGAGCATTTAACATTGACACCAAAATTGCTGAAAGTTAATAACAATGCGAGCAGTTAAGAACAATGGCCCGAAAGGGCTCAACACGCTAAACAGTGTCACAAATATTTGGTTACCCCTTTTGGTGCCCCTAAAAACAAAAGACTTCAATCGTTTTTGTTGTGGTTGTTGTTGTTCTTGCTGTTTCTTGTACTTGTGGCATTCCTTTCTATTGTACAGAGTTACTTGAACCGACTGGTCAGTGCCACATTGAGTTTTTAATGAATGAAATGTGCTCGTTTCGTTTGGCTAACCCAAAAATAGATAGGCAATTATTTATCCTAATCTTGATTGATATATCAGGCAAACTGATTTACCTAACAATTGGCAAATGTTAATCCTGTTAGACATTCTTTAGCACTTAGCTGGCATCGGGCAACCGTTGGACTTTATCATTTATCATTTATCATTCGATTGTTGCGCCTTTCACAACAGCGTTGACAATTTTCACAGCTGTCAACTTAGCGGAAGTGTCAAATGCTTTAGCCACGTTTTTGAAACTAATCAGAACGACGGCGCTCAAAATTGTCTATTGAAATTCTAAACGTTCGGTAAAACTCAATGAGATATCCGCCTTAAACAATTCAATAGACCTGTTGTTGTACATATAACAATTAAGCAATAATCACGCCTTAATGAACGCTCTTAGTGTACTCCAGTGTGTATCGCACTTAACACACGGCAGCTCAATTGACTTTCAAGTGCCGCTTCAAACTTCAATTTTAATTAGCCGCAAGCATCCACAAAAAAAAAAAAAAAAAAAAAACAGTCGAACGAGTTCTTTTATGAGTTGGCTTTTATTGCCTGTCCCCCAAAAGGTTGACAAATTCAATTGCGTTTCGAATTCAATATGAGTTTCTATTTCAGTTTCAGTTTGTGTTTCGTTTTAGGATTTTGATTGTCTAAACTTTATATGCTAATTTGGGAAGTGCACACATTAAATTCACTCATTGGTAGCTGCAAGCGAAAAGCTAATCAATTAGGCGTCTCTTCATGATTGATGTGGCAGCAAACGAAAACAGGATTCAGTTGCATAAAAACGAATGACTCAAGACACGAACTAGCCACACACAGCGTTTCAAGATTTGCATAAAGCATTTTCGCCCGAAATAAACAAAAACTAAAACACGGAAAAAGTAGCCAGGCTGTAATAATGAAAAGTCTTTTTTTTTATCAAATTCGCCTGGTCAAAAAGCAAGCAACAAGAATTGGCCTGCCCGCATATTTTTGGTGTGTCTGTTAACTGTTTTGGCCAACGGCATTTGTAGTGGGCGTTGCAACGTTGAAAGGAGCAGCAGCAGCAGCAGCCACTGCGGCAACAACAGTTGCTACAATGTGAATGTGTCAGCTACATTCAGTGGCTGACTGGCTGACTGGCTGACTGTTGCCAAGCGGCTATTGTTTAATTGCAGCTACCACCCGCTGCCTCTCAGCTGCCCAATCTTTAATGTTTACTGTTTATGTTGCAATTGGCAACTTGTAACTTGTAGCTTGCAGCTTGCAACTTGTAACTGGCATCAATGCCCGCCATATGATTTGTCATTATCCATCCATCGATCTTCAGCCAAAGTGCGGCCCACATTAGGGCGCTCAATGCCACAAAAACAGAATTGCAACTCCCTGTTTCTGCTTGCAATAATAACACACATTTATTAATTACACAGCACAACAAACAACCAACAACAAATGGCAAACAAATAACAACAAACACAACTGCCTGCTACACTATTCTATATATTTGTTGTAGTTTTCCTAATCGTCATATGCATATCAAGCAATTTATACGACTTTATATACAGTTTACACACACATACTATAAACATCTACTTAATAGTGCTGCACGTTGTAGTTCATTTGAATAGGTTCAATTGCTTAAACTTTTTGGTAAGCCACAATATCTGTCAGAGTTTACTTGTAGATTGTTCCACCTATCTTTTAGTTTTTTCTGCTACTTTGTGTATTTCCAAAAAAATTATTTTTTGACTAGAATTTTTAGTTATCATAATGACTTGACATAACTTATAATTATTATTGATTTTTACTCAGTTGCTGATTTACTTTTCGACAGTCCATAACTTATACGCTTTTTGAGATATCGTAAAACTGGAAAAGTGACAATCAAGAACTTAGTTCCTTTCTTCAATTAAGTAAGTCGCTAATTTGAACTAATTCCGAACGAATCGATGCAACACTACAATTTATATGAAAGAAAAGCTTGATGCTGGCTTTAGAATGTTGTTGCACCACGAGATGTTGCACCGCACCCCGCATCGTCTCCGTAGCCGTACTCAATCAACGTCCCGCCCGCTGCGCATAATTTGCAAATTGCCATCGTCATCGACTGCGACTGCAACTGCGAGTCGCCAGTTTGTGTTTCAGTTTTTTTTTTAAGTTTTGAGTTTCAGTTTGAGTTTCACATAACCGCGCGCAAATCGCGTGCAATTATTTAGCTTAGTTTGCCACAGTTAACTTTACTTTAGCCAACTTTACTTTAGTTTACATTACTCACAATCACAATCAGCTGTGGCTTTTGTGTCTGTGTCCAGCAAGTGGCCAATAAAGTACATTGCTACCACACAACACAGACATTAGCATTACAACAACTGGGCTAAAATTAATAAAAATGCACTCGCCAGCTCGCATTATGGATGATTTGGGCTAATAAATGCGAGCCTGGCCAAAGTAGACATAATAAAAACGCCAGCAATTAATCCATTTATTTCTCTTTCAAACATTGGCCAAGTGAGCAATTGAGTCCATATGCATTGCAAACTGTAATTGTATGGCCAAGCCATTAAGCAGCGGCAATTGCAGCGAGATACCGCAGCCAAGACAACTGGCCAACTCAAAAGGGTTGGCCAATACAAATCGATTTTGTTTGCTTTGGCAACCGTAAGCAAGCTCCCGTATAAACCAGGGCTTATGCTATGCGTGATAAATCATTTCGAACAGTCAGACAAGTCGCATTTTAAGTATTTTTAAAGTTCAATGTCGAGAATAGTGAAGACGTTTAATGGGATAAATATGAAACTTGTTGGTCTGCTAGCTAACAACTACCCACATATAAATACTGATAGGGGTATGAGAAACTAAAAACCTGCTGTTAATTAAAGAACTAATTAAACAATTTCATACAGAGGGACGCTTTTGATTTGTAAGCGGTTTTTCCTCAGCAACTTGACAGTTTAAAATGCAATTAAAACGAACGATTTGAAATTTATTGGCATTCGTTAGCAGAGTATTTTCTAATAATAGTTAAATATGACATCATTTGAATTGTAGCCTCGACTGAGCTCAACTTCATCCTTTGGGCACAATTTTCGATTATTTTTGTTGGAATCTTTATACATTTTTCAACTGTCAAGTTGCAGCTGAAAAACAACTACTAGATACAGGTTCTTAAAGCTTCTTAAAGTTGAAAAACATTATAAATTTGTTTATTAATATAAAAACAACTTACAAGCAGCAGAAATACCAATTTGTGATACCAGCAAAAGTGTGCCATGCCGTTGATTTTGTTCAGTATTATCATCCACTTTGGCTCGCTCAGCTGTCAAGACTCCACTTTAATTAGCAGTTTTAATCAAGCGTTAAAATTTCGACTTTTATTCTGATGACTTCTTAATGAAGCTCACTTTCTTTGCATGTCAAGTGATTCATTTGGCCGATTCTCTTGTCTTCAGTTGAATCATGCTGAAAGTGGGAAACATATTCCAGGGTCACCGTCTCTTCGCCTTTGTTTTGTGTTGTATTGTGGTGTTGTATGTTGATGGTATGGTGTTGTGTGTCTTGTTAATGACTGAAATTAAAGAACAGAAGCGAGCAATTAAGCAGTGTGTTAATTCAAAAGAAAGACAAATATGTTGCTTTTAAAACCAAAGCAGGTTTAAGGCATACCACCCATCAGCAATAAAATCAGAGTGCTCAACTAGGAGATACCTGGTATGCTCTAACTACATTCTTTTACATATATTCTACCCTGTCCCTTTTAGAACAGACAAATAACCTGCTAAACAGAACAACAACTTAGAAAGTGTATATTTCGTATATATTCCTATGAAACATACTTAATGAGTGTAAACTTAAATATCAAATTAAACTCAAATAGTCTCTGAAATCACTGTCATTTTATGGCTACAGGGTATATAAACAAAAGAATGCTAGCTCCCAGCCATAAATCCAGACTGAATAATAGCTGGTAAAACATGAAAATGATTACCACAAGTCTCGCCGGGCATCGAGCATCGCTCAAGTGAACATCTAAATTGCAAAATGATGCATAATTTACAAAAGTTATTGGCTGGCATTAGCAAGCCAAAACAAATTCATTGCGATCGGTAATCAATAAACGGCAAAAATATGGCAAAAATAAAAATACATTCAAATGTCAAGGTGCATTTCACACTTGTGAACAGCGAGCGGGGCATGCTAAATACAAATACTTACTTACTGCAAAGCAGACACAAATATTTTGAACATTTGCAGCTAATTTTTAAACAGAGTTGCCAAATGCGATTGAGTCACGGCTAGTAGTAGAATCATTGAACTTGTCTTGGCAGCGCCGCAACGGGGCTTGGGGGCAGCAACATCTTCACAACACAACAAGTCGCAACAAGTTGCAGCAGTTTCCAGCCCAAAGCCCAAGCCCAAGCCTTAGACCTGGCAGATGCTAAGCTGTTTCTTGCGATTTCAACATATTTATAATTAATGACAAATATTTTGATAGCCACAACAATTGGCATGTCATTGAAGCTAGCTTGGGGCTTGCAAATTGTGTATTGTGCACAAAACACATAACATATATTGGAGAGGTTTAAGCCAGCATCGCAGTTGGCCAAAATCTCTGCTATGTCTCACATATTGCCCCGAGGCGCACATTAGCCTTTTAGTTAGCTTTATTTTATTGCCAAGTGGCGCCCTTTATGCACGCTTCTATCATAGATTAATTTAATTAAAGCCTCGAAGTAATTAGCGGGCACGCAATTTGAGGCATTTCCGCTTAAACAAAATATGTAATTAAGCATTAAAGTCAAAGCAAAGATTTATAAAACGCAAGAACAGCTCAAAGTCTTATATGACTAAACAATAAACTAAAAATAGTTGGCCAAAAGGAACAGCAACAGAAGCAATTCAAGCTAGTAGATGCTATAGCGCCAATAAAACCAGTTCTAGTTCTTATCAAGCCTTCTTCACAAACCATATAATTACTCATAGTCGCAGTTCGAGCCATAAAGCGTTCAATGGCTTTTAATTACCCAGGAATTTTGCTGTGTGTGTGCTAAACAAAACAATATATTTATGGCCAAAAATTCAGCATATTAAAAATGAAAGTTCCTTGGCCAGCCAACCAAAAAAAAACAAAAAAAACGCCAAAAACTTGGCTCATTAATTAGCCAACTCAAATAGCAGCCGCACTCAGGCTGCCAACTGTAAGTTATGGAAATGCCTTCCCGGTCTCTTCAGCGTTATTTGTTGCTTCTTATTCTAATTTTTATTTAAAATAATTCTGCTTAGATGTGTATCTTTTGTGTAGCTGCTTTTGTGACGCATTTCTTCAAAGCTTTGTTATCTTTGACAGCTCGACAGCAAGTTTTTGTTTGCCTCAGGGCGGTTTTTTGTAACTGATCTTAGAGCGAAAAGTAAAAGTGTTAATCACAACAGCTCACAAAGGTCGTTGTTATCTAGAAACAGGCTCTCTGCTACATTCTTTAACTTGTACATATATCAATTTGTTAAACTGACCACTTCAACTGAATGCTGCACCCATAATCAGACTCTGAAACGGAACCACAAACAGAGTCAGCATCAACTGTAAGCTTGACTTGTGTTTAGACCAAAAATGTTAACGATAAATGATCCGCAATTTACTTAAATGTAACGTGCTTTATATAATTGAAGCAATTAAAGCTGTCAGAATTTGTGACTTCAAAAGTCAAAATTTTATTTGATTTTTGGCATCAACTTAACCAAAAATTAAAATGTTTAAAAAGCAGCAATTTAGTGCTAATTATGATGTCGCCATAGATAAATTTTTTAATTTATGGTTTTAGGCATTAAAACGCTTTATTATCTTCAAATAACAAAGAGGGGGTAACTTGGTTTAGTTATTTATGTATTATAAAAATTTCAATAAATTTTCTAAATAATGTGAAATTAGGTAGTATAAGAAAACTTTAAGTGAAATGTCAAACCAAGTCCAAAAAAGTTCCTTTAACGAAAGAAGAAAATCTAAAAAAAGCAATTGATTGCTAAGTAATGTGTGAGATCATGAAAAATATAAGGGAACATAAGGAAGAACGCATAGAAATGCTTTAAAAATTATATTTAAAAAAAAGACTAAATAAAAACGTCAAATCAAGAATACATATCAAATGTTTCAAATGAATTCAGTTTTGATATTTAAAAGCTGTTGGAGTACAAACTCTATATATTACATTTAATGTAAAGTTTATCTAAATATGTTTTTAATAATGTTTAAAAAAAAATTGTGTGTCCTTGTCACTTGGCAATTGTAATTGAGCTTGCACTTGGTCTTAAACTTGGCCAATAGACTCGTGCATGCCCATTGGCATCAAATTTGTGCGATATTGCAACAGTTAGTATATAAATTAGAATGCTAATCGATAGTTATGGATACGCCCAGAAAGTCAATAGACAATAATCGTATCGCATGTACAATAGACCACTTGCAATTCCGGTTAAATAGTCATAAACTTGATTTAAAACCAGAAGTGAGCAAAAGCGAGTGAAAAAAAGGCAAATAAATTGCTACTAAGTACTACGTGGGACAACATACAATAAAAATACACGAACTCGCAATCGCAACATAAAGTGTGTAACAAATGGGTCGCAACTGGAAGCAAGTGTTGGACTATGTGACAAATTGTCAAACATTCTCAAAACAAAACAAAAGACAAACAACGGCAAATCACACGCGACAAGGCAGAAAAATGCTTACTGCAATACGAGTATACGAGTATATATTAACAATTGACGGGTCTGGCAACGAGTTGAGGGACGGGCAAAGACGGGCTCAAAGCCAAGCCAAGACAAGCCAAGGGAGAGGCCACATGGCGAATGCGTTATTTGTCAGGTTAGTTGGGCAGGCAGAGTGCCAAAAAATAAAAGCGAAGCAAAGTCAAGCCAAATGGCCGCGACCATTAAATTGTTTATATTTCCATGGAATTTCTTAAAAGTTTATTGCACTTTTTTTTATATAATGTTTATTGTTGCTGCTTTATCGCAGTTTCCATTGCAGCAAACAAACAATATACAAATAGTGCAACCAGTTTTTTGCCTATCATTTGGCTGCTGTGGCAAACGCTGCAAACAATTTGTTAATTTTTCTTAGCGTCGTTAATTGTTTTGGCCAAAGCTCAGACTTAGCACTGCTGTTGTTGTTGTTTCTATCTTTCTTGGCATTATGAAGTCTGTTTTAGCCCGTTGCCGACTGCACTGCAATTAAGCTTTTAATAATAATTTGTATTAAAATAGTTGAACGAGTTTGGCAATGGGCTGCCGTTTTGCAATTTGGCATAGAATGTGCGGCTAAAAAAATTACAGAAATCTTTATAATGTTGGCTTAATTGTTGTGGCTACTGCTGCATTTTGGACTTTTGTGATGTAAGACAAGAAAGTGCATACAAATATTTTCTATGCAATAATATAATAAACGTAATTCTGTTTCGATTTGATCGATCCTTTACTTAATGATGAGGATAAGTACTTACAAATATTTATAGTTTGCAACATTTTTTGCAACAGTTTAAGCCAAAAAGGCTATTGCATTCCGAAACTTTACAATCTTGCACTTAATATTTGATAGTTAATAAAGAAGTTACAGCTTAATAAAAGCCAAGTTTGACGGATATCAAATGGCTTGAGTTGAAGGCATTAACCTGCAATTTCAACATATACCTGTAATTATGTTAAATTAAACAATATTAGACATAATGTTTAAGACAAAGCAAGGGTACCCAAGACACAAATGTATCCATTGCAAAAAAGTTTTTTATACGAAAAGTCAATTTTCGATCAATTGATCTATGACAGCTATAAGATTAAGTGTTTGCATGCAACAGAGAGACATATGTTCATGACAATTTTGATTAAGAATATATGCCTTTACGTTATGGAGTCAGAGACGCCTATTTCTATGCCTTCAACAATTCGCGACAAAGCTATAAAAGTTATAGTACCATCATCAAGGGTATACAAAAACCAATTAGCTAAAATGTATACAAAAACTCAACTAAATTAATATCGAAAATTCAGGCCAAGATAAAACCATATTTGAATGCCACATTACATAGCTTAACGGTAAATTACATTTAGCCGTTAATTATTACAAGCAAATTGGTAACAGACAGGGCGTCAAAATAATAGTTGCATGTAGCTGAAAATTACTAAATTATACATCCACGTCACACAATTTGACAAGCACTGCGTAACTCATTTGTCCATCAAAAAGGGTAAAATACATTTGAACAACGTTGCAATCAGTGGGCGAGATAAACATCTGCTCAATCAAAATTGATCTACACGCCTGTCAATCAAGCAAGGAGACAAAAGCCCAATGAAAAGGCTTTTCAATCTACCATATCGATTTTGATATCGATTGGTAATGCATACCACAAAGGCTAACAGTAAAGCAGCAACACACACACACACACACACACACTTTCATCGATGACCTTGACGTAAATCACTAGCTATAGTTTTTTTTTTCATTTTTTGAATGCCTTTTTTTCTGCACCTTTTGGCCGACATATTTTTAGAGCAGTTGCAGTTGCTTTAGCTTTAAGTTTGGCTTAGGCTTTGGGCTCAGCGCAGCTCAGCGTTTGGGCCGTGCAGATTTCTAAACACACAATTGAAGACAAATCCACTTTATAGCCGTCAAAAAGTAAGAGAGCAAAAACAAAATACGTTAAGCAAGGCAGCAAAAATTAAAACTTAGCAAAAACTTTGACTACAAGCTGCAAAAATACAAAAAATGCTAAGCATAAAAAACGCGTTTGCGCATAAAACAAAACAAAAAAAAAAACACAAACGTTTTGGCCAATTTTAGCGATTTGGTTTTTTTTGTATGTATTAACCGTTACTTTTTTTTTACCCGCTGAGCTTACCAATGCACCCACCACATTTGTTGTTGTTCTCGTTGTTGATATTGTTGTTGTTTTTTGTATTTTACTTGTAGCTGGATTTTTAATCCCGTGTTAAAGTTGTTTGTTGTTGTTGCTGGTTGACGTTGATTTTTTTGTATTTGATTGTTGGCTTTCTATATTACGAGCTCTTATTGTTATTGTTGTGGTTGTTGTTCTTGTTGTTATTATTGTTCAGTGCAATTGTTGCTAAGCCGTTTTTGAATTGGAGCAATATTGGCGCGCGCTATATACGAATTTTTTTATGAGCATTTGTTTATGGCTTTTAAATAATCTGACAATTTAATTTAAATTAATTTTTTTTTCGGAATTTTGTGTTCTTTGTTGTTGTTCTGTTTGTTCAGCCGCACTCACACACTCTGAAAACTTTATATTTAACTGACTTTGTCGAAAATGGTTTGCATTTATTTAAATTGATTTCTTCGCGTTGCACATTAGCCCACTGTGCGTATACAATATATAATTATAATTGACTTTTAGTACTGTCCTTAAATAAGTTTTCAGCTGTGTTTCTGCTAGCAAATGCTGCGCCTCGACTGTTGCCTTTTTTTTATTTGTTGTTAATAACTTCTAGTGCCACAACCAGAGTCAAAGCCAGAACCAGTGGCTGTGCCTGGCAAGTGACTTTCACGAGACAAACGCAACGGCAAACAAATAAATGTTCGAGAATCGAATCGAATTTGAAATTTATTTCTGCAGGTTGTGCCGTGCGTCCGTTTGGCTACAGCGTCCACAATTAACTGAATTCCCACAGCGATCAGAAAACTGATAAGTGCTTGCTGGCTAGCGCCCAAGAAGGCTGGCAAAAGCTCAGTAAGCCAGAGACAGAGCCAGTGCCAGAGCCAGAGAGCCAGTCGTAGTCGTTGCCGCCAAGTGCCAAGGCAACAACAGCAACCAGTAAGCAGCAGCAGCAACACCAACAATAACAACAACAACAGCAGCAGCAGCGCACAAGAAAGGCAAAAGCACAAGTACATGAACACACACAAGCGCACGTGCAGGCACACACACTCACAAACTTACATCGACAGGCTGGGAGGCGGTGCACAGTGGGCTCAAAAACCTAAAAGCACATTCATGGTTTTCAATTGGAGCTTTAAAGTGTTACTCTAAAGTTCTTTAATTATTTCTTGTTTGTAAAATGTATTTGATATTCTTGAAAATATTGATACTGCTAATGAAAAACTAACTCTATATTAATACCGGTTAGATTGGTCT
Organism: Hirtodrosophila cameraria; assembly: GCA_949708635.1. Lineage (NCBI taxonomy): Eukaryota > Metazoa > Arthropoda > Insecta > Diptera > Drosophilidae > Hirtodrosophila > Hirtodrosophila cameraria. The sequence goes on along the minus strand of OX453089.1, from coordinate 75,034,803 downwards.
ATCATTGGACTGTTTCATATTTTTGCACAGAAGTAAATATTTATGAATGTAGCTTAAATTATTATTTATTTGCATAACCAGAAAAAGCGTGTATAAGAATATCAGCCGTTACATTTACTTTCGTTCAATAAATTTGAGCATTGGACCACTGTGCGACATGTTGTTTTGATTGCTTAGATCTGGTACCACAGAACAAGTACACATCCACAGGCAGCGACAGCTTTTACGAACCAACATGACAAACAACAACATCACAAACAATAACAAAGCTCATAAAGTTCGTTCCACTGTCAAAGACTCGGCTTCGTCTAAGCTTCGTGCTCGCCCATCGGTCAAACAACTGGCCGAGGGTTTGAATTCGCGAAATGTTGTTGATATTCAGTTTAATATGTATGCATAATCATGATACGCCTGTGTAAATTGAATTCTAAAGAGCACATTTAAAAATCAATGAAAATTTTGAGCTTTGTTAAAACTGTTTCACTAAATACTCAAAGCGACATAAGAAGTGTACAGTAATTATGCCTTCCGTGGGCTCATGCTGGTGGAGAGCAAATTCAGCAAAAGCTCGACCCAGTAAAGAATTTGAAAATCGCGCCATTTTTTTTTTATAACCGATTGAAATCGGCTTCAAAAACAGCTCTGTTAAGTACTCAGCACTGTAAACGATAACGGGATGCGCGCGTTTAAGGTACAATTTTCAAAATTCCACTTCCGCATCCGGTAATGTTTTGTTACAGCTACCCCAAGAGAAATCGAAAGAAAGCTCCAAAACATTTGGTTTTATGCTCTAAAAATTTTAAATAATTCTAGGATCTCAAAGCTAGGCTCGGAATATTATTTTTTTTTCCGGAAAAATGTGCTAAAAAGCTATTTTTAGTTTAGCCGATACCCGCGCCACGCGCAATCCTATCGATAATGCATATCGGTGCTTTTGTGAGTTAACAGAGTAGCGGGGATTGTTGATTTTGGAGGCACTGCGCACACTTTTAGCAAGAAATCGGTGAAAGTATTTGAACAAAAAACCAGCTTTTTGATCGCTGTTTCGCAGGGGTAGCTATATCGAAACATCAGCATAAATTTGTAATAGCCAGATCTCTAATAGCTAATTTTCGAATTTTTCTAGCATCGAACTGCCAAATTGCGCTACCGGTTAACATAAATTTGAGTTAACATATTTCTGTAAGCACACTTAACATAACGTGAGGCTGGCTGCGAACGCACAGTCGAGTGGTGTTAAGTTAGCTGCGAACGCAAATACCTTGATATATCGACCACCACCACATCGACAAGTGTTGCACAACAAATAAAAGCCGTTGGAAAAGATACAAATTCAAATAAAATAATAATGTAATGCAATGTAAAGAAAGCTTTCATAGGCATACCTAAATCTATTATAGAGCAGCTGCTGCGTTTAGAAAGACCAACACACAATACTAAGGAAAACTATTAAGCTTATCATTATTTTATTATCAAGCCATATAAATTTACAATATTTACAAAGCAATATTAAATGTGATATTATCAAAATAAATTGCAACATTTAGCTAATAATTGGGCTGAGGGATTTATGTTTACTCTTATTGCCTAGCTAGCTGTATATTGTATGTTTAAATGATTTAACGTTTCAAATGCACAATATTTAAGTATAATTGTATAGCTTATCACAAAATAAAAGGAATTGTTGTACATTAGTATGTTATTGCTGAACAAAAATGTGTTGCTTCAGAACATCCAATTATCAAATTTCCCTCGACGTGATTGTTTTCTGTTTTGGAAAGAGATTGAGCCATTAATTAGATGGATGTTTTAATATACAAAAACTCTACTAGGGGAATCTAATCTAAAATGCATCTACAATTTACGACATATTAAGGTTTAACAAATTGCAATGGATTTTGATGATATGAATCGGTTAGTTGACTTGATGATATGATATGGCAATATAAAGAAACCAAAAAAGAGATATTGATTCATTTAATTTTAGTTATTTATTTGGATTACTTAACAGTTAGGCATCTTCATCGAACTTTATTTATGTAGATGTGTTTGTATATTTCTTTAGTATTTTATAGTACATTTTTTTCATAACTTTAATACATCATAAAAATAATCATAATCATACGAACAAAACAAATTGTAATTGAATTATGCTTATGCTATAGCGCAGCTCATTTTAAAAATCACACAATGCCCACAAAGTTTTCGGAATATTGTAAAAATACTTATCAAAAATATGCGCGTATTGAAACTGAAACAATTACTGCATGCAATTTATACCAAGTTTACGATTGTAAAACAAAATGGCAAAATTATCAATAACATAATTATACAGTTCTATATATATATTGCTGTATACTATATATATATATATATATATATATATATAGTTTTAGGGAATATATGTAGATAAAAGGCAGCTCTGGATGAACTGGCTAAGGTTGAACTTAAATTTCGGCTGATAAGTACAAGTTGGGTTTTAAACTCTACGTGTTGGGATTGTCTTGGGGTACTGTTTGCCACACAGTTTGACAAACATTGGAATGTATGTGGTATATATATGTGGCAGCTTCAGGTTGGTAAAACCATAGGATTAAAGTTAGCTAAAATGAACCTTTTAACTACAGAAATCTCTAAAGCAAACGCACAGCTAAGCGGGCCAACAAAAAACAACAATCAGGATGCATTCACGACTATGGGCAGAACTTGTGAGTTGCAAGTTCATTTAAACTTGCGTCACGCACTGCGCATATTTGTCCAGCTCGCCACGCAGCACCTTCACGCATTCCGTCTCCTCACGCAGAGATCGCACCAGCTCCTCAATGGTGCGCTGCTGCACCAGTACCATTGCCTCCAACTTATCCACACGACCTTCGAGCTGCTGCACCCGTGGCGTGGAGTCTGGAGCTGTTGCTGCTGAAGTTGTTGCTGCTGCCTGATGATTGTTCTGAAGCGTTGTCGCTGGACTATCATTGACGCTGACGTTGTTGCTCTTCTCCAGCTTCACCAGCGGCGATACGCTGCGATTACGTATCGAGAGAGTCTTGGGGCGTGACGCGCGTGACTCTTCATCGCTGCTTACGGCTGCCGCTGCCACTGCTGCCGGTGCTATTGATCCCGTTGCCTTGGTCGCAGACAAACTCTTTGACATGATGGCATCGTTGTGGTTGTTGTTGCTGGTCACAATGCTTGTGCTGCTGCTACTGCTGGTTGACTCTTTCTTTTGGCTGCTGCTGCTGCTGCTGCTATTGCTGCTCTCCACAATCATCGATTGCTGCATAATGCTGGAGGAAGTCACCGCACTGGATTGCACTTTAGTTGCAGTTGTATTGCTGCTAATTGTGTTGCTGGTGCTGCTAGTGGCGCTTGTGGTCAGCACACTGGATGTGGCTGTCGCCTGCTCGGCGGCAAACAGCTTTGATGTGCGTTCAGTTCCAGCAATGGCACCGCCACGCGGCTCGACACTGGGCGAGGTCTTCTTGCGTGTTACCTGCGACGCCTTCAGCTCCGCCATCCAGGGTGCTGTCTTCTTTTCCCATTCACGCGGCTTGGGCTTGGCCAGCTGCGGCTCCTCGCCCGTCGAATTGTCATCGGATGAGGCCGTCGCTTGCTTGCCAACGCCTCCATCTTCACTTAGCTCGCTGGTGCTGCTAGCCATTCCGCTACCATTCACATATACCGAGTTGTTGTTGCTCTCGCCCAGCACATTTATTGCCGTTGAGGGTGGCCGACGCTTGGGCGCCTTAACGCGTCCTGCGCGCATATCTTGCAGTATGGAACCCCGCTCGACGCGATCAAAGTCCGTATCCTCGCCGGCTATGGTAGCGGCACGCCTCATGACCACATTGCCAGCGATTCCTGACTCGGGCAGCTGTCCGCTGTTTAATTTACTGCCAGCCATGCCATCGGAGACGTCATGGGACACAGCGCTGGTTAGTTTGCCATCTGCGCTCTTCTTTTTGATGCCAGCGCCACCCAAAATGTTTGCTACAAATAAAGAAAAATGTTAGTTGGCTGAGGACAAAAGACATTGTAAAATCATTCAAATTAAAAAAACTCAACAGCAATAAAATACCAAACAAATAAAATGTAATCAGAAAACGAACATAATCCGTTTTTCTTCCATTAAAATTTTTTCTTGCAATTTACAATTACAACAAAATCGTGCGAACATATTAATGTGGCTTTAAAATTCGCGGTTTCTAATTTTGTATTCCACATTTTTATTGCGTAGATGTAGCTAACTTTTATTTATAATTATTATCATTACTTTTTAACACGTAATGTTTACAATCTGTTAAACTTAAGAAATTAAAATAAAAAATTCGCAATTTGTTGTTGCTTTGACTGCTTTTATTTGAGGTAGGTTCAGAAAAAAACCTTTAACTGGGCTACCTTGCCCTTTTTTTTAAGCACAACATTTCCATATTCTTATATTGTTTCTCTTTCATCTTTTGTCTGGTTTAACCCAAGTTGTTATTACAACTCAGTCCATTTTCTACACACACTTTACGATCTTGAAAACTATTTGTTTCTTGGTATTCCTGTGAAGAGTTATTTCATTTGAGAGCTACATACCTGGGCCACTGCCCGTAGGCGTCTTCTTGAGCGGCACACTTGGCTTTTTGCTCAGCACTGGCGGCGGCGGTGACTTCATCTTCTCATCCATACTATCCAGACTCTTGCGCAGCTCTGCATACGCGGATGTGACCACGTTTGAGCTGCTGCTGCTGCTATTGGTGGTGCTGCTGCTGTTGCTGCTTGTGGCTGTTGTTATAATCGTGCTGCCCTGCTGCTTACCCCCTGGCAGCTTGCTTAGATCAAGGTTCTTGTTCTCCAGCGACTTGCGCTGGGCGGCCACCGTGCCGATGGGCAGGCCAGTTTCGCTGAGTATATCATTGAGCGAATCACGAGATCCGAAGCTCTCCTTGCGCCCAGACGAGGATGAGTTGCTGCTGCTGCCCGTCTTTTTGATATAAACTTTCGATGTGGTTGAAGCGCTGCTCTGTTGCTGCTGTTGTTGTTGTTGCTGCTGCTGCGTCACCGTCGTGGTGGTGGTGTTGCTGCTGCTGCTGCTGTTGTTGGCGTTCGTTGTGGTCATGTGGCTCGAGTTGCTGATCTTGCGCTGTGACTGCTGCGTTGTGGCTGCTGATGGCTCGTTGATGGGTGCGACTGCAAAAGGGCAAAAAAAAAGATTTGAAATAATTTAGACAATAGCGTTGGGTTTTTTTTTAACGTTGGGCGTGGGCTGTGTTTTTGGCCACCCAACAGCAACAACAACATTGCGCGTACTTCAAGACAAGTCGAAACGAGTCGAGACGAGTTAAGTCAAGTTGAGTTGAATTGTGTTTATTATTAAAGATGAGCACGTCGAGCATCGTCGTGACTAACGCTAAGAATGGCAAACGGCCAAACGATTATCGCAACAGCTGAGCGACAATGCAAACAACAAAAACAAGTTTCGCTGCTCAACTGTTGCCAAATGTCAATAAATTAACTTGAAAATCAAACAAAGCGCAGGCGTAGCAGCAAATGCAAAGCGAATAACACAACAAACTATATACTTGTATACAAACAACTGACTAGAGATGAGTGCTTTTTACAAACAAACAAAAAAAAAACTCAATGTGCAATGTTTTCAATATACTACATTTGTTTACTTTTTTTATGGGAGAAATCCCCTCTTATGGCAGACGGTTATTGTAATAGTTATAATTGTTGTTATTTAAGCAAATTCAACCAAACGTAAAACGATTTTCATTATTTTTCATAAATTATGATCATAATTATCTTTTTACTGGGAAAAATGGGAAAAAGGGAGTTATAAAGTACTGCAAATGTCCGTCTGTCTGTCCCTCATTCTTACTTGTTTTTCGTAGATAAACAGATTTTTTCATTAAGAAATATTTATGTTACTCTTATGTTGTAGTTAATCTTAACTTTTTGATATTACTTTGAAATATCACACGTTCATTAAAATTTTGTTTCTTAACAGTAGTCATGAATGTATTGTTTTAAACTTTAAACAATGTATGTTATTATTTTTCTTCAAAAATTATACTTTTCCGTTCTCTTATTTGCCAGCTTAGGACAAGTCGCATTTGGAACCTGATTCTTTGTTTATTTATTTACGTATTCACGTGACTTGTGCGTGTCACGACATGTGCCCCAGCTCTACAACAAACGACAAGCAAACAGCAAATAACAAATAGCAAACGACACACGCATACATAATAAACGGCAATAAATGGTGATGGCAACAGAAATCAAAGCAAACGCTGATTGAGTAATATTGAAATGTGTAAAGGTCAAGCAAAACGATACGTATAACAACAATTGGTCAATGGACAAAGCCAATGATAGAATAAACGACTTGGCTTAAACCGATGATAATTGAAAATGGCACACCAAAAAAAGCAACAACAACGAATGGCAACTTTCACTGCTACCAAATGACAAAACCGCAAAAAAGTTGCGCGCGAATTGGAATTTAATATTATTTTATGTATTTAAGTTTTTTTTTATTAGTTTTCTTTTAAGTATTGAGTAATTGTGCTTGGTGCTTGTATTGGTGTTGTTGACGTTGTTGTTGTTTGATGTGTGTGCCAGCGTCAAAACGACGCGCACACAATCCCAAAACAAAAGACTTAGGCAACAAACTTGACTGTCTGCTTTGATTTAATGATGACTGCGTTCCATTTTAACGTTTTTTTTTTTTTTCTACTCTTAACACTCTAATCATTAATCACACACACACACAGACATACGAATTGTATATATAATTATATGTTTCAATTGGAAAAGTCGGCGCACAGGCGACAACTGGCAACTGGCAGGCAACGCAGCTGCCAATTAGTTAAACTCAATGGTTTTTGGTTTTTGGGCCATGTGGCAAACGTAATGCAATTGCAGAAAGCAGCAGCAAACGAAATACCGCAAGAACAACGGTAATTGTAGCACACGCACAAGCGCAAAGCGCAAAAAACAGAACAACTGAATAATAACAACAACAACAACAGCGAATAAAAAAGATTTAAGTGAAATAAATATACAACTTGCAGCCGCACCAACAAAATATTTCAATAACGTAAATGGTCAAGAAATCAAAACGTACTGAGCCAAAAAGGTAAACAAAAATGCTGGCAAAGGTACAACAAGCGCACAAACAGTCAGAGAATGAGAGAGGGCTACAGAGAGAAAGAGAGAGAGAGACAGCTCAAACTCTCTGGCAACATTGTTGATAAGGTATAACTAAAACAATGAGTCAGGGAGAGGGACAGATGAGAGGCTGCTGCTGTTGCTGCCAGCAACAAGTGAAGCGCGCGTCTTTGTGTTGTTGTGGGGCTCGTCTCTGATAATCGCCGCTAATGTGCGCACATAATGAAGTTCATAACAAGCAATGCTAATGATCTTCACAATTAAACTTAATGATGATGTTGAGCTAAGAGAGCCATGTTAAAAATAAAGAGCTTAGACAAAGAGCAAGACACCTATTTTTGTTGTTGTTAACAAAAATACAATAAAAACAACAAGCATAGTAGAAAACCAGTTACAACAACTGATATTTATTTTAATATTACTGCAGCTTGTTGTTGTTGTTTGAGTTGTTGCTGTTGTTGTTGTTTTAGTTGTTGCTGTTGTTGTTGTTGTTGTTCTGCTGTTGAAGGTGGTTTGCTTTGGTTTTGTTAGTATTGTTGCTGTTGCTTTTGCTTTTGGAACTGCGACGTTGACAAAAAGCCATAACAAAGCAAAACCAGAAAGTAAAAAAGTTTTGATTTATATTGCTATACAAGTAGGTAGACATAAGTACTTATGTTATAGCATCGAATTATGAATACACTAAAGTTAAATTTCGAAAAAAAATAATGTTATATCCAGAATGTCACAAATAAATTTCCTATTTCTGAACTCAAATCATTTATTTGATGGAAATTTACCTTGTAATAAATATATTTCCCATAATTAGGTAATTGATAAAACTTAAAGCGTAATCAGAATTCAGAACGGCGTTTTAGAGTCTAAAATGTAGACAGACAAAATTCAAACATTTTTTTGAAAGTAAATGAATTCGATTTTAAACATTATGAATCCAGATATTAATTGCTTTTATTTTATTTAAAATGCAATCGTTGTCTGTGGTCAGTGTTATCAGATCAATGTTAATATAATACACAATTTTCAATTATTCTATTAATTTTATAAAATGCAGTTATAGTAATTCAGAAACCATTCTTTAAAAGATTCTAATTCAATGACTTTAATCAAAAAAAATGTTCTGCTTGAGGCTGTGTTCTGCTAATAGCAGAACATTCTGAAAATCAGAAAGCAAAGTAATTTCTATTCTAAACAAAATGAAATAGATGAGCAATATGTAATAAAAGTAGCAACTATAACTACTACTTATAAATAAAGTTTAAGAAATATATTAAATTGGCAGTGCGTGGCAAACAGCAAGACATATTCAAACGCACCCGCATAAAAAAAAACGCATAGTCAACAATTAATATAAAGATGTTTGTATGTATATAAAAGGCAACCGCAAAGTATGCAACGTGTATAAAGTTGAAGTATGTTTAAGTATTTTATAAGTAATATGCAAAAAACCGTCAACGCTAAGTAAGTAACTAAGCTAAGCAAAAATGAACGAGCGTTTAAAACAGCGCTCAAATCGCGCAAAAATCGCAGAGGCAACAAAACTTTAAGCAAACGTAAAAACGTAATAAAAAATAGGGAAAAAAAGAAACAAGTTTTGCCATGCAAATGACAACTAAAAGCGAAAACAAACAGTAAAACCGCAATTGAAATAGCAATGGAAACTGACGCCAAGCAGCTACAACACAGAGATTTTCCTAGACTTTGGCCCGGGCAGTGTCTAATTTTAGAGAGCATTGCCGGCGCCAAAGAAAGCCGACTAAATAATAATGAAAACACAAAATAAATCATAGAAATTATGAGCATGGCCAAAAGCGCCAAGCAATTTTCCATTTCACATCGAAAAGACGCCTCGGGCCGGAGAAAGGAAAATGAAAACTGGCCAAAAACGAAAAGAAAAACGCTGAGGCAGCAGCGCCGTTTGGCTGTTCCACTGGAAAAACTCGTTTTACATACAAATCGTGGTGATAAAGCTGGCCATACGAGCGCCCAAGAACTCGAAAGAGCCGCCGCGTTGCGGTCCCGCCGCCGCCGCCGCCGACGCCGCAGCACCACCACCACCACTGCGTGTTCGTGGTCGGGGCCGTGGTGGGGGGAGGGGCGCTGCCGGTACATCGGTGCACAGTGTGGTTGTTGCAATGTGGAGTGTGTATTTGGTGTGTGGAGTAGAGCAGAGTAGTGTGGAGTAAAGTGGAGTGGAGTGGATTGGTTTGGAGTGGAGTGGCGTGGTGTAGAGTATATTATTGTTGTTGTGTGTTGCCGTTGTCGTTGCAAATGAAGTTTTTTATTACACACGAAATATTGTAGAAAAGGAAGAAGTGGAGAAGAAGAAAAAGAAGGAGAAAAGTGTAGAGGAAAATTACACAGAGAGACACAACGACATCAAGTCATAGTATACATAAGTAGTATATAAACAATAATCAAAATACAAATAAAATATTATAAATTGTTGAGATACAAATAGAAAGAGTCATAAGAGCGATAGTGAAAAGTAAACAAAATGCCAATAAAAGTCGTTCAACAAAATGCAAGTACATAATAAACATAAATAAATAAATAAATCGATAAGATGATGTTGTATGGATGCTGTTGCATGACGATTCGTTTTATGTTGGAAAACATGTGGCTGAGTATTGAATGTCTAACTCTGCATGTGTGAGGTGATCTAGTGTGATGTGATGTGATTTGATTTGATGTGTGATTATTCAAGTGTATTAGAGAGAGAGAAATACAATACCAAATATGGGCAAGAAAGTATGTTTAGAAAAGTTTTAGCTCTTGCCTGAGTAGAGCAAGTTAAAACTCGATATATGTGCAATGTACATAGTACATGTGTGTGTAATAGTAACAGAAATTCTAAATCCTAACCGCATATAAATATGTTTTAACTTAATGCATTATAACCGGCAATCTATAACCCGTCAAGGGCATAAATGTATATTTCTTATCAGCATGAAGTAATTGACCGATCAAGCCCTGCCTATATATATATTTGAGTTGGCTCGAACTGATTGAATGACCGGGTTTTTGAATTGAACTATTGAAGTATATTTTCGATTTTAGTTCCTTCAGTTCGTTAAATTTTTTTTCTTTTCCGTTTTTAGCTCAGCAGTTTTTGGATACACCCGACTGCGATATACTCTTTTTTCACCTCTGTGTGGAGCCAGAAGTGAGTACGGCAATTATATTTTTGGTAAAATCATTCAATCTTAACACTTTGTCTGCCCATAGTATATATCAACATGTATACCAAGATTTGTTGCTCTACCTTCAAAACTGTAGAAATAGGCTGCGTTCATACAGACAGACGGACAGACGGACATTTCACAGGCCCAATATACTCTTTTTTTTCAAAAAAATTAAAAAAATAGTACAAAAACGATAAGTTCTTTTATCCGAAAAGGAAAGAACAAAAACGATTACTTGGTTTTTTTGAAAAGGAACGAAATTGTGTCCGGAAACGAACTGAAGGAATGGTTTTTTTTAGCTTTATCCGTAAAGGAACTAAAAGAATGAATGTCGGTAAAGGAACTACTAAACTGTATCCGTAAAAGTTACTATGGTAAATTAAACTAATATAAAGCCATCCAAATGGAATATTTTGGATTTCCCTAACAAAATCAGTATTACTTACAAAAGTAGTTGAATAAAATTAATAACAATCAATAACAATTACTTTAAATTCAAATATACTTGGTCAAATATGTTTGATATTAAAATATTTTAATAGAAATCAGGTTTCCTTTGACTATTAACGATTATGACATATTGAAACTACCATTTAATGGCAATATAAACTTGCTTTATTGCTAAAAATAGTTTTAAAAGTGTTTCTGCTTTTTTTGCTAACAGAAATTGATCAATTTGTATGCACATAAGTAATTGAATTTTATTTTATGAAGTTTTTTTTTGCGGTTCGATGTACAAAAATAGTCTTATCAATATGATAAACTTTCCTGCAACTACACAGTAAAGTCTACAAACCAATGACAGCGGCAACTTATTTGACAAGAAATTTTGTAATTCATTTAATTAACAAATGAAACGTTTATTTTTATGGCAAACGATGTCTTATTGCAACGCAGAAGAGCGGGTTTGGAATGTGCTGGGAAAATTGCATCCAATTAGGCGAATGGGTTGGGAGAAAATCAACAATGCAGATGCGGCGGCTGATGACGACGATGAAGTTGACAGACCAAAATCAAAACACTTAGAGAATGGATGGACAAGCAGAAAGAATTCAGTTGGTTTAACTCACCTTCGGAAGGTGCCAAAAGCTTGACAAAATTATCGGGAAAAACGCCCACTTTGCCGCGCAGCTCGCCCTTCCACCAGCCCTTGTCCGCCAGCTCCATGCTGATGACACTGATGATGTCGTCCACTTTAAGTTCCAGCTCATCTTCGTTTTGCGGCGCATAGGGAAACTCCACACGGCAAAAGTCACGCTGCGGCTTCGGTGGTAACGTGGGCGCCGCAGCTGCCACAGCTGCTGTTGCTGTTGTTGTGGTATCCACAATGGAGGCCGTGCCTCTGCTTCTCGTTTGTTTCGTTGTTGTGGTTGCAGGTGCAGCTGTTGCCGCTGCAGGAGCAGCTGTTGCTGGCGCTGGCGTTGTTGTTGCTGTTGTTGCTATTATATTGGCAGCTTTGGCTGTTAGCGGCGCTGTTGCCACCGTTGCACCAATCGTTGGCGGCCGCTTGGAGGCCAGTATTGGCGATGGTTCGATATGTTGCACAAAATTTGATGGAAATACGCCGACTTTGCTGCGCAAACGTCCGCGCCACCAGCCTTCCTCGACCTAAATGCGAACACAAAACAGCACAAAAAAAAAAAATAAGAATTTCATATTCGTTTTCAGTTTGTGTTATTGGGTTGCGTCAAAAACTTATTGACAAAGAGGTTAAATGGGGGTTGTGGGCAATAATGTATGCGTTGTGTGTATATATACATATATATGTATATATGTATATGTATGCTTGTACATACCTCCCCTAGGAATTCAATGACATCACCCACGGCCAGCGTCAGCTCGTCGTCGTTGACTTGTGTGTAACTGTAGATGACTTTACAGCGGCGATTCGATGTCGCTGATTTCTCCCTGAGAGCAAACATTCAGAAAAAGAGTGTGCACAAATTTATAAAGAGAGCGCTTGCAAATGTTGTATGAAAATTTGTAGAGTACTTATGACACTAGCTGAAAGTGGCAATTTGATTGTTCCTATTTAAAAGTATCATCTCAAAGTGTTATATTATAAAGTATTATATTTATAATGTAAACTGATTAGTGTGAGAAGGGTATACAGGGAATTTAAGAATTTTTCCGAAATCAATTGATGATGTTTTGTATAGTCGTAACAACAGTGAATCAATGTTTCCAAAGAAAAAATGGGTTTTTGAATGATGAGTTACGAACACCATTGAAAAATTAAAAAAAAAAAAAAAAATTAACAAACCAAACGAGGTTTACTTGTTCCTATAAAATTATAAACAAACATTTTCAAATTACAAACATATTCAAAACCTGTTAAGTCAAGGTCTATAGATATTCCATACAAAAGAATAGAATCTAGATTCCAGAATAATATAATTAATCTAATTAACTATAAAGGATTATATCAGAAACTGCAAGAAGTTTTACTTGTGGGTATTCTCTATACCAAAATCTTCCATCAAATCTCGTGCATCACCCCAAAAATGTCATTTTGTCGACCTGTGTTACAGACTAAGCTAATTTAAGCTTGTTTCTAACCTTAATTTGGTTTTTTAAGTAAATGAATTTTCTAAGTAATAACTACATACTATTAAAAACATATTGCTTGAAACATTTTAAAATAATTATTATTGTTTTTCAGTTGTACAGCTGTTTGTTTGAATAACTTTTCCAAGTGCTGTCACTATCACACAACAGAGAGAATCTGAATAGCTTTTTAGCTGCACAATTGAAACGTGATTTTCAGCCAGTGTCATTTGTGTGATTTAAGTGTATTGCGTCACACCAACCTGAGCTGCACCGCCGCACTGTCATCGCTGTGGTTGCCATTGCTGCCATTGCTCGGCTCCAAAATGCGCACAAAATTATCCGGAAACATGCCCGTTACGCCGTTGGCCTTCAGAGTGCCCTGCCACCAGCCGCCGGGCATCTGTTTGATGCGATTTATAATGGCACCCTTGTGTAGATCCAGTTCATCTGGCTCCTTGGCGGCATACTCATACTCGACTATAGCACAGATTGCTGCAAAGAGAGAGAAACTTTTGTTTAGTATGCCAATAGTGTAAGCTTATATGGGACACGCGCATTTGAAAATGGCACAGTCCAAGTGCAAATATTTACAATTGTCCCACAATTACGCAATCGCCAGTCAATTTTCCAACTCTCGCTTAATGTATCGCTTCGCTACGTGACAACAACAACAAAAATACACACATTTTGGATGATTTTTTTTTTTTTTTAATGCTTAAAAAGTAAAAGTTACATGACGCGTAATTTGTCTCCATTTCAGGAGCTACGTTTGTACGTTGTGGGAATGGTTAAACTATTTATAAGCAATACTCGGTTTGTGGGCGATGAACATCATCAACCAACTAGGCGTCAGAAATGGGTTTCTGGTTTCGGAAAGTGACTGGTGACAGGTCAATTTAGTTTTGTTTAACCATAGAATGTATATTTTTGACAATTGTCGGCTTCTTTTCGCTATCATTCATAATTCTTATCAAATTCTGACTCGAGATTTGTTGCCAATTAAAATGATGTCATATTTGTTGGTTTTTATATACTTGTATTTGATATTATGAGTAATTGTTGATAATCATAGGCACAGAAGAAAGTATAATATTATAGAATTTTAAATAACACATTTCTTTTTCTAGAAACTCATAAAAAGGGGCATAAAATATTTATATAAAAAAAACTGCAATATTTAAAAACAATTAAAAAAGTTGCAATCGGACAAATTTTTTTCTTTCAAGTTTTGCTATCAATTTAAATTTGGTTGGTTCAGTTTTACAGCTGGGGGAGATATACAATTTGATCAATTGCAAGGTTCTTGATAGGCGTGGCAAAATTATTTTTATCCAAGCGATTAAATAGGGAATTAGAATTCAGCCTGCGAAATTTGGTGATTCTATCTAAAGGGATGTGGGAGATACAGACATTGCTTTTTTGTACGGGCGGGGGTGGGCGTGGCCAAATTTTTTTTATTCAGATCAATTAAGGAGGTGATTAGTAGCATTTTTGCTAAATTTGGTTACTCTAGGTGTAAAACTACAATACTCTGTATTGCAAAATAGAAAAAATAAGTCTCAGGACAGTTTTCAAATCCAAGAACTTTACAATTTGAATCGGTTTGATTTTATAATCCTGGTTTTGATGGTTATTCGCTGTTAAAAATATGTTTTAATACTTCTCATAAGACGGTTTAAGAAGCACAATTTTTTAAAATTAATTTTTCAGCAGAAATTAATCAAATCATTGATTGATTGTTTTTGTCTGTTTCTGTCTGTCTGATTATTCTAAATTTTAGAAACTACATAAAAAATTTAGAAAATACTTTCTCATTTCCAGCACAATTACTGCAAATCGCATTAAATCGAACAATACATTAAGTTAAATTCTAAAAGAAGAACTAGTAAATTGTTAAATATGCACAACACCTAAAAATTGCATTAAATTGAACACGTTTTCATTACAAAAAATTAACATGTAGCGCCTTGCTCAGTCATCATTGCCGAATTGAACGCTCAGCGCACAGCAGACACACAAATAAACAAACAAAAACAATATGTGATGACGCATAATTGACAACAATGCCATGGGCAACAATTCAAATATACGTATGTACGTATGTACTATATGCAACAATACGAAAAATAACAACAATAATAATACCGGTGCCATAATTACTTATAAGCATCGCACTTTGAAGCTCGGCGCGTCGCTTGGCTCGTTTGCCTTCGAACCAATTTAAATAGCAACAACAACTAACGCAACAACAACTGCAACAACATTATCAAAGTACTTATTTGGTATTGGAGGTTGCTGCCCCCGCAAAATTGACTCATTTTTTAATGATTTATATATGACTTATATATACATATATATACTTTATATCGTCTCTGTATCTCTGCAGTTGCTTAAGACGCCAAGTAAGCCACAAATAGAAACGTTTATTGGCTTAAAGCCGTGACAGGGGCAACTAGAATCCGGGAACCACAACGAAAGTGTCAACTAACAAGATATGAAAAGAACTCGGAAAGGAAAGTACAAAAAATGGCTTATGCCTACGAAATACCCTGTTGAGTTATAGTTAACACAAGAGTTGGCATTTCTAGTTCAATTTGATGTATTTGTTCAATTTTGACGTGTGAACTAAATTCGTCACTTAGTTTAGTAGTTCATTTATTCATTCGTCCATGAACGTGATAAAAGTCATTTTATTCAGTTGTTCATTCATTTTATTCATATTGTTGGTCATTTTATTCACTTGGTCATTTTATTTAGTTCATCATGTTGTTCAATGTGTCATCGTTCATGAACGATAACGTTCATTTTGATTAGTTTATCATGAACGATACAAAACGCTTTGATTAAACGACAATATGATTTTAATGTTAAAAATGTATTTTATATATTACTATTTATATTCAACTATTATCATTTATTATGTGAACATTCCTGACCGATAAGCAAATGATTCATGAACGAGTGAACTTAAACGTTCATTTTCATGACCCGTTCAATTGAACTTATTCTGAACGAAATGACACAGCACTAGTGAACACTTCTGGTCTTCAATTGTATTTGTATGCAGAGAGTACAAAATTTTTGTTAGCACAATGATTTTTTTCTGAGAATAACAGCCAACACTTTTCTCTTTCATAAATGACTCATAAAAAATGTAAAAATTAAAAGAAAAATTTAAATAATAATGAACAGTTCCAACAAACTTTATTATTTATAAAGATTAAGTAAGGAAAGCGAAACCAGAAGTTATAAATTAAACTTAAGTAAAATAAACCTAGACCATTAAGCCAATTCAATATACCCTTTTATCTGATAACTGTGATGTAGGGTATAAATACAAATAAATACCAGTGGTACGTGATGTTGTTTCGACTATCAGTAAATGCGTGGTACTTTTATATGGGTCAATAATGTTTAGTCTTCTTGTTTTTATGGCCGGAAGATCGTAATGACTTGTGTGTAAGTGACAATTTGTATGAATGGTGTTGGGGAATGAAAATATCATGGTCTGTTTGTTGTTTAGAGCCTTTAAGTTTAAGCCATTTAGCAACGTGTAATAGCTAATGGATGCTAGGCTCTAATCGCATTCGATAATGAACAATTAAGATGGACTGTTAAGAGACGTGCGACTCGAATGCATTTTACTTTGACTTGGCTCAGAGGAGTAGTAATGAGTGTTGCAGAGATAGAGACAGAAACAGAGACAGAGACAAAAAGCTGGAAATGTGTGTGTGGCATCAACGTTGAAGTGGCAGCCAAATGCAATCTAAAGCAGCTTTTGTGTGGCATGGCATATAATAATTTCACTTTATTTGCAGACGAGGATGACGATGATGACGACGACAGCATTAAAAGTTGCACAAGCCCAAAGAGAGAGAGAAAGAGAGAGAAGTGGCAAAAGTGCTCGCTTCGGGTATCCGCCAATTTGTAACTGGGCCAACACGGCCGTATTTCAGTTACAGTTTAACCTACGCGATGGCTAAGAGCACAAAGCCAAACAAAGCGACAGCCAAATGAACCTTTAATGTGGTTTTTTGTTTTTGTTTTATGTCTGTTTTGTCTTTTGTTTTGAGCGTTTTCCTTGCTTTCTTTTGGCCATACATCGCATCTGAATGTGCGCTTTAATAAGCCAACAGACACGGCGACCACAAAGCTCAAGCAAGCCAACAACTACAGCTACACTTGTAGTATAGAAACATATATATATACACAGATAGATAGATATATATATATATATATATGTATATTGTAGAATGGGAAACATGCAGCGACAAGCGACAGACAGACCAACGTTGCTTGTGAAATGAGGCGCGCCGGCTAAATGCTGAGAAATGGTGAAAAGTTGCAGCATTAAGTGGTGAAAACAACCACTACGAAGAACAACAACAGCAGGAAAAGCAACAACAACAACACAAACAACAATAGCAAACATTGAAAAATGAGGCGACGACCATGGTGCGCGGTGTCGTGTGAAAAATCCGCCAAGTTCCGACTACAAAAATCGTGCAAATGTGTCAAAAATTGAGGAAAATGACAAGCTTGTAGTCTGATCTATTGACCGCCAGAGGGCGTCATTTGTGGTTGCTGCTTTATAATGGATAAGCTATATGGCAAGAGCTCTATGGCAAGAGCTCATCCAATGTCATGCCACACATATCAAATGCCTTAAATATATGCAAATTTTCAATCACAAATGTTGCGTTGTATTTTTTAAAGTGCTTAAACATCAATTTGACTTTGATATAAACGAGAGCTGAGAAAATTTCCAGAGTGATCTTTTTTGATAGTTTTGAATGAACATTTTTGAAAGATCAAAAAAAACAAAGTTTACAATCAACGTGTACCTAGTCAATTAGCGGTTAATAAAAAACAAGAAAGAAATGATATATCTTTGGCACGCAGAAGATATATACCCTTGCAGAAAAGTTTTGCATAATAAAACTTATTTTTCAACTGTTCAATTGTTATAAGCTATAAGATATAGTGATCCGATTTTGATGAAATTTTGTCATCATGCATAAACTCTCCTTAAACTTAGATTTAGTGAGTTTGGTTGAGCTATCTTGAAAAACAAAAAATTTTTTCATCCGATCTGGCCAATTCAACAATAGGTACTAACTGCAATAAGAAGAAGCATCTGCGCCAAGTTTCATCAAGATAGCTCTAAAACAAAGCCTTGAAAAACGCATATAAACAGACAGATGGACGGACAGACGGACACGAGTCGGCTGTTGATGCTGATCACGAATACACAATTTTTTTTTCTGAGACGTCTTATTCAATGCGTTACACATTTCGTGACAAAATTATAATACCCTCTGCAAGGGGAAAAACATACTATAGGTAACTAGTGAACATTCCTTTTCATTGTTTTGGCAACGTAATATCTTTAACTTTTCATAAAATCCATCTATCTATTATCTATTCAAGCAGAGCAAAGAAGAAGTAAACGATGACAACTGAAACTATCACAATTCCTTTCCTTATGTCAAATTGAATATTTTCCATAACTTAATAAGTAAAATACAAAAGATGATCAAACATTTTTAAAGATTATAAAGTGATTTCTTCAGTTTTGATCGTTTGGGTCTTTCTTTTTGGATTCTCTTTCTTCAGTTTTGTTCAGATATGTTTTCTTTTGAGGTGTTAACTACAGTTCCGCTGGGTAAACACACTCTTACTCTTAGTCTTATAGACAGATTTCGTAGCTTTGGGGCCCTAATAAAGTTGAGCATAGAAATGAATCAATTTGCGGCAAGCAAAGCTTGACCACATATACAAAACGCAGTTGGTTGCATCATGCGGGGATTAGGAGGGTAACCGGTTCTTGTGGCACTTGGCAAGGTGAGGCTTTAAAAACGAACACCTTGCGTAGGTGTGTGTGCGAGTGTGCGTTTGTGTGTGTGTGTGTGTGTGTGTGAATGTGCGTGTGTAAAGATGAATCCCCCTTTTCTACACATGCTAATTGGTTTAACTATCAGTTTTCTGCTGACTTTGACTTTTTTGTTAGTGCTTTGAACCGTAAATGTTAAATTGCGTTTGCGTGAGTTTTACTTTTAAAGCAGCAAACTGAAAAGAAATGAACTGGGTTGGGGGCGTGGCTGTCAGCAATAAATCTATATACATGCTTTATATGCCCAGTAACTAGTTGGTTTATAACATATCTAGAGAGGGCGAGGCTACGCAACTTTCCAAGGCCTGCTTTTAATGCTCATTTGCAGCCTGAAATGGCTTTAAGCTGCCTGCAAAACAGAAATCTTGATTGGTATTAGGTCAGAAGGCGTACATTAAGGTAGTTAAGAATATTGTAATAAAATTCAACTAAGTTGTTAGTTCAATAAAAACAAAACAAGAACGTTGCATAAAGAAGTTTTCAACCTTGTTGCCAAACTGTTGTCCTTAAAACATTTGGTCAATCTGTAATCAAAAGTCTTCATATCAAAATCATATCTTGGTTATTTAGTGTCAAAAATAAAACAAAACCCAAACCGAGTTTTAAAACATGAGCAAAAACTTAATCCCCATTAAAATCTGTTCAGTTTGGCAAAATTAAGAGATTAGAAAATATGCGAAAAGTATTTTTTATGGATAGAAAAGTTTTACTTAAGCCTACCCTTGGATTTAAGAGATCTCATTCTCTTACTTCTTTCTCTTGTTTTTTAATGGACCATCATCATAACATGTCACTTTAACAACATTCACATTTGCTCACACTCGAATGGGCATAGTTGTAGATGAATGCGAATACAAACAGCAAAAAAAAGGAAGTGCAGGGAAGCTTAACTGTACTAAAAAACAAACATATATTTCTATACATATTTATAGGGTTGCTCAAACCCTACAAATATTGTTTGCAAATGTGCCTGTGAATACAGTCAAAGGCGACATTTTGCTGCAGGCTGCTCTGTAAGGGCTCGTCCTTGAACCTTGCTACTTGTCATGCAGTAGATGACCTTCGCTTTAGGCTTACATGAGTGGCGTGTAACGGTAATTGGTAAAGTTCATGGCCAAGTTCATCAAATGTTGCGTGCTAAGCTGAACAACATAATAAAAAGTCAACAAAATGTTGACAAAATAAATAAAAGTTGAACAATTTGTGTGTAATTTCTCTTGCCTTTAAATGTTTAGGTAAATGATTGTTTACCTATCGCAAAATGAATGAATCACGACGTCCAAGACATTGTAATCCACCTGATAAAAAAGGCTACCTTAAATGGATTCTTATCGGAATATGTTATATATGTATACATATATATTCGTGCAACTCGATTAAGTAATAGCTTTTGTAACATTATCAAGCGTGATTTGTCATTCAACCACGCCCACAACTGAAACGGGCCACGCACATTTTCCATTTTCCCGGCTGCATTTTCATTGCCAAGGCAATATTCAAATTGAAAAAGTGTGCGCTTGATTAATGTGCCGTCTGTTGTTTAATTTAAAAGACTTTACGATGGAATGTGTTCAACCATAAGACTAAGCGACTATATATATATATGATTGTACATGTTTATATATAGCTAGCCAGTACTTGCAGCTGTTGAGCGTTGCATTAAGCAATTGAATTGGACGGGGTGGGGAGGGGGTATACTGGAGTTCCCCCTGTCAGAGGTCAGCTGCTATTAAGAGCCTTTTACTGATTACATTTTTTCTAATGGCACTCAAAACGCAGTTTTCTTTCCCTGCAACAGTTGCACTTTCAATTCAATTAACTTTTTAAGTTTTATGCTTAAACATTTCTGAAAATAATTGGTTATAAAAATTACATGATTTAAGTTGTCGAAAAGATACTCTTATCAGTTTTTATACCGTTTTCTAGAGATGGAAACGGAAAGTACTTTGCAGAATTTCCGGTATTCCCGTCTCGATCTTATGTCTAACTTAATAATTTTTTTGAAAAAAAAAAAAATAGCTTATTGGGCTTGTGAAATGTCCTTCCGTCCGTCTGTCCGTCTGTTTGTCTGTATGAACGCAGTTTTTTCCACAGTTTTGAAGCTAGAGCAACCATGTTAGACAAAGTGTCAAGATCTTTTTATTCATTTCATTCAAAAAGAAAGATGCAATCACGTCTGATTTTTTTTGTGTAAATTCTAGTTATTATGTTTTATTATCTTAAATTTGATTTTTCGTGCATCGTTGACAGACTTTCTTGTATTTCTATCTGATAAACATGCAAAGAAATTGTGAAAGAAGAGCAGAGCTTTTTTTTATAATTGGAAACCTTATTGTCCCTAACAATCTTCAAACACTTGTCACATCTGTAAACAAGTTGTGTACCAAAGTGCAACATGAAGCGTCTGTTTTGAATTCAGTTTTTTTTTTTAATGAAATATGTTGGCATTGAAGTTCTAAAGTTCTGAGAATTGGAATTACATAAATAGATACATTTATATGTAATACACAGTGAGTTCTCTTATTGAGCTCTGCAATAAACAATTGCGACAGTCGCACTGTATTGAAGCAATTGTAAGCAATGAAGACAAGGCCTTGAGTTCAGTTGCCGCTTATCAGTTCAATGATATGCCAATGTATGTATATATATATATGTATATATATATATATATATACAGTTTCACATACATACATACATATATAAAACATTGTATTTATATGGCTTGGTAGACGCTTGCCCGCATTTCTTGTTATTTGCGGCCAGAATTAATGACGCCTAAACAAATCAGCTGATAAAGAACAAAGCGTGTGGCAGAGACAGAGAGAGAGACAGCCACATATACATATCTATACAGTTATGTACATATATACACATTATATGTAAGCAGCGCACTTGGCATAGTTTTCTTTCATTGCCACTCAAAAGTTAAAACTTCTAAATTGTTTAAACTCAACAAACTCGATATGCTTCCATATAAGTTTGTAACAACAAAAATGTCGCTCTTTTGGCTCTGATAAGTTGAGGAATAGCTGCAAACGGGTCAAAACTGGCGATAAGATAAGCGTATCAAAAGCAAAGCTAAATACAAAAACAAATACAACAACATTTCAGCTCTAGTTGTGCACAGTAAATAGTTATTAGATTCAACTGCTGACTCAATTTCTTAACAACTGCAAAATGCAAACAAAATGCACTTCAAAATTAATTCTCTGATTGCTTACTTGGAAATCGTTTTTCATAACTTCATCTTGACAAATATTCAACGTTCAGTTTCTTTTCTTATGGCTTTTGAATGATTCATTCGAGCACTCAATTTGTGTATGCTGTCGCAAAACAGAGTCAAGAACTTTTAACCAACAGAAAGGAAGCCATCAGAAACACGTACGATGCGAGTACAAGAGTTGGCAAATTGGCAATTGGGTTGGGCCATGGTAAAAGCCATTGCCAGAGGTTAGTTGCCCACGCAAAAGAAGTCAACAAGTTTTGGTCGAAAGTGCTTGCAGGGCAGATACCCTGTAAATAGAAATTGGGATATGAATTCAAAAATAAATTGCGAAGCAATATCGAACAGAATTGTATATTGTAGTTCAGTTCAAGGAACAAGTTCAGAAGTTCGGTTCTTGATGAAAGCAATAATCGATGATTTAGTTCCTTCGTTCGGTTAGTTCGTTCAATCCACCAGTTCCTTCCTTTACTTTTCTCGTTCAGTCGCCTAGTTTGTTCGAATATTTACATCTATCGCTATATACTTGTTTGTGGTTTTTCCATTTCCAGTTCCATTTTTTATTCAAATAAAACACATTTACCCTGCTTTTCATCTTTCCTAGAGATTTTGCACACTTTGCAAAATTTTCTTTTTGTTGATATTTTAAATTCAAGTCAAAAATTGTTACTCAATATACTCAAAAAATGATAATCGGAACAAAATGAACTGATATCTAAATCAAATGAACAATAAGAACTTTAATCTGACTCAAATCAACTAAACGAATCAAATGAACAAAAATAACTAAAGTCAAACTCAAGTGCTCGAAACGAACTATAATTATACTAAAACAAGTAAGAACGTTGCAGTCGGATGCACCCGACTGCGATATACTCTTTTTTTCGCCTCTTTGCGGAGTCAGTGGGCGTGGCAATTGAATTTCTGCTCAAATCTTTAAAGTTTTGCCATCAATTAAAATTTGGTTGGGCCTGTTCTACAGGTTTGGGAGAAACAAACATTGCTTGATTGCAAGGGCGGGGGTGGGCGTGGCAAAAATATTTTTATCCAATCTATTAAATAGGGCAACAGAATTCAACCTGCAAAATTTGGTGATTCTAGCTAAAGGGGTGGGGGAGATACAGACTTTGCCTATTTGTGGGGGCGGGGGTGGGCGTGGCCGAATTTTT
Organism: Hirtodrosophila cameraria; assembly: GCA_949708635.1. Classification (NCBI taxonomy): domain Eukaryota; kingdom Metazoa; phylum Arthropoda; class Insecta; order Diptera; family Drosophilidae; genus Hirtodrosophila; species Hirtodrosophila cameraria. Next base: position 75,011,628 of record OX453089.1, on the reverse strand, counting down.
TTTTGCCAGATCAATGAAGGATGTGATAAGTAGCCCTTGTGCCAAATTTGGTTACTCTAGCTATAAAACTGTGGAAGATATAGGTTTTTGCGGTTTGTGGGGGAAGGGGTGGGGGTGGGGGGGAGATCTTGACACTTTGTCTGCCTATGGTATATACCAACATGTATACCAAGTTTGGTTGCTCTAGCTTCAAAACTGTGGAAAAAACCTGCGTTCATACAGACAGACGGACAGACGGACGGACATTTCACAAACCCAATATACTCTTTTTTCCTTTTTTTTCAAAAAAGTTAAAAAAAGAGTATAATTACCAACAGAAAGGAACAAATTGAATGAACTACAGTCAGTTCTTTCGTTAAGTTTGAAGAACAGCTTAATCGAACTTTTTCGGAACAAAACTAATGTTGATGTGCTGCGATATATCGCCCCCAAAATATCGGTATATAGATACATCAAAAATGCGTTAAAGTGCGTAATTTGAATCAAAAATTTTTGGTTTGTTTAAAATGTGTTTAAAATTAAAAATTATATAAAAGTCACATTTAAGGAACTGTAGTTTAATTTTCTATAAACTAAACGAATGAACTATAACGCTGCTTTTCGTTCAACTACTAGTTGTTCGATTTGAAAGTTCAAGGAAATAAAACGAAAAAGATGTTTTAATCTAAATTAAGCCAACTTAACAAAGTAACAAAAGAACTAAACAATTCAACAAACAGAACATACGCGTTCTACGAATTGAACTACTGAACTTATTTCTTAAATTAAACTACAATGCAAAACTCTAAGTCTGCTACTCTACAAGCATTCCTTACCCCATACGATAAGAATATGTTTCATGCTGTAGAATTGCTTATCGTTTTCATATTTTCCGTTAAGAAAAAGTGACTCACTTTTGCAAAGTTTCTAGGGAAATAGGATATCGTTGCAACGGAGCCATAAGAGAGTGCTAAGTTATTTTCTTGAAAGTTAGAATGACTAAAACATTGCAACTAGTTGCTTTCAAAAGCTAAACTAGCTTTCAACGCGCTTTCAAAGTAACGTTACTATATACTTTATATAGTATACCCCATTTAGCTTTTCCTCCTTTTAACTGCAGGGTATAAAAGCTAACTGCCACACCCACAAAATAGAGCATTAGTGAGGGCGTGACTTGAGCAATTTATCAAATGTTTCGAAATTCCCCAATGCGATGTCTGATAAGCTGCTCATCAACTGCGCGTATTATAATAAAAAGTTTTACGAAATTAAAAAAGATATATATATGTTTCGAAATGGACATTTGAAGTCGATTTGGCGAGTGTTTGGGCATTTCCTGTTGGTCATCGTCGCATTTATGTTTCAGTTTCTGTTTCAGTTTCGCTTTTGTATTATTATTATTATTTCACTTTTAGTTTTCAAATGGAATCACTTAAAAGGCAACAACAAAAACAACAACAGCAACAAACGGAAGAAAGCTGTATCTTGTTTTGTATCGTATCTGTCTTTTGTTCGGGATGCAAATGCGACCCAGACAAAACCATTTCGAGCTCCATTGTGTGCCTAGAAATTGCTCATCAAAAGAAATCATCAGTGGAAAACATACAACGTTAATGGCGCGGAAGGGAAGGGAAGGGTAGGGTGGGTGCATGCGGGCGGCGGCAGCTGTAAAATTAATATGCAACCAATCAGCATCATTATCAGCAACATCAGCAACAACAACAACAAAACAATCTACAAATAACAAAGAAACTAAACCCAAGATTATATATATATTTTTTACAGTGTTTTTTTACGCTTTTCTTATCAGTCAAGTCAAGTCAGTCTAAGCTTGCTTTTTTTATTTTTTATTTAGTCTTTAACTAAAGAGTTTTCCTTTTTTCAGATGCCTTGCAGCACAAAGCATTGCGTAAATACTAAAAAGGTGTATTTAAGGATTTCAGAAAGAAAAGGCATCAAAATGTACAAAAAAAATTGTAATTTTCTTTTCTTTGTCTTCTTTTTTTGTCTCCTTTATAAACCTTTTTGCATCTTTATATAACAAGTTAGTTCTTTAGACCAACTTAACTTCTGGCCTTTACATCAAAATTGTATTGCAATCTCGAACTTCAGCTTGTTTTCTAACTTGAGAATGAACATTTCTAATTGAAACTTGTTTACTAATTCACTTAATTAATTTTTCTTCACTTTAATAACCTCGAAAAGTTCAGGTGCTTTGCATGTGCATTTCAAAGAAAATGTTAAAGTTCATTAAAAAAAAGCTACTGACTAACTTTTTAAATTATTTTAATAGATTCTGCAATGCTTTAAAGTTATTTAGACACTAATTTTATATCATTTGTCAATCCGAAACTGGATTGGAAAAAGAAAACATGCCTGAATCAGTTGTTAAGTTAACTGGGCGAATTGAGTTCATCTTAAACTAGCTTTGAACATTTTAGCAATAGCAGCCCCGATTTTATGGCCCAGTTCTAAAAATGTGAATAATGGCAACATTTACAAGGCAGGTAAAGTTATCAAGATATTAACTAAAAGTCAAATTAAACGATAACGTCTTAGTAAAATGGGTAATCGGTTCATAATATCTCTTGGTTCATTTCAAAGCGATATCGGTTGTTAATCAGGCCTGTTCCGAATTCTGCTCGGTTTTAAAAAGTAAAAACGAATGAATTCCGAATGTTTTACGAATTGCTGTTCCGAATTAGAATTGGAATGGTTTCGTAATATTTATTTCTCACTCTTACCACTTTCACCCTTATATGAAGCATTGTTTCGTACAAATTTCAGGCCTGTTCTGAACTCCATACGTTTTTAATAAGTAAAAAACAAATGAATTCCGAAGGATTTACGAATTACTATTCTAATTTCCTAACAGCATGGTTTCGTTTTCGTTATTTCGAAATCGATTTCAAAAACGAGTTTTCAAAGCAAAAAGTCTATTTAGTTTCGGTGTTTCTGATAGTTTTTTAATAAGTATAATATTATAAATGTAATTTGACTTCAATGGAATGAATAAATTGCGTAATCCATTTCGAAATAGGATAATAAATCTAAGAAAACTAATTTTAACAATTTTTTATTGATTTTATTTGGTTCCTGACAATTACTCTTCAATCCCGCAGAAAAAAGTTGTTGATAAATTCAGAACAGCAATCAAAGTTTCGAAAGAAATCGCAGTTCAGAAGTGGCCTAAAAGATGACAAAACATTTTGATTCCATCCAAATCCATAAAAATGCTAATAAAACATAACCTTTAAATTGACTATACAGTTAACACTATTCTACCTGGTTCTGTTTCTGTTTCTGCATTGCGAATGTAAATCTTATTTCTTTACAATTCCATCGCAAGTCTAAAAGGCAAACCAACAACAACAACGAAAACAAAAACAACTTCAAACTCATGTTGCCAGTTCATTTTATTAGCCACATGAAATCATCAACAAACGCTTTTTTTTTAACAAACAAAATAAAATCTCAACAATAAAACCGGTTTTTTCTTTTTGTGTACTTTTTTGTATGCTTGAAATCCCTTGCGAAAATCCAAATCCAAGCGTTATGTTCCATTCAATAAAATTCCATTAACGGTAGCAGCAAAAGTCCCGTAATTTTGCATAAATATTTGATTCAAATTGGCAGCAACAAATCGAAGCTGTTTTAATGTCCTTGGGTGGGCGCGCGCCCACCCCGAGACACACCCAGCAATGCGAATGTGAGTGCAAAAGGCAGAGCGCAGTAGCGCATAGATAAACGGTGAAAGATGGACCCACCCTAAAATGAAGCCAGCAGCAGCAGCGGCAGCAACAAAACTGCAGCAAGCCACGAATTTTATAGTTTTATATTTTGTGCCTGCTCCTCTTCTTTCTGCTTCCTCTTTTTCTTCTTCTTCATCTTACTTACTTTTGTCCATGTTGCTGTTGTTGTCGTTTTGCCAGGAAGCAATTGCGTCGCAGCTGCGTCGCAGTCGCAGTTAGCCACTGGAGTCGCTGCAGCGGCGATGACGACGACGACGGCGGCAGCGGTTCAATGGACGACTCCGGCTCTTTCTGGCCAACAACAAAAAAACGCTGTCGTTGACTTTTCCTGTGCCACCGTGTGTAATAATATAAAGGTATGAATCACGCGCGCTGTTCTGTTAACACACACATGCACACGCACACGCACACAGATACAGATATACAGCTAAAGTGTTAGAGAATACCCAGAATTGAAACGTTTTTGCGTGATTTATTTTGACCTTATTCGCAGCTGAAGAAGCAGAATTAAAATTAATTAAAATAAATGTACATAACATCAAATATATAACAATAAGCAGCAGCGCAGCGGCAGCGCAGCACAGTTTTTAACCGTCCGAAAGAAATGCAAAGGCAGACGCAGCAAAAGAACAGCGGTAACAACAACAACAACAATAATAATAATAACGGCGCACTTAACAAATTCACGTCACGTCAAAACGATACACTTGGTATGTACATATGTATGTATTTATTTGTTGCTGCAACAACAACAACATCAACAAGAACTTCTGAGCCTGGCTTGAAGCTGCTTGCTTTAACACTTGGACCGCTGCTCTTCTTCTACTTCTTCTGCCAATGCTTTGCCACTTTCGTATGCACTTTTCGTCTGCGTTTTATTTACTTTGCTTTGTTATTGATTTTCGCCATCTCACACCTACATACATGCATGCATACGCATCTACATATGTATGTATGTATGTAGTTTTCGACGCTTTTATGCACCTACAGGCCAACAAAAACACACAAGCTGCTGCTGATTTTCACGAATTGATAACTTGCTCACTATTTGCAGGCAGCTTAAACAGGCTAACTCTTTTGTTAACACAATCGCTAAGCAAACGACGACGGCACATAAAAACAAAGCCAATTTGGGCCGCTAAAAACTCCGACCGAGAGAGACCGTGCAATAACCGTTCATCTAAAGTGCGCGCAGAGAACTGCAAACAGAGTGCGCAGTGTGACCGACTGCATGAAAGGCCTAAATACTCAATGTGGCTAAAAGGAAAATACTAAAATACTGTGCCAAAAATTAAACATTTTTAAAATATCCTTTTAACTACACATCAGCATTTTTGCTTTAATACTCGTTTTAAATGCACAAGTCGTCAATATTTTTTAAGCTACTATGAAATAATAAAAGATTTACAGATTTAATTTTTTTGTATTCATATAAAATTTAGAAAATACCAAGCTACGAATGAAATTTTAAAGTTTGTCAAATAAAAACCCCAACACATTGAAGGCGCATTTAAAAATAAACATATTCTTAAAAGCTATTGTAATTTTGAACATTTTGTTATTTATTTATTTTTTTTTAAATTAAAAATACCAAAAATTGAGTTTTCAAATGTTTGCCGTCCGCCAATAAAAATTTCCCTTTATAGCAGCCAGCTTACAGTCGTGTGCTACGGCACAGTGCTGCCTACCTGACACATTTTGATCGATAAGTAAACTCAATGCAAGCATGTAATTTTGTCTATCGACAAGCCACCACAATCAGTAGACTGTCTATCGCTCAACCACCACGATCTATCGCCCATCTATTATTATTAATTAAAACAACGCAGCGCGTGGAGGTGGAGGAAAATTTGTGAAAAGTGCAAAAACGCAGCGCGTGAAGGTAAATTTAAAGAAAATCGCAATGATTACATGTGAAAAGAGTGCGCGAGAAGTGTGTTTTTAGCTACAAAAATTCAATACTTCTCTGTTTCGTGCGTGCGTGTGTGCATGTGTGTGTGTGTCGTGTATGTATGTATTTCCAATTGTGCTGGTTGGCTCTGTTTCTCTTTCTAAAAAAAAAAAAGAAAAAGATATCCAAGAAAATCTACAAAGAAAACGCAAGCAAAACGCAAGTGTGTGAGTGCGTTTTTTTGGTTGCATTGTGGAAAATATCCAAAATAAAATGCCAAATGCATGCAACGGTTTCATGTATTTACATATTTTTCCTTCTCACTATGCGCAGTTCGTAAGTGCAATTGTGTGTGTGTGTTTGAGTGTGTGTGTGTGTGTTTGTGTGCGTGTGTTGCTTTTCCTAACTTTATGTCCCTCTTCGCACACCGCACCGCACTTCGATGTCGTTGCTCGCAACATCTGCGCGCTTCGTTACTTACTACAAATCGGATTAAATTCTTCAGCTGCAACTGCTTCGTTCTAGGCTCTGCCCTCATGCTCACCCTCGCCCGCACCCGCTCCCTTTAACTTCTTGCTCTTCTTTCTTCATTCTTTGGCACTTTGTTGCATTTGTTTTGTTCTGTTTTTCTGTGTGCAGTGCTGCCTCTGCCGCAGTCGCTGCCTGTGTGCGTGCGTATATATATATGTGTGTGTGTGTGTTTTCATACATACATAATTATGCCCACTTTGCCTACGTTGTCCTTAACTCATTTTCAAATGCCATCTGTGTCTAATTGCCGTTATAATTCAGGTGTCAAAACGCGTCCGTTGTGGGCGTTGTGGAAAATTGGCAACAGCAAAACAAACGCGACAATTACAGCGGCAGCAGCAATTAGTAAACCAAAAATCAAATGCAAACAAAAGCTAATAAGAGCAACAACAATAACTCTGCTACAGCGACGACAACAGCAGCTGCGCTGCCGCGCTCTTTTGCATATTATGGATATTCCCTGAAACTGTTAGATTCACAAAATCTTATCGATAAGCCTTAACAGCTGTCTTTTATTTATCTCTTTTGTATTTGCTGTAATTGAATATTGTTAATAATATGATAATAATGATAACAACTGTTTCACTTGATATGTTGTTTTTCTTCATAAATATTGTAACATATATGTCACAGTTACTGTTTTGCACAGAGACAACGTAAACAAATAACTTAGTTTATTACCTTCAGCTGTCAAAATACTCGACTCACACGGAATAAATTAATTATAGTATTGAATGTCGCATCAGTTTACAATATACATAAATTCCAATTTTAAGTGTGCACAAATCTGGTTTTATTTTATAGCTGAAATAATGGTGTTAAGTTGTTTATATATTTTTTTCTATGCATAATTAATAGCATTGTGTCGTTTCGTTCAGAATAAGTTCAGTTGAACGGGTCATGAAAATGAACAAGGGATTTTATGCAATCGTTCATGAACGAAAACATTCATTTCAATCACTTGGACATCAATCAAAAAAGTTCACACAAAATTGAAAAAAAATCAATTGTCTTCAATGTGATTGAATAACAAATTTAATCTTTCCTTGATAACATTCAACCTTAATTAGATCAAAAAATTCGGTATTATTAGCTGTTCTGAATTCCGATATTCCGATCGATAGCTATTTCATTCAAAAACAAGAACACAAAGTCGGAAAAGATTCGGAATGAAAAGTTTTCGGAAATAAAAACATGTCTGAATAAGGGTTTGCATCGTTCATAAATAGCTAATCGGTGTCGTTCATGAACTGAATAAAATGACTAGTTTTAGTTCATGAACGAATGAACAAAATGAGCTATTGCTTAAGTGAATTAGTTCACGAGTCCAAAATTAACGAGTAAACTTATTTATTCAATTGAACTTGAGCTCCCTACTTTGCCTAGTTTGAACTTTTTCCGGTAAATCTTCGTTTTAGCTCCTCCAAAGAAATGCTTGATCAAAACATCAAATTTTGAACTCAAACTGTGCGGAAAAATGACTGGATATCGAATCCAGATGCGGAAATTCACTTTTTGGCTTAAATAATTACGAAAATTGTGTTTGAAGTTGCACCAAAACGCATGAAAACCTTATGGCGCCCCAAAATCCACAATTGTACAGCTCTATTAACGTTTAAAGCACCGATAACGATAACATTACTAGGTTTTCATGCGTTTTGGTGCAACTTCAAACACAATTTTCGTTATTATTTTTACTGCAGATTCAGGCAGAAAAGTCAATTTCCGCTTCTTGATTCGTCATTCTTTCATTTTTCCTCACATTTTGAGACCAAAACTGAATGTTTTGGTCAAGTATTTCTTTGGAGGACCTAAAACAAAGATTTAACCGTTTTCCTTCTAATCATATTTAAAATAGTTTCCTACGCTGCCCCGAGGAATGCCCCTATTGTGAAATAACATGAAAGAAAAGAAGCAACGTTTGTTACAATAGAAATGTAAATATACGAGATGCAAAAAGTGGCACAACTAACTGCAAGACAAATAATAACAACAACAACAACAACAACAGCAGCAACTGCGGGTGCGCTTGTAATTAGAGGCATCAACGTCGCGACGTCAACGCTCAGCAGCAGCAGAAGCAGCAGCTGCTGTGAAAAAAACGCTTCAATGTCAGTGCGACAATAATTTCTCAAGCAGCTTATTTATGTTTGGGGTCTGTCAACTGAGTGACATACATACGCTTATTTGCATACATACATACATATGTACATACATACATATGTACATCACTGAAATGTAAATGTTGCAATTGTATTTTGTTTTTTTTTTTTTATTTTTTTACATATTTTATTATGTTTGTATTTTTTGTTGTTGTTGGTTTGACGTGCAAAAAGTTGCGCCAAACGACGTCAACGACGACGACGGCGTCAACGTCAGCGACGCTGAAAATTGTTCAGATTCCATTCACATTCCAGCATGCAATTCGTAGTGGATTATGGTGTGTGTGTGTGTGTGTGTGTGTGTGTGTGTGCTTGTTGCTAGCGCTGCTGCTGTTGTGGGCTGTGCCGCCTGCTGCAGGCAGCGACTAAACAGGTGAGGCGATGTGCATGTGTATGTCTATGTGATCGTGTGCATTCCAAAAACACACACACTCATGTATACTTGGCATGAGCAGGGCAATAAATACAGTGATCTGCTGTTGTTGTTGTTGTTGCTGCTGCTGCTTTTTAAAAGTAAATGAACGATAAAAAGTGACCAGGCCTGGCCAGGCCAAGTCAAGCCGGGGCCAGTCTGTGGCTTGATAGGGGGCTAGGCGCTGGGTGGGCGGTTGGCCATTGATGGCAGCGCATAGGAGTTGGGCTTGCGGCCCGAGCGACAACTGCCCCTGCTCTAGGCCTGCCCCCCCTTGCAGCACGCCACTGTTGTTGAACGTCGTCGTTGGCTGCTGCAAGTTGCAATCGACGACGAAAATGCAATTTAGCTCGTTTTTCTTGCTTCTTGCTTCAATTTTTTTTTTTTTTTTTTAATTTTTTCTTTTCTTCTCTTTTTCCACACATTTTGAAACATGCCTGCTGCAACTGCATATGTATATGTGCATATCTACATATATGTATGCATGCATGTGCGCGTGTTTGTGTGTGCATGAAAAAAGGGAAAACGAAACGAAAACACAGAGCGCGCGTAGAGTGGAGCAGCAACAGCGACAGCAGCAGCAGCAGCAGCCGCCTTGTGGGGATAAGTCGCCGAGGAATGCGCATTTTTGCAATAATAATCAGCAACTAATACTATTTTTATCTTCTGCCCAGCGGAGGCAGCGCGCAACAGTGTATAAGTGTAAGCGAGAGTGTGTGTGTGTGTGTATATGTGTGAGAGAGTGTTGCTCCCCTGCAGTTTGTTACCTCTCTCTCACACTCTCTCTGTTTGCTGCAAGTCTCTTTTTGCCTGCAACGACTGGACGGACTGGCATTTCTGTTATGTATTTTATTTGCTTTTGCACTTGCCGTTGCATTTTGATGGCCAATTTCTTATGCTTTTTACATGCGCACGCGACTCCCTCGCAACCAAACACACACACACATAGGCGTACACATACATGCGCACGATTGAGCGTAGGCAAACAATCTCACGCAGTTTACGATCGCTTTTAGTGACGTTTAGGCAATAGAGAAACTAACTAAAAATAGGCTTTTACATGCGCCATTAACATCAAACTTAACAGAGACCATGTAATCAACAGCAGCGCTGCTAAAGAGTTCTCTCTCTCACACACTGCACTATGGGGAATTCGACCAGCTTTTGTGGCCAAAAGTCATTTTTAAAAGTTGGAAATTAAACGATGACATGTCTCAAAGCAAAATTCTGCAAGCAAATTTAAACTTTGGATAAATTTGTTTGAAATTTGGCTATCTGATCTTCATAGGATCATCCATTATCTGTTCAAACCAGTTAACTTTGTAGCCCCGTTCGTCCGCGCACTCTTCAAAATCTATTTTTAGAAAACAGCCTAAAATGAGGGGAAAATCGATTTATTTGCTTGACTGCTATATGATATAGTCGGCCGATTTTGATCAAACTTGGTCAACATGTGAGAAACATAGAAATATTAAGTAATGATTAGTTTGGTTGAGGTATCTTGCAAAATACAAAAGTTTTTCATACAACAACTCATATTTTTTAAAATTTGAACCGATGCCAGCTATAAGAGTTTGTCATTCGACTTCAATCAAATTTGGTGAGAATGTCAAATATTATACTAAAACTTATAATATGTGAGTTTGGTTGAGATAGATTAACAAACAAAAAAGTTGTTCAAACAAAATCAAATTTTTGTGGGCAGTAAAATGTGGTGCCACACCCATTTTCTCAAAAACACTTTATTAGAAACGTCATTCAATATACCAGTCCCAAATTATACTTTTAATTTTTGAGTTATTAATTTTGGCCACAAAAACTGCTCAAATTCCCCATAGTGCACTGTAATGCTCAATGCATTTAATGTTGTGTTTTTAGTTTTAGCTATGATTTTAAAAGCATGGTTCATAATAGCTTATAAAAACATGTCACAATGCGGCATATAGTCTTTCAAGTAATCCAAGCACAAATTTGGCCGCAATTAAACAATTAAAAATGCCAATAGCGTCGCATTCAACGAGCCGCTTAATAACGCATCAAAAATCCATCTCTCTCTCTCGCTCTCTGTCGCACACACAAAAATGCGAGTAAATTGTCTGTTTCTCTTTATATATATATATATATATATATGTATTTCTGCTGTGTCTTATTTGTATTGTTAATTAGTTATTGGATATATTTGTATTTATTTTTTGCGCAATAATACTTTGCGGTATGCATGGAATGTGAAAATATTTCCAAAATTGGCACAAACTGTTTTTGTTCGTAGCTAATACTGAAAGGGGTGTGGTTGGGGGTGGCAGGGGAAGCATGCTTAAGCTCTGGTGTCGCCTCTGTTGACATTTGGATTTGGCTCGTGTTTGTTTATCATCCCAAGCACCTTCAGTCTCGCTTATCTATATTATGTATACTTATGTACATATGTACAAACAAACATACATATGTACATCCGATGTGTCTCTAAAATAGCAGCATTCCACAGCACTATAACAAAATGCGTAGCGTCAACAAAACAAGGCGCAAAATGTCAACTTTTGTCAACAAAATAATTAAACTTTTTTTTTTTTTTTTTTTTAGCTTTTGTGAGTGCAAAATATGTACATAAGCTTACATTTACGGGCCAGAGAAGCCGACATTACTTCTACTAGCTCGAAATTCATTTTATTTTTGCATTCCAATTATAATATACCAGGCCTCCCAATCAGAATTACAAATTATTTGTATATCATTGTCACACTTAGTTTCTTTAAAACTAATGAATATAACTGAATAATATGAATTATACATTAAAATTGTAGGTATCATAAGGCATCGAAATTGTCAGAAACACACATATACATATTGAAGAAATATGTTTTTCAATTTCTGAGAACTTTAACATTTTCACGCTATAATAATCCATTGAGAGTAGAGATGTGATCCGCACGGGAATTCCGCAAAAAGTTGGTGCAAGGTTAAGGATTTTAAAAAGTGCGAGACGTGTTAAAAATGTAGAAATTACCATGCTGAGAATTTGGGTTTTCCAAGGCTGTCATAAAGTTGTATGTTGTTAAAAGTCAAGCTTCGGCACCAGACAACGCATTCTTACATTATTTCAACGTTTTTGAGCTCAAAACCATATTTATTTTTTTGGAAAATTAGCTAAAGTATAGGTTTACCTACAAATATTGAAATATTTAACTTAAATGTCTGAAATTTTATTTTTAACATTTATAATAATAATAATTTTAGACATAAGTATTAAAAATCAAAAATCAAAAATGTTTTGAAAAAAATTCGATTAAAAAATTTTAGAAATTAATAAAAATTTAAATGCAAAATGAATCTAAAGCTTAAAATATGACCAAAAGACATTATTCAATCGAAATCGGTCGAGTTTTGACAAGGTTATGAAAGTTCAGAATTTTTGAAATTTATCAAGTCATATATTTTTTGACACTTTGATATGATTTTCGAACGAATTTTAAACTATGTATTTAAAAAAATCTTTTGAAATAGTTTTTTTTTTATACTAATTTTGGTATACGCAATGGATTTAAATAATCTTAGTTTTTGTCATTCCGCATTGAAATCGGCGAATTTTTGACAAAGTTATGGGAATTCTGTTTTGAATATTTTAAATCTACAACAAGTAAGAATACTCTAGTCGAGTGTGCCCGACTACGAGACTCCCTGCTCCCAACTTGCATTTCAAGCAGTTCAGCGGCAACACAAGCAAGCAGTGCACTTAACTCGTAAACTGCTTGTCAAACTGTTGTTGCTGCCAGCTGAGACGGGCGTAATAGATTCTTCCATAACTTTGGTGCTATTTATCCGATCGTGTTGAAATTTACACATCCGAAAGACATTGATTAAACATACATGTGTACCATTAATTAAAGCTTTATCTTTAAAATTGTGGCTGTAGGAGTCTTTTGCGATTTGCGGGGGTGCGGGGGGGTGCATCCGAAATTTGAAATAAACTTGATCTGCGTATGGTATACAGGAACCTACATGCCAAGTTTGGTGTCTCTAGCTCTTATAGTCTCTGAGATCGACGCGTTCATACAGACGGACAGACGGACAGACAGACGGACATGGCTAGTTCGTCTCGGCTGTTGATCCTGATCAAGAATATATATAGTTTATATAGTCGGAAATGCCTCCTTCTGCCTGTTACACACATTTGCAGTACTTTATAACTCCCTTTTTCCCATTTTTAATGGGAACAGGGAAGTAAAAAGGAAATGGTAGTCAAGATCGGGCTACAACAGTTAGTTAAATATAAGGTAATAGATTTAATTAAGATTTTTGGAGTCGTTTTGTCTGTGCCATTCACTCACTATATTCATTATAAACGTTGTATATGTATGTATGTACATACATATGTACATTATACATGTGTACAAAACAATATGTAGCCTGCAATTGCTATTCGGTTTACTAATTTACACTTGGCACAGTTCGGCGAAATGTTTTTCGGCTTTTCGACTGATTTGTTTACATATTTTTGCATGTGTATGTGTTGTTTATGCATGTGTATGTACGTGTGTATCTGTTGATGGTCATTTTCATAGTCAGGTGCGCACGCCAATCCCCATGCCCCAATCCCTTGCCCTTGCCCGCCTGTCCATCGCTGGATTGTGCGCTGATTTCGTGGTGTGTGAATTTAATGGTTCGTCATAAAATGATTTTGAGGGAATTTATAGGTTTCGCAGAATATGGCTATGACATAATGCGCTACTCGACGCATAAATTATGAGCATGCGCCGTTAAACTTACACTTGGTACTATTTTCAGCTTTTTGATAGTCACATTTGCAAAGCATGCAAATCATCATTCCAAAATGACGATTATAGCCGATTCCATTGTGTATATGTTTCAGTCCCAAAAATAAAAGAAATAATCTGTAACAATGTGTTCCAACAGAATTTTGTTGCTGTCTGCGTGTTGATTTTCTGACTCACGTCTTTGGCATGTAAATGAGCACTGCTTGAATGTGTGTGTGTGTTGATGTGTGTGTGTGTGTGTGTGTGCGTACGTGTGCATAAGTGATGGAGCTGTTTGCATGCCTTAAAACGCTTCGCGTCTGCGTAGCGTGTGACAATTTTTATATACTCAGCATACATAAAGTTGTTAACAAGGGCATACAAACGATATGCAAATGAACTTAACTGGGCAGCATAGAAAATTCAATCCCAATATAGTTTATCTACCTCCAATCCCAAATGTTATTCAGTATAATGATATATGATTATAAACCCAGACTTAACCATTAAAGCAAAACATTCCATACAAAAAGTCTTAACAAAGTAATGAATATTAATTATTTTTGCTTACTAAAGTTTCGGAATTCAAACGCAGAGTTGCCTTCTTAAACCAAAAAACATAGGAAAAATTGAAATAAATTGAATCATCAAACCCAAGTTTATTTAATCTTTGAAGAAATAAAAGTGAATTTAATCCGCAAAATGTTATCAAAAGTCAATATTGAAATATTAAAGAAAATTAACTTACACAATATCTTACAGAAAGTGGAAAACAGAACAGATCTGATATTATTTATGTACTTATTCATTTAGATTAATGTATAAAACATAAATTTCGAGATCCGACAGGAATTTTCGAAAAACTAGACGAACTTTCATATTATGTATGATTTAAAAGTTGTTCCGATCTTACACATTGCTAGGACTTTATACTATACAAAATTTATAGTCAACTTGCATATGCAGATAAACTGTCCAACCTGTTAATTTTAAATTTTTATATATTCCGTTCCTTTTTTAAAATATTCCAATTTTGTATCATATCCTTAAGGCTTTTGCTAACTTCAAATGAAATTGAATGCACTGAAAATCGCAATTAAAGCTATTTTTCTACTGTTACTTTTTAAACAAATGCCACAACTCAATTTGAACTCAACTTAACTGCAGTTATTTGCGTTGTATCAGCTATGATGTTTTCTCTTTAAAACTAGCTCATGCAATCTGGTTAACACTAACAGATGCAATAACAGTTTGGCTAAACTAACAGCTGTAAAATTAACATTTCGCTTGCCATTTCGGCCGCAGTGAAAACCATAAAATGTTAAGCTTTAGAAAAATATTTCGCTAGCATTCTATTTGGTTTTTGTTTTTATGTCTAGTTTTTCATTTCGAGAGGCCTTTTAAAGCCAATTGTATGTATCGTATGTGCGTGATTATTGATTTGAAAAAAGCGTTTTTTTGTTACAGAGTATCTTTTAGTTGAACAATTTAGATGGAAGCATATTGTTTTGATATTTATTGTTGTGCTCTTCTACATTTAAAGTTATTTTGTTTCTTCTGTTTTGTGTCTATTTTCAGCAAGTTGGCGACATCGAATCGAACCTGTGTTTATTATTAATTAAAATTCCGTCAAGCCGTGTATTGTATCAAAAATCAAAATCAAAAGCAAAAGCAACAACATCAGTTTAAAATACTACAATATACATATTTTGTATTCAAATATTCAAATTCATTCATCGAGTGACTTGCAGTGCCCGCCTAAAATATTAATTGTATTGCGCTGATGATAATGATGATGTTGATTATGATGATGATGATGATGAATGCCAGAATTTGTGATATAAAAAAATGAAAAATATAATAAAAAGGTAGCAGCAGCAAAAGTGATACAAAAATGAAGACTTGAGACATATCAATCTGCGTATATATTTATTATATCTATATATATATACAAATATATTTAGATACAACATGATTTTGTGCAGCGACTGCGTCAAGAGACAAGCAAAAAGATGTTTTTATTATAAAACAAATGAAGTGCCTTAGTGAAGAATTTAGCAAGTGGTAAGAAAAACAACAACAACAAACAAAAGCGACTCGAGACGAGAAGTTAACGCTGCAAACACAATTATCTTTATTGAATGCAAAAACAACAATAATAACAACAATAAAACATCATAAACCTTAATAGACGCGCATACTTAGCTTTTTAGCCAAGACTATGTTAGTAAGTAGTTTATTATAAAAAGTCAACACACGTTTGTGAAAAAAAAAAAAAAAAAAAAAAAATAGAAGCAAAAACAAAACAAATCAAAAGCAGAAGCAGCTAAAAGAAGCTGAAAAAAACAACTCACACACACATACAAAAAAAAAAAAAGAAGAAAAAAAATAGAAAAAAAAACATAAAATATTTATTTAAATTAAATCGCTTCTGCTGTTTGCTCAACTTGTGTGCGTGTGTGCGTGTCAGAGTGTGTGTGTGTGTGTGTGTGCGTAAATTGTTGTTATAGTGTGTGTGTGTGTGTGTGTGTGAGTGTGGAGCATTTTGTTTGTGATATGTGTGCTAAATATCACAAAGAGAAGAAGCAGCAGCATTATGCATCCAGCGGGCGAAAAAAGGGGCGGTCGCCCCAATGATAAATACACAGCGGAAGCGCTCGAGAGCATTAAACAGGATCTAACCCGATTCGAAGTACAAAATAATCATAGAAATAATCAGGTAAGTGTTTTTAATAATATTCGAAAATGTATTTTATAAGCTGGTACTTAAAATGAAAGTCAATTCACTTGAATAGGTTTAATGTTAAACTTTTAAGCTCGTTTTATTTTGAATTTGTTAACGGGAAAAAAGCTACATTGGCAACACTGTTTACGATAGCTAAATCTATCTAGCGAAAGTTTTTATTCAGGTCTGTTCCGGTTTCCACATTCGGTAGAATATTCGGGAAGATATTCTATCTCCATAAAATTCGTTTAATTTCACTATTGACAAGATATTGCGGATTCAATTCACATTCAGGCTTGTTCCCATATCCGATTCCGAATGTTTGAATCGGAATCGGAATTATTAACAGTTTTGAATTCTGAATATATATTTATGACAAAGCATTGATAAAGCTTAGCTTTATAAGTTCAGAAACATTTCCAAGTCTAATCACACATTAAATCACATTAGCTAACATTTAGGACTGGAATTTAGTTGATGACTCATTTTTAAGATCGGAAAATCACGAGAAACCAAGAAAACTACAAAGCTACAACAATAATATTAACAGTTTTGGGTTTCCATGAAATATGTGAACATAAAAACATGCAGCTTAAATGCAATATTGCATTCCAAAACAAAAACAAGTAAGAACGTTGCTGTCGGGATCTCCCGACTGTGATATACTCTGTTTTCTGTATGTTTAATAAATTAAATTTTTGTGAAGACTATTTATAAACTGTCCTTAAACTTAATTTAAGTGAATTGAGTTGGTTGAGTTATTTTAAAAAAACAAAACAGTTTTTCATACAAAAAACTATTTTTCAACCGATTGTTCCAATGGCAGTTAGATGTTACAGGGGTCCAATCTGGCCGATTCTAACACTTTGTCTGCAGTTTGGTTGCTCTAGCTTCAAAACTGTGGAAAAAACTACGTTCATACAGACGGACGGATAACATTTCACAAACCCAATATACTCTTTTTTACCATTTTGGAAAACAGAGTATAAAAAAAACAATAAAACAGAATGAACGGAAAAGTGATTGAGAGAACAAGAGCATAAAATATATAACTAACATAAATATAAAACAAACTTATCAGTTGTTTTAATGCTTAACAAATGATGCGGCAACATTTGGTAGGCACTGTAAAAAAAACCAAACCCAAAACACGACAACTAATAAAAAAAATTAACAAGTAGATAAAACGCATGTCGCGCGACGAGCAGCAGCAACAATAACGACAACAATAACAATAAAGTCAAAAAGAAAAGCAAAAGAAAAACAACTTTGTGGCTGCTGCGTGGGCGATTGTGGCAACAGAAACAGAAACATGTTCAACTGAATGAATGTGGCACGAGCCGCCTCAAGTTGTTCACCTGTGCGATGAATGCGTCTGAAGAGCAAAATACACGTAATAATACATCAATGTTGGCCAAGACATTTCTTGTATCTCTAACTCTATATGTATGTATGTGTGTGTGGGCGGCCTGTTGGCCACGACAGGAGTTGGCAATTAGCCTGGCCACAACTACAATAAACAGATAAAAAGTTGGTCAAAGCTCAGGGGCAAAACAGACAACAGCTAAAAGCGAAGCAGCCAGCATCCAAATTAAAAATTGTTTGCTAAATATAAATGCAAAGAGCTTGAAATGAAATTAATGAACTGCCAACGAAATGCAATTGACCTTCTGCCCATTATACACACACAAACACACACACACAGCAACAACTGTTGTACGACAGCTGAGTGGGCAGCTCTCGCCAGACAAAATGTCCAGCTATATAGCTGTATACATACATATCTCGCTCACTGTGTATGGGTGTGTGTGTGCTTGTGTTTTTGCATGTATGCGTGCACGCGATCGCCCTGGATGTTTTGCATTGACGTCACAGCAATACGACTGCTACTTGGAAAACATTCATTTGTACCAATTTGGAAAATGTACCATTTTCGATTCAAAACTAGCAATTTCCAAATTGGCTATCAACTGCTTTTGTCGATTCAAAAGTAATTATTTGAAAATTAGTTATCGATTGTATTTTTGTCAATTTTCATTCAAATGTGGATAAAATTCAAATATGGATAAAAACTGTTTAACTTTGACTCGAAGTTTGCAAAACTTGGCACTTGAAAAGTTTTTGAATTCGTCTACACTTTGACTCTGCCAAACTTTCAAATAATTTGAGAAACTGTTTTTTTAAAACTAATCAAGTTTTGATGTTTTTTTTGTGATTAATTTCTTTGCAAAGTGAACACAAGTCTTCTAAGTGATCACACTGAAGATTACAGTCTTAACCTTGTCAATTGAGATACAATTGAATATAAATTGAGTTGAAAATATAGAAAATATAAATTTATTTTGAATGCAATTTAAAGATACATACATATTAGAGGCAAAACATCGATGGCGACACCGATTATATCGATAGCTTTCAATTCTTTTCACTGTCGATGTTATGTTCGATGTATCGATAGTGACATTTGCTTCATTTTTTACGAAGAAAAATCGACCTGACGTTAAATGTTCATTTAATTAGTTTTATTAACTATTTAAAAAAAAAATAAAGTTCAAATTAATTTGTTTTTATATTGTTACTCCCTGTTCCCATTAAAAATGGGAAAAAGGGAGTTATAAAGTACTGCAAATGTGTGTAACAGACAGAAGGAGGCATTCCCGACTATATAAACTATATATATTCTTCATCAGGATCAACAGCCGAGACGAACTAGCCATGTCCGTCTGTCTGTCCGTATGAACACACAGATCTCAGAGACGATAAGAGCTAGAGACACCAAACTTGGCATGAAGGTTCCTGTATACCATACGCAGATCAAGTTTATTTCAAATTTCGGATGCACCCCCCCGCACCCCGCAAATCGCAAAAGACTCGCACAGCCACAATTTTAAAGATAAAGCTTTAATTTTTGGTACACATGTATGTTTAATCAATGTCTTTCGGATGTGTAAAACACGATCGGATAAATAGCACAAAAGTTATAGAAGAATCTATTACGCCCGTCTCAGCTGGCAGCAACAACAGTTTGACAAGCAGTTTACGAGTTAAGTGCACTGCTTGCTTGTGTTGCCGCTGAACTGCTTGAAATGCAAGTTGGGAGCAGGGAGTCTCGTAGTCGGGCACACTCGACTAGAGTATTCTTACTTGTTTTTTTGTTGACTTCCTAAAATCATATTTAACAAATTAACAAATATGAAATCCAGTTTTTATAATCTTTTTTTAATTTTTTTTTAAAAAAAAAAAGGAAAAAAGAGTATATTGGGTTTGTGAAATGTCCGTCTGTCCGACTGTCCGTATGAACGCAGGTTTTTTCCACAGTTTTGAAGCTAGAGCAACCAAACTTGGTATACATGTTGGTATATACCATAGGCAGACAAAGTGTCAAGATCTCCCCCCCACCCCCACCCCTTCCCCCACAAACCTCAAAAACCTATATCTTCCACAGTTTTATAGCTAGAGTAACCAAATTTGGTACAAGGGCTACTATCACATCCTTCATTGATCTGTCAAAAAAAAATCAGCCACGCCCACCCCCGCCCCCACAAATAGGCAAAGTCTGTATCTCCCCCACCCCTTTAGCTAGCATCACCAAATTTTGCAGGTTGAATTCTGTTGCCCTATTTAATAGATTGGATAAAAATATTTTTGCCACGCCCACCCCCGCCCTTGCAATCAAGCAATGTTTGTTTCTCCCAAACCTGTAGAACAGGCCCAACCAAATTTTAATTGATGGCAAAACTTGAAAGATTTGAGCAGAAATTCAATCGCCACGCCCACTGACTCCGCAAAGAGGTGAAAAAAAGAGTATATCGCAGTCGGGTGCATCCGACTGCAACGTTCTTACTTGTTATTATTATTTTTGATTTGTTTTTTTTTTTTGTAGTATGCCAAAAATGATAAATAATTTTTGTTCTTCGATAGTACAACCGATAGTATCGATGTTTTCGATACTGTTAACATTTGTATGCAAATACTTTTTACAGTCACAAAGTCTTTGCTAGAGATGTACTTTAATACATCCTGAAATAATCGATTAGTATAATAGTTGGTTCTACAAAATACCCAGCGGTCGTGTTTTGATTAAGCGTATGGAATAAATCAATTAATCAATTTCAACTGCAATTTTACGCAATTTATTATTGTTGTGAAAAATATCGATGGTCGATAATCGTAGCAACCCATAAAGCAGCGAATTTGGATAACTCAATTCGCTGTAAAAAAAAATGAATTTAATCGATTAATCGATATTTTTACTAGCCTAATGTTTAGAGAAAAACGATTAAAGACCATAAGTGATCAAAGCTGTCAAAAGATTGTGGAAACTCAGTGCAAGAAATTGATAGCAAGAGAGTGCGGAAGTAATAAACCCCATTCATGATCAAAATCATGTCTAATTATAAATGAAATTGAAACAAGTAAGAATACTCTAGTCGAGTGTGCCCGACTACGAGACTCCCTGCTCCCAACTTGCATTTCAAGCAGTTCAGCGGCAACACAAGCAAGCAGTGCACTTAACTCGTAAACTGCTTGTCAAACTGATGTTGCTGCCAGCTGAGACGGGCGTAACACAAGCAAGCAGTGCACTTAGCTCGTAAACTGCTTGTCAAACTGTTGTTGCTGCCAACTGAGACGGGCGTAATAGATTCTTCTATAACTTTTGTGCTATTTATCCGATCGTGTTGAAATTTACACATCCGAAAGACATTGATTAAACATGCATGTGTACCAAAAATTAAAGCTTTATCTTTAAAATTGTGGCTGTGGGAGTCTTTTGCGATTTGCGGTGGTGCGGGGGGGTGTATCCGAAATTTGAAATAAACTTGATCTGCGTATGGTATACACAAACCTTCATGCCAAGTTTGGTGTCTCTAGCTCTTATAGTCTCTGAGATCTGTGTGTTCATACGGACAGACAGACGGACATGGCTAGTTCGTCTCGGCTGTTGATCCTGATCAAGAATATATATAGTTTACATAGTCGGAAATGCCTCCTTCTGTCTGTTACACACATTTGCAGTACTTTATAAGTGAGTGATTGAGATAGAGAGCTTGAGGCATGCAGCTCTTGAACAATCTCTATTCAAAATTCTGTTGCACAGTGTACAATTTGCCAACAACTTGCAAATTATCATTAAGAAACAGTTTACTCTTTGGTTTATCGATTGTTTCAGCCTCAAGCTGAAAGTGCCTGAACTGAGTTGGCTTGGCTTGGCTCTCTTGGCTTTGAAAACAGGCAAGTTGGACACACATGCCTTGCAGAGAGCAATAAAAATGCTTAAATATGATCTGACGGGTCATTAATTTAGAAACTTTACGATTCAATTGCCAGCTACTGTTTGTGCGATTGTAAATTATGATCGAGCGCTCGATCCATGCGATTAGCCGGCATTCCTGCAGCTAAGCCGGCTCCAAAAAAAAAGCACGAACTGAGTTAAGAGGAGTCGGCCTGGGCAAGCTTAGCTTTTGGGCCATAAAAATGTTGCTGATGGGATGCGGCAAATTGTTATGACCAAGTTGCATTGACAGTTGGTAGCTTTTTGGCCAACTTTCGCTTGGCCACGTGGCTTTGGCTAATTGGTCATGCTGCGCACTAAATACCAGGCCATAATCTGTTCATATATAGCGAATTGTGAATCGACTAGTTAGCCCATTCCCCCCACCCATCCCCACCTACGGCCATATGTGGGTAGCCGCAACAATAAATAAATACAATTTATTCATGGCCCGCTCAACACTTTCGGCGGCCATGTTCACGCCCACGAACTGTTGCTTCTTTTGGACGGCATTTTAGCAGCCGCCGGCTACCATAAAACGATCGTGCCGCATTTGACAATACTATAAATATCAACAAATATATGTTAGCCAACATAGCACAGACACGAACCAGCCGACAACAAACGAACGAACGAAACGTTCGACTTGAGACCCAAAATGGAGACAAAAATATGTTTGAAGCAAGCAAAACCTTACGTAGAACTAATTAAAATAACAAAACGATCGAAAATAAATTTACAGAAACGCCAACGCGCCAACAGTAAACCAAATGCTATTATACAAATTAAAATAAATACGTTTAGCAATACAAAAAATATATGCATAAATACGAGTTACAATACAAAATATGCATAAATAAATTAAACATGAAAAGCATTCAAATCAAATCAAATGCGCACGCTGCTCCCCACTTCCCTATATCATCTTGAAGGTTTAAGCTCATTTAAATATTGCACTCATCCAAAAGTATTTGAGCAATTAGTTTTTATGCTCTGTTTTCCAAAAGTGAAAAAGAGTATATTGGGTTTGTGCAATTTTCGTTTATTCAAAAATGTATTCATATGTTTATTTTAACAAATCTAATTTTCGATAGTATTAGCTATATTATCGATGTTTTTGACTATCACTATCGAAAACTATCGATTGCATTTACTTTTTTAATACGCTTTTGAAAATCAACTAAGAAACACTATCGATTTTTATACAATTTCTAGAACACATAAAACCTTTATTCATTATGTTACAAAAGCACGCCACATTTTTGAGAAATTTTGATTTCAAATCGTTTTCGATTTTGTTTTTAAAATAAAAGTGTCAATCTTTATTCGTTTAAAAAATAAAGTTTGGAATACTTCTCATTTCACTATTTCAAACGAACTCTCCATCGATATTCGAATTCGATCAGAATCGAAATTCAGAACAGGCCCGATTGAATTGAATTCACTGAATAACCATTTTATGCATAAGTATAATGATAACAAATTTCTAAAATATCTGTTCTGGTTCGCAAATTAACTTAATTTCGTTAGAATTGCCATTGTATATTTTTGGAAAATTCCCTGGGCTGCAATTTGCAACTAATTTGCGTGATTTTTTTGTGCGACGTGTCGCAGTTTTCTTAGGAATTTTCACCTAAATAGATAAGTATGCATACATATATCATTTTCAGTTGTGGCTGCAACAACAAATGGCCAAAAATTAACATTTGAACGTCTCTAATAATAACAAAAGACAACACACAGCAACAAAGGCGGCCAAAACAAAAAAAAAATGTTTGCCTCTATATAGCATTCCCAAAGAGTTATACATATACATACATATGTATGTCTGTGTAAATATGTATTTACATACACACTTGTATAGATTTGCCCAGTTGCCAAGAATTTTGATGTATTTTTTGGCGTTGTGCGCTATTTTGGCCAAATTATGTATGCCAAGAAAATCCCAAAAATATTCCAAATTTTTATTATTTTGCTCCCCTCCCTGTCCGCGTCTGGCTGTTTTTATCTGCTTATCGCTTTATATAGTATATATATTCAGGTTCAAAGTTATTTCGGTCAAGGTGTTGAATGTTACCAAAACGTATTTGGTCTTAACTTTTGTCCAATGGCCAATTGGAATAAGCTGTCGCCTAAGTGGATTAACCAAAGTGTTTACCTTCCCACAAATCCAATTTATTTTATTTTCAAATTTAAACGTTTGCAATTTTATGCGTAGGCTATGCGAGGGGAAAGTCGGTTCGGGGTATCGTTTTGGGCCAACGCTTGTTCAGTTGATTTAGTGGGCCCATTGGCTTTCTTGCTAATTCGCCGTCAATTGGTTGGTTTGTTGTAAGGCGAATTAAGCGACAACGCGTCATTTAGTCTGCTGGGGGTGTCTCTTTTGTTGGGTTTCGCGTCCTTGGTTTTAATTAGTCTGGCCGCACATCAAACAGACGCCCACTTGAGGGTTAATACAGTTAGTAGCAGATATAATACACTTGTGTGTAATATGTACAATGAACATGCATTCGAGCTAATTAGTTGTTAGAGATGCGTTTTTACATTTTATTATTAATATTTAAAATACAATTTATATCGAAGAAATGTATTTATTTTACATGAATTTTTATATTTTATTATATTTATTGAACGAAATGTTTATTCATTTTCAAGTTATACCAGTTCAGTTCAAATGTCTACATTTTTATGTACCTACTACATTCTATATCAGTCTAACTTTTTAAGCGTTTACATTAACAGCGGTACCTTAACTTCTGATTTAACACTCAACTTTCATGTCACAAATTGGAGTCCTGACCTTTCATGCTAAATCGAAATGATCCGAATGTCTTGATCGGTTTCTGAAATGGGAATGGGTTAAAGATGCGTTTTTATCTCAAATATCTAAGTTTGTATACTAGTATACAGACAAATATACAGAATGAATTCGAAAATATATTTTCGCATCTGGTTAATTAGTCTAACATTAAAATGTTAACAATCGCCTAAAGCGTTAACATTAACAGCGTTACTTTAACATTTCATTTAACAGTCAAAGCAACATTCATGTCAAAATTGGGCATCGTGACTTTGCATATTTGATGTCACGTTGCCATCACAATTTGATTGCCATCACTCATGCAAAGTCAGTCGGTCGCACGGCAAAGTCAAATTGTGAGGATCAGTCACAAAAGAAAGAAGATGATGTAGTAGCATCAAAAGAATGCGTAAAACGGGTAGCAGCAACAAAGTGTACACACACACACATACAGATACATGCCCACATACAACCATACTGAAGGTTGCCCTGTCTGTTCTGTTTGCTGCAATCTGTCAGCCGGCGATCGCTTTGCTGCCATTGTTGTTGTTTGTTTCACGCTCTTCCTCTCTTTTGTATCTGTTTTCTTTTGCTTTAGCTCTCATCTTCTCTCTGTGTGTATGCATACAATGTATATCTGTGTGTGTGTGTCTGTGAGTGCTCCTGACTTTTAGGAATTTCTGAACGATGGCAAGAATTTGATTTCATTGCTTTGGCCGCGACGTTTCTTGGGCCTTTTGTTTTAGACGCTGTTCGCGTTTTTGTTTTTATTTTGTATGCGCGCCTTTTGTTTAGTTTTTGAACTGCTACCAAACTCACACACAAGCGCACACAAACATACAATACACCAGCAAAGTTTCTCACAGCGCAGGAATGCTGCCCCTTCAGTGGCGTAGTCTGTGGGGGGAGCTTTAGGGTTTGTTTCTTGTTAGGTGTGTTTTGTTTATCGATAGTGACAAAATTTTAGGTATTGTTGCAAATAAGTAATGCAAATTGGCCCCTTAAACATCGATATTATCAACAATATTAAAAAGTGAATTTCTTCGATATACATATGCTGTATATGTATATCGACAATGATAGAATTTATCCATTTAATTTACATAGTCATAGGAAATCCTTTAAATGATGTATCAATGAATCGATAAGTGATCAAGAATCAGGAAATCACTGAAAACGACATTTCAGTTTTTAACTATCTATAAATTTCTATTGGTAATAGATATTTAGTTATCGATGAGACTATTAATAATATCGATAAATGATATCGTATCGAATTGAGACGATATTTGACTGGTTAAATATTTATAGATCTATATATTTTTAATAATCGATGAGCCTATGAAAAGTATCGATTTTTTCTTTAAATAATAATACAATTAAAGTTATTAAAATAGAATTAGTAGCTTGTTATTAAAAAATAAATAAAAATTATCTATCTATCTATCATAATATTATCAAATCCGAACTCATCTCTATATCCTTTTCAGAATTACACACCTCTGCGATATACCGCCGCCAATGGCCGCAACGAAGCGCCCGATTACCACCATGCAAAGCTGCCACTGGAGCCACCGGCGTCGGCGTCACCCTCGCCCGATGTCGTCGTACAGCCATCGCCGGTCGCTGTGGCCGTCGCTCTGCCCACGGCAAACGGACACGTGCCAAAGATGATAACCGGCCTGATACCGCCAAAGCTCATACGAAAGCCAAGCATTGAGCGCGATACGCCGACACATTATCTACGCTGTAGCCCAGCGCTAGACTCTGGCGCCGGCAGTTCCCGTTCCGATAGTCCACATTCGCATACCCACCAGCAGCTCAGCGGCCGGGCCAGCACCGGCCAGTACTCGCCATCGCCCAGCAGCTTTAGCGATGTGGCGCCGCCAGCGCCACCGCCGCGCAATCCCACCGGTGTGGGCAGCTCGGCGACGCCGCCGCCACCACCACCCACCAATCAGATGTTCAAACGGCGTTCGCCCGCCCTAAATCGCCCGGCCGCCATCACGCCCAGCTGCCCCACGACGCGTGGCACCTCGCCGGTCATACCACAAAATGGTGGTGCTGGTGGCATCAAGGCCCAACAGCAGCAACTGACGCAGCAAATCAAGGCGCTCAACATGTATCCAGGTGCAGGCAATGGTGCTGCAGTGGAGCCACCACCGCCCTACCTAATCAATACGGTGGTGGTAAGCGCTGCACCGCCACCGCCCAGCTACACCGCCTCCATGCAATCCCGTCAGTCACCAACACAGTCGCAGCAATCCGACTATCGCAAGTCGCCCAGCAGCGGCATCTATTCGGCCACCTCGGCAGGTTCACCCAGTCCAATCACAGTGAGCAACAGCAGCGGCATACTGCCCGCCTCGACGAGCGTGGCCAGGCCACAGCCACGTGTCTATCAGGCGCGCACCCAGCAGCCCATCATCATGCAGAGCGTCAAGTCGACGCAGGTGCAAAAGCCGGTGCTGCAAACGGCTGTGGCACCACAATCGCCCGTTAGTGCCTCCGCCAGCAATTCACCCGTGCATGTGCTTGCCGCACCGCCCTCGTATCCACAAAAGTCACCCGCAGTGGTGCAGCAACAACAGCAGGCAGCAGCAGCCGCTCAGCAGCATTCACCGCTGCTGGCACCCTCGCCCGTGGTTGTGGCAGGTGCGGTTAAACCGCCAACGCCCACAACTCCGCCTTTAATAGCCAATGCGCTGAATGGTGCGGTGGTTAGCAAGGCGGCCTGCATGGAGCCACCATCGTATGCCAAGAGCATGCAGGTCAAAGCGGCCACAACGCCGCAGCCACAACAACAGCAGCAGCAACAGTTGCAGCAACAACAACAGCAGCAGCAGCAACAACAACAGCAGCAACAGCTGCAGACGTTACGTGCGCTGCAGGCTCAACAGCAGCAACAGCAAATGCAGCAGCAGCAACAACTGCAACAGCAACAACAACAACAACAGCAGCAGCAGCAACAACAGCAAAAAGTATGTTAAAACATAAATTGTGCAGTTCACGACTTAACTGGTGAAAAACATAAAAATTATCCCTTGTTAGCCATGAGCAGCCTTTTTAGTAATCAGCGTTTAGTCTTGATTGTCATAAATTGTAATTTATTTAAGATTAAAAATGTAAAAGACACGATTTAAACCAATTCAACCTTAAACAAAATCATGTTAGATTTTGATTTCAATCACGCGTGTTCTCGTTTTCGATTCCGTTCAAAACATGCGAAATTATTAGCTGCTATAAATTCCGAATATCGATAGAAAAATCTGTATAAAAACTTATGCTTTTGAGATTTTGACACTTTGTCTGCCTGTGGTGTATATCAACATATATTCCAAGTTTGGTTGCTCTAGCTTCAAAACTGTGTAAAAAAAATTGCGTTCATACGGACGGATAGACAGACAGACGGACGGACATACATTTTACAAGCCCAATATACTTTTTTTTCAAAAAATTTAAAAAAGAGTATAAAAAGATAGGAATTATACTCAACTTGTTTCCATTTCCGACTTCGAATAAAACATTCCGATTCTAATTTGAAAATTCAAAATTCTGAAAATCGATTTTAAATTCGGCTTAAAAATTTTGCTTTTTGAAACAGTTGAAAAGATAGAAATAATACTCAGGCCTGTTACAATTTCCGATTCCGATCAAAGCATTTGGAATCGGAATCTTTATGCGGAATATCGATGGAAAATTCCTTTTGGAAAATTGAGCTTTTGAGGCAGAGGATGACAAGTTTTCAAAATTGTCTTTAAAAATAGGATCACAAAATGTCAAAACGTCTCGAAACGAAATTTTATCGGATATAAGAACAGGCCCCACGATTTTATACGATAGTAGTGCAAAATCGAAAACGATTCGAATAATTAGTTAGTTATTAATTCTAGTTTTCTAACTCAATTTCATCTTTAATCAGTTAACCCACTTAAGCATGAACATCCTAATTATAACAGAATTCAACTAATCGTTTATTTCGTTTAATTCAGCAACCTGTCAGCAGCAATGGGAACGCCAATCGGCAACTGCCGCCACCGCCACCATATCAGAGCACACGAGTCACCACGCCCGAGTTGGCCAGCAGCAATAACAACAACAACAATAATGTCAACATGACAGCTGAAATGAAGCCTGCAAGCAATAACAACAACAACAATAACAACATACAAATCAGCAACAGCAACTTGGCAACAACACCACCAATTCCACCAGCAAAGTACAGCGGAAGTGGTGGCAATGGCAACGGCAATGGCAACAGCTCTAGCGGCAGCAATGGTTCCACAACGGCAACGTCTGCTGCCGCCTGCAAGAAGATCAAGCATGCCTCACCCATACCCGAACGCAAGAAGATCTCCAAGGAGAAGGAGGAGGAACGCAAAGAGTTTCGCATACGCCAATATTCGCCGCAGGCATTCAAGTTCTTCATGGAGCAGCATATCGAGAATGTGATCAAATCATATCGCCAGCGTACGTTCCGTAAAAATCAACTGGAAAAGGAGATGCTTAAGGTGGGCCTGTCGGATGAAACACAAATCGAGATGCGAAAGATGCTTAACCAGAAGGAGAGCAACTACATACGCCTGAAGCGTGCCAAAATGGACAAGAGCATGTTCGTCAAGATCAAAATGATTGGCGTGGGCGCCTTTGGTGAGGTGACTCTGGTCCGCAAAATTGACACCTCGAATCATTTGTATGCAATGAAAACATTGCGCAAGGCGGATGTCCTTAAGCGCAATCAGGTGGCACATGTGAAAGCCGAACGTGATATTCTGGCAGAGGCCGATAACAATTGGGTTGTCAAGCTCTACTACAGTTTTCAGGATAAGGATAATTTATATTTCGTTATGGATTACATACCCGGTAAGAGTTTAATATAAACAAATGCATTTCAATTGATTTTATTAATTGTCATTATATTATTCATATATAGGCGGCGATCTAATGTCGCTATTGATCAAGCTGGGCATCTTTGAGGAACCGCTGGCACGTTTCTACATAGCTGAGGTCACCTGCGCTGTGGACAGTGTTCATAAAATGGGCTTTATTCACAGGTGCGTAATCAATTTGATTAACTTTTGTCAATTGTTTCACATTATTCAATGTTTGTTCATCATTTACAGAGACATCAAGCCTGACAACATACTCATCGATCGGGATGGACACATAAAGCTTACCGATTTTGGTCTTTGCACGGGTTTTAGATGGACGCACAACTCCAAATACTATCAGGAGAATGGTATGTCGCATATTTAGTCGTTAAATCTATAATAGATGTTAAAATGAATATCTTTTTGTTTAGGCAATCATTCGCGGCAAGACTCTATGGAGCCTTGGGAGGACTATTCGGAGAATGGTACAAAGCCAACAGTTTTGGAGCGGTAAGTGTAGCAAAGAGACTTGCAAGATGCCTATACTTGATACCTGATCCTCTTCACAGGCGACGCATGCGCGACCACCAAAGAGTCCTGGCACACTCACTGGTCGGCACACCCAACTATATAGCGCCCGAGGTATTGGAACGCAGCGGCTATACACAGCTGTGCGATTACTGGAGCGTTGGTGTCATTCTCTATGAGATGTTGGTGGGTCAGCCACCATTTCTGGCTAACAGCCCAATGGAGACGCAACAAAAGGTGCGTATATATATTTGTTTATATTCTTGGCAAGCTCTCTTAACACATTGCTTTATTGCAGGTCATAAACTGGGAGAAGACGCTGCACATACCGCCGCAAGCGCAACTGTCACGTGAGGCAATGGATCTCATACGGCGATTGTGCGCATCCGCTGATAAGAGGTTGGGCAAGAGCGTGGATGAGGTCAAGACACACGAATTCTTTAAGGGCATTGACTTTGCGGACATGCGCAAGCAGAAGGCACCATTCATACCGGAAATCAAACATCCAACGGATACATCCAATTTTGATCCCGTTGATCCAGACAAGCTGCGCTCGAATGACTCCAATTTGAGCAGCGGCGATGATATCGATCTGAATGATAGGCAATTCCATGGATTTTTCGAATTTACCTTTAGAAGATTTTTCGATGATCGGCAGCAGTCGGACATTTCGGACGACCAGTCGCCAGTCTATGTCTGAGTGTCGTTATCATTTTCATTGTTAGTCAAATAGTCACAAACACAATATATACCTATATATATATATATATATATACATATTAAATACAAATGTATAGGAGACAAACAAACACACGGCCGGCCGCACATACACAGATCTTCTAGCCGTTAACAGTGTGCCGTAGCAGCATAACAGCGTGTTAACAGCGGCGCTGTTAAAGTCTAGGCAATTTTATGAAATATTCATTTTAGCGTTTTAGTTGAATTTGTTGCCAAAAAAAAAAAGTTGAGGCACTGAGCAATGAGCAAATAATGTTTTGAATTCGGGCATTATTATTTTTTTAATATATATATATTTTTTTTTTCCGTAGAAGTTATTGAAAGTGACGAAACACATACACATCAAGAAAATGAAGTAGAAGAACTAAATACATAATATAACATACATATTTATAAAAAAATTATATACAAATGGTTAGAAAGGGACTACACATAATATACAAACATATATATATGCTTGATTGCATGAACTGAATAAATTTAAATGAAATGAGTCATAACTTTTGATTTTTTGTTAACTAAAGATCTTGTACACTTACAACATGTACACGTATATACACACAAACATATATATATATATATATACATACATATAATACAAATAGTTATGTACAATATTTATGCTGATTAATAATTTGATGGCAATGAAAAGAATATTATTATATATAAAATGTTAAATTTATATAGACTTGGGAAAACCAATTGAACCAATTTCTGGTGCTCAAAAGCTATACATACTTACATACAAACACTTTATGCCTTGAAGGAGTAAAATGAAAACTATACTACAAAACTCATAGGAGAAGCGAATTTAACTAAGCCTAGACAACTTTCACACATACACATACACACACACATATACATATACACATACACATATATACACACTGGACCAATTTACAATGTTATGTTTCAATGGCAACTATTTCAGCAGGCTGGATAGTCTAAAGCCATTGATCGCAAACTTGAAACTTTAGCTTGACAAGAATTAAAAATTTTGTGCGTGGATTCACAAGAACCGATCATCGCACAGCATCGCACCAAGTTACGCGATATAAGCGGGTCTTATAAGCCTAAAATCTAATCTACAATTCTACTTTAAATAATATATGCCCGCGGGCGCGATATGAAATCTATCTATCACTCTTATCACAGCTCATTCTACCATCTTTGAACGTACTACGCGCTCCTTTTTCCCCCTCCCCCCAAAAGAACAAACTAAAATGTATCTATCGTATAGATTCTATGCATATAACTACATACACATATATATTTAAATAATAAATCTAGCTGCATATACTTATAGCAATGTTAGACGAACTTGTTGAATGCCAAATGAAATTGTTTTTATAATATTCAACAGAAATTCTATAAGGAAACAAAAAACAAATAAAACAAAAACAACAAAAAAAAATTTATATACATAAATTAAAAAAATATATATATATTATATATAAATTGTAAAAGAAAATTTTAATGTTAGTTTTATATATGCAATACTTTGTTAGTGCTAAGATGTTTTTTAGTTTATAAATTTCTAACAATAATTTAGTGTAATTTTCATGTCTAAGCAAAAGAACATCAACTTTTTTTGTTTGTTGTAAGTTCGTTGGTAATGCGATTTGATTGGATATTTTGTTTCTAATTAGCAACAGTTTGTTTTAAATGAAAGTAAAGAAAAGCTAATTTTTGAAAACCACCTATCGTGCCTAGGCCAATAAATTTACAATAAGAAATGAATAAATGGAAGGCAAAATATGTAAAAAAATTTTTATTCCTTTGTCTTTTTATTATAACTTGGGCTGGGCAGCTCCCAAAACTTAGATGACTACGAAAATTTTCGAAACTAAAATGTTTGTTCGATTGTTCCTACGACAGCTATAAGATACAGTTGATGAAATTTTGTGAAAATTTTCAGTTAATGCTAAAACTCCGGATTGGTAAGTTTGCTCGAGAAAGCTTGAAAAAAATGTTTGACCGATCATTCCTGTGGCAGCTATATGCTATAGTGGTTCGATCTGGTCGAGACATATGTACTACCTGCAGCAAAATAAGCTCTTCCTAGATTTTCAGCTCAAGCATCCTTGTCAAAGGTGAATGGATTCTCATGCAGACAGTCAATATGCTTTTCTGAAATCAATCAAAATTTGAATTCAAAATCAATATAAGTATATGAAAAATCTTGAAAAAAAGACTTTCCGCATAGGAATCCGTTCAGATTTGACAAAGTTATGGACGGTTGGGTTCGGGAGGAAAAAATCTTTTTAGAAAGGGCGAGATCGGAAAGCAAATTTTATCCCGATCGCAAATTAAGTTCATCCTCCTTAAAATTAAAAAAACGATTGTTTAAATTTTTAATAATTTGTTTTTTATTTTCACATTGTAAATTTAATAATTATAATAATTTTGTAAATGTATCAAGACAAAAATGTTTTATCCGTTTTGCTTATTTTGATTAAAATACATTTATGCGTAATATTTGAAATATAAGTTATTTTGAATTGTTGTTTATTTCTTTTGTGTACTTGTGTATAGCAATTAACATTTGATGCCTGTCGTCTCAATGCATAACATAAAACATTTCAAAAATCTAAAAAAATTGTAAACATAAAACAAATAATACAAGCACATACTTTGTACGCAAAACCAACCTTGTTTACAGCGTATGCGATCCTAAGTATTATGGTAATTTTTCTCACGCATATTATTTACATGAAAAGTGTGGCGCAAACAACTTTAACAGAGGGATACAAATAAGTGGGGAAACTTAGGAGAAGGACGCTCATCATGCATCTTAATTAGGTATGTATATAATTTAAATAACTAACAAGTGTTTTTTTATTTTTTTTTATATTTTTAGTGTGGTGTGTGTATCTCATATAAGGCCCTAGAGTGCAAATATTATCGCTGGCATCTCTCCAATCACAGTTCAAATATTTGCGCTTAAATATAATTATTTAGTTTAGTTTTTTTTGTTTTTTGTAAGTTAACATTTATAAAGACGTTTTGCCGTCCATATGTTTTTTTGTTTTTATTTAAACTAGTCTAATTTATGAATTATTTAATTTATGCTAAACTTGTGCGGGCTGTATTTGTTTTAACAGTTTTGCGCGTGTTGTTTGTGGTATTTGGATTCTCTAGCTTTTTTTCTTGCGAAATAATTTACAAAAAATATATAGTATATATATATATATATATATATATATACGTATCATATATCGAGTTGGTTGTTTAAAATACAAATATAAAAATTAATTAAGTAATAAATGCATGTATTTTTTTTTTTTGTGTGTTTTTTTTGGAAAAGCAAAAGAAAACTAATAATTATAAACATGAGAAATTGTTTGTATACTCGTAGTGGGTTGTGTGTTTAGATCTTTAATAATAAAACTTTAAACTTTAAAAATAAATTTTCGTTGTGTTGGAAACCTTTTTCTCATTTCAACTCATGTTTTTATCATGATTTATTCCTGTTATTTAGTTTCTTTTGTCGATGTGGATTTATTTATTTATTATGTAATTATTTAATTTTTGTTTTGTTATGGCTATGCGAGTAAATTATTTGAATTGAATTTAATTTGAGCGAAAAATTGAAAGCATTCTAATTATTTAGAAATTTATTGTCCTTGTAAACATTTCGATAGTTAATGTTAGATAGATAGATTTTTTTTATTTTTTTTTAGGAGGATTTCTTTACATCAATACGCACATTAAAATTTGCTAATAATTTTCTTTAGAGACTTTTCCAAAATTTATTTTTGTTTTTTTCATCGTGTATTTTGTTTACTTGCTATATTTGTTTTTAAACATTGTTAGCCTAAAACTACGCATAGATTTTTAGTTAGCTTGTAAGTAATTAATTGTTAAATAATGTTTAATAAGGCCAAATTAAGTTTTTCTTTTCTGTTTTGCGCTTTAGCTTTTATCTTGTATATATATAGTATATTAAATATTAATTTTTAAATTTAAGTTTAAATTTTATTTCTTTGCTTTTTTCGTGCTTTAATTACGCATTCTTACATTTTACAAAACACTTTTTATGTTATATGGTTTATGCTCGAAGTAGCCGAAGGCTTAAATGCATGGGGCGGGCACCTTCTTCTAGCGCAACTCTAGCTAAATGGAATGATCGTATAGGTGTCGTTATAATTTCTTTCTTTTGATTATTATGTATTACATATTGGTTGTTGCAACTTTCATACAAAATAAACAAATCAAGTTGACATTTATGTGTATAATATTTTCATCTCTTCTCTTCTTTTCTTTTAAGTATGAACTTGAAACGCGCAGCAAGCGGTGGGTTTTCATTAACATAAGTTACATTTGTGTATATGTGTGCGTGTGTATGTGTGTGTGTGTGTTGCATAATTTATTAAGATTGTTTTTTGTTTGGTTGTTATTTATTAACTCTGGCTTTAATACAGTTGGCTGATGTTTAATACTTTTGCGAGAGAGAGCATCATGCTCGGCGTTATTTGAAATTTTCTTTAAATACGATATTGTCAAGAGTTGTTAATATTTATATTTACGGTTTTTATTTGGCTGTTTTTGGTCCAAAAAATGTTGAGAGTATAAAAAACCCAGTTCTCTTCATTTTAAAGCTATAAATTATAATTAAACAATGATAATATACATTTATTCCGATAATAATGCATATATAAATAAGATAATCAAATAATATTGAAATGTGGCAAGTGTCTATGCCACAAAAATTTCGAAATGAAAGCTTTTGAGTATTTCGCAGCACTTGGTACTGGGATTGTAGCTCCTAAAAACTAAACGTAATTAGTTAAATGTATAAAAATATATATTATACGCAAAATTAAAAAAAAACAAAAACTGATTCAAACTTAGAAATTTAAAATTTAAAAAAACACTAAAAACTGAATGCAAAAATTAAAAAATAATAAATTCGCTCAAACGAAAGGTTTTTTTTTTGTTTTTGTGGCAACAAAAATAATGACACGCAAAAATATTGCTATAAAAAATATTTCATCTGCTCTTTAAAACTGAGATGGCTGCCAGTTTCTATCTGGAGTATAATTAATATTTGAAATTTTTTTTTTTTTTGTGTTTTTTGTGTGTTTTTGTATTTTTGTGTCTTGTGTGTTTCTTGTTGTGTTCCTGCACAAATTGAGATTTTTGCGTCTGTTTTCGTTTTTTTTTTTTTAAGTACAGCATTTAAGTGCACTGTTAGTTCACTGTTAGACTTATGTTAAGTGGCTGCTCTGCTGTTAATTCAGCAACATTTTGGCATTGAAGAAATCGAAGGCGTGCACGCCGTGGGACGGTCCGCCCGAGGGCGGCGTTAATGGCGCCGAGAAACGTTCATTTTGCAGCTGATGCGAATGCGGCGGCGCCATTAACGCTGCATGATGCAAAGGGTTGGCAAAGAAGGAACCGGGCGGTGGCGGTGGGTGCCCAACTCCCGGCGGTTGGCCGTATGTAGACAGCAGCGGTGGTGGAGGCGGCGGTGGCTGCGGCAACGTTGCACGCTGCTGCATATTATTATTGGTGGGCGGCGGCAACATGATGCCAGCGCCAGGCACGGACGGTGGCCAGACAAGCTGCTGGCAGGGTAAACGTTGCAACCGATGTTGTTGTTGTTGTTGTTGCTGCTGTTGTTGTTGGTGTTGTTGTTGCTGGAATGCCGCCATGGCGGCCAGCTGATGTGGATAGCTGCCGCCATTGTTATTGTTGTTGTTGCTGTTGTGGTGTTGCTCATTTCTGAGCCTGGCCGAGGCCGGGCCACGACGAGCACGCGTTGTGCCCGTTGCATTGGCGGCTGCGACGCAGGTGGGCGGCACTGAGGTGTCGCTTACCTATTCCCTGTACGGCTTGCAATAGGAATAACGGTGGTTCATGTGCTGACTGTAGCTGCCCGAGTGGGAGAAGCGTTTCAGGCACTTGGAGCACTGAAATGGCTTCTCGCCGGAATGCAAACGCTTGTGCTCCGTCAAATGATGCTTGTGCTTGAAGGCCTTGGGGCAGTCCATGCACTGATAGGGTCGCTGACCTGTAAAATGATAAAAACAAACTGATTAGCTGGGCATTGCTTAATTGGGTTTATGAGGTGACTCACCGGAATGCTCGTATTTGTGACGTGCCAGGGAGCTCTGCTTGGCAAACGCCTTGTCGCACTGATCGCAGACGAAGGGCAGGTCCGGATCGCCAGCGTGACCATGCGTCTCGGCCTTAACGCGCCTGGGTTTTGGTGGCAGCAGTCCAGCGTTGGCCAAAACGTAGTCATCCTCATGCGAAATGCGGGAATCATCGTCACGCCAGGAGCGTTTCTCGGAGCCGCCAGGACTGAGACTGGTGCCGCGATAATCGGGCAGCTTAATACTGTTCATGAGCGGATTGGGCGCATAGTCGCCGCCGGGTCGCATCTGAAATAGCGCCTCCATGGGCAGACGTGGCATCATATAGTGTGGCAAGCCCGGAAACGGTTGAACGCGTGCCGCAAGGCTCTGTGCCTGCTGTTGCGCTTGCTGCTGCTGTTGCATGCTGGGCGTTGCCTCATGCAGACTAGGCGGCGATGGTGGCGCAAAATAAAGCGCTGCAGCAGCAGCAGCTGCCGTATGCTGCAATGAGGAGGCACCCGAGCTGGGCGACAGCGAAGCTGGAGACATGGACACCGAGCTGGACATCTTTCGGCTTAGATTAATGGCCATGGTTTCCTGAAAATCAGCGTGCGCTTGACTTGCGCTATCCTGCTGTGTTGGCGCCAGGCCATACAGCGGCGATGCATCCCGTTTAACAGACAAATCCAGCGGCTGATCCTCGCCAGCTGCACGCTGTGTAGCATGAGCAGACTGCGCAGGCGCTGCAACATCATTGGACT
The DNA here is from genome assembly GCA_949708635.1 of Hirtodrosophila cameraria. Classification (NCBI taxonomy): domain Eukaryota; kingdom Metazoa; phylum Arthropoda; class Insecta; order Diptera; family Drosophilidae; genus Hirtodrosophila; species Hirtodrosophila cameraria. The sequence continues at coordinate 74,974,375 of OX453089.1, read as the reverse complement.
CACCAATGCTGCTGTTGCTGCTGACATAGCTCTGCAGCTTGCGCTCACGCGAGCGATTGTTTTGGAACCAGACTTGGACGACGCGCGCATCCAGCTGCAGCCGAGCGGCAATCAGGCGGAACTCATCGCGACTAGGACGCGCATTGTGTGCATAATGTTGCTTCAGCTGCTGCTGCTGCTCCTCATTGATGGCGGTGCGTACGCGTACTTTGCGTTCGCCGCTGTCGCTGCCGCCGGCATTGTAATCCTGACGTGGCTCCTCCTCTTCCTCATCCTCGTCGGCATCGCTGACTAATGGCAGCACAAAGCTGGACTGCTGTTGTTGCTGCTGCTGTTGATGTTGTTGTTGTTGCTGCTGTTGTTGTTGCTGGTAGTGCTGCTCCAGCTCCTCCTTGATCAGTCCACACAGCACCTTCTCATGCTGCACTAGCTCTGTGGGATGATTAAACTGCTTGGCACAGCGACTGCAGCGCAGCTCCTGCGGCGTTTGTGCGCGTGCCTGCTCCACAGTTGTCGCATCCTCATCCTGCTCCATTTTTATGGACTTGGGCGTAGCAGGAGCGCTGGGCAGCGCCGGCGTTGGCTCACGACTGAGCTCCTGCTTGACGGAATCGCCAGCTTCAGTAGCTGTTTCTGCTGCAGGCAGCTCAGGTGTAGCTGCTGGCTTGGCTTCCGACTCTTCCAGATCCATAACTAGCTTGGGTTCCTCTGGCGTTTCATCTTCCTCCTTGCTGGGCACAAAAAGAGGCTCCTGTTGTTGTTGCTGCTGCTGCTGTTGCTGCTGCTGACCGGCAGCTGTCAGCTCCAGCAAACGTTGTATGCTATAAGGGTGAATGCGTGGATCCAGCGCAGCGGCCATAAAAGCATTCGGAAATGCCAACAAAGCCGCATTCATGGCGCTATAATTGGGATAAAAGGGAGCAGAGGCATTGGCTGCTGCCGCGGGCAGCTGTGCTTCGCCAGCAAAGTAGTTTAATGGATTGGGAAGCACCTGTTCCGGCAGCTTACAGGCACGCTTGCCGGGCATTAGCTGCTGCTGCTGCGTTGGTGAGCGTCCAGCGCTGCCAGCTTTATCCATTTGACGATTATTGTTCAGCTTTGGATTCATATTCGTGCACTTCTTGGAGGTCATGTGGGAGGAGAAGCTGCCCGAGTGGGAGAAACGTCTGTCGCACTTGTTGCAGGCAAAGGGCTTCTCGCCGGAATGGATGCGCTTGTGCTCCTTCAGATGATGCTTGAACTTGAACGCTTTGGTGCACTGATTGCACTTGAATTTGCGCAGCAGCTCCGACTCATCGTGGCTGATCATATGGCGCTGCAGGCGATAAACGTTGGCAAACGCTTTGTGGCATATTTTGCATGTCTGCAAAGGAAGAAAAGATAAAAAATTACATTTTATATATTTCAATAAGAGTTAAAGGGGAATCCCACTGTTCCCAAACGGTTCTAAAGCATTTCAATAAGCTGTTACATTATTATTTTGGCATTATTATTATATTTATGATCTGGTCACACTTCAGCAGCAAAGCAAACTGAGAAACCAAAATTTAAATCTCTAATTGGCAACAATTTAACGGTTTCTCATAGCCAGTACGCACTGTACTCGCGCTCTCTTTATCTATTTCTCTTACGTGTTGTTGTTGTTTTGCCTTCAGCAGCTCTTTTAAACTGAACAACAGTTGAGCAGCTGACATTGTTGTTGTTGTTGCGCGTTTTTTGCTTTTATGTGTTTTTTTTTGGAGACGCGTTTACGCACACATTTGCAAAACACGCAAATGTACAACGACGCACAGGTAATAAAAACTGTTTAAAACAACAACAAACGCGTGTATTTATTTGTTTTGCTGGCTATTTCAAATTTAACGGTTTTTAATTTGTTTCAAGGCCCGCACGGCAAAACCAAAACAACGACACCACAAAGCAAAAAAAATAAAAAGCAACAAAGATTCATTTTTTGTTTTAAGTTATATGTGGCGTATAATTTGGATTTTATGCGTTACTGTTGCGTTTGGCAAACAGATTAAAACAATTTAAATTAGCTGATTAATTTATTTAAACGCCAAACAAGACACAAAAACGAAACTTTATGAAAATCGCTGTCGATTGCGCGCAGCGCAGATCACGAAATTATAACTAAAACAGAGACGCGGAAGATAGAGAACCAACTGAAGAAAGGATAATAGCGAATGCGGTGACATAGCATTGAGCTTGCAACTGTCATAAATATAAATATGTATGTATGCATTGGTATGCATATGCGTCAAAAGAAACCCAGAAGATAAGCGTAAAGTAAACATACGAAAACGTATACATATGCAGATGTATGTATATATGTATATGTACATATGTATGCATAAGCACGTATAAAGTGCAAGCTGCATTCAGAATGATGAAAAATAAATTAAAATACTTCAATGGGAAATATTGCGACAAAGCGCCAATAAGAAATGGAAACATAAACAACAACAAACGCCGGCGAGTGAAGAAATAAACAAAAAAAAAAAAAACACTGTGAAACCAAAATTCAAACAGAAATCAAATCAAATCGTTTCAACAGCTGATGCTAATCAACGGCAAGCATCAAAACTGAATGCGTTTGTTTGTCTTTGATTTGTTTGGCAACAAATTGAACGCATCAATATTGTATGCAACTTTGTTGTAGCTGTTGTTGGAAAAAGGTGTACAATGAAAGCAAAAGCTATATACATACATATGTACATATATATGTAACTGACAGGTTAGGCAGAAGGGGCTCCACTTAGCCAGCGCGCTGAAAGATTTGCGGCACTTTCACTTGGCCGACAGATGGCAACACGTGTTGCAGCCCACCGATCATGCCTCTTGCATCCATTCATCGTACTTCATGCGCTTGTTTACGTGCAGCCGTTGAACTTTCGCTGCTGCACATTGCAGCTCACCTCAGCTATTTTTCTGTATATATGTATGTATTTATATGCATGTACAATTTGTAAATAAATATAAAACAAGCCAGACTGTTTGTTATTGCTGTAAAGTTCATGACATTATTAATGTGCAGCTTCACTTGTTTATCAGCGATCAATTTTGATTGTTTTTTTATACGACACAAAAGCTGCCTGCTATAAAAGTAACAGTCGCTGTTATTACTCTCTTTGTATTTGCGAAGTGTTGGATACAAATTTAGTTGCTCTCTCTCATTTAACAGACTTCGATTGTACCAATTTTTAAATAAAATATACCAATATTAATTTAAAATTACCAATTAAATTAAACATTTAAAAAGCGACGTGTTTAAATAAAAAAGGTTCTTGCAAAGAACGAATATATAATATGCCAGTTTTGGCACATTTGTACTAACTGTGTTTCTCTCTCTCTCTCTGCTTTTGCAAAGACAATTGTGTTTGCAGTGGCTTGAACTTTGATGGGTTACTCAGCCGCAGCTTTGCATGAATTTCAATTAACAAAAATTACATACATACATATATCTATATGTTTTGACTGTGTTCAGTTATTAGTCATTAATTCAACACAAAAACCATTTTATACTGATCACAAATGAGTTTTTGACATGAGATCACAATTATACGCAATTGAGATGGTCATCATAACCTAAATGGGCCTAAACAACAAAAACAACTAACGGTTGCTCTTTGCTTGCTCTCCATTCTAATTAGTTTGTACATTAACGGTGACATTGTGTTTATTTGTATAGCAAGTGGAAGAAACAAATACAAAATACGCCCAATAATTAGGCGCATAAAAACGCGCGGCCAGTTTCAGGCCTAATTTGTTTGTTTTAACAAACGGGAAAACGATGGGGAAAATGTTGTTTTTATTTCTTTTGAAAGTGAAAAACTTTAAAATACAATTTGATTTTTGATTTTTGCTTTGAGTGAAATGTGAGCGCCGGCTGGCGTCGGCTGATGGAGCGGAAGAGCAGCAACATAAATTTCCGCTTCCGCTGCTTATGAGTGTGTGTGTGATTGCGTGTGTGGGACGGGAACGGGGGAAGAAAGAATTCTACTTGTTGTTTTACCTGTTGTTTGAATGCTATTATAAATTTTGATTTATGTTCGCTGACGTCATGCCAGTCAACACAGTCGCCATTTGCAGGTGAGAGCGCACAAAAGAGCGAACGAGTTTTAACATGCACTCAACAATGGCTACGTCTACCTGTTGCGCTCACACAAATACAAAAGCAAAACTCGATATCGTTATCGCTATTGCTATCGCATGGTCGTGGTTTTGAAGTTACGCTCTTGCTCTCTCTGTCTATCTACCTTCGTATTGTTCGCTGTATGTAGGTATGTATGTATGTGTGTATGTATTAAGCCGCAGCGTGTGTTGAAAGAGCAAGTAAATACGCCCACCTCTGCTTAAGTACAGTGTGGGACATTAACGTGCTTTGTTGTCGCTCTCGCCGTTGTTATTTTTATTGTTATCAATTAAATGTAAACCAAAATGGCAGCTCAGATATCTATAGATGTATGTATGTATGTGTACACAACTGTACATTTACAAAAGGTAAACTACAAAGTTGAGTGAATGCGTCAGCGCGATTCTTATGCATTTTTGTTTTTGTACTGTTCGTCATATGCTGCGAGCGGAAATGCCAATTGAAGCTACCTTTAGTTAATAATGGAATGGCCCCACAAAGATGCCCTGGCACTGACTGGAACACAACTCTGATGACTCAAGTGTATGTATGTACAATGTACATACATATGTACATATATACATATGTATTTGAATACAATGTCTGCTAAGCCTGTTACATTTTACAAAAGCATTAAAAGTGCGTGTTAACCTTTTAACTTAGCGCTTAGCGCTCTGTTTCTGCCTCTCTTTCTCTCTCTTTCGATTTGCTTTAGGCTCGTTTCTTAGCTTAAAGATGAGTTGATAAGGAAAGCGAATACAAAAAGTGGCTTAAAAACACTTGCTCTTTTCATTTGAGCTGCATTTTCTGCAAAACTAACGATAACATCGATAGCAATAGCTTTAATTATCGATATTTTAATAAGAAACGATGTTAGCAGCTTTAAGTTAAACAAAATCGATCAAATAACAAAACTTAAGCTATAAATAGGTTAAAATAATTGCTTTATTACAAAAATATCGATAGCTGAAAAAACCTCGATAAATGTTCAACGATATATCGATGCTTAGCTGAGCTCCAACAGACTAATTAATCAAATTCAACATACTACTTATGGCTCATTAAAGCCAATTAAGAGCGCTCAGTTCAGATGTACCTTAAGCTGACATTCCACACACAGTTTTGTTTTTTTTTTTTAGTTTACAATGATGTCACTGAAACACGAGCGGCGCTTGGTAAACAACTTGAGGTATGCACACGTACACACACACACGTTTGTATATGTATATAAGTTATTTACGTGAAACTGTACAGCAGTTGGTGCTTATCACTTGTGGTTTGTTATCAAGCCAAATGTGTGTGCCTTGTAAAATCAGCCAAAAAAAATATAATAAATTAGCCGGAAACTCTACGTTATGAAGCGACCACACAGCAGCTTCAAAGCACAAATCAAGCTAAATGATGCTGACAGAGAGAGAGAGAGAGAGAGAGTGAGGGAGAGGGGGAGCGTCCAGCAAGTCCGGCATAGTTAATTGCAGGCGACAGTAGCCTTTTGCTATAATTATAACCCCAACGTAGGTGGGCGCCAATCCACGAGACACAGACAGATATAGAGACAGTGGCAAAGGGTGGGGGGCAGAGAGAGGTGAAGAGTAGAAAGCGAGGCAAGTGACAAGCACACTAATAGAGAAATCAAGTCAAAGCAAACTGAAATATACTATATATATATTTATAAACTATATACTATATATGACGATGTGTCTGGGGCACAGACACTGCTAATTTGTGAAAGTATTTCACGAACGCTTTATGCATTGAGTGACATGAGAATTTGGCCATAATAGCGCACATAATTGGCTGTAAAAGATCGGACTGTTGTTGCGTTGAGGCAACAAACAAACAAGCTTTTAACGTGACATGTTCAAAAGCATTGTTGGATTTTTTTTTCCTTGGCTGCTATTTTGAAGCAAAAATTTTGACAAAATGCCGACGCGTCGGCATGGAAATAATATTAAGTATAAATATATAAATAAAAATAAATAAATGTACATATAAAAGCGCACCTGTCGCCCGAGGAAATGCGTAAACAAAAATAACAACAAGCGACATGCTCAAGTTGTTGCTTTTGAGGTCAGTCTAAACATATATCTGTTTGTTGAATAAAAATGAAGAAATACCAAAAAAAAAAAAAAATAAAAACATTATTAACGACGCCACAGAAAGAATGCTAAAGAAAGAATATAATATTAAATAATGTCTAACTGCTTTATAGCAAGACGACCCAATTTGCTAGGCTTATCTGTGTGGCAGCTGCTCGTAACAACAACAACAACAACAAGCAGAACAATATATTATTAAATATAGTATTGTACAGTTGTATATATTACTTTATAAAGTATAATTCTGATTAGAGCAATGAATGAATTTCCAGTTAGCATTGACGTACCTTCTCAGCAGAGGCGCAAAAATAACGAAAGAAAAAAAAAACATAGAAATAATATTAATTTATAATCTTATAGTATACCTATTTTACGAGTAAATTAGAACACGTTGTGCGCGCTTAGTGAGTTAAGTTCGATTGGGGTTATCGAAAGTGGTTTTTTCATAGGTACCCGCAGGGTTTTTGAACTCGCCTTGATAAGCAGCTTTATGCTTGTTGTAGAGGTGCGCCGTTAAGATAAGCCATACTTTTGGCTTAGCACATTTATTGTTATTATAACGAATCAAATAAGTATATATATTTACTGTATAACATTTTAGTTTTCATGCTTGCTTAAGTGTATTTCTGAGTAAAAGTTCATTAACATTTAAAAAAGAAACGTAAAGATGGTTTTCTGTAGACTTTTGCGCACTTGTCTTAAATTGAACAGAAATACATTTTCTTGAAAAACAAATTGATTAACAGGAAAACACTTTTAAGCTTTGTGGTTTTTCTTTTAATGGCAATTTATTTGGACTGCCGCATTTCTCAATATTTTATGGCGCATTGCTCAAATGCAGCTGATAAAAGCGCTGAACCAGAGATTTTCACATTTACAATATTAACTACAAAAATATTAAAAAAAAAAATATCAAAATAATAATAAAAGAAAAGCTGACCAAAGACAAGCGGAAACTCGTTGAATTTTCATTTTCGTTTGGCTGCCAACGCACACGACAAATCAAATTTAATTGTTTATAAATAAAACGTTTTGCTCAATGATGCGTGGGGCTCTGGGCGCTTGAATATATAGAATATATATATTTTCAAATATTCTTTCATTTTGAAAATTCAACTAAACATGCGAAATTAGTGGTGTATTAGGAAAACATAAATTAGGCGCCGCCGCAAAATAAATTTAATTTATAACTTTTGATAAAAGCTTCAACGCAATGTTGCCAAATCAAAGCAAAACCTAATCATGCCAAGAATTATGCCTTCCAAAAGGCTTTAAGATATTGCACAACGTGCAAGCAACAGCTGCTTCAAATATTTTTAATATTTTTGTAGACCTTTTTGAAACACAAGTTGAAAATTATAAAAAGAAAATTCGCCTAGATAAGGTAAATGAACTCAGTTTACAAAAATATCCACTCACTCGACTGTCCAACTCTGATCAACTGGGCCAGTAAGTGTCAAGTGTCTGCTGCTCTACACGTTCCCATCTTCATTAAACATATGCAGAGAGGTAGAGCAAGAGAACCCAACCGCACCATAAACGTCACAATGCACCAAAGTGAAAGAACCCACGGGACTTGCCAGGAAAAAGTCAAGGGAAATGTCTACGCAAATGCCATGTGAGAGAAATGCACTGACAACGCTGGGGTCGCATAATTTATGGTCTGCACGGTGAAAGTTGATCCAAATCCCGAGAGCAACAGAATATTATTATAAAAAAGCAACAGAAGAGCGCCCCCTCAAAAGAAGGTAAAACAGCAAGAAAAAGTCTGTGGGGAAAATATCTTGGCATGTGTTTTGCTAAGAAATGGGCAGGTGCTGCTGGGAAGCGTGGAATCTAGGTATTTAGGCAGCGTATAGGAAGTACTTGATGGTATTTCTTAAAAAACAGAAGCTGCAGGAACTGCTTTGATGACGTTAATAATGAGCTGAGAAGTCGGAACCCTCAGCTACAACTACCTACAAAGTGGCTGTATTTGAAGAAACTGAACTGAGATAAGTGAGAACGTTTCAGTCGGTTACACCCGACTGCGATATACTCTTTTTATCGCCTCTTTGCGGATTCAGAAGTGAGCGCGGCAATTGTATTCTTGGAAAAATCAGATAGAGATCTTAACACTTTGTCTGCCTATGGAAGACCAAACAAAGTTTGGTTGCTCTAGCTTCAAAACTGTGTAAAAAAACTGCGTTCATACTGACGGACTGACGGACATTTCACAAACCCAATATACTTTTTTTTCAAAAAAATTTAAAAAAAGAGTATTAAAGCTCTGAAAGATACGACTTCACATCAAAATTTTCGAAGAGGGTGATAAACTTTGTGATGTAAGCAATTGATATAAAAACCCCAATAAACCAGTTCAAAACCGTTTAAATATCGGCTATAAATTCTTTTTAAAAACAACTTCTATTATGTATACCATTTATAAAAGCCGCTATTATTATAAATAGACCACTTTTTCGAAAATGACAAACTAATTGAAACATGTGTCAAGTCATAATAAACTTTGATACTGGGCACATTTATATATATGTTATTTAATATGCATTTTGAGTACAAAATTAAATGCTACTACGAACTTTGCGTTATAAATTTCAATAAATTTTCATTATTTGTAAACATGCGCGTAAAAGTTTTTTAATTTGTTTGCTTTAATTGCAAATAATTTTTAAACTTTGCGCTGGCGCGGTCAGAGGGCAGAGTGCAGAGGGCAGAGAGCAGAGAGCGCCTGAGTTGAACTTACACTGCGTCCAGAGAAATACATAAAAATACATTTAAAAGCGGTGAAGTGGTAAAGCGATGAACGGGAATGACACTGCATGGGCATGAGCATTGAGTTTGGGCTTGGACTTCGGGCTTTGGGCTTTGAGCTACCAGCGAGTGGAGTAAATAAATTGCTATTAATTTTTCAACGCTGTTCGTCAAGTGGCGAACGGCGCCGAGACGACGACGTCAGGAGGCAGGAGTTTGTAGCTGGTGACTGGAGTCGGGTTGGACACCTAAAGTGCATATAATTTTTCAATTTGAAATGTTTTCGTGTGCAGACACATGACCAGAGCCATTCTGTGGTGGCCAAAAAGGTGGCAACTTTTAGCGCTCGACCCAAATGAATTGTGGCCAAAAGTTGCGACTGCTCTTTTTTTGTTGTTTGTTTGTGTGTGTGTAGCGCAGTTAAGCAAATATTTAATTGCTGCACTTTTTCTGGCACTCCGTTGTTATGGCTAAAAGTTTACCAACGTCACATTTGTTTTTTTTTTGTTTTTTTTTTTTGAGTTTGACCAATAATTTATGTGCTGCCATTTGCTCAACAATTACAGCCTCGTATTCTATCTATCTCTTTCTCTTTCGGACACGCTGTTAATGATGTTGACCTTTGTGAAATAAAAAAATATTTCACATTTCTGGCCATCAACATTTGTTGACTTTAAAGCCAAGCGCCCAACGTCTGCGGCCAATTTAAATGGCTTTTCAATAACAATTGGTCGTGGCCAGAAAAAAAAAGCATTGCCTACTTATGTGCGCGATTTCGCGTGATTTCCATAATGAGCAATTTGTACAGGCGACTGTTGCTGTTGTTGTTGCTGTTATTATTGTTATTGTGTTTTTTGAATAATTAATTGTTTTCACACATAATAATTTAATACGCATATACACGTGTAACCCTGTTGCAGCCCCATCAATAATAAATATGGCAATAAATGCGTATTGGCCATAGTTGCAATATGTCAGCCTGACTGCTATCCTGTTGCCATTTGTGTGTGCCTATATGTGTGTGTGTGTGTGTGTGTGTGTGTGTGTGTGTGTGTGTGCTTGTGCACTTTGCATATGTTTCAATGTTTAAATGTCATTAACAAAGCCGTAAATTATGTGTGCCCAACATAGTCGACAGCTGCTGGACTGCAACCAAAAGTGCAAACAGGTCGAACAACCCACGCTCAAATGGTGGCATGCAGCATGGATTAATATACCCACTTGCAACTCTACGCAGCACTCTGCTGCTTTATTAGCTTTTTGATGCAGCTTTATGAAGGCTTAGGTAAATATTAATAACACCAGCGGTTGCCCAAAAAAAAAAACTAGAGCAAATATTCTAACGGCTACAGTGAACTTAGCCTAATGAAAACTAAATGAAATACAATATGGTAAAAGAAGACTTTTTGACTCTGATCCTTATAAACTTTAATCTTAAGTCTTAAGCTGAAACTGTACAAAGCATCTATCGGAAATTGGACAATAACCCAAACGGTTATTACAAAATTTCAATTCAACAATTTCATTTTTCTGATTCTCTAAGTTTTAGCAGATATGCAAAAATATTTAAAAAAATTTTTGAAAATTTTGTACTACAAAAAACAGTTTAAGTTTTGTAATTATTAAATTTTTATAAATATGAAATAAAAGTATACAAATATTTAATAAGCTATATAAAGTTTTTATTATAAACATTTGTGTATTGCAACATTAACATTTTATATAAAGTTACCTGATTTTGAGTCTTTTTTATCATTTCTAAGAAAAAACTAAAAGCTAACTCTAACTCATTGCATATTTTGTAATCAACATAGCTAGTTTTCACTGTAGCTACGCTAAAAGCCCCAAAAAAACAACCATGCTGCTTTCTCATATGCAGATAGCTTGAAGCTGTCCAACTTTTTCATTTTGACTCTACTTTTATGAAGGTAAAACAGCAAAAAAAAAAACGAAGAAAAAACAAACTAGCCATATGAATTTATGGCCAACGCTTGATGGGGGCGTAAAATGTTTGTGGCAGGGGCAATATCGCCGCCCATTGCCCCAAACTACCTAGAAATGCAACAAAATTATAATTTATGTGGCTTTAATAGCCGCTGGCTGGCTCATGGGCACAAGGTGTATACATGTGTGTATGAATGTGTGTATATGTGTGTGTGTGTCCCTCCCTCGATATACAACTTTCTGCTTATCGCCGGAGTCTGAGGCAGACCAGTTTTTGTTTCTTCTTTTTTTTTTATGATTGTACATGCTAGGGTAGGCCGTAAGTGCGTATGTAAGTGTTAGTATGTCTTATCAGGCTGCCTGCCTGTAGCAACATTCATTTTAATGCCTTATCACACGGCCAGGCCAAAGACGAAAACGCTGAAGAAAATCAACAACAACAACTGCACAATTGGGAGTTACGAGTGTGTGACTGACAGACCCAACCAAATACATAATACTTGGCCCTTCCACATATATATATATATATATATATATATATATATATATATATGTACTACAAGCGTTCTCTCAGACTTTATGATAGGCCGCCACAAAGTGTGACAGACGTACGCTCGCTCCATCTCACTCTGGTTTTTCTTTGGGCTCTTCTATGTGTTGTAGCCAATGCTCCCCTGATAATACTTTTTTTTTTACTTTTTTTCTTTCTCCTCTTGTTGTTGTTATTGTTATTGTTGTGGCGCGTCATTGGGTTTTTTTTTTGTTCATCTCATTTGTTGTGTATATGGTTGGCTTGGTGAACGCCTACGTTTTATTTAATGCCAGCATTTGTTACTGCTTCTTCTTCATTTTGTTGCTTTTGTTTTTTTATTATGACGGTGTTGCTTATCATAGTTTATAGTGTTTGTTGTTGTTGTTGCTGTTGTTGTTGCCTTGCTGATAAACTTTACGTAAGTATAAAAAACAATCTTTAATTCCACGAAATAAACAAAACCTCTTGAGTGTTGGAAAAACCTCAAGTTATAAACATACTATACGTTATCTTCGGTAGAGAACAAAAAAAAAAAAACAAAAACCAAAAATATAAAAAAAAAATTACCCTTGTGTTTTAGTTTTTATCTTGCTTAATTATTTTCTCATTTGTTTTCAATATTGTTTGTACTTGCATTGTATTTTAAAGAAATATTGTGTCAACAGGAAACGTGGGCACATTCATAAGGTTGACGTTGCCCCCCAATCTGTACTTGGCACCGTCCTTATCCGCTACACGTTATCGTTGCCCACTGTTCCGCTCACAGCTCGAACACATCTCGAACAGAGCCAACCCATTGTGTCCAATGTGCCTTTTGCTCAAAGATCAACTTGAGCTGATGCTGATGCGGTGCGTGGTGATCAGTTTGTGGGCATAATGATGCGGGTAGCGGGGCAAACTGTCTGACTTATAAGTATGAGTAAATCGTCTTTGAGTTATGAATCGACGTTCCTGAACTTTAACCCAAACTGTGGCACAACAAGTGCGGCATTTATAAAATACCAAGCAGACTTGAATACTGTGTGGCATTTTATCAACTCAAGCAGAGTCTGCTAAGTTAAGATGTAGAAAAGTCGATAATTATCGAAACTATCGATTTTTGTTAGTTTGCAAGATAAAGTCAATCGATTTGTTTTTAAATTTCAGATTTTAAAATACACTGATAGAAATAATGCATTGTGTATTTTAAATATTTTCATATCTAGTTTTAATTTAAATATTTTCATTTTAAAATTAAATATTTGGTACTAAAATTGAATATAAAAATTATAAGAAAAATATTTCAATAGTAAAGTGGAGTATTAACATACATACATTATTTATTTCTATCAGTGTAGTTGCGCAACCCTTACTTATATTGATAATATCGATAAATTGAATATCGATCTATACCTACACTTGACTTGTATCTAAACTTCTATGACACATGGCTTATATATTCAAATTTGTTTTTAAGAATAGAAACTCACCTGCGTCACATTTTGCGCGGTCTGCTGGCCTGTGGGTGAATGCAGCAGCTGATGCTGTTCCAGTTGCTCTCGGCTGGGGAAGGCGGCTGTGCACTGCATGCAGGGAAAGGCGCCGCTGAGATCGCCGGTCGTGGAGCCGGGGCTGGAGGTGGAGCGGTGTGCGCTCAAGTCCAGATCATAGGCGGAATTGCTGCCAACGCTGCTGTTGCTACCTGTAAGTGGCGGCGGCGGCAACAGTTGCTGCTGTGCGTGTTGCTGCTGCTGCTGGAGTTGTTGCTGTTGCTGCAGTTGCTGCTGCTGCTGGCTGGGTGAGCTGGCAGAGCGTGCGGATTGCATGGCCAAGGCAGCAGCAGCCATAAACTGTGCATGCACATGGGCGGGCAGCTGCGGCGGCGGATGCGGCAGATGAGCAAACAAATCGCTGGGCACCTGGGCAACAGGTGAGCATAAAGGCGAATGCTGGCTTCTGTGGCTATGGCTATTGCTGTTGTTGTTATTGTTTTGATTTTTGGCTGTTTCAATGTTGTTGTTGTTATTGTTGGTTGGAGACTTGGCATATCGACGACTACTGCTGCTTAAATTGCTCTGCTCATCCTCCTCCGCCTCGCTTTCTGGCTGCGCAGCGCCAGTTGCACGATGTGGCTCATAATTGAGCTTATCATGCGGATGCTCGCTGGCAATGTGCTCGCTGAGGGACTGTGACATAGAAATGCTGCTTTATGGCAAGTTTATTAATATATATAAAAAGCTTAAGCTTACCTGAAACTCATTGAAGCGTTTGTGACATTGCGTGCACTTGACCAAAAAGTCATCGGCTGCATTCGCTGTGGCTCTGGCAGCATGTGGCACAAGCTCTTGGTTTGCAGCCACATTGCTGGGCTTGCTGTGTGCTTGATGATGGTGCAAACTGGAGGCCAGAGAGGGAACTGCAAAGAGAGAGAGAGTTAGAAAGGCATAAGTCAAGATTGTAACGAATATTTTGCAATCAAAAGTTAAAAGAATATCACTTTAAACAACTTAGATAAACAGATTTTTTTTAAGAATTTTGTTTAAAAAACATAAGTTTTCGCAGAATTCAATATGCAATATTATCTGCTTTAGATTTTCTGAGAAAAATATATAAATTTTGCAAGCAAAAAAGGAATTTTTGACAAATTATTATCTTAAAAGAATTACTTAAGATAATATAATTTTGATTAAGCTGAGCTAAAACCTTTGCTGCATACCGACAAAAATTTCGATAACATTTTGACCAAATTGTTGTTAAACCCTTGAGCTCAAGTCAGCCATTTTGCAATTAAGCAGCAATTTTAATGAAAACAAATTAACTGCCAGATCTGCACAGGCGATAAGCAACAAAAAAAAAAAAAAAACTGAAATGGAAAGAGAAAAGGCACAAGTTGAGGAGTGCGGAGTAGGGCAAGGAACGCGGGCCTTAACCATTATGTTGGCAATCCCAAGAGCTAGCGATCTTCGTGTGTGTTTGCTGCTGCTGTTGTTGTTGTTGTTGCTGTTGAGTTGTTGTTGCCGTGAGGCAGACTCAAAGATCAACTTTAATTTCGTGGCAAATCAACTTTACCGATGGTCTGCCTGCCTGCCTGTGGCTTATTGGCATGGTTGTAGTTGTTGTTGTTGCCGCTGATGTTGCTGTTGCCGTTGCCTTCACGCAACGTTTCCACGTAAAAGGCGATGATCTCATGCGCCAATCAAAAGCAAAAAAAAAGAAAAATAAAAAAGAGTGGAACTGGTTTTCAAACACACACACATACTGACTGAAGAGTCGACTTAATCAGTTTAAAAAAGCGTTCAAGCATGCGAAAAGGGAGATCATAAAGAACGTGAAACGGCTGCGAGGCGAGCCACAACGAACCAAAAAAAAAAAAAGCAAAAACGAAAAAAAAGTATCTTGAAGATTGCTTTGTTCAATGACGAAGTCGCTGGCAATGCCGATGCCGAGGGTCAGCCAATTGCTATATACAAACACACACACACATAGTAAATGACTTGTTGTGTGTGTGTGTGTAAGACACTTATGGCCGCTGAGTCGCTTGGTAAATAAGCAGAGCGCAGAGAAACAACAACTTTGTTGTACGAGTTGTATCTGCGACTGGGCCCAGGCATGTTGCAAGGTACAAAATGGAGTTGCTATGTTGTGTGTATCTGACAATGGGAGTCATTGTTGTTGCTGCTGTTGCTGTTGCTGCTGTTGCTATTGCTGCTATTTGATCGCTACCTTAATTTAAGCCAATTAACCGCCTGCAGACAGCGGCGCTCATAGGGGCATACTCACATGTGTGCATTGCTAAATTAATGGGTCTGTGGACTCAACGCTATATACTACGACTATGCTGCTATATAAACTGAACAGTCGTGCTACCTTTTTCAAGTTTTATAGCTGTATCTTGTGACTTGGGCTTTCAATCAAGCGCAATGTATGCGCAAAGTTCGTTGCACGTTTGCTAGCTATGTTTTCACTTTCAATAGTTTATATTTCGTTTTTATTGTTATTACAATGTTAATTGATTGCGATACAGTTTGATTTGAGTTTTGGGATGCGGGCTTGTTAATTTGAAAGATGCTTAAACTGAACTTGACTGTTCGGGCAATTTAAGCCCGCAGCTATTTAAAAACTGCACCTATACAAAATTGTTCTAATTAGAACTTAACGCTCTTAGCCCATTTTAAATGTCATAAAAAGAAAATTAAATAAAACAACAGCTGCCTTGTTGTATTACACCATGCTGACATTTCAGTTAATAATAATTTTTGGATAATTTATTTGGCTGCTGCCGTTTTAATGATGCTTTTATTAACGTATCTGTTCATCTGCCCAGCGCATTCGCTCATCTTAATAAAATATGCAAGTTGTTAAAATGTAAAAAAAAGCATATATATATAAAATGAAACACCAAACACATTTTATGGCTTTTCTCATCAGCATAATGGCGTATAGGTTGTACGGATTCCGAGAGGGGTTTTTGGGCTGAACGTAATGATGAGTGTGTGCGACAGTCAACACTCAACAAGTGTGTCACCAGCTCATTTAGTTCAATCAATTTTTCATAACAGAGAATTATTAACGCAACGTGGAAAAAGACGTTTCGGTTTTTACACTTTTTTTTTTCTGTTTTTTTGTTATTCTTTATATATTTTTTATTGTGAGCAACGGTATTGAAATATTGAAAGTGTCCGCAAATTAATTTCAATTTGTGAAACATAAAAAAAATTGAAGAATTTTGATAGTCTCTGTTTGTTTACTCTGCAATTGTTGTTATTATTGCTATTGTTGTTGCTGTTGTTGCTGGCCAACTATTTGGCGCTTAACGCAGGCCAATTGAAGTTGATTGATAGGATTGCGGTATAAAGTGTTTGAGTGTAGCATGAAAATATGCTGTGCTATTAGAATCTTTAATGAGACTTAATCTTTCTTGGCTGATGGATTACTTTGTCGCAATTCCAAGTGCTTTTTATGAGGATTTTCAAGCTTTCAAAAACTTTTCTCTTTTTAAAGAAAGAGTGCTGTTAAAATTAGCAGCAACTTTTAACATTCAGATTTAGCAGACCCTAGAGTAATAACAGAGCGCTGTTACTTTGAACATTCATAACTAACAGACACCAGCGCAATAACAGAGCGCTGTTACTTTTAACATGCTTATTGCGTATACACAAAAAAATTAATAAAATTAATAAATAATAATAGATACGACGCATTTGCACATAAAAGTGCCACCTTTTATGATCTTTAATACAAAAGAATTGTGAAAGAAAAATCATTGGGAAATCATTGTTGGTGTGAAATGCTTTGACAGCTCGGAAGGCGCAAATGTTTTGACAGAATATATACTATGCGGTTGACTGCTGAGAATTAATGTCACACGATTTCTCCAAAGCAACAACAACAAGCCGCAAATTAAAACAATATAAAATAATAGTGTGCTTTAAATGAAATTCTTCGAACAGCCCTTTGTTGTGGACTCTTTCGCATGGATACATAATGTTAACAGTGAAATTGGTGTCAATGCTGGTTCACCTGTGCAAAGTCAGAGCCAACACGCGCAGACAAAAAATGTCGGGCAGGGGCTGGTATTTGCTTTATGCGATATTATAAATAATACTTATGTAGGCGAGAGGCAAGGTGGGGCAGGAAGTAAATCAATAAAAAAAACATATACATTTGTGCTAACGTGCACGGCGACAGATACATTTGTATCTGTATCTGTTAGTTGTTCTTGCGCCCACTAATTTTATGTGCTTTTTTATTGCCATCTTTTATTAGCCAGACATTTTTCAGCTAAGCTCGCTTAATGCAAATTTATTTATTTTCGTTTCATTTTCATTATGCTGCCATCTTTTGAAATGATTTTCGCATTTAATTTATGGCTAGCTGAGTTGGTGGCAGTTGGACACTTTTACCTGCGCACAGAAGATCTTCGAACATTTCTCATGCTCATTTGGTTGTCAGTTTTTAAAGTGTTTTTAATATTTCAACGACAGGCGCTTGTCAAACACTCCAAACGAAATGTAAACCAATGACATTTTTCTATTTCTTATATTTCTTGTATATATTGCTCAGGTAAAGGAATTTGTTGCTACTTTGCTTCGACTTGTCTAATTGTTTAATTGTTGTTGCTACGAAAAAAAAAAAAAATACAAAACGCTGACGCAGTTGCAGACAAATGGCCGACAGGTGGCGCCGTTTTCAATGACAATCTTTTTTTCTTTTTTTTTTTTGGACTATGTGTGCGTATGTAAATAAACATAAATTTTAGCACTTAATTATAAACAGACTCAACTCATTGCAGTCATTTGCAGCTAGCTACGTGTTTTTAGCATATTTATTAAATGCAATTTTTGCATAAAATTAGCTGCAAAATGGCACTCGACAATAAACACAAAGTTGGGGCTAATTGCGTTGGGGCCAATGTAAACGACACCTCTATCATTATTATTTATTATTTGTAATTAATTGGCATGTAAATGTAAACCTGTGAGAAGGCCATATTTGTTTAGGTGTGAAATGCTAGCGATCTCTAATTACCATAATATTTTTATGTTTCTATTTTCCAAATACAAGAATCAAATAGCTATTGAGCGGGCGTGCGAAAGTTTACAATGCCATACAACTCTTCTATATAGTATAATGTATCTCCAACTCGAATATTTGTAGCTAGCGATCTCAAGTGGCACTTGAGCCGCATATGAAAAACATATGCCCAACAGCAAAGATCGACTCAAAATCCAAAGTAATAATCGACGAGGCGTGCTAAATTTGGAACTGGCAAGGCAAGGGCACTTAAAGAGTGCTGCACAGTCATATAAAGGTGCACATGAGACGGGCACATGCATGTGGCACATACAACATGTAGTAAATACATATGTATGTAGATATACATAAACGTGGGCACAAAGGTGGCTTAGGTAAACGCAGCGCTGTTTGCTGCGCTCGGTTTGCCATGTGCAACTGCCTCAAGTGGCAAATGATGCCAAAGGTGGCAGCCACAGCGAGTACGAGTTGACGACTATGTCTATAAATAGCTGCTCGGGCAATGGCAACATCCAGCAAAAAGGGAGTAGAAGCCAAAAACGGAGCAACTGCACCAACGCCAAGCATTTTGCCCTTTAGTTTTATTTATTTGTGCAGCGCATTGCTCGTTGCTGCTGCTGATGTTGCTGTTGTTGCTGTTGTTGCTGCTGATGTTGCTGTTGTTGCTGCTGCTGTTGCTGGTGGCTGCCACGTTTATTTTATTTGTAGCATTTGCTTGCTGAGTGTGAAATTTTAATAGCCAACCGAGCCGTGTCCGTCACTGACTGAGTTCGACTCCTGCTGCTGCTGTTGTTGCTGCTGCTGCTGCTGCTGTTGCTGCCTGGGCATATGTGTGTCCTCTGTCAGGCAGGCAGGCTGTGATCGTGGCATATGTATGGCCTGCATATATTCAAAACTATTTCTGTGTTTTACCTTGAAAATAGTATCTGCAGTAAACTGCGTGTCAGTGCAGAGCTGCTGCGTAGGCGTTTGTTCCTGTCGAGAAGCAATTAGGAAAAATATGCCAAAGTAAAACTGCATAAATATATACCAACTAGCGGAGGCAGTTCCAAAAAGCTGAGAATAGATTGAAGTGAAAGTAGAAGACAACGTGCAAATGGGCACACGAATAACACCAAAATAAAACTAAAGTTTTTATTAAAATATAGCATTAAATAACAACTTTTAATTGCAGTAGAAAAGTTAAAATGGAGTTTTATGCGATTGCAAATGAGAAAGGGAATCATTGAAGATGTTTATATTATTATTATAAAATTAAACTCAGGTTTTCATTAACTTTTATTAGAAGTAGAGAAATGAACAAGGAGTTTTATGTGATTGCAAATGTGAAATGGAAAATATCAATCAACATATCTTTCGTCAGGTTTGCTCTATTTTAGATTGAGTAAAAGTTGAAAATAGCGTAAAAAAGAACACATATATCAATCAAATGTAAACTTAACTTCTTATTAATGGTATATTCATGAAATATCAGCTTTTAAATAAAGCTAACCGTTTTAAAAGTTACCAAATCATTCAAAGTATCGTTGCTTTATACTTAAAACCGACATTTTAACTGAGTTTAAATTAACAAAAAACTGTTCAACAAAATGTGCAACATATAGTCAACTAAAAATTCAAATTGTAAGCTAATTGATATTCGAACACAATAAATTGTGCACTGAAAAAAAAAAATACAACACTGACAAACGAATAGCAACGAAAAATTGTTGTTATTTTTTATTGTTGTTTTGCTTTTGCTTTTGCTTTGCACGTTTGCCATATTGACTATTTTTGTTTATTTAAACTTTTAACAATTATTGTGCAATTGTGCGAAATTTATTGCAATTGAACGGCAATCAGAGTGAAACCATTGTGACTCTCTTACCCCTTACCGCTTCGCCCTGCCCACTTTGCCCCTTTGCCCCTTTTGCGGCTCAGCGACCAGTTAACAAAAATCGTTTACATGTTAAATTGTGCCTGCCAACCGTTAAGAGCTGTTTGAATATCGACTCCAACCACCCGTAAAACTTTGCATTGGTTTGTTGCCTACAAAATTCAGCTCCCAACACCCCAACACCCCACCTGCCCCCCTCCAAACCCTTTTGCTGCTGCAATATTGCATGCCCTTTGGCTACACCTTTTGGGTGGCCGCATTCGCTTTGTTTGCGCCTCCATTTTTTTTATATTTTTTATTTTTATGTTTTTTTTGGCACTTTTTCTTTTATTATTTTTGTGTTTTTTTTTGGCGTTGTTGTCTCGTCGTGTGGCCGGCATTAAATAAATAAGCAAATAAAACACAACAAAATAACAGCAGTAACGCCATTTTTTCGGCAGCATTTTCATTTTGGAGCCACGTTGCAAGGGTTTTGGGATTTGGTGGGTTTTTTTTTTGGAGTGCTCTGGGATCTGGGTTGTGTGCCGTTCACATTCCGTGCAATTT
This sequence comes from Hirtodrosophila cameraria, assembly GCA_949708635.1. Lineage (NCBI taxonomy): Eukaryota > Metazoa > Arthropoda > Insecta > Diptera > Drosophilidae > Hirtodrosophila > Hirtodrosophila cameraria. The sequence continues at coordinate 74,953,979 of OX453089.1, read as the reverse complement.
TCACTTTACAACTGTTTCAAAGTTATCTTTGTTTCAATTGTGTGCATTGTGTATTGCTCAAAGGCAACAGCAATGGGCACAAAAACCAAAAAAAAATAAAATAAAAAATATTGGCAAACAATTTACTTGTAAGCAAAATGTAAGAATAAAAGTAAAATGCGGCAAATAATTTGCACAAAGCTGCGGCAGGTTGTTGCAGAAGCAACAACAGCTGGACGGGTAGCAGCAACAACAGCAGCAGGCGCAGGATATCAAAGTAATTTCCAGTACCTTTATTTGTGGCCATTGATTTATTGTCTTGGCGAGGACTTTCAACAAGGATGCTTCAATTGAGTTGAAATGAAATGCGCATTTAAAGATAAATAAATTGCGTTCACTAAATATATATTTATTTAGCGTCTTTTACAATGTTGCAAAGACAGAAAGAGAGAGCAAGCAAACAGCACTTGGCAAGCTCTCAAAAATGTTGCCACTGACTAGACAAAACAGAAAGACAGACACACCTATTTAGATATGATCAGTCTAGAGTCTAAGCAAACAACTTGTCTCACAATATTCTAAGCAAATTAATCATTTTGTGCATGCCACTTGCAAAATAGTTAAACGAAAAGTTTGTTTAATTTCGATTAAAGAGGAGTCGAGACCAGGATACAACAGGAGAGCGTATGTCAACAATATTGGTATGAGTTTTCTGGCTAGCAATATAAATGGCAGTACCGACAGCACCAGCATATAAAACTGACATTCACTGACGGCACAAAATGATTAATTAGCACAGGAATACTGAATCAAGCCTGGTATAGATAAATGATAGAGCAACTTTACGATGCGACGTTGTCTTGAGTGTTGCGTGTTGAGTGTGTGTTGAAAATATGCCCCAAGGATTTTTTGGTTAATGAAACAAAGTAAGAAAAAACATTATAAAAATATAAGCTACACTCGAAGAAAAATGGCATGATTGAAGTATATTGAACAAAATTTAAAGCAGTTATAAATTTATTTAATTTATAAAATTGGTAAACTGTTTGAGTTTTATAAGTAAACTAAAATAAATTAATGAAACACAATAGCAAAAAAAAAATTAAAATATAAGGTACACTCGAAGAAAAATGGATTGATTGAAGTATATTGAACAAAATTTAAAGCAGTTATAATGTTATTTAATTTATAAAAGTAAACAGTCTGATTTTTTTTAAGTAAACTAATTAAAAGCAGAAAATTTCAACATTTTTAATTTTTATTATATAATTTATACACCTGTATCTATAATAATTATACGCTTTTTGAAAGGTATACAAGAAAAAAACAACATCAAAATTATTATTAAATGAGTTGTTTTTTTGTAGCTGTTGAGAAATTAGCACAGCTTTCAGCATTGATTTAGTGGACACGAGGCTAGACTAAAAGCAATGCCAGTGGCAGGTTGGGGGGCGTTACCAAATAATTTGTGTGTAGGTGATAACACAGCGACAGACAGACAGACAGACACACGGACAGACGAACAGACAGACAGGTTTTAAGCATTGCTTTTGTTGTTGTTTGCTGGTTGTACCTAATTTTGATTTATGACATTTTGGAGCAATTTCGAAATGCGACAAACACACGCCCCCCTATATAACCAAAATGCGAACGAGTTTTTGCATTGGAAAAGCTAAAAGCAGGCAGCAGCGAGCAACGAGCAGCTAGCAGCGCGCAGTAAGCAGCAAACAGCAAGCAGCAAGCAGCGCGCAGCAAACAGCGAACAGCGTTTTCAATGTAGCAGCGATTAATACACATCGCGGTCGCAGCTGCCCAGTGACATCAAAAGGCTGCCCAGACAAACAACAAACAACCGGAAAAAGCGCACACGTTGCCAGCAGATACATTTGTATCTTTGTATCTGTATCTGCTCTTTATGTATGTATGTATAAGTAGCTGTATCTATGCACACTATACATGTTTATGTGGGGCAACCTGTGCACAGTTTTTTTCTTTTTGTCTGATCGATCGATTAGCTTTGTTCTGTTTTTCGGTGGCTTTTAGCAGCGATCCAGCAGCACCAGCAACAACAACAACAACAACAACAACAACAACAACAAACAACTAATAGCAACAACAAGTTGCCGCTGCCACTTTACACGAAAAAAGCACAGGGCGCTACTTAAATGCCCATAAATTATAATTTATTGTTTTGCTTGCAGACGAGCAGACAAACGAGAGTTGTTTCTTAGATCATCGCACGCACCTTCAATTTTCAATTTGTATCTTAACAATATAAGACTATAGAAATTCCAGCGTATTTTATTTAAGTAGCAAGTTAAATATTTTTAAGAAATTTTGGAAAAAGGTTTTTTTGAAATTTTTAGTTGCTGTGGATGCATAATTTTCACGAATTCCGGTTCCGGTTTCCACTTCGGCAACATTTTGTGTGAAATTTTTTCTTAAATGCGAAAAATTTTATTAGGTTTTGAAAGCTTGTCAATTGAGTTCTATATGAATACAAAATTTATTCAATCTATTAACCAATTCAATATGCAAAATCTTGTCAAAAGTAAAAGTGTGACAAAAAATTTGATTCACAATATTTTCTCGAAAGTGGAAAACGAAAAAGGTCGGATTAAAAGTTGTTGTTCAATTTTAAAGTGCTCAAGTTATTGGGCTAAAAAGGAGCATGTTTTAAATTTTAGTTATTTTACAAATATTTATAATCGTAGCTAGATTTAAATTTAACTAATATTAAGTACTTTAAACAGATTTATAGTCTAAAGAAATTTTAACAAATCAAACATTGAAAGCTACGTCCTTTCCTATTTTAAGGTTTAAACACGCGCAGTTAAATTTAAATTTAGATCTAATTTTTAGTGATAAATTCATTTGAAAATTGTATACTTTAATTTTAATTTTTGTTAATTTTAAATTATCTCTGTGTCGACTACTTTTTGTGGACATTAAATTAAAAAATAAACTCTTGAAATGTTTTTAAATTTCTGTAGTAACGATTAGCTTGAATTGTCTGATAATATTTTTTTTTATTAAGAAAACAGTAAACTTATGAAACTGCCCTCGTATTAGTAGTTTCTATGCAGTGGTGCTCGTCTGCTTGACAGTTTCTGTGAACATGTGCAATTAATCCGTATGTTTAGCGCTGCTTATTAATTGTCACAGCTTTGAGATGTGAACGTGGATGTGGATCGTGTTGGATGTTGGATGTGGTGGTTGTTGTGGGCGTGGGCACAGTGGGCTATAATGATATTGCGCCATAAATTTGTAGCTCATTTTCAGTTAACGAAATATATCCGAAAAAAAAAGAAACGAAATATTTGTAAATGAATTTCTCTGGTGGTGCATTCGTTAACACCTTCACTTGAGTAGGGGCGTTGATGAGCTGCGCCCACTGACAGTTTTATGTTTTGTTTACACATTGATTGCCGGCTCGGCATTTAATTTTATTTGTGCGAGAAATTTGTTCAACAACTTTTGTTGTTGTAAAAGCAAAAACAACAACAACAACAACGAAAGCAATGCCAAACCACAATCAATCAAAAGGTACAAGCTGCCATTTGCCACACAAGCGATGTGGCCATAACGTCAGTCATAAAGTCAAAACAGGTTTTCTCTGGCCTAAACGAGTGGAACGGAGACGGAGACAGTTGCCGCTTTCTACCTGTTCGAATGCGCATGTCACACAGGTGAGTTTCGAGTTTGTGTTGAATGGTGGTGTTGACGTTTATGTTGATGTTGTTGTTGTTGTTGTTGCTGTTGTAGGAGGCGCCTGCACTTGACTCGCTGCCATTTTTCGGTGGTAGCTATGTATATAGCTGCCTACCTGTGCCAAGCAATCGTATCTTATACGAGTCCAAGGTAACACTTGCCAAACGGCTGCCAACAAATCAAATTCGAATGCGTTTGCAATTGGTCGTTGCTCAAATCGTGTGATTTATAAAATCTTTTTTTTTTTTTGTTTTTGTTTTGAGCACCCGCATAATCAAGCAAATACAATAAAAAAAAAGAAAATAATTCTGGCAGCAAAGGTAAGCGCAATCGGAGCCTGCTACATTTCGCAACGCTTCTAAGCGACCCTAAGTTTTGAGTTTCTTAAACAATACAAAATATCAGTTTTGAAAGGGTATAGAAAGAAAGGGTTCAATTATACTTGCAGGTAATACAATATTTTGTATTTTCATCAAAATATGTGTTTATAAGAACTTGTTTATTGAATGAAAAGAGATTTAGTTGAGCTGCGCAATATTTATTTAATTTCCTTTAAAAGTCGGAACAGGAACAGAAAGGATAACAAAACGATCCACATAAAAGAACAATTTTATAAAAATTTTTATTTTTTGTTAAATATAACTAATTTTTTAACAGTAAACGAAATTTATTGAAACTTAAAACTTATTGGTAATATATACGGACCTTTTTCCATTTTTGAACTAGGTCAAAACAATTAGAATCGGAATTATTAGCTGTTTTGAATTCCGAATGTCGATCAAAAGTTCCATTTAAAAAGTTTTATTTCTTGAAACTAATTTTTGAAAAGAAGAATCGATTGATTTATAAGTCGAAAACGATTCGAAATGAAAAGTCCTCGGAAATGGGAAACTGATCATTTCGGTACAAAATAAAGATTTAAAAATATGCGTAACAAAATATTTTGCTTAAAAAACTTGCTCACGGAAATGGTCTGATAATATTGGTTCAAAATATAGATATAAAAAATCCGTAAAAAACATGATTTTGCTCAGAAAACTAAATGGAGATAGACCTGATAATATCGGTTGAAAATACAGATAGATATAAAAAATATCCTTAAAAAAAGGTATGGTTAGAAAACTAGCTCATGGAAATGGAGAAAGGCCTAATAATATCGGTTCAAAATATATATACATCCCTAAAAAAAAAACAAGGTTTTGCTAAGAAAACTAGTTCATGGAAATGGAGAAAGGCCTGATAATATCGGTTGAAAATACATATAGATATAAAAATATCTTAAAAAAAAGGTCTGGTTAGAAAACTAGCTCATGGAAATGGAGAAAGGCCTGATAATATCTGTTCAAAATATAGATATATCCTTAAAAACAAGGTTTTGCTAAGAAAACTAGCTCATGGAAATGGAGAAAGGCCTGATAATATCGGTTCAAAATGATATCCTTAAAAAACAGGGTTTTGCAAAGAAAACTAGCTTATTAAATTCTCTGATTAATTGGATTAAAAGGTAGCCATCAAATTGGATCGAAATAACTGAAAGGGTATTTAATATGCTACGTAGCTTACTCTTTTTTATTTATTTGTATACGCTTTGGGATCTTTACATTTTGTGCTGGCTTGCAAACAAAGTACCCTTTCAAAGTGTGTGTGTGTGTGTGTGTGTGTGTGTTGTATAGGTGTTTATTTTCAAACTGAAGCTGGAGGTGATTAAACTGCGCCTGCATTGTAGTTGTTATTGTTGCTCGCTGCTTATGGGCGCTGAATTCAAAGAGTGACGATCTTTCAACAGATTCTCAACTTTATAGAGTGGGCTCAGCACAGCTCAGCTCAGCGTTTGAGATGCTTTGCGTAGGCGGAGGTATGGAAATGGAAATCCGATGCCTGAGCATAAGAACGAGACGATCGTTCGTGTGTATCTGTGTGTATTGTTATTTACTGATATATGTATATATATATTTTTTTGCTGTGTCGCCTACTCTGGTTTAAGGTGAATTTTGAATTTTGTTGATCGTGTTGGAGACCACACAACCGTTGAAAATGGCGTCCATTTCTGTGGAACTGTTGACATTGACAATGAGCAGCGGCGATGCTTGAAACAGTTTTGTTTTGCTTTTGGCGCGCTTTGCGAAAAGTTGAATGAATTGGACAAACACACAAACACACAAACACACAAATACAATAACAAACACACATACAAAGTTCAATTGCATTGCGCTGATAATGCAAAGATGAATTTCTAGACAATCAAATTTGATGACTCACATTGACAGTCAGAGTCTAAAGTTTGATCATTTGATTGGGAATACTTAGTGCTAACACTTACACTGCATGGAGAAGGCTGTGGACGATGGCATGCTCTGCTGTATAATGTTATCCTCTTGGCCAAAACGTGTAGACGATGGCGCCAAACAGGACAACATTGGAATGCTTTTTGTTGCTGTTGTTTACTCTGATTTGTTTTTTTTTAAGCGTTTTTAATTGCTGTTCAATTTTTGGTTTTATTAAAGTGTTTTTTTTTTTGTTTTTGTTTATTTTTTTGTTTAAAAATTAGTTAAGCACACACGTTTAGCGGCCATTGGGGCTGGCCAGTTTATTTTCTAATTTTATTTATTTGATTTGCGTATTTTTAAAACATTTTGGCACTTGGCGCGTTATTTGTGGTCTGAACCGCACTGAAAACACACTGCGCGCTTTTGCGTGTATCTGACAGATACGTTTTTCTCGACTTCGGCGGTTTTTCAATTGTTTTTCAATGCGTTGGCTTCTTAGCGCTGTGGGGGAGCAGCGCGTGTGCGGCCGACGCGACGTCTAGAATTCAACTAACGGTTTCTGTTGATTTCTGTTTTGTACGTTGGGCCAGCCTCAGCTTCTGAACATCACATCAGATACGAAAATCTCTTTGTATCTGTGTGTGTGTGTGTGTATGTGTGTGAGGGTGCTTCAATGTATTTGCCGAAGCACGACAAAGGCACAAAAAGGGAGAGCGCCCGAGAGCAACTGAGCGGGAGAGCGCTCCGAGCGCATTTCTTATGTGGTTGCTTATTGTAGCTGTGTGTATCTGTGTGTATGTCACCAATACACCAATAACAAGCAACGGGCACATAACATAAAGGCAACGTGTAACGGTGCACCGTTTGTTGATAGTGTGTGTCTTTGACTGTGTGCGTGGCGCAGCAGCGCTGCCGAGGTGATATGGTGGCGGCAGCGTCGACAATCGTCCACCCCCCTCCTGCCACTGCCTGTATGTGTGTTAGTGGTGCGGCGCTCTCCAATTGGAGAGAGCGACAATTTTCTGTTTGCGCTCTGTAACAGTTTCTGTTATTGCCTGGGGCTGGTGCTTTATCGTATGCTGTTAAGGCGCTGCTGCTGTTAGGCGCGCTGTTAACATGCTGATTACGTTACGATATTTGACTTTGACGTAAAGGAAATATTTTAAGCGCTTTAAAGACATAAAAAAAGTATTTCATAGATATTTCGTTAGATTTCGATATTTTTAATATTATTTTTTACTGTAGTAAATGTACATTACGTTCTAAATGAACACAACTCGTTAAAACTGCAACATAACAAAAAACAAAGGTTACAATTTCGTGGACCACAACGGAACAGCTTTCAAAAGGAGATGATATTTCTGCTTATCAAATTTAGAGTATTTTTTTATTTTATTTTGCTCAAGTTTCGTGTATTAAGAGTTGTGTTTATCGAGAACAAACTGCATGTTTTTAAATTAAACTAATAGCTGACCAAATTAACAAGTATTCTCGCATTGTTTCATAAAAAAAAAAAACATTACAAAAATATAACACTTTAAGTGGATTGCCCATAAATCGAAAAACTTTTGATATTATACAAAAAATTTCTATTTCTTCTTCAAAATTCTTTCATTTTTTATTAACCAATAAAGAAACAATCATTTGCACATACAGTTTTTCATGTTTTTGTTATTTCTGTGCAAGTTTGTGTTTTAGAATTTCCAGCTTAAAAATATCATGTGGCCACTTTTCGCCTGAGATTGCAACACATTTGACATTTTGTTGACGTTGACACGAAGCAAAAGTTCTTGAGAATGTCCATCACGCACATCAAGAATGCAAACAGGCAATAAAAGCAACACCAGCAACAACAACAACAACAACACTTGAGCAACGCAACAAATTCAAAAGAAATGCTCCAAATAAGAACAAATAAAATGTTTTTCGATTCTCAATCAACAAGTTGGACGCCTTCAAATGAAATCAAAGGCAAAAATAATAAGAAAGAAACAAAAAACAAAAAAATAAAGAAGAAATCCTCAAACTGTTGCAATGATTGCGTAGTCAAGAGTCATCAAAACTCAACAAACATACAAACATACACACACACACACAGCTATAATGTATGCGTGTGTGGGCCCAACGACGAAAAAAGCAAACTCAACAACATAATAAACAATTTGTACATTAATTTTTAATGCGGTTAACATGTGTTGTGTTCCCCCCCCCCCCCATTCACAAAAAACACACGCAAACACACATATGCATTCTCAACGCTGCTACTTTTTAGTGTGTATGTGTGTGTGTGTGTGTAAAAAGGTGGAGCTTCAATAATTTTCTCACTTGACGCTAACGCCAACGCCAACGCCAACGGCGACGCTCGACGCTCGACGTTGACGCCAATAGCGAGAGAATGAGCAAAGCGAACAACAAGCGTCAAACGCTTTGTTTTGTTTTTGCCTTGGCGTTCTTTTTGTGCTATGTTAATTACTTTTCGCTCTTTACGACTGTTTCTATGTATGCATGCCTGTGTGTGTGTGTGTGTCTGTGTGTGTTGCGCTCGCGTGGGTGTGCTAATGAGCGAGGTGTTCTTAGCTAGGTGTGCGCTCAATTGGCATTGGTCGCTTTACACCTGTTGCTGTCTCATTGGCTAACTGCCGACTGCGGCAGCCATTGAATAATTAGCTATTGTATATGCTTTTAACGTCGAAATTTCATTTCATTTTCAAAACTTTTATGGAGTAAGTACCCAGAAAATGTAAAACAAATTTTTTTTAGAATAATGAATATGTACTTGTCCATTTTACTAAGTGTTTTATATATTTAATGAGTTCATATTTTTTTAATTTTATTTTATATTTAGATAAACTATAGTACCTAGTTTTGAAAATATAATTTCAAAGAGAATAATTTAAATAATGCTTAAATTGTATAATAAAATAATGAAAGAATAGCCTCTTTTCTTGCAAATACAAACACAAAAACTTTTCCTGCGATGATATTTAGCTTAAATTCTTAAGCTAATAAAAAATCATAAGGCATTACCTTCATCAACATCGAATAATATATTTATAGGCGCTCCTTGGGCTGGTTACTATTAAACAAAATTGATTAACAAACATTTGCAGTACTTTATAACTACCTTTTTCCCATTTTTAATGGGAACTGGCAGTAAAAAAATATATTTTTGTTCTTTATAATCCTGTGATTTTATACAGCACTAAGTTCGTTGAGATACTTTCTATATTTAGCTGATTTAGATCCGTGCAGATACTTGCACTGAAAAAGTTGGGCAATTTTACCCAAATCTGTGTTGCAAAGTTCACGAGAAATTTCGAAAACTTTGTCGATATTTGGTATAATTTAGTGCTAAGAGTAAATTGGATGTTACAAAAAAACGTTAGTAAAACCGGGTTCATAGTTAAAAATACTATTTTGTATTATTGCAGTGGCAAAACAAGTAACAGAAACACTTAAGCGCTTTTTTTAATAATCCATGAAACGAAAAAATTGCCTTTAAAGCAACTTCTTCTTCTTATATCTTTGGTTTGGATAAATGGATATCATAAAAATAACTTGAATGACTCAAGTCTTGCAAATAATTGAAATCCCTTTAAATTAAAGGGGAATTTAATTGTGCCAAGTAAATCCCGTAAAATAGTTTGATAATAAAGCAAAATTTAATAACAGCTGCACTTATTAATAATGTATACATATTAATTTAACTACGTATAGGTCCTGATAGCAGTACGTCTGCTGGTTTTCCTTTTATCACAATATCCCGCATTAGCATTAATGTTTCTTCCCAGGCCATACGCCCACTGCCCCCTAACCGTGAGAATGACTTCACAATCGACCCACTTTGTGGTACCTACGAGTATATGGTCGAGAGTGTTCTTAATTTAAATTGGATTTGTCGATCGACTATGCAATTGTAATTGCAATTGCAGTTTCATGCCGTGCCAAACGTGGCGTCGCTGCTTCGGTTGCTGCTGCGGGTCCCACATAAAATAGCGATAAGTGCCGGGTACTTTTTGTACTTCTCACATTTTGATTGAGATTCTCGAGGCTGACGTCATCGACGCGACGCGATGCGTCGGAAGGAAGGAAGCCGACGATAGCTGTCATTAACTTTGCCGTTAAGCAATCAATTTATTTCACTTTATAATTACGGATAACCTAAAAGTGAGCAGCATTAACTAACCCTGCGCAGGGGCTTCGATCAACAATTTTGGTGGGAAAAGTGGTTCCAATCCTTTCGTGTGAGAGGAGAGGAGAGGTGACCCCAGGCATAAGGGCAAACCATTTTTCACACATCAGATATAAGAGGCGGGTCCTCTGCTACAAATATACATACTTACATCTGGCCATATATGTATGTATGTATGCACATTATATATACATATCTATAGATATCTTCATCTCAACATTTTCAATTGCGGGCGGTTGTGTTTCTGGGTATTGAATTGCATGCATGTTTCTCGTTTCTACAATTTTTAATTAGCAGTAAACTTTGCGCGGCATTTCACCCAAAAAAATAAAGTAGGACTGGTCTAGTCGAGCATGCGCGACTGTGTGACACCCTGTAATAAAGTTAAGAATGGTTTCTTTAATAAATAAACGAGTTTTAAACTAATATTTAGCTTGCTTCTTGTCTTTATTGTTATATGTGTGGGTTTCAATTAGTTTGATTAGGCATATTTTGTTTATAAGAGACTACGTACCAAGTTTAGTAAGTCAGCATTGAATTATATTTGAGATCGATTAGTACAGACCATAAAAGGACGATTCCTTTTTTTTTTGCTTCCCAAGGAATTAAAGATTGGAGAACATAAATAATTGACTTTGAATTTGATATAAATCTTTACGAATAAAGGATAAAAGAATTATTCTTCAAAGTTCCCTCAAAGAATTGAATTTAAAATATAATTAGTTCTTCGAGAATAAGGTTTTTCGGGAACTATTCCTTTGGTTTTGAATATAAATTGGATTCAAATAGAATAAATTCTTGAAAAATTAGGAGTTTCGGGAATCAGTCTATGGATTTTGAAAATGAACTGAATTCAACTAGACTGAAAATCATGTATTTGCTTTTTAATATTTTCAAAAACAACCAATTTCCAACTCAGTTAACAATTACAGAACTGTTAAGGACCTTTTTATTGTTTTTAACGTATATTCCTGCAAAAAAAACAACTTTCGACATTCGCATACTTAAATATTTTCCAATTTTTTGAGACAAAGCCTAAACATTTTAGTCAGATTTTCGGAAAAGTAGCTAAAGTATAGATTTACCAAACTCCTTGTGTTTGAAATCCAAGAAAACACATACGTTTACTTTTTATTCTTGCTACGAAGTAATTCTTTTTACACTTTTCAACACTATCCATCTAACAGAACAGTCTTATGGTTGTCTGGTTTTTACATTTTTTATAGAACAGCTATACCCTTTATGACACTTATTGATTAAGAGGTATAAAAACCCGAAACCGAACCGAACCCAAATGTAATGACAGCATAAATACTTGGCGTTCTAAATGGTGTTGCTAGTGGTGTGGAATGTATATATGTACATATACGTATACATATACATATGTAGTAGTAGTGGTGTTGGTGGTGCTTGGTGGTTTTTACAATTGGGGTCGCTCTCAATCTCAAGTGCTGCAGTCGGCGTCGCGGCGCGTTTTTGTGGCTGCTTCTGCTCATTTCATTTAACACTTTATGTGACAGTTAAGTGCAGGCAAATGTCAAATTTTTGTTTCTAATACACATGCCTGGGTGGTTTTGGGGGGCGAACGGGTGAGAACCAAAGGGGGACACATAGTCAAGTGCAACATGGCCCGACTGTGGGAAGATTTTTGTGCTGTGAAGCTGTTCGACTTGACTTGCATTTCCAGTTGCAGTTTAAGTTCAACGTTCTTATCAAATTTATCAAGCAAGTTTGACGCGTGCCCTGTGCGTTTTCTAAACGCCCAAAAACTACAACGCAAACAATAACAACAACGAAGCGAATCGTCATCATTATTGTCATCCGTTTTCATAACTGTCTATTGTTGACTTTACATCGATCTCAGTAACAACAATGACTTGACAGCCAAGGACGTAGGTAAACAGTTTTTGAATGGCACGCACATTATCCCTTTTTGCCTGCTTGCCTCGATTTTCATTCACAAAATTCCATAGATAAAGTTGAAGAGCTGCAGAGAAAGAGATAGCAAGAGAGTGAGATAGGTAGAAAAGCAAGCAAGGCACGTGCTTTATGCAGAATTCTGACTTGATTTGCGGTTCTCTCTGCTGTTATATTAACAGTTTTACCTGAATTCTCAATCGGCTGCATTTAAGGGTGGTAGAAGCACAAGAGAGCGAAACAAACTGCCCTCATATATAAAGTAGTTTACCGTTTTTGATGCACTCTAAACATTTCAGTTGGTAATTTAATATTTTTATGCTGCTGTTTGTTTTACGCAAAAATCGTTTGCATTGGCAGCACCACTTGAAACTAGAGATGGCACTTTGACTTCAATCGAAATCACAACGCAGCACGCAACGAAAAACGATATTTCGATAAGCATCGAAAAAACGATATTTCTATACGAAATCGAAGACTCATTGTGCAAAAGCAAATTTTCATTAAAATGCAAGCGCCAAGCATGAATACAACAGCTAAAGCAAGCGGACATTCTCTGGAGGCGCCACTACGCGCATGCAGCACCAGCGGCTGCAGGGTGAGCAAGTATGTGGAAATGACCAGGCGCAAGTGCGCTCAGTTTGTGTCTGAGCCTTACATCATATCCAAACCGCTGCTGGTCAATGGCAAGACATCGGTCTTTCAGGTGGGCGGCCAAAGGGCTAAATTGGGTGATATACCTTCGCTGCCAACTGCAACTGGCAGCGGCAACAACACTGGTCAACCCATCTATCGCATTAAGCCGGGCACACATGCCCATGTCATCAATTATGTGTTCATCGATGAGGACTCCGAGACCATGGAAAAGGTCAGATCTGAAGATCCAGAAACTATGCGCAAGCTCTTCGAATCACAGTGCGAAAGTGCCACAGCAAAGCTGCAGAAATTAATGTCGAAGCGCATTAACATTGCTACTACAGAAGCTCCAACTACAACATCATCTCTTGCTGTTGCTACTACTCTTGCAGTGAATCGTGGCAAGAAGAAGACTTGAATCATAAGCGAACATAGAACCACTTATTAAATTGTAATCAACATTTTTTATACCTTGAAAGATTAAACCAGTGTTTAAAATTGCTTTCTTTAAACTGACTTAAATATTAAACCATGTCATTGAATTTATTGGCTGTTTGCTTCAAGCAGTGTTTGGACGATGAATTCTTGCGCAAATTAAACTTGAGTGCAAAATCTTCCTTGAAAATACAGTCCGTGCATGAAATTATTTTTCACATATTTCCGATGTGGGAAGGTGTTCACACAAAACCATGATCAGATTTTTTAATTTATTATTAAATTTATTCTTGGTCAATTCAGAAAAGATAAAACAAGCTGTTGCGACACACATTTCTAATATTAACTGCCAATTTAGCCTATTTAACAACACTTATTTTTAGCACCCATTTTACAGCACCTTTTTTACAATGTCACTGCTAATTTGTCAAATTTTACAACACTGCACCAAAAACGAACATTTCTATTGCACGAGACGAACTTGCGCGCAAGATAACACGCTTGTTTAGACGATGCAAGATGAAATTGCATGAAAAATGGTGATGAAACTGCATAGTCTAAGCAATGCTTTATCTATACTCTTCTACAAGTTTAAGATATTATTTAAATTTTTAAAAAAGCCTTTAAAAACTAAAAACAGAAAATTTCTTCAGACTCTATATTAATATATTAACTTTTCTCTTTTCTTTCTATTATCTTCTAGATCTGCTTTTGAAGAAACCCGAATTTATTTCTACACATTTTGTTCACGCAAAAGTCGTGTCACGTTGTGCTCAGCTCTAGTTTAAATTAACGAACTTGAAACAGATACAGATACATTTACTTAAACGTAAATTGCAGCTGCGCAAATAGAAGTAAATACTTGAGGTTAGTTGCCCAGATTGATGTAACTTTAGCCGCTAAAAGGTTGTGTGAAAATCGAACGGCAACCAAAACAAAAAAAAGGGCTAAGAACCATAAAGCCAATTTCAATGGCAGACCGAGACAATACAGAAAAAGATACCGGTTGATAAAGAAAGAAAGATGAAAAAAAGTGAAATTGTATGCTTTTATTGAAACAATATTTAAAGTATAAAAATAATAATAAATCCCATTTCGCTGGCGGCATGCGCAACGAAAACAAAAACAATAATACGACAACATTGAAAATAATAAAATAATAAAAAAAAGGACGGCAAAGGATGAGTGGCAAAAGTTTACCTTGATGCGGCGGCAGCGTCAGTCGAGCATCAAGTGAACAAACAAATAAGCAAATGAACGCGCGCGCCGAAAAAGCACAATAAAAAACGAGATTGCGGCACGCGACCTACCACAGAATTGCAGGGACGAAAAAAACAGGACGCAGGATGCAGGATGCAGGAGGCAGGATTCAGTCAACATTGAGAATTGAGCGCTGAGCAATCGAGCAGCAAAATCAAAGCGATGCAAAAGAAATGAAAACAAGTTTCAGAATAGCTGCTGCTGCTGCTGCTGGTGGTGGTTTGGCAGTCACATGTGCGACGCACCTTTTGCAATTGCTCATCGAGGTTTTTTTCACCTCAATCTGGGATCGCGCTCGGCTGATATCATCGCATGGGGTTGCAGCCCTCATTTGTGCGCAAAGCGCCTGCAGCTACCGCCGGCTGCTGATGTTGCTGCTGTTGTTGCTGCTGCTGCTGCTGCTGCCTCTGTTTGTTGTAAGTAATCACCATCATCATCATCATCAGCGTGAGCAGCAGCAGCAGCAGCAACGGGGCGGCAGCGGCCGCGTCAAGGACAACTGGCGACAACATGTGCGTCATCGCAGCCGCCACGTTTACTCATTAAGGTCTTTCAACTTTGATATTCTGTTGTTGCTATTTTGTGATTTTGGGCGAAATTATTGCGAAAATGTGACCCACGTGGCAAAGTTGTGCTCGTGCACTTATTTGGGGTAGCTTTTACAGTTACACCTTCTCACACACACACACATAGTCAGAATGGCATTGCTAATGGTTGTGCGTGTATGCTGTGTGTGTGTGTGTGTGTGTGTGTGTGTGTGAATGATATCGTTTGTGAGCAGCCGCAACAAAAACAATACAAAGCCAATGCCACATGCACCTTTATCGACTTTTGGTTTACTGTATGCGTATGTGTGTGTGTCTGTGTGTGCGGAGATTTAATGATTAACGTTGGTCCGTCCACCTTCAAACCGCCCTTTACTTAAGGGCTGCAATAATATTAAGAGTAGACCGAAGTCCCTTTTCTCTTGTAAACATATATTTTTTTTTGATGCGATTCGTTCAGTTACAAAATAGGTATAAAAATAGTTGTACCAAAAGTTGATGACAAGTTTTGAAAATTTAACTACACTCAAAAAGAATTGTAACTGGATCAACAGAAAAATATAATTATATCTGGTTTTGCCATAGTTTAGTTTAAGTTTCTTCGGTTTGATTCAAAGTTCTGCGTTCGAGTCGATTTGGTTCAGCCAGAGCTATAAGGAACATTCTGATCATGAATAGATAGATAGATCAAAACTTTCAGAATGTAAATGGAAGTGATTTAGCATACACTATATATAGTCTGCAATAAAATTTATCCGAATTACTTATTTTACTAAATAAAATAAAAATAGGACAAAAAAAAAAAGAATTATTAAATTAAATTCACACAGAAAAAAAATCAAACTTAATTTTATTTTAGAATTCTGAATTTATCCAAAATCGTACTTAACATTTTCAAGTGTTTTGAGGATATTGTTCTGGAGTCAAGTATGAAACAGAATACCCGGAATCAATGTCAGAACTCCGGGATTGTAAAAAAGTGTTCTTCAATCAAGAACATCGTACTTGGTTTAAGAAAATTCGATCAAATCGAAGTTTTGACAACGTTTCGGAACAAAAATAATAAATTTGTTCTGTGCAAGTACAAAGAAATTGAATCCTATTTGATGTATTATTAACACTTTTAAAAGTTGATTTAAATTGATTGGTAAATGATATAACATGCCTACGCAAGAGTATATCAGGCAAGCATTAAGGATAACACTTATATTTATTCATCAAAGGCTGCCTGCTGCCTGATATAAAAGGTAAATAAATAGCTCACTGGACGTCAGTGTGTGTGTGTGTGTGCATGTTGTTCTTGTAGCTGTTGTTGTTGTTGTTGTTTTTGCTTCTGTGTGTGGCACGAGTCACGATTCAAAAGGTAAAGTCTGTGTAGCTGATGCGGCGCACGTTGAAACGGAAGCCGAGCAAAGAGCCGGAAGTTGCCGCAAAGTATGCAATGACTTTTGCTCGACAGCGTTGCCAATTGGCACGGTGAAGTAGCTATATCTAAATGCTGAGGGGCAATGACTAGTTTGCTTACGAGTAGACGAAATTAGATTGCCAAAATGTGCCTCGTGTCTCGTTGCTTCCCTTACCGTTTGCTGCACATCCCGCATTTGAGGCAGCCGCCCCCCGTCTGCCCGTATGTCAGTATTTTGCAGAGCGCTAATCTGTCACGCTCGGTGCTCTGGCTCTGTCTCTGTCTCTGTCTATGGCTCAGTCACTGGCTTTGCCTCACCTCGGTGGCAAGCTGTATCGAAACCGAGTCGGACACGTTACCTGCGCGTGCACGAAATGCACACCTACCCCACACCGCTTGGGCAACCCTCTTCATTTATGGTTTAGCATAATGAAAAGTGCTGATGATGCCGCCGCATCTGGGCACGAATAAGACTCGCATAGAATGCAATTTAGGGTTGCAAAAGCGACACGGGGGTTTTAAGCGCGACACCTTTAGACCAAAAGGCAGGAGCCGGAACATGAACAGGATCAGGGTCAGGGCGCATACCAGCATTAATCCTTCTGTTACTCTTGGTTTTTCGCAATTGTTCAATTGTTCGATTGCCCCAGGGCTAGGGTTGCTAGCTCAGCTCAAACTCATTGAGGTATTCAATGGCATTAGACTCGATATTTGTTGCCGGCACGCTGCATGATTTTGATTGATTTTGATGGGCCGGCTGTGTTATGCCTTATGAATTATGAGTTGAACATGGGCTAAGGTGTAACAAAGCCCATAAGCCGTCGCCAGAAGTCAAGTGTGCCAACGCAGCTTCATTGCTGAAATCTGTAACAAATCTCGCAATAGCATAACTCATAAAATCCAGCACAAGAGTCGCTTTGGGCAACCCTTCTGTTAGCTGGCTTGGGCAACTCAAATGTCATCTACTCGCACACACTTTTTGGATACTGACAGATGGCATGTCCCGCGGCTCTTACCAGGATGTGGATCGGTTCTCTCTGTGTGTGTGCATTGCCATCGACTCCCGACTCTCGACTGCAACGTTGTTTTTGGCACACGTTACAGTTTTTGTACACCTTTTTGCGTGGGGGCGTGGCGGCTGTCACTTTTGGCCGGATTGGGCTGCTAGCAGATTGGTTTTGTCTGCGCTACTTGCACATTTTTTTTTTGGTTTTTTTGTTATGTTGGAGTGCTCTTTTCACAGCGCTTTTTGCAGCTCAGTGTCCGCATTCGTGTCTGTGGTTTTGCTTAACATTTATAGCGTAGTTTTGTAGGTTTTTTTGTTTTTTTGTTGCTTTTTTTTTGTTATTTTTGGTTACTCTAGCCAGCCGGAAATGGCTCATTGCACTTTGGCTACACCAAATGGCATTTAAAGCGCATTTCCGTTGCCTCTTTTTGTGCGCTGAGTGAAACTTAGCCAACGTTTGCGGATTTTTCGCCACTGAGCCGCATAACTCAATTGCTTTTTCAATTTTTTTTGTTGTTGTGCTTTACTCACATTTACATACGAGCTTAAGAACAGTAGCTAAGAGTGCTACTCCACAAAGGGTTCTAGGTAAACCGATTGTGGAAATCTGCGTACAACCCTCAATGTCAGTTCGTTAATGATACGGAACACCGGCTACGAATCCGCTGCAACCTGGCACGAGAGCTGTTGATGATGATGATAATGCAAAAAAAAATGCTAAACCTGTTTAATGGTGGTGGCTAAAGCCGAGAGAAAAGCAACAACACGTTGAAAAAAGCGCGACAAAAGAAGATTTTAAATTAGATTAATTGATTGAAATGTGGCTGACAGGACAACGCTCCTGCCGTTGCTGAGCAGGCGAATCCTGTCGCAGTTGTTGCATGCGGGCCACGTTTCCAAAACAGTATCGTCTTTTTTTTGTTTCCATAATGTTCTTAGCTGGCTCATTGTAGCCCAAGGTGTAAATAATGCGGCTCATGTTTAATGAAGCGCAAGTTTACAGGATGAGGACCGAGGACAAAGAGAAGGACTGCGGCAGTGACTACATATCATCTGTTCATGCTGTTCTTCTTCAGACGTGGCATGGTGTTAGCACACTATTTGTGATGTTGCTTTTCATATATTTTAGTGAAAGACATTCTCAACTGTAAGCAAAAACTAAAAAACTCAAAAATATGTATAAAAAAACATTGACGAATGCACTTTTCTAATGCATTTAAAAATTTCAAACAATTAAGAAATAAAATAAGTACAAAAGTAGCAAACTAAAAGTAATTTTTGCTTTTAGGCTAAAATATGATGAGTTTTTTGGAAGTAACAAAATAAAAGATATTATGAACATAAAACTTGGTTTTTAAGCTATATCTGTAGATTTAACACACAATTAAAATATAAAATAAATTAGAAAATTAGAAAAAATGAGATGTTATGTCTTGCAACAAACAGAGAAGACTAACTTGAATTGTGAGGCGAAATATTGATGGGTTTGGAAAGGCTACTTTGATGAAAAGCAAACTTTTAAGTTAACTCGCATGCTTTGATCTAAGTTAAATCTATGATACTAAGAGATGTGTTCAAATCGAAATTAATTTCAAAAGTGATACAACACAGATATATGCTTCCATTAGCAGCCGATCGGAACTGAGTTGAGCAATATGCACCTCAAATGAATTTATCGTTTCTTTCAGTTTTCCATTTCACTTGCAACTAATAAAGCGCTCAACGTCAAAAAGTTGCCGCATGTTGTTGTTGTTTCGCTTTTTTACTCATCATTTTTATGCCATTGCAGCAGTTCATAAAATGCAGCGCTAAAATTAATAAAATAAAATAAAATAAAATAAAAAACTGAAAATGCCTTTTAAACGAAACGCGCGTGTGCGTGCTTCAAGCGCAGCTCAGAGTGAATATTTTTCGCGTATCTGTCGGATACATTTTCGTTGTGCCCGGCTCGACTGACACATGTGAAAAGGCGGTACATATAGTATATACATATGTATATGTTGTTTTTGCTGTTTGTTTTTTTTTTTTTTTTGTATATTTGCAAAAGTTATTAATTTTAATTGACTGTTGTGTAATGTTGTCGCTCAGTGCACATTCCGCGCGACACTTCGACACAACGTCGGCCACTTCACACATGATGCACTCAGTCGCACTCAGGGCAAAAGAAGTCAATGTCCTGGAGCCGGCTTGGCAGCTTTAATTGAACACACCATTTGACACTCAGAGTGCTGCTAGCCAGGGGTAATATGGTTGGGTACGAGTATGTCGTCATTTAGCTAAAAATAGCCGAGAAATTGTAGTAGTAACTGTTGTAATTAGCTGGCGAGTTCGTTAATGATAAAGTAGATTGATGGGAGGAGGGGGGAGGGAATCATTTACTTCTATTAGCTAGCTGCGGTCTGTCTGTTTGTCTGTCATTGGACATTGTTAGTCAGGCTCTTTCAAATGCTAATTGAGGTATGCGCCAGCCACTTGTTAAATTTGCCATAATTTTAATTGTTTACAACTTATAATAGGCGCCACTTGGGGCAAGCATCTTCATTCTCAACTGGTTTCGGTTTACATTGCAATTTAATGCATTTGCTGGCGCCAAAATAATGACTGAATGATATTATCAAACAGATCGCTGATGAAGACAAATGATATGAACAACAACATTTTAGAGCCACATGTCTAATTAATGTGAAATACCAAAGCTACGCTTGCGGACTTTGCACTTTAACGGGAAGTGCATTTCTCAGTGGGTCAAATGTGTGAGACATTTTGAGTGATTGCAATTATACACAGACACAGATATGTACACAAGTTGTTGACTCAGCATTACTTGAAGTGATCTTCAGTTCTTGAAGCTTTTACATGCACTCAATGCATGCGAGTATAACCAGTTTGAAAGCTTGGCTTTAACTTGCAGGTGCGCTTGAAAGCTCACCAATACAGGCGCACAATTTGAAAGCTTACTTATACAGATGCATTATTTAAGATAGACAGCTTATTTCTGGTACTTATATAAACTCATTAACTCAAAATTCATACAAATTTTCATTATGTACCTACACTTTTAAAGGTTTGTTAAAGTATTTGATGCTATTCATGCTGGCACATTTTTTTCCATTCATAACCTTTAGGCAGTATTCTTAACGCCCTGGCATTGTCAGTGGTAGCGCCGATAACGCCTTTGGGACAGCCGCACGGCAGGCGGCCGCATAAACAAAAATGTGTGAAATTTTTACCTAAAATAAAAATGTCGAAAATGTACGGGCGAAAGGATATGGCAGACGTGCTGAAGGGAACGCAGTGCGCTATGTCTGCATTTGATTTCCGTTTGCTTTGCTTTTGCCGAGGCCATGCCGAGCGATTCCGTTTTCGAATCACACCTCTGCAGCCACACACAAATGAAACACAGTGCAAACGATGGCAACCAAACAGTTTGCATCCGTATCGGTCTTGGGTAGATTTTTCACATGCCGTGGCAAACATTTGGCAAACACATGTGCACCAAAATGTGCACATCAAGGCAAGGCAAGGCAGTCAGGCAGCCAGGCAGCCAGGAGTCCAAGTTCCAATGTCGAGGTTGAGTTTGAGGCTTGGTTTTTGGTTTTTGTGTATCTAGGAGATGCGATTGTGTACCTACGCCTTTTGGTCACTGCTGCTGCTTGTAGAACTGTCTGTCCTTTGTGTAAACAAATCAGATGGACGTGTTTGTTATTTTGCCTCGCGCCAACAGCCAACAGCCAAGAGACAACAGCAGCAACTCAAAATTGGCCAGCAAATGTCTTTGTCAAGTCAACAGCACCAAGCAAATTGCCTTTAAACTGCCAAACGGAGACGCAGTGGCGAAAAAAAAAAGTGGCAGAAACTTTTGCAAATCAGCTGAAATTATGAACTTCCGGCTGCAGCCAGCGGAAGTTCATTTTAACCCACAATAAAAGTTTGCATTCTTTGCCGCGTGAGTGTGTTTGTATGTGTGTACATATTTTCATGTTCATGTGCAAAAGTTTTGCGCTTATATAAGAGCATAAAATTTGCATTATTCACTTAAAACAAACAGCGTGCCACACACACACACACACACACACACAGACAGACACACACATATATATATATATATATATATACGGACAAAAGCGAGCTCCTTTTGCCTTTTCCTGTGGAAAACACTTTTTGCCGTTGTGCACAAACAAACAAACAAACAAATATTAAATGCAAATAAATGCGCAAGAAAATTGCAAACATCGAGAGCCAATGGCATCCACTGAGTGAGCTCAGCTCACAACCAAACAAATAGCAAAATATTTTGAGCAGCTATCGAATAATTGCAGGATATAGCCAGGAGCAGCAAGAGTCTGGTGAAGCATTCAACAATAGTTGCCTTCCAAGGTTGTAGTTGACGTTCCCACGTGTTAGTAATCGAGCTATGTACTCGTTTAAAGTTAACAGACTGTCGAATGCTCTATAAAGTTAAACACTTGAAGAAAAAATTAAGAAAGTAATTGTTTAAAAGCTTATGATAATTTTAATTTGATGTATTTTTAACAAAGTTCAAAGCCATTTCAAACTATAAACTTAAAGTAACCTTTTATGAAGCAGTTGAAAACGAGCGTAAATTAGTTTGCTTTGAATCGGCTGATCAGATCAAAAGCTACGGAAATTGGAATTATTATCTGTTTTGAATTCCGAATATTGACAGAATATTCGGTTGAGTAAGTTTTGTTTTTGAGAAAGTGCAATAAGTAGATTCGAACCTATCTCTAAAATGGAAAGACGATTTTATTTGAAAACAGGAAATCAAAAACGAAAACGGAGCAGGTCTGATTTAAACAAATTGAATTCTAATAAACTAATATTTCTATTAAATCTAAGTATATCGCCATAGAGTATCATTTGAACAACTCTCAGGCAAATTGCCTTTAAAGTCCTTGAAGTGCTTGCCACACCTCCGCCAGTTAGCTGCTCCTCAATCTTCATCGCGTGCAACGTAATAAAATGCAACGTTTTTCTAGTTTTCGATTTGAAAGACAAACTTTTGCTGTTAAACTAACAAATACCAAGACAAGCAAACACGCACACTATTACAATCAAAGGCAGGACCAAGACAAGACGCCAGCCAGGCAGGCAACCATACAGTTTTTCGACTTAAACTCAGATTCCGATTCCGATTTCAATTCCGATTCCGATTCGCATACAGGACGAAACTAACTGTGGCGGCACGCATGCAAATTGCGCTCAAGGATTTCAAGAGCTGAGCACATTTGGAGAATTTATAGTTTACTGTTATTTACCGACAGGAAGTGCAATTCACAAATCGTTAGCTCAACACACACACATGTACATACACAAACACATATCGAAGTTGAGGCTGAGTCTTTTTTAGTTGAAAGCAGAGCATATTACCTTTCCCTGCAGCACTTTGCGGCTTTTGTTTGTCTTGGCTCACTGACTGAGTAATGGATAGAGGAATATCACTTACAAAATGGCTGAGGTGTTCCTGATTCTGTTCCTGCGGCAAACTGCCTAAGCCCGCCCACTAAGAAACTTGTAATCAACACAGCTTTGGCGGCTTAAAACTCAGCAATGAAAATGAAACTCTCCCATACAAAAACTATTTCGAATATGTGTGCAGATAAGTATTTCAAAATAACATAAGTATCCTGTGGCCATAGCACAGGCAGCTACACTTGCTTCAAAAACTTTTCTTTTGCCGGTCGACTGTCCTCGTCGTCCTCGAAGTCCTCAACGTCGTCGTGCAATTCCCAAAATGCGGCCCGTGTGTGCATTTAAGCCACTTTTACTGAAACTTCACATTAATTTCAATTTGCTGCCAGTAAAAGTTTTTCATGCACGTCCGCAAATTGCTTTTGGGGCTACAACGTAAAGTTCATATGTGTGTGTGTGTGGTCGTGTAAGAAGTAGGTGTGGCATATGTATCACAAGAACTTTAACACTTTGCGGCAAAGAGGTGTTTTCTATATAGCCCTGCGATCGGCCAACACCAATAACAAAAGCTGGCGACAAAAAGTAATAATAAATAAATAAACTGAGCATGGAATTTCGCTTGACAGTTTTTTGTTTTCGTTTCGTCGCATTTTGACCACCCAAAAATATAGTTCGCGGAAAGCACAAGACCCGAAATCTGAAACGTGCTTAAATTTGCTGGCATTGCATTTAAGCGTCAAATGAAATCTGAATTCATAAACTGAACACAACGTCACCTTCTTCTGAAGACAGACGCCCACATGTGGCATGCTACAGCTGAAGCAATCCCCTGTTCAAGTTCAGGTTCAGGTTCAGTCAGCTGCCTGCAATGAAATCATTTTGACAATTCGGATGAATTTGCATCTGGGATGCGACCCTCATTAGTCTTAATAGTTTAACGAGCAACTATGCGCATATATTACAAATAGAAATACTACTTCAAGACTTGCCCCATTAATGAGCTTGAAACTCGGCCAGTTAAATTTTATAAATTAGCCTAGTTACTTATGCGCATATGAGGCACACACACCTTAAAGCTTAAGGTATATGTCTTAGAGTAACTGCCTACCCTCAACTATCCCAGCTGAGTTGTTCATTTGGACAGGGCTTAAAGCTTGCCACACGGTGCACACTTGTCGCCTGTCAGTGTGGACGTGGACGTTGTAGTTGTTGCTCGTTGTCCCTTTTTTGCTTGCTTTATAATCCTGTTATTTGCTTGTTGTGCAACTTGTGAGCTGCGTTTGCTTTTGCGTTTGCTGCTTGTCTGCTTTATATCCTGCGGGATATGCAAACTTATTAGACAACTTTTGCCCCAGCCAAAAGCCGGCTACAACTTCTTCGCCAACTCTCAAGTGATAAAGACGCCTGAATGCCGAACGGCAAAACATTTTCTTCGAGTCATTTACATATGGCTTGCTGAGGGGGTGGGGGGGGGGGGGGGGGCAAAGAGTTTGAGTAGATATAGAAAGGGTTCTACCGAGTAGTTGATATCATATGAAGTGTGTGAGACTGATAGCAGAAGTATATGTATTTGTACCTTTCATTTTAGCCGTTGTGTTTTTAGTTTTTATACTGTCTTTATAATTGTTTTGAAAAAAGAGTATATTGGGTTTGTGAAATGTCCGTCCGTCTGTTTTTTTTTTTCTTTCTTTTTTGGAATGTGTTTATTTATCAATCAGCATATAAAAATTTTAAATTATGAAGATTAAAATTATTAATATTTTAAAATTTTCATGAATTAAAATTAAAAGCAAGCTGGCGGTATTAAAAAAAACCAAGAAAAAATCTCAATTAGACAAAAAAAATTAATTTTTTGTAAATGAGTAGGCATAGTGTTTCTTACAATCTAAAAAATTTAGATTGAAAATTGAAAATATTAACGATTTTCATTATTAGATCTTGTCATTTCGTAAATACCTTTGGAACAAGGGGTAAAGCTGGATTTAAACTGAATCAGTTTAAAATTACATTTTGTTAATACTCAAAAATAAAATAATATTAAATGTTTGGACACAAAGAAAATGATCTACTTATTTTAAGCTCGTTCTATAAAAATTGTTCTATTTGTGTGGCCTTGCTGTCAGCTAAGTTGCAGACAATGTTGCCACAATGTTGACGCTTGCCAAGTTCAATGCAACATAGTATTAGTTTGCACCTGGCAATGCATAGATGCTTTGAATAACCTCGAGATGCCGAGGCACAACACAACACAATACGGCGCAAAGATAGCAGCCTCGAGGACCACCCAGAGCGTTTGGCTTTTTGCAAAGCAAACAAAAACAAAACGTCAGTCAAAATGGCAAACAGTGCAAATTGTGCCACAAAACTGAACTAAACTAAACTGAACGGGCTCGACCAACAAAAAAAATTGTGCTGCATTGCATTTCAATGTTTCAATCTTGGCTGGCATAAATAGCCGTGTGTTTATGTTGGCAGCACTTGAAATTCAGGCAGTCGAATGGACCACCCAGCTAACAGCTGCTGACTGGCGCCTCTAAAAGTTCAAATTAATAACAATTAAAAGTTTTTGGGTTTGCAAGAAAAACACCTTAACCAATAAAATTGAAATTTATGGGTCACACATGAGCGACTGAAGATGCTCAACTTGGAGTTTGGCTTATTAATTGCCAAAGCTGAGCAGAGAGCACAGGCTGTGTGGTCGGCACATAAGGCCATAAGAAATTTGTCTTAGTCTAAGAGTGGACCGCAAGCCAAGACGCACACCTCCTGAAACACACAACAACCGACAGATTCATTTAACTACTTAAGCTATTACCCGCACCCGAGCAGAAAGGGTTTGCCCATGTGTTGTTTTGGCCCTGTTTCAGCTGATAAATGTATAGTTTTTCATACAAAATGTAACCGTTTCTTAACTATCGTTCCTGTACTTCACCTAAGTGTTGCTCACTGATAAGCCAAGAAAGGCAAGGCTCAAGCAACGTGGGCAGTTCGGGGGAGGGTGTGTTTCTTAGCACACATGTGCGGCTCCCTGATGAAAACCACATAATAATTCTCGAGAACAATGTAAGCGTCAATTGTGCATGGCCAAATGTGTGTGTGTGTATGCTTAGGGTGTGCATGTGGGTTGTTTCTTTGGCCATGCTCCACGGAGAGCTGTGTACCCCACATTGCTGCAGATGTAAACGTCAAGGGACAAAGGCGAGGACGACGACGACGACGACGACGACGACGACGGCACATGCCACACGTCAAGTCGAGAAATTTAAATTAAAAACCTTTTTGCATGAACTGTTTTTGTTGCTATTGTATTGTTGCTGTTGTTGCAGCATGTGCAGCAAGACTCCTCGCAGTAGTCTTTACACAAAAGTAGTAAACAGAAATAACTAAAGTAGGGGTTTCCTCAGAGGTTTTCTCAGATAATAAGCAAAGTGCGTTTAACAATATAAATCATTAAATATCTCAAATTATATATACATTTTTCAACTAACTTTAATATTATACATTTTCAAATTAAATGTTAGAATGAATAATGATCACATAATCATGCAAAACAGGGACTGTAAGGATTTTAATTTTTATTTTAAAAATTAAATAATAAGTGTTATTTTTTGATTTTTTTCATTATTTTCAATTTTTATCATAAAAGTTGACAAATAACTTTTATTTTAAATTTTTATTTAAAAATCAAAAAATTCATTGAAAATTAAATTTGATTTTGAATATCTTCTGACCCGAGTGATATATCACAAAACTTGAAATGTATATATATATATACACTTTTATACCTTTCCATTGATATATCAAATGTCCGTTAAGGATCATTATTAAAGGTCAAACTTATATTTTTTACTCATATACATATTGGCATTTCCGTAATGTCGAACGTGACTGTCGTACACAATTAAATTTTAGTAAGTGTCAGAGGAATGCACTTTTTTTTTAGTCTGTTCTTTAAACTTATAGCACGTGGGTAGTACTACATTTTGGTTGTAAAGTTAATAGCAAAGGTAATCCTGGTTTCAAAACAAAACCAAAAAAAGCTAGTCGAACGTGACGTAAGATAGAAGTAGTTTTTGGGACTGCCTATAGAAACGCAGAGTTCAGTTCGAAACCAGCAAACCCTCTTTGAAACGACTTATTTTAAAATTGTATGAAATAATGACACTTATACACCTGTTTATAACAGTTTTTTAACATAACATGTGTGTTACTCAATGCGATAACATTAATATTTATTAAACTGCATAAATGAGTTGCTATATATAAATAAAATGTGTTTTTTTGATATTTACACAAATTCCCCCCAGGGAAATGACACTTTATTTTATACATATTTGGAAAATTACGCTTGTTTACTTTTGCAAAATGGTGACTCGAAATGTTGTCGTTTCTGATAAACAAATATTTTATGTGAAATTCATACATGCGATAAGCAAGAACGGGTGCGAGTGAGCAAGCGCATTCCAAAGAGAAAGAGATAGCATGAGAGCAAGCCAATGGCAGACAGAGAAAGATATGGTGATTGGAGTTCAAGTATTTTGAGGTTATCAACTCTAAAAATAAGTTTTACTGAGCTACCATTGAATGCCAGCATAAATCTGCTTGAGCTCGATTGCTTAGCCAGCTGCCTATAAAAGTAAATCAGCTTGAGTTTTTCTGAAATACAACACATATTCTTTTTAGCTGGCTTTTTTCACATATGCTTCGCTGGCGACGCCAATTAATTTGTGTGCTTAATTCAGCTAATTATTCCAGGCAATAAAATTCTCAATAGATGCGTAGATTGTGTTGGTTGGTTGGGAGGGGGGCTGATTTGGTTGGGGGCCTTGTCGACGACACCTAAACAAGAAAGAGCACAGTGTTGTGCACGTGTCAGACAAGGACAAGGACACGTTCAGGGACACTTTTAATTCAATTCACAAAAGGTTCCTTGGCACTGCTCGTGTATTTTTTCTTTATTTATTTTTTTTTTCTTGTACTTTTTTTATTTAGCTTAAGAGAGCAAATAAAAATAGATATAAAAAGCAAGGCGACATTTAAATTCAAATTGTTCAAGACGCTGACGAAGATGCCGGCGCCACACGTCGGATTAATTTTATGTGCGCCAGGCAGGACTCACAGTCCTGGCTCCGTCTTCATCTCTCTCTCTCTCTCTCTCTGTGTGTGTACCGTCTCTGTCTCGGTTGCTGGCTTCAGCTCAGCGGCGTTCAATTAGAGTCAGCTGGTGGGAGTTGGGCGGTACAAGCCATTGCCATTGCCATTGGCTCTGTGTGAGCAGCCATGCAATTGTTAAAATCGAATTAAGCCACGGTGTCGCATACTTTTGATCTCCTTGACGCCAACGTCGCCAGCGTCGCCAACGTCGCACAGCCAATGAAATGTTGCAAATGCCACCAAACCCGAAGCGGCAAACAGCGCCCGTTTAAGTCTGCCAATGTCCTTACATTGTCCTTGCCAGTCACTGCCAATGCCCGTTGCTTCACTCACTGAAGGTATCCCGACCCAACTTCATTCCATTCCACACTTTCAGTTCAGAATGCGAATGCGAAAGTCGAATGCGATTTCGGTTTCAATTTCAGTCGCTGGCGCAAATGAAATTAAATGAAGATTAGTCGTGTGCTCGCTCCCAGATTATTCCAAGAAATAAAAATCTTCACGATACGAGTGAGTACTCAACCACTGACTGGTCTCCTCTCCTCTCCTCTATCTGACTATCTGAGCACTCATTATTTTTTCGTTTTCTCGTCGGCTTTTGCTTTTATTTCATTTGCCTTTTTATGGCGCTTGAGGTGATTTGCCCAACTTCGCCGCCCCACATTATATAGCCAGGGGCGTGTATAGCTCTTTGACATTAGCGTTGCGCAAATCTGTGCAAATCACAAGCTACATTTGGTCCACAAATGATGGCCAGCATTTGCTTTACAAAGCTTCTGAAGCAGCTTTCAAATCAAATGGTCTTTCATAAAGTATTCACTTGAAATGTTGAATGCCATTATAGAATTTTTTATTTTCTTTTTCTTATTTGCCGTGAGTTTAGCAATCCATAATCGACTTTTACTCATAAACACAGAACATCGGGTAAAGAAAACTTTCAAACATTTTAAATGACTTACAACTGTGTTCGGTTTTTGAGCCTAGTTTTAAATCATTTAAAACTTGAACTAATTATATACACAGCATTAGATTAATATGCATGTTAAAATCTCTGTTTTTTGATTTCCAACTAAAACAAATTTGTCCAAAATAAATCTTTTCGGAATGGGCTATTTTTAATTTTGTTGTTTCGTTATTTTTATTCAAGAAAATCATTTCTTGCATCTTTTTGCAGTCTTAATAATCAGTTTGGGTTTTTTTCAAATTAATTGGTATCTGTTTATCCTTAAGATTTGGCAACTGCTTTGCTTCAAAGTGTTGCTTACAGAAATAAGCAACAATTTTTGGGCTCGAATTAATTAAGATAAGTAAAGATTAAACTGCGAATTGGCGAAGATCCTGTTATAAAGTATATATATTATTCTTGCTATCTGACTTAACTTATTATTCATTCGAATATCATGCAACTTTGTTCCGCTCAATCTACTTGAGGTAAGGTTGCACTCTCATAAAAATTTGAGGTCTGCTATTGCCAGGCATAAGTAGCAGCAAACCAATTAGATAGTAACTCTGCTGTTCTAGTATACCCACATAGACGCTCATCAAGGGTGATCCCGCAATCAGAGGCATGTTCAGATTGCTGCTGCCACAGATGTGATTGAGCTCATATGGAATAGCAGCTTAGGGCCAAGGACAAGCCCTTCAGTTTGTAAGGAATGCTGGCATCAACTGCAAAGCCCAAGTAGGGTAAATGCTGGCCAATATGATTGGCATTGACGCGTGGCAGACAAATGGAACGTATGAAGTCTGTAAAGGTGACGGGCTGAGTAAGTTTCAGAACGCTGATATTGTGTGTTAGCGTTTGATTGTGATAATCTGGATGTATAATTATTTCAGCGATCTCTAGTAGCTTGGGCTCTGGATTGCAACGTCGTTGTTAGCTGCAGTCTCGTTCCATGTAAGGATTTGTTGGGTTCCAGTCGCCCAGCAGTACATAGCGCAACGGCTCCTTTTCCAGTTGCCACTCTTCGAAACAATGCGCTGGAGCCAACAGATGTTGCTTGGAGATCAGTACAGCCAAGCACTTATAGGCAATGCCGTGATTCGCTATAAATCAAGAAATGTAAGTTATACATAAACATAAACATAAACATGGACTAGACACTTACTCTCATAGCCCAGTCGGCCAATCCAGGGATGCTAGCTGAAGTCGGCTATTTGGCTGAAATTTGCATGTTGCGCCTCGTTTAAGTAACCGCATGTTTCTATATAATATGACTTGTATATAATATTTGAAATATGTTAATAGATCTCATTACGTACCGTCTGCTTGCACAGTTTGTCTCAAATGCCAGAAAATGATCATCAGCATTAACGGTAGTGGCATATACATTTTCTCTTTGGAATTTACACAAAACAAATGAAGAATAGATTGTTTCGTTTGATTTATATATTATATTAAACTAATCTCACAGTTTAAATTATCAGTATTCATATTGTTATTGTATTCGGTGTACCCAATAAATTTGGAGAATTAAGGGTATAATAAATTGTATGTATTGTATGTAACAGTCCAATAGAAGAGCGGCTATAGCCATGTCAACGATATAAGAAACTATATAAGTATGGATCAGGTTTGCTCGAAATTTGTATTTCAGGAGCTCAGTTCTTAATTACGTTTCTAAATTACACTTAAAACTACATTTCAACAATATATGATCAAAAATACATGTATACTATTATACATATGTTAGGTGATTTCAATCCTTGGTACAGGGTGTCTTTTATTCGAGTACTTTTGACTTTTGTTTTGATTTACGTAAATCAAGAGGTTTCTTTCTATGCAAACAATACATTGTTTTTATACTCTTTTTTTTAATGTTTAAAATCAAGTTTATTGGGCTTGTGAAATGTTCTTCTGTATATTCGTCTGTCAATTTTTTTCACTGTAATCAAACTTGCCGTACATGGAATATACCATAGGCAGAGTATATCGCAGTCGGAAGCATCCGATTGCAGTACCCTTAGTTGTTTATAAAATTTGTATAGTTTGGGAAATATTTGTGTCTTATCTTTAATTAGCATATGTACTTATGTTACTTAGAAATTGTATATTAAAATGTAATTGGCAAGTGACAATCTGGCTGTTTTTTGGAAGTGTTAAGTAAATTCGAGGCTTAAAGGTTCAGGTATCGTTAAAAAACGATTCAAAAATGTTTTTCTAAAGTTGTGCATATATTAAAGAAATAAATAAAGATGTATAATAATTTTAGTATTAAATAAGTTCAAAGAGAAAAAACTGAAACTGAAAAAATACCTAATACTTGATTAACCCTTTTCACGCCTTGGCCAGTGTCCTCATCACGTGTTCAATTATAAAAACTTGCCATTAATTGCTAACCAATTTGCTTTCAACACACAGCTCACAACTCAGAACTGGTGGACAGAAGAGACACTTCCATGTTTAGCTGTCTCAAGCTCAAGAGCTACTCTTCTTCTTGAACAACCGCTTGTGTTGACATTTTTTGCATATTAATTGAAGACAAGGAGGCTTCAGACTTGGACTTGGTCCACCCTTGGCTTAATTTGCGGTAAGTTCATTAAGTAATAAAACATAAATTTCATTTTTTATTTTTTTTTTTGTTGTTTCTTGTTTTTATATTTTGTTCTGGCACCCCATCAGCAAGTTCTTGGTAATTTTTTTTTAATGCTTTGCATATTTCTTTAATGAATTAATTCTGTTTTGGTTTTGCTTTTGGTTTTGTTGATTCACCGTTCAGTGGACTTTGATAAAGGCGCAAAGTCGTTGGCGATAAAAAGGCCAACGGAACGCAAAGCAACTGGAGCGGGAAATGTTTAAAAAATAAAAAAAAAATGTATAATTTATGCGAAATATATTACAAAAAAAAGAAGAAAACACTGAGAAAAGCGGAAAACGTGTTTTCATCAACTTTGACTGACCGGCTGACTGTTAATTATGCGCTCCACGCCAAACTTTTCTATCAATTTTTTCGAAAACTTGTTTTCATTGCGGCTAATAATTATTTGAGCGCTAAAAAAAACATGTCTTGCAATTAAAAAGTATATGTTTTATTTTTCCCAAATTTAATTGCCTCCTTTGGGTATGATAAAAATGTTGCATCAAATTGCAAGACATTCCTTCTATAAGTGTTGTTAAAGCGTGTCGGGGTCGGGTTTTGGTTGTGGGGGTTTCAAATGTTGTCACTTTTTAGTCAAATTTGTTAGACTTGTTGTTGTTGCTGCTTGCTGCTGTTACTATTGTTGACATATGTGGCCGCAAATGAGCCATGCAATTGCCGTCATGGCCTCGCATATTGACAGCTCCCAGCTCGGAGCTCCGAACTGCGATGCGATGCATTGCAAGATTGAAGTTCACTCCTCGCGGGAAATGTCTCAAGTTTCAGACGTGCGCGCATCTTGTGACTGACAACTGTTCTGTCCGTCTTTCCGTATGACTCTATGTCTGTCCGATCTTAGGAACATTGCCCTATGTGTTGTCTGCCTGATAAGCGTGTCAATATACGTGCCTTATGGAGCACCAGGCGAGAGAATGTCGTTGACACTGTACTACCAGGTGCCTAAAGTGATTTGTTTATACAAAAGTTTGCTTAGTTTTAGAATTTAGAGTTTTTTTTGAGTCTGCAGGCAGATGTTTTATAATTTTTTTAATATTATATCTTTACTTTATTAGTATTTTTAAAATTTTAAAAAGTTAAACAATTTTAAAATATAAGCAGAAATTTTTGCCGCCGAACACTCAATTCTTTAACATTTGATATTTTTTCTAATCTGCTAGAATTTCTGTCCTAATTTCAATATATATGTACAAAATTGGTAAAATATATAAGATTGGTGACCAACGCACAGCTCAAACCATAAGAGATAAAAAGCTGATTTTTTCACAGAAGTCTTATCTTTTGCTAAAAGTGCATAATAAGATCGGATTTTTTAAAATTCTGTCGGAAAATGTAGAAAGTTTGCGGAAAACTGTTGCAAGAAACTTTGTTGCTTATCAGCCAATCAGTTTCCAACTCATTCTCAAAGATCTACAGGAAAATTCATTAATGACAGCATACCAATCTTCAAAAAATTTGTAGCTGGAAATAGGGTTTTGCTTTAAATTCATATAAACATAAAAGTAAACATTTCTTATTTCTTGACTATAATAGTTTTAGTATGTTGACTAGTGTAAGCCTGACAAACGTTAGATCTCTGCCTGTCAACAGATGCTCTGCCTGCCAAACTGTTCGTATCTGAATACTAATGAATAGTTGTTGCTGTGGTAATTAGTGTTAGTTACCTTTGAAACAGCAGGCTGAAGAGCAAAGCTAAGTAATTACATGCGCAGCTTGCTTATAAGTAAGAGCTGTTGGAACCCTGGTTCAGCTCAAAGCCTTATCTGGCCACGGAATGTGTATCTGAGCGCTTATCAGGGACACAGTTCACCTTTAACCCAAGAGCGATTAGGCACAGCAGGCAGAGCCTGGGACTGGGTTAAGTATGAGACGTTTGAAGCACTCATCGTCGCATTCTGTTCCAAACACTCAACGCGCCATGTTGCATCTATCTTTGCTGTCGTTGCCGCTGCTGCTGCTGGCGGCGCTGTCCAACGCTGAGATAATCAATTACCAGAACTGTCCGGATAGCGTGGAACAGTGCACCATCGATCAGGTGCGTGTGGATCCCTGCCCGCAGGCGGCACAAAATGCAGCCTGCCACATACGCCGTCGTCGTCCATCCCAAATGAGCTTCGATTTTACGCCCAAATTCGATGCAGAGCAGTTGGAGGCGACGCTGGGTTGGGCAAAAAGCGAAACGGAGGAGCTGCCGCTGTACAACATGGAGCGGGATGCTTGCAAGGCAACCAGCTGTCCGGTTCGAAGTGGCGTGCAACAAGCCTATACACTGAATGTGCCCATTGAAGCCAAGTTCCCCATCAGCCCCTATACCATACGCTGGAATTTGAAGGATCCGGTTAGCGGCAAGCGTTGTTGTTTCACCATTGACATTAAGGTGGTGCGGTAATCCAACCACTGCGCTGCATTTGGTTAAATAAAATGCAATTTTTACTAAGCAATTTTGTGGGTTTTTTTAAAAATTATTTTCATTATTTTTTGGGCGTCGTCTCTCTCTCTCTCTGGGGGCAAATATTACGTCATAGTCATCATCAACCTGCGACGCTAATTAAACGCTCAAGGCCCCGGGCAGCGTTAAATCAACAGGGAGTAAAAAACTTTGATTGAACTTTTGGGTGCCATAAAAACAACTGTCCCTTCCCTTCCCCTTTCAATTTTTGTCTCGGCTACTTATCAGCGTCGTCAAACAATTAAAAATTGAGCACTTAAGTTGTGGTCATAAAATCATTTGTTTTTCTTTTTATTGTTTTTTTCTAAATTTTTGTTGTTGTTGCTGTTGTTGTGCTCAGTGGTGGAAAATTCAAATAGCAATAATTTCAAATCACTTTTACTTTTTTTCCCTCATTTTTTGTTTACCTAAACGAAAAATGTTTACGTATTTTTTTTTTTTTTCGGGGAGGCAGTTCGAGAATTGTTGCTTGGTCGTCTGGCAAAGAAAGCTGATAAGCACAGAATTTGAAGCAACAACAGCAAACACTTGAGTAAATAATAAACAAAGCAATATGACAAATGAATTTAAAGAATACGAGTTTCTTTTTCCACGCTTAAAGCAAGTTTGTTGCGAGCATTTAATAATTTATGTGAAACTTAAGATTGTAATAAGAGAGCACATTGTTCAGATTAGTCATGTGCGCTATTCTCGCCATACTTATAGCCCAGCATATATGGCGTCTTGGTCAATTGGGACATGATCTGGCATTTGACAGTCTCAAAGCAGGCTGTGGCATCCACATAGATCACTTCGCGGCGATGACTCAGATAAGCATTGAGTGCCTGCTCACTTTTGCGAAACTGTTGCATCTGGCGATCCAGATAGGTAATGTTATCCTGCGGACTGGGTGTATAGATGCGCGTTAGATGACGCACACGTGCCATATGTTCATCAATTTGCAGCACAATTAAACGATTTGGTGGCACGGTGAAACCCTCAAATAGCTCACGTGCCTCACAACGATTATTCGGATAGTTGTACAATATCCAGCCACGATGCAGTGCATCCTCCTTAAGCAAACGCTCCTGTATTATATTCCCAATGGCCTCTGAACGTTTGAAAACGCAATCTTCTTCTATGCCTTGTTGCAGCAAAGCTGCATGCTCATCCCGCTTATGTCCATTAATATAATGGTGGGCCAGCACATCTGCATCCAATATCAGCAGATTCCAGCGCTGTGCCAGCACATGCGCCAGCGAACGACGTCCTGATCCGGGTCTACCATGCACCACAATGCGATGAAAAAAGTTCTTTGGCAGCTGAAAGAAGTCACCGGCAATACCCTTATGAAATGCATCCATCGACTTGGAGTATATATCTAGCGCTATATAGCGTATATTCTCACCCAACCAGCGTCGTATATTACCCACGGGTTGTACAGATATCAATGCAAATATGCGACTCATGATTTCCAATAGCTTGTGCTTCTCAATGTAATACATATACGAGGCGCTGAATTGGACAAGCACGGACTTGTCAATTTGGGTGGGATAAGACATGATTTTGAATATAAACTAAATAACAAAATTAGGTTGTATTTGTGTTTGTGCGTTTCAAAGAACTGTGAGAATATGTGTTAAATAAATTTTATAATTTTCATTCCAACTTCAAATCAATTGAATCAAGCTGAAATTGAAATTGATTTCAAAGCTTCTCGAACTGAAAATTTTAACTTTTCAAACTAGTTTTGATTGTGAGCAATCGGTTCTGGGTTTTCCAAGAAACAAAAGTAGGACCAATTTTTCATTTATTCAGTTTTAAACACCTCCAGATAACTTGAATTTTAATTGTAATTTTAATTTGAAGTTTTAATTTTTACTTTTTTAACTTTAAATTTAATTTTCGAAATAATTTAATTTTAATTTTTATAATATCTTTTTGGTGTGCTGACTTTCATAAATCGACAAGCGCTTCCGACATTACTTTCGAATAAATCGCTTTGATATATAAATTTGAATACTCCTCAATCCACTGTCTCAAAATCAAAACTTTTTAAACCAAATTTTTCATCGTCATTGTGTTTTCAGATCAGCTAAAAATTCAAAATTCGAATGCTGTGATTGGTTTCGGAAACGGGAACAGCCCTGATAAGTTTTGAAAATCTTTTCGTATTACAAATAATAAAGAAAACCAGCGAAATTTGAATGTTCAATTAATCTTAAGTAAGTTTTTCAGCTTTGATTAAGTATTAAATAGAGCTAAGATACTATCAACCATATATTTTTGTTAATGTTAACAATGACGAATGATAATGTTACAGAAATTAAGAACTATACACTTTGCTATATTGAAAATTTATGTTTGAATTAAAGAAACCCTTTGTTTTCATTGCTTTTCAAAGACCCTTTGTTTACATTTCGTTTGTGCCTGCTTTCCAACTGCAATATCTTTGAATATAGTCTTATTATAATACCATAACGGCCATATTCAACCATTAGGCCAACTGTCCAAGCGTTGTTTCACTGCCGCCACATTCATTGCACATATTAATTACATCCGTTACAATATTTGGAAAATGGCGCGCACTTCCGGTTAGATGGAAAGCCAAGCCAAGCTAAGCCAAGGATGGCTATAATAGCTGCTAATGTCTTGCCAGGCGTTGTAAATTGGCATCATGTAAAGTCGTTTCATATGAGTGCAGAACTGCGTTGGTGACAATATTTTGCTGCGAATTATGACAGCTCTTTTGTCTCTGAGGGCGCACATTAACAATTTAAAAAGTTATCTTGGCCTCGGTTTGACTGGTTTGGTCTTGGCCCAAAAGAGGGGCGGTGGATTGGGCACTGCTAACGGCCTGCAAAGTGTTGCCAAATGGCTGTCATACTTTATATTGTCTTATGAGACATGCCAGAGCTAGTCTCAGTCTCAGTCTTGCTCTTAGTCTTGGTCCTGGCCAAGAAGGCACTTGGCTAAGCAAAAATGCAAGCATGCCACGAGTGTCTTATGCATAGTCATATTACGATTATTATTGTTGTTGTTTGCATGTGGGTGGCTGGTGGCTAATAAAAACTGGAATTCTATGAAAAATTGTTTCCTGTTGCTATTTTGTTTGTTGCCTTGGGTTCTTGGCACTGGGCAGCAACTTCGAAGTACATGCATGGCCATATTGTTATGTCAAATATGCTGTTAATATGCTTTGCACATAATAATAATGCTTAGTGCATTTGCTTTTGGGTTTACTTAAGATACTCTAAAGCAACAGCTGTTGCAGCTTTAAGCATGACAGCAGCAGCAACAACTCATATATTTTAATTATATAAGAAGTGAAATCCAAATATATGAATATGAATATGAATGCTTTTGGCTGTTGCTTGCCACAAAGCGCAACTTTTTAATTAAAGTCAAAGCAAAAGCAAAAGCAAGAGCAAAAGCAACAGTCGACAGCCGACAGCATCTAAGTGCTCAATTTTGTCACATTTCGCAGAAATGTGCTAAATTACATTTCATCATACATATGTACATGCGACTGAATACGTATCCTTTTTAATCATCAACCAAAATATTTAAAAAAAAAAACCAAAATATATGAATAAAAACACCAAAAATATATGGCACAAGCAATTCCAGTCGTCTGACGCAGTTTTGCTTATCAGAGAATATTTCAAAAAGAGTAGAAATAAAAAAATGTTGTATTGCGCTTTTCTATCCAACAGACGCGCTGATTGAATGTAGCTGCGAAACGAGCACACGCAAATGCTCAAAGCTGACGTTTAATCAGAAGAGCGTAAAGTAGTGGTGGGGCAGAGTGCGGGGCAAGTGGCATAGAAGACTCATCGGACTCAGGCGACTGCTGATAAGGCCAAAAAGTAACGCGCAGTGCTTGGCACTTGGTGTTTGAAAATCGCCCTGTTCATATTTTTTTATGCTCATAGTTCAACTATGCCTCGTTTAGATTGTTGGGCCTTTAAAGTTGCCGCACGTTGCATTTGTGAGCGCAAAAAAAAACTATAAGAGTTTATCGGTTAGCGGCAAAGTCAGCGGCCTTTTGAGTCAGCGTGGCGGCAGTTGCAACTTGCAGCGTCTGAATGTTATCACAGTCGTGCTCGCTTCCTGCGGAAGCTGCGTGCAACGTGTCTTGCGTTTATCAATTTAACAATTGCGCCGAAGTCAGTTTATCAGACATCACCAGCATATAAAAAAACAAAAAAAAATAACCACTGAACAATTAAAAATCGTTTTTCAACTGACCAACACAATTGCTAGTCAACGTCAATTTGTTAGCCAGTGTGTGTGTATTGGTGTGTGCCACATGCCTCAAAAACAAAACCACACATCAACAAGCAGGCAACGTCCACACCTCGATACCAGTTCAGTTCAATCCAGTCCTTTGCCCAGCATCCTTTATCCGGTGACAATTTGCCATTGGCAGCCAATATTTTTGCCACATTTTTTCATGCGAAAGAAAAAAGTGTAGCATACTTTGCAGCTGCGGCACGTGAGGCATTGTCCAGTGCTTCGTTTGGTTGTTTGTTGCCCGTGTTGTTCGTTGCCTTCAATTATGCAGCAATTGAAAAATTACTACGTGTACAACAATTTTTTTTTTGTATGCTGCGATTTGTTGATGGGGTTGCCTTAGTTGGTTGCTGCTGCTGCCACACCAACCCAGCGGGGCAATGACAACAGGTTTTAAATTTGTCACCACAACAAACAGTCACAAAAACAATGCAAGCAATGACAACAACAACAACAACAACAAAGCTGTCCATGACAAACGCCAAATGAAGCACAAATTTAATTACGCAATTTTATTGGATTAACAGCAACCTGGTTGGAAAGGAGCTGGCCAGCCACTGTCAGCTCCCTGGCTCGCATAAAAACAAATTTAAATAAGCCGCACACACAGACAGACAGACATATGTGTGAGGCAGCTGTCCAACCAAACCCAAAGGATGTGCCATCTTTACTGCTTCTAGTCGCGTAGGTGAGCCGTAAATTTGCGTGCCATTGTTGGCTACGTTGTTGTTGACGCCAATGTCGAGAGTGTCCTGGCCACATGGCCACACAGCCTGTGGGTGTATGTGTTGTGCTGGTGTGGGTGACTGCACAGCACCGTTATCTTCCTTTTTGGCCTTTCACTTATGCAAACGGAACATTTGAAAAATATGTTGGCAGGATAAACAGAATGGCAACAAAGTGCAGCTGATGCCAGTCTACGGCTACAGCTACACAGCTACAACTCCAACTCCAACTCCAACTCCATTTACACTGACATTTTAATGAGTATGCAACGTGCAACGTGCAGCATACAGCATACTAAAGCGTGCAACTTGGCCAGCCTGTCCAGACGGCCAAAGCCTTGTTAAATTCATTAGTAAAACGTTGCACCTCAACGCACAGGGGGCATGGTTCATGGTACTGCCACACGTTTGGCATCATGTTGCCGCACACGAAATTAAAACCCCACACCGTACACACATTCTCGCTCCCCCTACACACACACACATACAAACACACACACAATCTGTGGAACAACATGACATGATACCGATACTAAACTGACACTTTGACATGGACTTAACCCTAAAAACGCTTTGTTGGCTTTATTGGTGTCGGTTGCCACCATCGCCGTGTTTACCGTTTGCACAAACGGGGGCAGTCATGGGGCAATGATGAGGCAGAGTCAGAGGCTGTGTCAGGTCAGCGGCATGTGGCACTGTCAGCAGCCAGCAGGCGGCAAAAGGTATCACATCCACTTGATTTTTGCACTAATTTACGTGGATTAAGCGCTTGGCGATGCTCTGACCTGGGTATTATGTTTAAATACCTTTTAATTGACAATTTGTGTTCAGCATTTGACGGTTGATTTTGTTTAATTATACACATACATAACAGTACATACTACTACTATGAGGGTAACTGTATAAACATGCCAGCTTAATGTTAGGTGATTCATTTGGTACACAACAAACACACTTAGCAAACAAAGATTAATTTGCTTTTGGCCGAAAACTTTAATTCTAGCAGTAAGGTTGTTTTAGTATATGGTCCATGTCTAAATTTATTTTAGGCACGGAATAAACCTTAGAAACAAAACCTTTTCCTGTTATGTTTAGTTCATTTATTTCATCTTTACTTTTGTATAGTTTGAGCCGTATTCAAATTCGGTGCATTAAGTCAAGTAATTCCCTTTGTTTCTTTTAAATAATTTTCAATTTGCTTTGCTTCTTTAAGCAAAAAGTGAATAAAGGTGTCTTTTAAAAACCTCTCAAAACAGTTTCATAAAAACTTCAATAAAAACAGCATTGGAATCCTTATAAATAGTTGGAACTATAAACTATGCACTAGTTAAATGATAGCCAGTATCAAAGTTTGTTCGATCGATACCTTAAAAAACGTCAATTGGTACTACATTGGAATCGTTATGGATAGATCAAACTATTCTCTATGAACTTCAATATTGATAACCTGTGTCAAAGTTTTATTCAATCGATTCTTTAAACAATTTGTGCCAAGAAGAGCTCAATATTTAAATTTCAAATTTATAAAACTTCTAAGTTTGTACATTTTTGTATGCTTCATTACGAATACATGTGCCAGGATGCTTAACTGCAGGTAAGTTTAAATGCATTGGTATGCCACAAGTTTAGCAAAACTTTTAATTTGCGCTAACAATCGTATCGAATCGTATCAGCCTGTCTAACAGTTTCCAACAAACTCAACAAGCTTGCAAGTCAGTCACACACAGAGAGAGAGAGAGAGAGAGACTAACACAATAGGAAATGTAGAAGATGGTAAAAAAAAAAATGTTGGCAAAAAAGTGCTTAAATCAGCGGGATTTTTTTCCATTGCTTAACACTTGCAAAGTTTCTGGCCAAGTCGGTTGATTGTGTGGGTAGCGCTTAAGTTGCCACACGGTGCGGCAGAGGTTGCCGCCAAAAGTCGTCGTCGTCTAATTGAACCCAACAGATATTTTCAATTAGCAGCAAAACATTTGTGCGCTAAAAAAGTTTTATTCAATTTTTTTTTATTTTTGTTGTATTTTGCTATTTTTTTTTGCTGTTTTTTACGCCACCTTGAGCCAAATTCCTGCGGGGCGAACACGTCTGGACACTGGCGGCCAATAAAAAAAGGTACCTTAGTGCTAAAACTTTGGCTAAAAGCGAACGAAAACTTTTAATGGCATTAAAAAAAAAATACGCCACAAGACGCTTTAAGTTTGTAAAAGCAGACTTGGCTTATTCAAAGTCTGCTTAATAAAATTAAAGCAACATTTTGTTACTAAAAAGCATAAATCATTTGCAATAATTTTTATGCATTGCGTAAATTTAATTGATAAAAGTGTCGCAGTCGTTTTTGTACCATTTCTAAAATGCAAATGAAAATGAGTATTGCGTGCCGGACGAGGCATCCAAAAATGACTACAAAATGCCGAAAATCTACTACTTGAGATAAGCGTCGAGTTCAAACAAACTAATTCAAAGTGCGTGCGTGGCAGTAACCCAATGTGACCAGTCTAACTGTGTCCTGTGTCCTTTATGCTGTGTGCTGTGTGCAACGCCGCAAAGCATGCAACACAAATCAGCGCATAATGGCGTCCATGGCTGTGTTTGCATTTTGAGCTTTGGCAACAAACACACAGAGAGAAGGAGCGAGAGGAGAGAGCAGGAAACAAGTGAACATGCCTAGGATCAGAAACAGGACCAGGACCAGGACCAGGAACAGGACTACGAACAGACCACGCATTTCAATAATTCTAATTAATTTATTAACGTTTATCAGCAACAATAAATTTGCAAGCCAAAAAGCACTGAGCGAGTTAGACAGAGACAACAACTGTGTGTATAAGTGCGAGCTAGATGGCATGTCTGCTGGATTAGAACTCTTTACCGTGTAGCTGCTGATATGTCACTTTGCTGTATTATACGAGTATATGCCTTAAAAGCATAAAACCTTTTATTGTTATAGCAACCAACTGACTCTGAATCTCCAACTGAAGGAATCTGCAAATGGTTGTGAAGATGCGCATCGGACGATAAGTTTCGAGCTCATTCACAGCCATAAATGAAATGAGAAACTTTGACAAAGCCCATGTGAGCGTATGCCACAAGCAGGACACTCTCGTACATAAGCAGCGCAGGCGTTGATTTTAAAACGAGCCCATTGATAAGACTGAGAATGAGACTGAGTCAGAAATTGCTGAGGTGGCCAAAATAAATATATAACAAGAAAGCAATGTAATCTTAGGCGAGCCGAAGATATATGCCCTTGCAGACAAGATTTTTATAAGAAAACTTATTTTTCAACTGATTGTTCCTATGGCAGCTATAAGATATAGTGATCCGATACC
Organism: Hirtodrosophila cameraria; assembly: GCA_949708635.1. Lineage (NCBI taxonomy): Eukaryota > Metazoa > Arthropoda > Insecta > Diptera > Drosophilidae > Hirtodrosophila > Hirtodrosophila cameraria. Next base: position 74,911,665 of record OX453089.1, on the reverse strand, counting down.
AATGAAATTTAGTCAACATATATAAGCTGTCCTTGAACTTAGGTTTAGTGAGTTTGGTTGAGTTATCTTAAAAAACAAAAAATTGTTCATACAGAAACTTATTTTCAACCGATCGTTCCTATGGCAGCTATAAGATATAGAAGTCCGATTTTAAAGAAATTTTGTCGTCTTGTATAAACTGTCCTTAAACTTAGCTAAAGTGAGTTTGATTGAGTTATCTTAAAAAACAAAGAAGTTTTTCATACAAAAACTAATTTTTCAACCGATCGATCCTGTGGCAGCTGTATGATATACCGGTCCAATCTGGCCAATTCAACTACAGCTACTACCTGCAATGAGAAAAAGCATCTGTGCCAAGTTTCATCAAGATAGCTCTAGAACACAGTCTTAAAAAACGCATATAAACAGACGGACAGACAGACGGACAGACAAACATGACTCGGCTGTTGATGCTGATCACGAATATCGTATCGTATTCTGAGAAGTCGCCTTCAATGCGTCACACATTTCGTGACAAAATTAAAATACTCTCTGCTAGGGTATAAAAAAACCCAGTGTAATGGTAAGGAAAGACAAGTCGGCGGCTTTTTTATTGTAAGCTAGCAAATGACTTTTGTTTCTCTGTGGACCAAACTGAAAGTGTTACAATTTATTGACGCATTTAGATCAAAACTAAAAACTGTTCTCCATTTTACGCAGCAAATTTTTTTTGCGCTGACTCGGCATCCCTCTAGCTTGATTGTGTTTTGTTTTAATACAATGATCCCTTAACTTATAGCCATACTCCACCCACAGCTGCCACGCCCACAGCCCATTGAGCACTTGGTCTTGGGCTACGTCGCCGGCGGCCACACAAATCCCAGCGTGGGCAAACAAAGCAAAATAACGCAACCGTGGACAAGGATGTGGACGTGGACGTAGCTCTGAGATACCTTTAATGCATTTTGCTCATATTGAAAAGCACTTAAAATTGGCCAAGGGATGGAAAGGGGGGTTGCGAAAATATGAAAATCATAAAAATTGTGTGCAGAAGGGCAGGGGGGTAGGTCTATCTCTCGCTCGGTCGCTTGGCTGCTTATTTTATTATTATTATTTTACAGGGAATTATCTCATTTGAGTGGAGTTTGCCGGCTGTCCTGGCTGCTGGTCCCCTTCCCAATGCGCCGGCAGTCCGTTGTGTAATGTGTGCGTAATAACATAATATCCTTAAGATATTTTAATATTGCCTGCCGCTGCATATTGAACTGCGGCAAGCTCGCTTGGCTTCGTGCCCCATTTCCCATTTTGCCATTCGCCATTCGCCTTTTCGCCTGCTCATCCTGATCCACTCTCGTTCTCGCATCCTGGCTGGCCGCATTTCAACATATTTGACTTTGCTTGGCTGTTTTGCTTGTTTGCCTGTTTACTTAGTGCCGGCTGTATCTCCCCGCCTCTGCCACTCCCCGCCCCCTTTTTTAACAATACCTTTGTGCATCGTAAAATAATTGCCGCGGGGCATGTAATCTTCTGGATGGCTTGCAATTTGGTTGCCTTCACTTTGCATGGCACCAAAAAATATATATCTGGATCCTAAAAGCTTCACCAAACATATACATACTTATTGGAGCGGATGTATGCAGACTCAAAATATTTGAAGTTCTTTGAGCGTTTAGAAATTAAACGATTTTTCCATATAATCTAATATAAGGTGTGGCATAATGTAAAAAACAAAATAAATACTTAACTTGTTAAAACAATGATGTTGGACTCAAACTATGACAATGATGAAGATGTACAAGAAAATATGAATACAAAACAAGAAACAAATGTTATCTTCGGCGTGCCGAAGATATATACCCTTGCAGAAAAGATTTGCATAAGAAAGCTTATTTTCAACCGATCGTTCCTATGGCAGCTATAAGTTATAGAAGTCCGATTTCAATGAAATTTTGTCGTCTTGTATAAACTGTCCTTAAACTCAGCTAAAGTGAGTTTGGTTGAGTTATCTTGAATAACAAAAAAGTTTTTCATATAAAAACTCATTTTTCAACCGATGTGTTCCTATGGCAGCCATATGTTGTAGGGGCCCAATCTGGCCAATTCAACTTTAGGTACTACCTGCAAAAAGAAGATTCATCTGTGCCAAGTTTCATCAAGATAGCTCTAGAACAAACTCTTGAAAAACGCATAGAAACAGACAGACGGACGGACATGACGGACATGATTCAGCTGTTAATGCTGCTCACGATTATAAATATGTTTTGAAAATAATAATACCCTCTGCAAGGGTAAAAAAAAGCAGCTTATTTAATTGTAGTAAACCGCTCAACATTTTTTTTAATATGCAGTTTAAGAACTGACTAAAAAATGTGTAAGTTTTTAAAAATACCTTCATTTTTATAGTATCCATGCATATCTAAATGTTACATATTATGATAGTAACTAAACAGTTATTATGCAGTCTTGGCATTACAATTATTTAATATGTTTATGATTATGATAATATCGTATCATAATTACAATCATAAGTATTAAATCTCATTTCATAAGCATAAGTGCGTACCTATAAAAAGTCAATCTAAACACTTTACATATGAAAAGTACATAGAATTCGGCTTCTTCCCTATATACATTAAGTAAATATGTGGCCCATGCCCCAAGATATCAACATATCAATAATGTGTTCAGTTGTTTTTGTACTTAATAAGTCGCTCAACTCTTGGGTTCAACATATGCGGCAGCAATTTTATGTTGAGCTCATAAATAATATGGCTCATTCGGTGTGTTTGTTAGTCAAAGCGTCTGCGGTGACATTATTAAGAAGAAGTGGATTCGGGCTCCGGTTCTCCAACTCATACACTCACATACTCTCAGGCACTCGAGTTATTGACAAGTTTATGTGCTTAATCCTTCCATAAAGCGCACCATTAAAATGCCAACAAAAGGTACTTTATATGAAAATTTTCTTCGCTCTGCCACTTTTATCGCCAAGTCGTCGTCATCTTCGTTCATATTTCAATAAACTCACCGAAATTTGAATGCCTGTCCGCTCTTCGAGTGCGCACTCGTCTAAGACAATCGACAATTATGGGCATATCGGATGGCATACGAGTTCCCAACACCATTTCTAACTAAACAGCCTAGCTCTGACTTTTTGACGTGGACGCTGCAGCTGCATTGACTAGAAAATTATTCAACAGCCACGTAGCGAAACAGTTTTTGGAGTGCTTGGGCATTTTTATTACTCTTCGCTTGCATAATATTGAAAAAAAAAAATATATAAAATATCTGGCTAGCCAAAATATAGTGTCCTGCTGACTTTGATATACCCTACTTTGTTTTAAAACCAAACTTGCAATTTTCAGACATTTTCTATAATAATTTCGATTTCGTATTTATTTATCGGAATTGAAAATGGGAACCGGACTGACAATTAACGCTATTTTATCAAATTACAAGCATTCTTAATTGAGCGTAATTTTCTTATTTATTCCTAATTTATAATCCCTAATTATGGGTTTTTTTGTATCTATCGATACTATCGAAACTACAAATGTTAGATAACCGAATTTATCGATCAGGCAAGTATGCTCGTTAACTCCCTGAGTTACACTGAGTTACGTCAGTTTTTGGGGTTTTGGGGTTCGGTTATACAAGATTTTAGGTGTCTTTTTAAACATTTAGATACTATCGAAACTACAAATGTTATATCCTTACTCATCAGTTTCACTTTTGGGGCTAGGTTATACAAGATTTTAGGTCTCTTTATAAATATATCGATATTATTGAAACTACAAATGTTGGACAGTCGAAGCTATCGAGCAGGCAAGTACATGACTACATCCCAAATTTTCTTTCTAACGTACTTCCTAAACTCCCTGAGCTATACCCTTGCTCATCAGTGCCGCTTTTGGGGTTCGGGTATACAAAATCATAATCGTAAGCGAGCCGAGCTGCTATTTACAGCAAAACTCACGAATTTGTAATAAAAATGTTTGGCACTGCAAATGGAGCCAAAAGCCGAAGTAGACTGCTCGAAATGAGACAGACATTAATTTGAAAATATTTTTTTGTTTATAGGTTGGCCGACTTGAAAGGGCTTGCCATGTGGCTGTTTAAGTCTCTACATGTGTTCAATTTCAATATATTATTTTTGTTTTTTTTTTTTTTGGCGAGCAAAACGTAAGCTTAGTTTTGTCAGAGAAACAGGGGAAACTGTTGCGACCATATTTAAGCGATTTCACATTTCTTAATGATTTTGACAGCTGAATGATGTTTCATTTGCGGCTCCAACTGTAGTTTTTTTTTTTGGGGGGGCTCCAAATTTTTACACTGTTTTGCGGTCTTTAGTTAATGCCAGTCAAAGATAAAGACAGATGTTGCTCTCGTCACTTGGCTGCCAGCAAAGTGCTGCGTAATTAGTTGCGCATCTTTGTGGTATATGTTTATTTACGAGTAGCACTCGATTTTTAGCGGCTCTTTGGCACTTGCGACACAAACAGACAGAGTGAGATATATGTATATAAAAAGAGAGAGAGAGAGATATGACTTGTCGCTCCAGTTGCAGTGCTATTTTGTTGCGGGATTAATTAGGCAGGCCTGCCTGGCAGCAGCCCAACTAACAAAGGCTTCATTAACTGGCAACCTGAGCAGGGACTGGGTTGGAAAATGTTAGCTCTGACTGCTGCATGTCAAATGCTGACGGACAGTGCTTTTAATTTTAATACTAATACATCATAATGCGTCAGTCTGAGGGCAAAGTCAACACCCCGCAAGGTGGTGCGTCCGTGCGTGTGTGTGATAAGTCTGCTAAAGCAGAAAAACACACGTACAAATTTCACAACAGTTGGTCCTGTAGAAGTTTTCGTCAACCTCCCTTCAGGATACACTGGTGCGAAAATCAAGCCAAAGGCAACAGCAGCAGTCGTGCTTTTGGTGGTTGCAGACGACGTCAAGGTGAAAGCCGCTTAAGGTACACGACGCACCACCCTCCGACACTTCAAGCATGGGGGAAAGAATCGCATTGTTAGAGCTCAACATGTGCGCGATTGGATTAAGTGGCAGCAGCATCGATTCAAGGACAATCAACTGCACAGCGTGCATGTGGCAAGTGGGTTTTGTGTGAATACGGATTTGGTGGACGTCACCTTCTGTCCAATTTGAAGTTAGACCGCGTAACAGAAATAAAATCCATTAAGGTGACCGTTTTATTTGCTACATTAACAAAAATGAGGGTTAAAAACGCGTCTTTAGACATCTGCCTCGATTTCGAATTGTTGCCAATTGCATTCGAGTTTTTATGGCTTACTTAACAAAAGTGTTAATTGATAAACGGCAAATGAGTTTCAAAATGCAGTCAACTGAAATGGTCAGGATACGCCTTCAAAAGCTGTCTGAATGTATATGTATGTATGCTAATATATGTATGTGGCATGCAGCTGGTATTTTGCTGTACATGAGTAGTCCTTTGGGGCAGCTGCTTAGAGCACGACAACGGCAACGACGACGGCGCCCACGTGCGTGGCATGCAAGGAATTTCCAATCAATTTTAATTGGCACGCCATCAATAAGAGCTGAGATTTCAAGATTTGGAGTTTCACTCAAGATTTCCATGTTGTTACTTGCTACTTGTAACTTGCTACAGCATCAACGAATTCCAAAAATATTTGTGCATAATTTTAATTAGAGCATTTCTTCTATTTTGCGCAATTTATCTTGCCGCTGAATCTCGATAGATATTTATTTTTAAAATGCGTAATGCGTGTGTGTGTGGCAAACGTTTCAAGTGTCAAAGAGAGGCATGCCACTTTTAACTGGCAATGAGTGTCAGCTCATTGCAATAAATTATTTTAAATGAGCATATCGACGATGCCTCTGCCACTGCCACTGTCACTGACTCTGCCTGTGCCGCGTGTGGGTGCCCGAGGTACGAGTCACATGTGCCATTGGATGCCGGTATTTGAGGCATTTTTATGAGCAGAGCTAGCAGTGTTGCCCTTTGACATTGTCTTTATGCTATGGGCCCCCTTAGACCTTAGGTATTTGAATTTATATGTAGTTGATTTTAAAGAGAGAAAAGAAAGCGCAGATAAATCTTTCAGCTAGTCAAACAGCGAGCCAATCAAAACTTGTGCCCAGCTCATTTAAATGCTCTTTGGGGCTTCACAACAAACTCATTTAAGTTTTGGGCACACACAGCAGCAGCAACAACAACAACAACTGCAGCGCTGGAGCAGTAGTCAAGATAGGTAAAAAGGATAACGTTGGCAGCACAACACAGAATAGAACACTCCAAAATTGTCGCTAAGGGATTGGCAGCGCCAACTTTTGCCAACCGTTGTCGGCTTAATTGCCAAGTGTCCTTGGCCAAGTGCAAAGGGAGCCTTAATTGCTGACTGCCCCTCAGTTCTCAGTCCAAGAGTCCAAAGTTCACAGCCACTGCTAGCTTAGGCAACGGTCAGTTGTCGACCAGCGTCCTAGGCCAAACTCAAATGTTTAATTGCCATTTAGTCCTTTTTAATGGACTCTACTGTACTGCCTGCTTGACTGCCTGCCTGGCTGCCTGCCTGTACATTGTGTGCTCCGTTCATTAATGGCCACGTCTAGATTTGCGCTCACCTCCTTGTCCTGTCGATACATTATCTCCTGGCTCGTAGTTCGTAGTTCGGGTAGTTGTGCCTTTAGATAAACTTGCAAATGCTAGCATTTTAATAGCCAAAAACCGACCACTGGAGATGCAGAATAGAATTTTTGACTTAATATGGCCATTGCCACATACACAGCCGTTATCTCTTCATCGTGTGTTTGTATATGTATGTGTTGTCCTGGGTGTCCTGTATTCCCTGTGCGTCCCATTCTCTGACTCGCTTGTGTTGCATACATTTTAGCCAAATTGCTTGTTGCCATTGTTGTTGCTGTTCTTAGTCTTATTGTTGTTGTTGCTGCTGTTGCTGATAAGACGCCGTCGATAGCATGACAATTAGCCACAACTACATTTAAAATATGTATCATTTAAAATAGGCATCATCATGTCTGGGGTTGCTTTAATTGTTTCTTGCGGTTTGTTGAAAGCGCAAATAAAATTTGATTGCTGATATCTGTTATTGACCTTCTGCAAATATAGATAGCTAATGTTTATATGCCAAAGTTGTGTTTACTTTATTATTCGGTTACATATGTATAGTACATTTTTGTGTTTGGACAAATAACTCTAAGTCACAAATTGAGTTTTTTTCTGGGCTAATGCTGAAATTGAAAATTATGATTTAATCACGAAAATAATTTTTTTTTTTTATTTCGACGGAAGGATTTTTTTTCAAAAAATGTTCAAATTTTGTTTAAATTGGTTTATTTAGTTGAGCTAAAATATTTTGCCATGGCTTGCGAACAGAATTCCGCATTTTAAAAAACGAACTACAAAATAAAAGTCAATATACAGGCCTACAAATAATCTCTTTCATTTTATACATATAGAATCTATACTTTTAGAGATATTGGATTCGACATTGCGAGAATAATTTTATTTTGCAAACAGTTTTAGTTGAAAATCAATTTGAAAATCTCGGAAGAAGTTAAAAAAAAGTGCAAATTTCCTCGTTTATTTTCTTGTATCTTATATTCTGCATCATCCACTAATTCTTGCACTCATTCCAAGCCTTTAGTTTTGCTCAGGGCTCAACTTAACCTGCTGCGGTTGCTGCTGCTCCTGCACTTATATTTAATGAAAAAAAGAGGCGCTTTATTATTAAATTACGTCCTGCTCTGCTAAGAAGTGCCCCGCCCCTGGTGATGACTTGACATAAACATAAACTTTGCGCCTTTTGTGCTGGCACAAAGCAGCAGCATCATCATCGACTCCTGCAGGCCAAGTAATGTATCCTAGCCGTCGGCTAAGCAACACAACAAAAAACACCTTTAATATTTTCATTATGAAGTCATTCAGCGCGATTATGAACGCGTGACCCCCAAGGCGACACACAGCTTCCAAAGTACAGGATACAAGTCCAGCCCGCCCGCTGCCCTAATGAACAACAACAACAATAGCAAAGGACAACACTTCAACTTGGCTGCTGCTGCTGCTGATGAAAGTGGCTCAAAATGCCAGCAGACTTCGGACAGCAATAGCAACAACAAGAGCTATGTAAGGCGATTCGAGCTGAGGTAAATTACAATTTTGTTTATAAGTGGCAGTCGCCCTGGAGGGTCCTGGTTCCTGGCCAAGTGCAGCTGTACCTAATAATCATAATAATTGCGCCATGGGCGTCGACATCGTCAACTTTTGCCAGACGCCGACAACAACAATTGCTTATAAAGTGCGTGTGACACATTAACGAAAAAATAGAAAAAAAAAAAAATGGAAAAAAGTGCTAAAGAAAAAGGCAAATAAAATGATGGGGCCAGTGGGCAAAACTTCAAAAGAAATAAAAAAAAATAAAATGAAGAAAGAAAAGTCCTTTAATGCCGTGAATTTTACGCGGGATTTCTATAAAATGCAGCACCAAAGTGTGTCGGGGGTGTCAGCTCCTGCTGGGGGTAAGGCTGCGGTTTGTGCGTCGCTGGGAAATTGAAAATGTTCGTGCGTAAATTGACTCTGGCACAGGGGTATGCATAAGGACATAGGCAAATCAGCCAGCTAAAGAATTTTAAATGGAAACAAACCCAAGCGGGCAGTTCAATTCACCTCATGTCCGGGCAGCCACTTTTTCAAATTGAATTTCTTGGAGTGCTGTGAACAGCACAGCAAAGCAGCGGAAGCAAATTAAAAAGAAATTAAGCCAATTTGGCCAGGACGCGGCTCAATTTCAGCGCCAAGTGCTCCTTGTTGTGGCTCGTAAATCTTTGGCCCATAAATACGCAGGAGCCGCACAAAGTGTTCCCGGCCCGATCGAAAGTTTCGCTTGGACGACCGATGTCTTCATTTCGGCGTGAAATTCTTTAATCTCATTCAATTCAATTAGTTCAAGTTGACTAGTTAATGCCGCACTAAGTGTCCGCGAATGTCCTTTTTTTTTGCCAGCTGCCCGCGTAGGTGTGTTGCGCTCTTCCTTGTCTTGTTCTTAGCCGTGTGGCAGTATCTGTGGTTCCTTTGGGCAGCATTAAGTCACTGCGCATTAACTTTTGAAATTTATGGGTCATTTAGGAGCAGGAGCTAGAAGCAGCCAAATTTGTATCAGATTATATCAAGGAATAACTAACAGGCAACCAAAGAAGTCTCCTTAAACGAAACAGTTGAAAATTCAAACTTTCAAGTTGACAAACCTGACTTCAGAATGCGCTTGTAAGTTAAAAAAAGCCCGCAAGTCAGAAAGTTTTTTAAAAACATTATATTTCAACCGCTTGATTAAAGACAATTTGTTTATGCAATGTCCTTTCAAGCTAAATTTTTCATTAACTTTCTCTTCTGCTGATACATATATATCTTCTTAAACGGGAAAGTCTATTTCTGCAGAATACTCGGCTCAAAAAAAGCTTACAATATCATTATTCTCGTACTATCTTAGTTGGATCACAGAACTAGTATGGCAAATTAGTTTCTTTGTGAATAGGTGAGACAATTTCTGCACAATGTCCACTTAAAACAAGTAAGAATGCTCTAGTCGAGTGTGTCCGACTACGAGACTCCCTGCTCCCACTTTGCATTTCAAACAGTTCAGCGGCAACTCAAGCAAGCAGCGCACTTAACTTGTAAAGTGCATGTCAAACTGTTGTTTCTGCCAGCTGAGACGGGCGTATTAGATTCTTCTATAACTTTGGTGCTATTTATCCGATCTTGATGAAATGTACACAGCTGATCAACATTGATACAACATATGTGTGTACCAAAAATCAAAGCTTTGTCTTTAAAATTGTGGCTGTGGGAGCCTTTTTCGATTTGCAGGGGTGCGGGGGTGCATCCGAAATTTGAAATAAACTTGATCTTGTGTATGCTTGCCAAGTTTGGTGTCTCCAGATCTCATAGTCACTGAGATCGACGCGTTCATACAGACAGACGGACGGACATGGATAGTTCGTCTCGGCTGTTGATCCTGATCAAGAATGTATATGGTCGGTAATGCCTCCTTCTGTCCGTTACACACACTTGCAGTACTTTATAACTCCGTTTTTCCCATTTTTAATGGGAACAGGGAGTAAAAAATGTACCAATTTCATTATTCTCTTAGTTTTTTGATTGGATCTCAGAAATACCGTAGCAAATAAGTTCATTTGTGAATTTTCTGGTATACACTTACTATTTTTATTTATTTAAGTTAGACTACACTCTACACAGAATTGAAATGTACCTATCTAATGCTGAAATCAAAAGTGTCATTTTCTTAAAAATACTGTCCTAAATGTTATCATATAATGCAATTTTGGTAGGTATATACGCAAGTTAAAAGTGTACAGAGTGTCTATGTAGAATATCAGTTTGGAATGGTATAGTTTTTTGTTGTATTTGAAATAAGTAGTGTACTCGTAGCAGCTCTTGTTGTTGTTGTTGTCAATTAAACAAATGGTGATTAAGTAATTTTCGCATTTTAAGCTAAACTAATTGCTAAGTATTTAGACAGGTGGCTGTGGTGGATCCGCTGTTGGTTCGCTGCTCGTCGCAGGTGGCGCAACAGCATCCTTATCCGGTTCATTTTCTAATGTGGTTGGCGCTAAGCCTGGTGACTCACGCGGCTTTGCATTGCCAAAGATGATGGCCGCCTGCTTTGTCTCGGCCAGCGCATTGATGGGCTCGGTAACTGTGCGTGGCTTAAGTATAATCTTGGGACGGTCATCGTCATCCAGATTGGAGCAGGATGGACTATTGTCGCCAGTTTGTGGTTGATTGCTCTTATTGTTGGGATTGTAGTGACCACGACGATCTCGTGTGCGATTCTGTCCAAAGTTGGCATAGTGGCCATTGTCATTGCTGATACTGCGCTGGCGCTGAGATGTGCCTCGACCATAGCTGTTGTTGTTGATGTTCATGTTGTTGTTTTGATTGCGATTATTATAGCTAAAAAAAGTGATATGAATTTATAATTTGAGTTAATAGTTGCTGTTGCATCGCATGCTTACCGATTGTTATATTTATTGTTGTTGTTGTAGTTGGGAAAGCTGCGGTTACTTTGGAAGCTGGTCGAGGATACATGCGGCTCCACAGAGTTCCTGGGACTGCCTAAGCTTGACGTATCCTGGCTGCCACCAATGGAACCAATCTCGCTGCTGTTGCTGCCGTCATTACCCTGATAATTATCACTATTATAATGACCTCTTCCTCCGCCTCTTCTCTCGCCGCCTCCGCCACGACCACCGCGATACTTATAATTGTTTTGTTGCGGACTGCCTTGTTGTCTGCCCATAAAAGAGTTGTTATTGTTGTTATTGTTGAAGGATGTGTTGTTGAAGGGCGGGCGTCCAGGACTATTTTGCTTGCGTGAGAATTGGTTTTGGTAGCCTTGGGTACCAGCGCTATTGTCACGCCGAAAGTTGTTGTTTCGTTGATTTTGATTGCCACTGCCACTGCCAGATGGAGCACCTGACATGTTACCGCCAGGACCACCTTGCCGCCGATGGTCAGCAATGTCGATACGCAGCGGTGCCGATAGATTGTCAAGTTTAATGCGTCCATTTCGTGAAAGTGCACGCTTCAGTTGGTCCAGTGTTTCAAATTCTACGTAGCCATAACCTTTAAACTCATCCGTCTCCCGATCTTTAATTAGGCGTACGCTCTTAACGTCAAAATCATCAAATATTTTCATAACATCGCCCTGGACGAGTCCTTTGGGCAGATTGCCCACAAAGGCAATGTAGGGCGGATCTGTTGGCACTTCCCGTGTGCGATTACGAAAATCACGGTTGCGATCATAAAAATTACGGTATTCCTGCTGGTTGCCATGATAATTACGATCATGATTATTGTTGCCTCTATCGTTGTTTGAGCGATCTGCCATATTATATGCACTTTCCACCGTTTCACAGAATATATTTAATTTTGAGTCCGGAGCTCGTTTTTCCAGACGCTGTGTAAAAGTCTACGAGAGACTTTGTTCTGACAAATAATTGACATTGCTCTACTTCTCACTAGATGACAAACTGTTTCTTTACATTTGAGATATTTTTTTAAAATATTTATGTACTGGTTAAAAATTCACACAAATTATGGCAATTTTTAGAAATGTGATTGCCAAGCCACAGTAGTCAGCTGAAGGCTAAGGTAAATCGTAGATGATAAATGTTGGCGCCTGGCTCCCACTGCCTCTACCACTTCCCCCCTCTAGCTCTAGATATGCACGCAAAACATGTGTAAGCAGCGTAGCAAATGGCTTCATCTTCAGCTTCAGCGCTTGTTTGTGTTATGGATAATAAAAAATAAAGAACAACAACTGCGAATGTCGACGTTGACGACGTTGGCGAGTACATGAAAAAGTCAACAGCAAATAGTGAGACCAAGCAGCATCAACGACTACAACAATAATAATAACAACAACAACAAAATGGGCAACAAGAACAACTACCGCGTTTTGTTTGCACGACGAACTCATGACTCATTTTTGTACATTTGTCAAAATTTTTCCCATACATCATTTTAAACAGTGCGCGCCGCTGGAGCAAGCAGCAGAGAGGCCAAAGGCCAGGACTGGAGTCGAGTTGAGTCGAGTTGTGGGTACCAGTTGGAGCACTATGCACTGACAGTGGCAATACCAGCCCTGCACAGTGGTTAGAGAAAGGTGAAATTGGGATAGAAGTGCAGAACATTTAATTAGAAAACATAATTACATTGAGTGCTCGTGAGTTGGGTTGAGATATCTGACTATATATATAGCACAACTCATATTTAAACAGATTTTGTCTATGGCAGCTTTAAGATATAGTCTTCAGTCTATAGTAATTCAGTCTGAATTACATAATTAAACTCATGATGGGTAAATTTGGTAGAGATAACAAAAAAGTTGTTCATACAACTCATGTTACAACCGATTGTTCCTAAGGCAGATGTACATAAGTTATAGTGACCGATTTCGATGAAATTTTTTTAACATAAATAGAATGATTTGTAAAAAAAGAAAAGATTTTCTATGTTACATAAAACATTAATTTTTTATCATTGAATTTCCAACTTCATATGTTGATTTTTTTTTTATTATAAAAATAAATGTGAAGTTCTTCAGGTAATTTACATTTTTGATATATGTATTACAAAGAACAAGAATTATTTTAGGAATAACTACTTAGTAAACATTATAATTGATAATTTGCGCTTAAATCAAGTGCTTATGTTATAAGAAGAAGTTAAGTGAATCATATGTGGTAAACAGTCATATTTTCTTTGAAAAAAGTTGAAGCTATCTGAAGTCAATTAGTCAGCAAGAAACTGGAATGTCAAGGCAAATTTAAAGTTAAATATATTATCAATTCTTTTTAAAAATAACAGTGCTTAAAATTAAAATTTGTTTCTAATTTTCACCTTTTCTTGTAGCTTGTTTCAGTGTGCCAAGCGATTTGAGGCATGGGGCTTGAGTTTGGGTTTGGGCTTGGATTCGGCACACGCCAACGCATGGCCAAAGATAAATCGTCAGCAACACGGAATTAAAAACTGATGTAGCGATTAATTTATCACTCACTGGCAACAGCAACAACAATAGAAACAGAAACAGAAACAGCAGCAACAACAATAAGAAGCAGCTGCAAGAAGAGTTGCCAGCTACTAGCAATATTTAACTAACAAGTTGCAACTGTGTGTGGGGCACAGACAGGCAGACAGACAGACAGATAGACAGGCAGCTCTATGGACAGTTTCAGTGGCATCTTTAGAAGCAGCTACGTTGCTGAAGTTCGAATCGATGCGGACAGTAAATAAATTACGAGCAACAAATAAACGCGCTCGATTGCATTCGATGGACAGTGTAGAAGAGAAAACCCAAAACAAAGCGCAAGCCAATAGTAAAAGTAAAAGAGCGTAGCAAACGAGAGAGATGTAGGCAAACAAAGACAAGAAAACGGAACCGGAAACGCTTTCAGCTGTCGAATTTGTATGAGCTGGCTATGCTGCTGCTGCGTGCTGTCTTCCCTTTGCCCTTGCTCCTGTTTGAGAACTCCTTTCCGCATGCCATGCTCATCCTGTCTTAGGTCACCATTGAGCTTTTCTGTGCTATGTTCTATGCTCTGTGTTCTATGTGCCATTGGTAAGTGTTCAATCATTTGATTGTTGCAACAATGCAGCACATTTAATCGCAACAGCAAAAGAACTGAAACACCGAAAAGGATTTATGGTCATCGATCAGAATTAATGAAGATTTTGTTTTAGTGCCACAAGTAAAGCTCTACCAGGGCTTGAATGATGCACGGGCCATGTCGTTGCCCTAAGCAGCTTCAAATATATACCATTTGTTGCTAATCGTTTTCAGCCTGAATTCCACTTCAAGTACTTGTGCCGAGTACTAACCGTAACTGCTTGAGTATTACACTACATTAGCGAAATTAAATTGATTTTCCTATGCGCCTGTTAAGATTTTTGCTTCTTTTTTTTTCATATCATTTTTTTCTGTCCCCTTGCAACCCTGGCGCATCACTTGTTCAAGCTGTTGATACTCGCATTTCACCACCTTTTAACTCTTATTAAACAGCAACTCTCTGCCCTCACTTCTTCCACTTACCCCTTACCCATTGCCCTTCTTTCACTTTCGTTCTCATCATTATGATGCCTTTGGCTTGATTTATGCTGCAGCGCCCGCAAGTATGCAGCGTAAATATTTTTATGACCCACTATATGAACCCTGCCTCCAGCTTCACTTCTCTCTATATCTATGCTGTCCTCCCCTGCCCTTTCCACTGCACTTGTGTCCTCAACAGCCTCATAAGTATATAGACCAGAGAGCAGCGGCCCACACTAATCATATTAAATGAAATTCATACGTCGCCGCATTTATGCGATTTACTCAGGACTCACCGAGGCAGTAGCTTGACTATTTAGCGAGGGTTGCTAAAATTCTTCGTATACCATATACATATACATATATATATATATATCGCACGCTTGTTGTTGCTTTTTGTTGCTGTTGTGCTGGCTGGCAACATTTTCGTTGTCGTTTAAACTAATTGAGTGTTACAAATTTTATGTGCAAAATCTTTAAGCTAAATTGAAATTTGTTTTGTTTGCATTTGGCCTGGTCTTGTTGTTGTTTTTTTTTTTTGTTGTCCTCGTTGTTGCTGTAGTTATTGTACATTTTTCACATATGATGCGGGTTGTATATGAACCCATTTAATGTTATGTGCACATTTCGTTGTTGGTATCCGTAAGTGCGTTGAACCATTTCTCAACTTAAGGTATTCTTATCGCTTTAAAAAATGGCCTACAAAACGGTTATAAAATCCATTGAGAGCGTCTGCTTTAAAAAATATCGTAAATTAAATTTAAAACGTACAAATTGCTTTTAATATTTTATTTTATAAGGTATCTGGTTGTGCTAGATAATACTGATGTAAAACTGCGACTTTCGATAGTATGGATAGTATCGATAGCTTATGATATGCGGAATTGTAATAAAAAATAGCACAACCATACAAAACAAAACAAATTTCTGATCTGTGAGACTGACCAAAGAATATAGAATATTATCTAAATAAATCGTTCATCTTATCATACTTATTACATGGTTGTGGTCTCTAAATCCTAAAGTGAGGCCCATTTTGCTCTATTACATTTGTTTTCTGACGTTACCTCAAAAAACATATGCCTGAATAAGCCATAAGCAAATGAATAATTATATATATTTCAAAACTCCAAAGCTTAGTTTTTAATGATTGTAAAATAAACAAATTCTCGTAGAGACAACTCAACAAAGCCAGAGAAGATTGACAAAAAAATTGTTTCATCAAAGCAAGCCTCTCTAACAAAAAAGTAAGTTATTTCTCGTTTTTCGCTTATAATTTCCAAACAGTTTAAGCAATTGTTTGGTGTGGAGCCTGACTAAATAGCTTTTGGAGCAACATTTACTTATTTTTATTTTATTAATTTTGATATTTTTTACAAACTTAAATGCGTTTTTCTACGAGCTCAAAATAAGAGGTGATGTGGATATTTTTGAACTCATTTTTCTTATTTTTTTTTTAGGATCTTATTTGGTTTTTATTTATTTGTCATAGTTAATTTATTGAGAACATTCAACTTAATAAGCGGCCCAAAATCGCAGTCTATGCTTTTAAATATACATATATATAAGTCAAAATCCTGATATGCGTATTCGCGTATATGTATTGGTCGGACCCCCAGATCAGAAAGCAAATAAATATAGAATATTTGTTCTATAATGCGTCATCGATTTTAACCCAAAGGCAAAATCTTTGATATTAACGATAGCTTTTCAGATCTAGTACCAAGCTCTCTTGTCTTTGTTCAGTCATATATGCGCTATATTATTGATACTTATCTTAACCTTCGTTATTTTCTACAAGCATCACAAGTAGTTGTTGGCATGATTTGATATAATTGCGTCGCCAGCCAAACGCATTTTTAGCCAATTTACATAATTTATGATGCACAAATGATGCAGCCCACGCTCCAAGATCAACAACTACGAATATTGCAAAGAATTCAAAACAATTTGGTCTTATGATTTGTGCCATTGCAGTGACTTGGCTGGCGATAAGACCGAAAATTTGGCGACAGTCTTGGTTCGAATGCAATGGTTATAAACAAAACGCGTTGGCCAAATTAAACTTATATCTGAGATTTATCATTTCTGAGCCCATATATCAGCGCTCGAGTGGCAGGCCAATAAAATATGGCACTTGTTTAGGGCCCGGCCAACAACAGGCAATTACCAATTGTCAAAACTGGCCAAGCGCATAGCTGTCGCGCGATATTTTGAAAAATTAACAATGTCATGTAGATACGAGCTTTATACTTGCACACTGTACATAGATATAGTTTTGCAGTTCTAACTGTAGATTTATGCCAATTTAAAGAGACACAACAGCCTGATGCTGATTTATAGAGTTCGTATATGTTATGTGTATTTGGCAAGGGTTTCAGTTCCCTCATGCCAGACGAGAGCATTAAGAAGTGGTCATAAATTATGCGTATGATCAAATTGCTACCTTCATGTCGTGGTTGTTCAAGTTTTTGTGTTGTGCTTTCAATTAAGTCAATTGATTTTAATTAGACCATGACTTAAACATATTTTGTAAGAAATTATTATTAAACACGCGACTCGACGGCCCATAAATTCGAAATGTCGACTACGCTCTCAAATGTTACCTCGATGTCTGTCGACAGCGCTGTAACTTAATATCTACAGTAAATACATTCAGCTCAATTAATAGGAATTATGAGTACGAGTGTATATGGCCAAGTCCAAGCGCATAATGCACCAGCAGCAGTTGAGAGTATTGAGTGCCCACATGTAATGCCAACTGGAAGAGGGTAACTTTAGTTCCAGTTTCAGCAACAGCTCCTTAATTGGTGACACACACACACACACAGACATATCTAAAGAGGGACTCACATGCGACGTGCTTCAATTGAGGTGATCAACGTTAATTAAAAGCCAACAAAAGACACACTCAAATTGACTCAGCACAGCGTCGTGGCGGCGACTCTTGTAGGCTCATTAAGTGGTCGCCAGGCCACGCCCACTTACGCTACGCCCCACTGTGCGATCGAGATGAAAAATGAACATTTCGCGCATCATTAAAATTCCAACAGTAGTTCTGCCTACAACTACAACTGAGGACTGGGCCATATGGAACTTTGCGGTTGACAAATGCCGCAACGTGCTCAATGTTTCCATTTTCATTTCCCATTTCCATCTATCGGTCTGTGATTGTGACTGTTGTCTGCGTATAGTGGCTGCTTCAGCTGTGCCACAGCCTGTAGCTCATTTGTCGCAGCAGCCTCAGTCGCAGCAGCCGGCGAGAAATGAGTAAAACAAATGCGTCAACACCGAATTTTCATTTGGTTAATGTGTGAAAGTGCTGGGCGGAAAAACTACTACTACTATGAAAACTAAATACTTACATATAACATACGAGTGCACATAAGCAGGCATCACTGAAATAATAACATGAATTTATCAATTTGTCATGTTGATATTTGTTTGGCAATTTATATTCCATGTGCGACATGTGCTCCGGCATCTTCGGAAACTGATGACTGCCTCCGCTCTGCTCAGATCTGTCCAGTTCCGTTCAGTTTTATTTTTAATTACGTTTCTGTAGTACACTTGTGGGCTGTAATTGATTATGCTACTTATCCTCCTTAATGAAAGTGAACGACAAATGTCTTAGGTACATATTATTCTAAAAGGTTTTTCTTCGAATTTATAACGATTACAGAAAGAGACCTTATAAAGATCAAGCCTTCAAAAACATACTAACCAGGGACTGTAATCATTATAAGTTTTATTATAACAATTTTAAAACAATGACTAATATTAATATGTATTGATTTACTTACAAAATAATGATTACTTTGAGTTTTACTTTAACAACTCAACCAACAATCTTTATTTTTGAGCTTAAAATAAAACTCATGAAATAATGATTATTCTTTTTTGATCAAAAATTAAACTCAAGTTTTATTTTGACGTTTTCTTAAGGAATAAGGGCGGCCAGAACGGACCACTATAACATATAGCTGTCATAGGAACGATCGGTTGAATAATAGGTTTTTGTGTGAAACACTTTTTACTCCCTGTTCCCATTAAAAATGGGAAAAAGGGATATATAAAGTACTGCAAATGTGTGTAACAGACAGAAGGAGGCATTTCCGACTATATAAACAATATATATTCTTGATCAGGATCAACAGCCGAGACGAACTAGCCATGTCCGTCTGTCCGTATGAACACACAGATCTCAGAGACTATAAGAGCTAGAGACACCAAACTTGGCATGAAGGTTCGTGTATACCATACGCAGATCAAGTTTATTTCAAATTTCGGTTACACCCCCCCGCACGCCCGCAAATCGCAAAAGACTCCCACAGCCACAATTTTAAAGATAAAGCTTTAATTTTATTGGTACACATGTATGTTTAATCAATGTCTTTCGGATGTGTAAATTTCAACACGATCGGATAAATAGCACAAAAGTTATAGAAGAATCTATTACGCCCGTCTCAGTTGGCAGCAACAACAGTTTGACAAGCAGTTTACGAGTTAAGTGCACTGCTTGCTTGTGTTGCCGCTGAACTGCTTGAAATGCAAGTTGGGAGCAGGGAGTCTCGTAGTCGGGCACACTCGACTAGAGTATTCTTACTTGTTTGTTTTTATTCTTAAGATCAATCAGCCCATTAAAACATGCTGACTAAATTCAATCAAAATCGGACAACTTTTTCTTATAGCTGCCATAGAAACAATCTGTTGAAAATAAAATTTTCTTATGCAAAACTTTTCTGCAAGGATATAATGTCTTCGGTTTTCTTCGACTGTTTCTTACGTTTTATTCAAAAAAATTTAATTTTATGTGATTTTGCATGTGTGTGTATAAGTGTGTGTGTGTAGATTGTACAGTTTTTCAAAAAGTTGTACATATGATAAAGTAAAAAAATAGGTAAAGTAAAAAAAAAAATAAGTAAAGTAAAAAAAAAAAATAAGTAAAGTAAAAAAAAAAATATGTTTAGCTTGAAAACTGGCTGCTCCATGCTTTCCGATCCACTATTGGAGACACCCATGTCCAAGATTCTCTCCAGAGGAAAACATTTTAACCAGTGATGCTTAAGTTGGAACTGGTTTTAGTTATCGTTGTTCGAGTTTGTTAGGCGCGCAAGGCGTTACATTGCTTGAAGATCTCCAAAATACGTGGGTCCAGATGGGATGTGAAGATCAACTCCTTCAGCGTGCTGCTAAACTTTTGCACCTGCACATGGTGCAGGAGGAGCACTTGCTGCAGGCGTCCAGTAATCCAATGATACCAGTCTGTATCCGGATCGCGTCCATCTGTTTCGCAGCGCAGCAGATGCTCGGACAGAATCATAACAAAGTGTTGAAAGACAATCAGGAAAAGACCTTTCTGATTAACATTAGCTTTCTCTAAATTATCCACCATGCGATCCAAGGCTTCCTCGGCTTCTTGGTCCATATATATTGTGGGCTTGCTGCTCTTGCAATCCGAATCGTCTTCAGAGTCGCTCGAGGAGGAGAAGTCTGCCCTGAACAGCTTTTCCTTGGCATCGTTCAGCTCGTGGCTCAGTCTGATGACATATTTATTCATCTTGTTGATGGTCGAATGCACAATCTCCCAGATATACATTTTGGTAAGATCGCCGGTCATCTTCTTGGAGAATATCCAGTTGAGCACCGCCGAATAGTCAATAATTTGCAGCTTGTACAGTTTATCGATCAGTATGACAATCATTTGGCGATGTGCTGACCAAAGCTCATAAATGTTATGCAACATACAGATTTGTGCCTCCTCCGTTTCGGCCAAGGCACGAAAGACAACATGAAACTTGGCGATGGCCGCAAAGCTATGCGAAAAGGTTTTCGAGCCCAGATTCAGCAGCGTCTGTACAAACACATCAATCTTCAAAGCATTCAAACTGACATCAGACATCTCCTCGCCACAGAAGCCACTGCTTGGTAGTTCCTTCAGTATGTCCATCACCTCCTCGGGTGTGCACTTCTGCCGTATGGCTACAACCAGTTGATGCGCCACCATAGTGGCAGGCAGCTTGGCTGCCTCCTCGTTGGAGTACTTGTAGAAAGGCACTGGATTGGCCGGAACAAGCTTTGCATATGACGTGGGCATCATGTCGCTAATGCGCTGATGATAAGAAAGTCGCATGCACTTCTGTAGCAACTCCTGAACGAATTTGGGACGTGGATGCTCGGAATCGAGCTGCAAACAGCTCTTCCATTCATCCCAGCACCAGGTGAACCTAAAGTTGCTCAAATGGTAGCTGAACCAATCGACAAAACGATCAAAACACGAGGTATTCATGGAATCGATGCGTTGGAACAGAATCTCGGTGGCCTGGGCGAGCACCTGAGGCATAATGTAAGGCTGCAGTTTGCACAATTCGATCAGTAGGGAGCCATAGCAAATTTCTAAATAACGGTGCGTAGGCAAATTAAAGAGTTCCGCAAAGATGACCTCAGTGATGCAGTATTCCAGGGGTATCTTATGCTTCAACGGAATATTGAACAGTTGTGCGGCGCAATCTTTACGCTCATCATGATGCTGCTCCAGAATATGATGCAGATGCTCCTCAATGAGAAAACGCTCAATTGAATGGGAGCCCGGCAGATTGGGTCCATCCGGGCAATCAGTATAATCGAACATGCGAAAGACAACCCACGGCATGGGGTAATCAAAGTAATCATCATGTTCCGGAGGTGTTATTTGCGGCAAATTGTGATGCAGTGCCTCGCACAAAATCGAATCAAAGTGGAGATAGGGCCGTGGTATGTGCTTCTCAGCCCAATTATCACGACGGAGTTTGCATATCTGGGCCCACAGGCAATCCAGGTACTCCTCTTGCGGATGTGGCGTATCCGAGGACCAAACACGCAATGCCTTATAATGCTTCTTTGAGCGCTTATTCAAATAAATCTCAATGCGCAGCAGCAGCGCCTCCAACGTTGATTCCGCTTTCTCGTAGAGATCACGTCCTACCCAGGGCAGCGTCGATAGGACCGCATAGACAAACCAATCGCGTCGCACCTGTGGCGTTGCATCCTCATGCGAAACATCAATCATGGTGTCCAACAGCTGCAGCAGACTCGACGCCGATATCACCTGACAATTGACCAAATCGGCCAGGAAACGCAGCAAATAACGTGCTGCATCCCAGCGGCACAGTTCCAATGACTTCGTAAACGCATTGAAAATGTGATCAACAAATTCACCGCCAAACGTATAATTCTTGGCATTTAATAGACCCACAAGCGTTGTGTATATGGTGCACTTTTCGGGCATACGTACCGCACAATCGGACAGTATGCCGAAGATCTTCAAACGGTATTTGTCCAGATCGGCCTCCAGCACAACGACTAATCCCTCCAGATTCGTTTCCACCGAGGAGCTGCTTTGGTCACCCACGCGCAATATCAGCGACTTCACAGGATCCTCAATATTCTCGTTATCCAAAATGCGACAACGCTTGTTGCGATCATCATCATAGCTCTCATCCTCCGACTCGCGTGCACGTCGAAGACTCATATTTCTAGAAAGTACAGTTAGCAATATCCAAATAACCAACAACAAAAAACAAAGATTTTTTCTTCAACTTTACTCACGTTTTTTTTTTGGAAAATGGCTGTTTTTTTGAAAATTGTATATTGTATGCCAATTTGCTGTGTATTATTTGCCAAATGTCAATTTTAGCTGTGTTTTTTTAAATTATCGTTGAATTATTAACTCTATTTGCAATTTTTAGCAACAGAAAAACCACGAGCTTTTGCTAGGGATGTACAACAATAATCGATGCACCTAACAACAGTAAAAACTATCGAATATTAAATCGAGCGGAACAAAACAGGAACATTCCACAGAGATGCTGAAATAGACGCAAAAATTTGGAAACCTTACAAAGCATCTTGCCAAATATGACATATATTGACCACTGTGATTAAGGTATAAAAATAACAGGGTTCTATTCGGAAATTTACGAAATGGATTGTAGAGCAGAGCGTATGTTTTCTCAGGCTAGGATGTATCTTTAAATAGCAACTAAACTGTTGAATAAAATATTGGTATTAGTGAAGCTAATTATGAACTTTTTCCAAAAGGCTTTTTCTATGTAAAAAGCAGTTCTAACAATATGAAGTTTTTGTGATTTATTCTTTTTAAATCAGAGATGTAAATGATTGAATCTTCGAATCAATCAGGCATTAAATATACATCGTACACAATACAAAGTATTGCTTAGAAGACTGAACTTGCTTTTAATAATTTTAAATTAAGCATTTATAATTTCTTAATTCAAATTAAAAATCTCTTAATTCATTATTAAAAATATTCAATAAGTATTTTTGAAAAAATATCGGAACATTTAAGCATTAAACTCGACTATCGGTGCCATCGCTGGGAGTTTAGAATAAATCGATTTTGGCAAACATCGATGGTTTCACAATTATTTGCAGCTTCGCCATTGCACTGTGCCAATTTGCAATATGCAATGTGACCAGATGTAATTAAAAAAAAAGAAGATGAAAAATATGAAAATAAGAATAAATGAAATGCTCTTTCTAAACCTTCAAATTTCATAAATTTGTCAAAGCAAAACTGATTTCCTTGCGGAAATCGACGCTTAACTTTGTATTTAAATCTTATTGTTATCTGAAATTAATTCTCACTCAACATTCTTATGGAAAATATGCGTTTGCAACCTTAACTTTTGAATTGCTCAAAAAAAAATATTGTTTGTCAAAAATGAAAACATGGTCTATAACGATTACTGATATTTTTTCAGCTGAACATCTTGTCGAAGATATCTGAAAAGTGTTTGTTTGTGCAACATTCTCAAATAGGTAAATAAACAATAAAATGCTTAAATTAGTCAGCTCATATGCGTTAACGATTAGCATCGATAAGTTACACACAGACTCGATAAGTAGTTGAACACGTTGCAGACTGTTGCCCCACCTCAAAGGCAAAGAGACAGTCGCAAATCATTCAACAGCCAAGAAACAAACAAACAGGCAGACAGAGAATTGAAACTCATTTAACTTAACATAATAAGCGGGCCCTAGGATATATGAAGGGAAGTACCAGTGCCAGGTCCAAGGAGTAGGTTCCCCCACGCATAACGGCTGCCTGTCGCTCAACGCTGATGTGAATGTGAACGTTGATGATGATGATGATGATGATGTCACCTTATATGCTCAGGCAGAGACAGAGGAACAGATACAAATACACACACACACACACACAGGCACACATAGTAAACACGACCATAAAAACCATTAACATCTGGTGTGATTAACTCTTAAAACGGCGAGTCAAGTCCGTTGGCTCCTAAGCAGCCGCCCCCTTGCCGATCCCATTGGCGGAGCAGCTGCAATGCTCCTCCCTGCCCACGTTCAAAAGGCAAAGGGGGGTTAACTCATTCACACGGCAGCCAGTGCATCAAAATGGGAATCGGAGTCGTCTCTGCAGAGTCGGAGTCGAAGTCAGAGTCGGCGTCGCAGTCGCGTCGTCAGCTTCTTTGTCGCCATCGATGGTTGACGTTGCCGTACGCTTTTGGAAATTTATGAGTTTCGCTTGAAAAGTATTTTATTGCGTTTATAATTGTGTGTATTGCGGGTGTGTAAGTGTGTATGTGTGTGAGTGCCGCATGGGAAATGAATGGGCAGCTCTTTGTGTGCGCTGTTCCCGTTCCAGTTCCAATTCCCCTCCCGTACTCTGTAAATGTTGCACATAAACTCTTTAACACTTTGCCTCTCGTTGCAATTAAAAAAAATATCTACTTATTGGTGGAAAGTGTTTGCTGTGTGTATGCGACATTGTATCTGTATCTGTTACTGTCTGCATTTTGTATCTCTTGTGTACATTAGGCACTGACACCTCCCCCCTCATCATCATCATCGTTGCTGCTCCACTTGGCTGTATTTGGGGGCACCGCATCATTTGTTTGCGTAACTTTATTAGACTCTTGAATTGCGTGTTTAGTTTTTTGAACAATTTATGTATGTGTGTGCCTGCTTCTAGGGCCTTGTGACGAAAATGTGGGAAACTTGTACAGCCCCAAAAGAACGAGGCCAGCCATGTGTGCGAGCTACATTAGATACAGATACATCTGCCACTCTGATGAGAATAACAAGTGTGCCTACCACGAAAGCCGAGTCTTGGACAGTCTACTTGAGCATGGCCAGACATTGGATGGTGACAGGAACAGGGACTGGAAATGACCTCAAGGATACCAAGACGCTGGCTTCAGGCATTGACTTTTGCCAGCTCACTGAGTGCTCTGCACGCGCTTGATTAATAACCAAAGTAAAATTGAAAATTTTTTCCAAAATACACAAAAATTAAAACGTACAAATTGCAAGTTATTTGTTTGCTGAGAACTGAAGAGTGAAGGAGGAGTTGAAAGAGGCGGAGTTGAGTGGCGGCACCTTTCCATCAACAAACTTAAGGCGTGGCATTGCCCAAGACGGCGACTGAGACCCAAAGCATGTCTGCCAAAGGGCGGCGCAGGGCGGCGCAGGGGTAAGCAAAAAAAAAAAAAAGAAAAAAATTCATTTTCCACGTAATTACTCTGCTGTGATTAGTAAAATTAAACTTTTCTTTTGCATTTCCTTTTGGTGCGCGTGAGTTTTGCTTTTGCCATTGCCTTTTGATTTTTGTGCGCGGCTGCAAAAAATGGCGGCATTTTCTTTTTGTTTTCTGTTTTATTTTTTCTTCGTTCTCAGTTTCATTTAGCGCTACGTTTTTCATGGGAAAAACTAGAAAAAGCAACGCTCGCTGCTGCAGGAAAACGCGTAACGGCCAATTACAAGGATTGATTGTGTATGAAAATGTTTGGGAAAAGTTTGTCAGTGCAAAGTTCTCGTGCTCATTTTTTGTATTTGCTCAATGCATAAGGTGTCTAATTTTTCATGGCAGACAAAGATTGACGGCGTTTGTCGAGCGCAATCAAAAATTTTAAATACAAAAATGTTGAAAAAAAATGTATATGTATATATATATATAATAGAAAACTGGTGAAAGAAAACGCTTTTTGCGTAGCAGACACTTTAACACTTGAATAAATATTTGTGCGGCAGTCGCAACCGAAAAAGAGATTTTATAATGCCACAAAATCCAAACTAATTACTCAAGCCGCTCGCCGACGGTCGCTCGGATGCGCGCATCATTTCACTTGATATCCTGTCACAGGATGCGTGGTGAGCACAAAACGAAGTCAGCGTCAGAGCCAGTTAGGCCCAGATGCAGACAGACAACATCATCATCGTCAGCCCCTCAAAACGTAGAACAAAATAAATGTTTTGAAAATAACTTGGTGTTATTTTTTGTGTGCTCTTGAGCCTGGGACCAGGACACTGTTCCAAAAAAGTGTCACTGGCGCGTGTGACAAAAATTAATATTAATTTGCTGTGTCAATGCATCCGTCATAGCGACAGTTGGCCAGCCAAAAAAAAGTGGTTATTTTTCAAAGGCCTCATTATCAACGCAAAAACACTTCAAAATGCGTACCCAAAAAGGGTGCAATACTTGTTATTATTTTTGAAAATATTCAAATTGCTCATATTTTGGGGTTTAACTTTTGGTGGACTGCTATAAATTTATTGATGCTTGATGTTTGGCAGTGCAGGTGCTTATGCTGCGTAGTTGTAGTTGTCATCAAAGCAGCCCAAAACACTCTCCAGAGTATTGAAAAGTGAACTCCTGCAGAGACGACAGACGACAGTTAGCCTGGTCACACGACTCGACACACGTTGCTTGAAATCTATGCGCTGTTTTTCCACTTTTCCAAGCGGCTGTGGGGGTTCGAATGTGACAATTTACGGTTTGCTTTGCTCATCAACACGCGTCGCAGGCTGCATCAGATAGAATAAGACAGACAGAGAGAGGCAGAGAGAGAGAGAGAGAGATCTGCTTAATTTGGGCAGCTCAGTGGGCGACACGTGTCGCCAAATGTAAAAGGTGTTGTAGTCCTGCCTGCTGCCTCCCCTGGGGCACTCTGTTTACATGTTTTTGTTGTTAGTTGTTTAATTTAATTAATGCCTAAATACGCAGTCAAACAGACTGCAAAGCGTGAGAAAGCTGAGTTCGTAGAATTCAAGAAACTTTGCAGCTCTAACCTGCTTCCATATGTTGTTGCAAGTCTTTTGAATATTTTTTTCCGCTGGCAAACAGCTGCCAAGTTTCATGTGCAAACTAAAATGGAAATGTAAATGAAAACTCTGCATATGTTTGCCTGGCACCTTTCAGTTCAGCGTCGTCCTCTTCGTTGTCTCTAAATATTTTGATTAGTTCTTGTAAATTGTTTGCATTGCCCTGGCCAAGGCATGTTGGCTGTGTTTGCTTAGTCTCACTTAATTTGTAATTTCTACAGCCTGTTCGTGGCAACATTTGGTACATGTTGCTTTTGGTGACAAACTCAAGACACACACACACTTGCCTATTGGGGGCAATGTGGCTAGTAGTTGTTGGCTCACAGCTCAATCAAGCGTTTAGCTAACTGTTAACTTAAATGCTATGATAGTTGAACACACTCGCATGTGTGCTTAAATTACATTTGACATTTACGAGTGCATAATAAAAATCGTTTACAATGGCCGATGCCATTTGACTTGACAAATACTTTATAGCGTACCACTTGAAGGGCAATAGCTCTATGGAAATGCTTCGATTTCAAACTGGAGCAGTGGAGGGGGGGGGGGGGGGTTAGGTGGGGGTAATGGGTAATGGCCATCAAGTGCAGATCGCTCGTAAAACGCATTTTACAGTTGGCACATTCAACTTTGACTGAACGGTGCGTTTGCTTTTCACATGAGATTTCCATTGGATCTATCTTTCGTTCTCTATCTTTCGTTCTCTATCTTTCGTTCTCTTTCTCTGTCACTCTCTCTGTGCATTTTTAATTAATTGGCTGTAGTTTTTATGGCTTCATTAATTACCGAACCCTGCCAGGCGAGATCCGTTTTTGGTCCTTGACGTCATTGGCCACATGTCAAAGCCATCTCTATTGAATTATGCATCATCGATATGTGAAGCTGTAAATATCAATAATAAAAGTGCGCTGTAAAAGTAGAAAGGAGTCATATGAACTCGCACTTCGCCCAGGAACAAAACGAAACGAGTGCATTAAAAATTTATTAGAATTTGCCTTTGACGCGTGTCCATATGACTACGACGACTTATTCGATGGATGCCTCTCATAAAATAATAATCTTTATGATGGCAAAAATTTTAATACAATATTGGCGGCCCGCTTATATATATGCCCTTATACTTATAGCACACAGCATTGCGTCTATCTGTCATTCGGAAGATTCATAAATTCACTTTAATTGCTGCAGTGATTTTTTCGCTTTTAGTGCCGTAGTACTCCCCCTCCCTCTTTCCCTCCCGCTCTTAGCCGTGTACTGCTCGCAGTTCGAGTGATAAAAACGTTAAAGTGCCCCTTAAAATTATGTTCATTAATATTCAACTATTTAGTGGCAAAGATGAAGTTACTTGGAACGCTTTTAGCAGTTGGCTATTTTGATTGGAAAGACCACAATCTGTGCTTAGAACACAAGTTTTTTTTTTTAATGCTTTAATCAGTTGTTTTTGCTATTGTTGCTGTTTTAAAGAGCATCGAAATAGAAAATTTGAAAGAAAATAAGTAGAGCATTGTCATCACACTGCACACGGGAAATCAGTTACAAGGGCTTTTCTGGTTTGCTGGGTCATCAAAGATGTCCTTATATTGTTGCACGAATCCTTTGCCAATGTCCTTGTATTGTGGATAATTTGCGAGTCTGAAAATGCAGAAGGATAACGTCAAGTGTAGGTCGAATAATTATAGCATGCACGTACTTATTAAATAAGATGCATAATTTTGTTGATCTGCGACATCTTGACGGTATGCTTGGAATGTTTGTCAGCTTCAAAAATAGGATCAACCATCAGATGTATATGAAGATCGTCTTTGATGACGATGTCAACCCAAGGAGTTGTTTTGAAATGCTTACATGTGGCCTTACTGCGCCTACCGTTTACAGAATTGGTTACCAAATATTTGACAAATATTTGGTGGTTTATTAAATAGAAATTAGCTGAACGTCGAAAAGAAGATGAAAAAAAAAATAAAACTTTTAATTTTGCAATAAGATACGTTTCGAACGACTTTTTATGTTAGACTGATACATTTGCCTATAAAAGTTGACTACTTTGCTTTTTGTCTAAGAATTGAAAATCCTCACCTACTTTGATTTGTTTTTTTTTTTGTTTTCTAAGCAAATTCTTAATATACAATGAACGAAAGCATACAAAATTTCATAAGTAAAGCCAGCGATGGAGGCAGAGAGACATGTATGTTTATTTTTGGGGCGGACATAAGTCTTTTTACATACATTTGCCCATTTCTGGGAGTTTTTTTCTTGTAATTTTTGGGTGTAAAATCTGCCAAGCATTTATAGTCTCTAAGATCGACGTGTTGAGACAGCCGGACAAACGGACAGAAAGATGGACATGGCCATATCGACTTGGCTGTCAAATCTTCAGACTCTACAGATCTATTCTCTATTCTCGCTTATAGGAAAGATGTGAAGCGAGGCAGTCAACCCCTCTAAAACTCTTCAAAGAAGACAAAGAAGAACCTAACGAAGAAACGTCATGAGATAAACGCCATTGTTTAAATGCGGACTAACATAAAAAGGTTACAAGAATTGTTCTAATTTTATGGTATTTTATCAACTTATTTAAATTCGAATTTTAAATATATTTATTTTGATGGCTTTGAAAACATTTTTCAGATCAATTCAAAGAGCGTTTTATGTCAGGTTTTGAAAATGAAAAAACCACCGAAATCATAGCTTCAACTTGTCATACATATTTATTTGTAAAAGTTTCAATTGTACTTTTGAAAGGTCGAAAAATTGAAAAAAACTTAAATCTACATACTAATATTGTTTTCCATTTATAATCCAGCCAATCAGAGACTGCAGAGAAACGCACGCCCAACTTCTCACTGACCACAAAGCCAAGTAGATCATAATGAATGCACATGCATAATTGTATAGCTGCATAGCTGGATACTTAGCTGCATAACTGCATTCATGTTTTGTTTTGACCATGCCTCATTTAGATTCATTTGCCAATTTATTTAACGATCGATCGTAAAGTGTTTTTGCCACCGCCTTTGCCTTCAGCACCTCTGCGATTGCCTTGGGCTTTTGCTTTTGCTTTTTTTTTTTTAAATTTTTCAACACGGCTACGTTTTGATATTTGTTTGCCTTTTTTTTTGTGTGTGTGTCTTGTTTCGAAATATGCATTTTGAATGGGAGCAGCAGCAGCAGCAGTTGTAGTACAACTAGAAGCAGCTTGTTTACGTTTTTAAGTGAATTTTCATATTTTAATGTTTGGCAACATTGTTGTCGCACAATCCCGAGACGCTGTGGAGGTCGACGGCGGTCATAATTTCCGGCGTGGAATTCGTGGAAGTCGTCGATGCATAAAAACTGCGCTCTCATCTTTAAATGGTAGTTTGGTGGGGGGAGGGGAGGGGGGGGGGTGTAGGTGGAGGTGGGAGGCAGCTCGTAAATGTTGCCTCGCACTGGCCGTTTTTATAGGTGGAAGCAGAGCACAAAGGTGTTTTCCTTAGCATTTTCATTTTCATTCAGCTCGTTTATATTGCTTTGAACCAAAAATGTCAAAGCAAAACTTATGCCAATATAAAAATTGTGCTTCTTTGATGAAGCAGCAGAAACAACAGCAACAACAACTGTAAACAAACAAATCAAAATGCAGAGTCAGATCGTGCAACTATATACATATGTACTTATAGAAGCACTAATTGTGCTACAGACATGATCTTTACTAGAATGGCGCACATCATCCGCATTGAGCTTGAAATTTTATATGTTGTTGCCGCACTCGTTTTGTTGTTGTTTGTGCAAAAGTTTCGTCTAATTAGCCAAACGCTTGTGCGTCTATATATGTAGAGTTTAGAGATCTATATAGAGTAGACTCTATAGACACGACTAGACGTGCGTGCGTTGGCCATTAAAAATTATTGAAATTGAATTTGAAAATAAACTGAAAAATGCTTCGTTTTTTTGTTTTTTTTTTTTGGGGGGGAGGGGGGGGGCCGCCTGGGCGTTGTAGCGTGTTGTGGCTTTTTCAATTTAATTTTTTTGTTTTTTCTGGTTTCTGAGTTTGGCGGAAAAGTGTGGCACACGGCGCGCTTGATTTGTGCTAGCCATGAGAGGGGTTTAGGGGGGGTGCGGAGGACTGGGCATATCGCCTTCGATTAAATGTACGGCTGCATTTTCACGTAGTATTCTCAGGAAATGTGCGTTCAATTCGAAATTAGTTTCTATTCGTTGAGAACAAATTTAATTTATTGCCGCCTCGAGAGCATTCAAACGGTGTGGCGTATTTTTAAGTGAAATGGATTGAAATGAAATGATTTTTCATTTATTTTAATTTTTATTTTCAGTTTTTTTTTTTATTTTTCTTAACGCTGATGCTGGTGGCGACGGCAAGACGCCAAAGCAGACGCTACTGATGCCCTGGCCCCAAAAATGCCGACGAAAATTTGTTGGCCGCAAATTTCGTACCTAAATGCAAGAGATTTGCCGTGCTGCAAGTACCTCAACAGCCCATGCAACGCTACCACATTTAAGTGGTTGCACCTTTACTATGCACAGGGTGCTGCCACAAGCCGACAAGTCTAATGCCGCCTGTTCAAATGCACAGCAGACACCCTGTTTTGCCACACAAAGGTGTCACAAAGAACGCCCCGCCACGCCACGCATAGTGACAACAATTTGTGGGCCGAGTTGGCGTCTATTTTTTGAACAAAGCCACGGAGAGGGACACACGGGCACAGGCAGGAACATGCCGAAGTAGGTTGACGCCACCTAGGTATTTCGTTTCACCAAAGGTTACGATTCGAGGAGTTTCGCACCTAGAAACGGACACGGACACGGACACGGCAAACGTCTGTCAGCCGCGACAAGTTGGCGTCAGTCTCGTGTACTGCAATTATGCAGACAACATGTCAACGCGCATTGTTCACATTGTCGAGCAGACGATGCGACGCCGACTGTGTGCAGGGCTGTGCTGTGGATCAGGATGCCAATCAGCGAGACGCAGCTGCGCCCTAGGTGCCAAGTAAATATCTCATTGGGCCGAATCTAATGGTCAATAAATATGAAAATTTTATTGACTAACGCAACACGATACATGCCACACGAATCAAACGAACAGTGCTTTATGTGTTGAGGTTGGAAATTTAAAATGCACACACAGATCATCATCATCATCATCATTGTAATCTTGAGTAGGAATAGCTATAGTCTCCAAGGCCTGTGCACGTCTCACGTTTGGCTAACAAGCTCCCTTGAGTGAAATAAAATCGAAAGTGCAAAAGTATTTGACTACGTGATGTGCAGCTCATATTGGGCAGGGCAGCTCAGTTGGCCGACAGCTTCTACTCCTCAACTGCTTAGTCATCTAATATGGCTCAGTTGAGTAGGTGTTTCCACTTGCCAATTAGACCGTAGGCCCAAGAAGCTGCCTAATTGATGAACATTCTGGTTTCGCCTATTGTCGCTGTCTGCACGAAATTAATCAAAAACTACCAGGAAAAAACTAAGTTGCAACTTTCTGTTGCATTTCATTTGCATTTTCAGTGGCAGAATGCGTTTGTCGAGGCGTATACAACTACTAGGTGCCACATATACATACATTGTATTATATATAATGTAGTCGTATATAGGGAGTATATATATACGAGTACGTTGTCTGGGCGCTCTTGTCAACACTTGCCAATTGTTCGTCTGCGCGGCATTGGACTTTTCCACATAAAAACGACGCTGTGAAAAGTGAAAATGAAATATGAACTATTTTAACGCCTACTTAATTTGTTTGTTTTTCTGCTGGCTTACAATAAATTTTAATTAATTTAGCGTTGAAGTGAAAGTGTTAAGCGACTTGCATGGCATACACTGAGTTCATATTGTTGCTTGGCATCAAACTAATTCTGATAGATAAATAGATATAGATACATATATAGAGTCGCGCATCAAATGCAGCTGTGTCGAAGCATACTCAACTGACCAATTGTATGTTGGCAATATTTTAATAAATTTTTTGCCTAACAAACAGTTTTTGTCGAGGTAGACGGGCGACCTAAATAAATAAAGATATGTTTATGTGCAAAATATTAAAGACAAACAAACTTGGAAGGGCCACCCTTACCACCCCCAAGCATTTTGCCACACCCACACACATATGTCGCCGCCTGACCAATTCATAAGTCTGCACTTAAGGCAGCAGCAGGAGCAGCTGTAGAAGGACACGGAGACGAACAAGGACAACCTGTGCCAAGGTTGAAGAGGCATCTATGGGGAAGGTTAGGCTAGCGTATAAACTGCAGGCTCGCATATACATAAAAATCATAATAAAATGTATTTACCCCAGGATCAAATTATGAATCTGCTTATGGGCAGGACATGGCAGGGCAGGCAGCTAAAAGGTGTGCCCGGCCATCTCAAGCTATGAAAGCCGCAGGCTGGCCGACCAGGGCAGCCCAACCCGTAAAAAGGACAAACGCATATTTATGAAACGAAGAAAACTATAAAGGACACCCACACACACACAGGCTCACACAGAACAATGTGACGACATTGACGTAGATTTGCTTTTTTGGGTCCACATGAAAATTTGTGCACATTTCAGCAAAAACGACCCTGAGGTGTTATGAGCGCCTTAAAGGTGCTGTCCTTAGCTTTATGCCGGTCCCTTTTTTGGGACTGCCAGTCTATTACACAACTACTTTATGGCATGTAGTTACACCTAGACGCGCCTGTGGCGGCAACATATGGTCAGAAGTAAAACTGAAGCACCGGTCGACATTTGGCAGGCCTCACTTTATATTTGTGACATTCTCAACGTTTCACAAAGCTTATATTTCACATTCGTTGCTTTCCTTTGGCTCCGTTCATTGTCAGCTTCATCAACAGCCATCAACATCATCGGCCCACCATCCTGCTCCAGTCCTTGCTGAGTGGCATCTGCAGCCTGGCCCCGGCCTGGGCCCCAGGGCATCCAGTTTTGCTTAAGTATGTGCGTCACACACGCCACGAACTGTTCGGCAGGGACATCTGAAGAACTTTGAGGAAATTACCTTTGGTGCAAAAACAAAGAGAACAAATACAAAAAAGCTAAAGAAATTACCTAGCGGCGTGTTAAATTGGTGTCCTTTTGAATCAGCTCACGTAGCGTTTTATTAGTCAATCAAAGGACGCTTTAGTATGCATCTTATTAAGTAGCCTCTTAAATAACAGCAAACGGGTATATTTCAATATAATTCCCTGCTTAAATAGTTGCATTTACGTTATTCGTGCCTTCTGACGAAAAAAGGGCAATAAAAAATTTCATTAAATTTTATAAAAAAAAGAGTTCTCGAAAGATCTGATTGTGAAAATGAGTTTTATTAGCTATCAATTACAAAGATTGAGTGATTGGCAGGATTGGAATTTACAATTTAAAGTAAAAGCTTGTTGGTCTGTATAGGGTATTTGTCCAGCGGAAACAGCCAAGGCAGCCAAAGAAAGAGCTCCGATGATAATATGGATAAATAGGATGGAAAATAAGATGGAAAAGTCGCCTGCCGTTGCTGTGCCCCAATCCTTAAAACGACGCGGTGGAGGCAGACCACCACAAAGCACAGCAAGGTGGCTCACCCGGTCTGGTGGCGACTCCAGCGACAATGGAGCCAACTAAGCCCAAGTGTCGTCTTCAGAAATCGCAGGCTGCTGGCGGTTGGAAAGACATGAGCAACAACAGCTGCGTGAACATTTGCAGGAATGATTCCAAAGATGTTTTGACACTTACCTCCATGGATGAGCTGCTGCTCCTTGCAGCAGCAGGTATAAAGCAGGAGAAACTGGAACGAGCGAAGCCAAGTCGCAAGAGGAGTCGGACACCGAGACAGCTAGAGCTGGAATAGATGCACCACAAAATTAACCAATAACGACAACATTAAATTAAAAAAAAAAATAAAATTGGAGAAAATAAGATGTTGATCTTGCGACGAAAAAAGTAGAACAACTTGGATTAGTGATGTGATAAAACTTTCATGTTTCGATATATCCACGTGCCTAGAGATGGGCGGATATGTGACATTTTTTTTTTTGGAACTTCACTGTTGTCGCCGTGACACCGAAATATCCATATCGGTCCTTTCGAATGTGCACCAAAGCAATACCAAACAGTGCTGCCATATCTGCCTTTTTCAGGACAGATTTGTCCCTTTTTAAAAATAAGTTTTATTAAATACAATAACTTAACAACCGATGCTGATGACGTTTTGGTTGACAAGGCAAGAAAATGCTTTTGAGTGAAGTTTAAATGTAAAGATCTGTCCTTTTTTTTTGTCGGTTTTTTTAATTTGCTGCCTATTTTTGGCCTTTTTTTCGTGGTCTGTCTATCCTGTTTTTGTTATCGATTTATGGCAGCACTGATACCAAATCGACTTTTAACTCGATATCAAACTATTCGATTTTCTTATTCGAAGCATTGAATCGATGTACATTTTGACATCGTTAGGTGACAATTCTAAGTGCAATATAGAATAGAAAAATGAATTTGTAGATTTAACAAATAAGAATTATAATTTATATTGTATCTGACCTATGAATAAGTTAAAAATGGGTGATCAAGAACGCGGACGCCGACGGCCTTTAGATGACTCTGGCGAACATTCACATGAGACGCGTCCTAAAGCTTTTCGTGGCCGTCTGATCAACAACCATCTCGCGACAATAGAGATAGGTCCGAGACTTGGAGCTCTGGTGCTGCTCCACCAGCACCAGTTCTAGCTCGTGGCGGACTTGCATACAGTGGCTTGATCTGTATGAAATTGTCCACACAAGACCGGCTGCTGTGGTTTCAAAAATTGGAAAGGCGGGTGAACAGATTGGAGCTTGAAGCTAGAAGATAGTCTAGTTGAGGTACAGGGGCGCATAATCGCTCCACAAAGGATTTGTTTTAACCACAATCGGTATGTATTACAAAATGTCTTGATATGAAAATAAAGATTGTAAAAACATTTTGATTTTTCGAACAGCGTGTCCGCTGGAGATCAAGGATATTGGACGCGATACTTTCGTGATCAAAAATTGTTCACAACACCCAGTGATGGTCTGCAGTCCAGACTCTGGACCGCTAGGCAGTTATTGTACCGCAGCGCAACTCTCGCGTTCTTCAGATCTTGCTATAAAATCTAAATCGCGCTGCAGCAGGCATGGGTTTTCAAATTGGCCAACCTCGCGAGTAAGTTCGCGGCAGTAACATATTTTTCAAGAGCACTAGCAAATATAGAAACCTGTAAAATGCATAAAATTACTGTAAATATAAATGTGCACCTAAGTGTATAGATTAATATAATCAAAAATTGTTCTTTTTAAAACGCAGTGTCAATTTATTTTCAGATCCATTAGTTACGATGACCGCTCTGGCAGTTATATCAAAGCTTAAGACGAATGCTCACGCGCTGATCCGAAGCTGATACTTTACCTTGTGCCAAATAACAATGTCGATAGGTTAGCTTTCAATTTCTGCAATGAACATGATAGAAATCAGTGAAATTTTTTCAAAATATTATTATAGATACTCGTCGATTAAGAAGAGAGGATGCGTGGATAGGACTATACCCACACAGGTGGGTATTAGAGCTTATCAAAAAGGCATAAGCGTGGCTACTAAAATTGCAATACAAATAAATTGCAAACTGGACTATACACCGTGGATGATCGAGTTGCCTTTGTCCGGCCTAATGACAGTTGGCTTTGATATAGCTAACTGCTCCCGAGATCGTTGCAAAGCCTATGGGGCAATGGTGGCATCGATGGATCTACAGCAAAACTCTTTTCTTTTTTCTCAGGATCGTTAAAGCAGTTGTTTGAATATGAAGTCAAGGACATTGTTAACAAGCTAGACGCTGAATACAATCGCCAAAAGTTAACGTACAAAATGTGCCATTTGTATTATAATTGGTCAGGCACCACTCGTGTCCCAGCTGTTTGTCAGTATGCTAAGAAACTTGCAACTCTTGTTGAAACTAACTTACACGCAATTCCCCAGAATGCTCTGGAAAAACAGCTATACTATCTCTAATATAAACTCAACATTAACTAACATTTTCAGCAAATTTTGAATTCCAGCAAATACCATAAATCAAATTTTCCACATTCGAATGCAATTTTTTGATTTACTACTTTCAGTTGCGTTCAAAAAATTGGAGGTAAATTACCGATAAAATTAACTTTTTTATTTGAAAAGCTTTTTTTTTAGTTAATAATTGACAATATCAAAACATTTTTTACAAAATTTTCAAAGTTTTAAAATGTAATAATTTTAAAATTGAATAAAATAAAATAAAAATTATTTTAAATGGCCACTATTGCAAGTAATCATCAAATGAGACATACAATGTTTACATTAGTCATTTGCGTCAGGTGAAATGCATTCAAGGAACTGAAAGAGCTGACTTCGCATATGGGCGAGTTTTTAAATTAAATTAGATATAATAAAAATCAAATAAGATTTACAATCAATTATTATCAGGACCACAAGCGCAAGAATTAACAGGCACACAACTATGGCGATTGGCGATGAAAATGGTTCTTCAATAGCTAAAAGTAATAAACTTATCACTTTTGGTCGATTTGTCATCAAGTACGACAAGGTCAACGGATTTAAACAAGAAATTAATTAAAACAAGTAAGAATACTCTAGTCAAGTGTGCCCGACTACGAGACTCCCTGCTCCCAACTTGCATTTCAAGCAGTTCAGCGGCAACTCAAGCAAGCAGTGCACTTAACTCGTAAAGTGCCTGTCAAACTGTTGTTTCTGCCAGCTGAGACGGGAGTAATAGATTCTTCCGTAACTTTGGTACTATTTATCCGATCGTGTTGAAATTTTCACAGCAGATCAACATTGATGCAACATATATGTGCACCAAAAATCAAAGCTCTATTTTGCGGGGGTGGGGGGGGGGGGCTAGTTCGTCTTGGCTGTTGATCCTGTTCAAGAATATATATAGTTTATATAGTCGCAAATGTCTCCTTCTGCCTGTTACACACATTTGCAGTACTTTATAACTCCCTTTTTCCCATTTTTAATGGGAACAGTGAGTAAAAATAAGGAAAATGAGATGTTGCTCCTTGAGCAGAACCGAGAAGACTAACTGTCTTGAAAAAGGCTGCTTTGATGAGAATGAATTTTCAAATGAACTCGCCTACTTTGTCTCAAGTGAGATTCAAGTTAAAACACACACCAGATAGCCTTGCAATTTTTAATATACCCAAGTATCTTCTTTATGAGTGTAAACAGCCTAGTTAAGCTAGCCATATCCGACGGACTTGGCTATATCGTACCAGTCTTTATCAAACTTTAATAATAAGCTGACGTGACTAATTCTTGAGCTCCGTGAATGAAGCGTTTTCTTATACAAATATAATAATAAAGGTAACATTTATATTTTCATTCAGTTATAGGGTATTTCTTAGTCCATTTTACTTTTTATGCATTGCCATTGTACTATACACTCAGTCTTTATGATTGCGTAAATCTTCGATACAGACTATGTTTTAAATATTAGATGACTTGATAGCTTTTAGTTGTGAACACTCGACTAAAACAGTCATGTTTGAGTTTTTGTTTGGACAAGTTTTTGAAACGTTTTTATAGTGGCTAAAGAGTCTATTTGTATAATTTATAATTTGTGCAATAGTTTTTAGCCAGAAGTGCATCAAGTGCTCAACAATTATATCAAAATACAATTCTTTGCCTGAAATATTAATAAAAATGCATTTTGTTGAAAGGGACAGGGCATTGGGAAGAGAAGGAGGAGTAGCTAAATTGTGCACTTTACATTAAAAATGCGTTGGCTAAAAGCTTAACAATTAGCAACAATTTTGAAATGCAAAATGGCAAAACGGAAAGCTAAAACAGAACGAAGCAGCAACTGAAATGGCCAGCACACAAATTAAAGCGACTTAAATGGAACTTATTAGATTTGTATACTTTTAATTTGCATTCATAACAGTTTCAGTCCCAATGCCTGCCCACCGCCACCCACCCCCCCAAAAAAAAAAACCAAAGGCGCCAGCTTGAGGGGGTGTTGCTGAGTTCTTTGTAAGAGACGAGTTAAGTGTAAGACTCGGGCTAGGGCAATATCTAACCGATTCGAAGGACAACAGTTGCCAGTGCCGCTGCACGTTAAGTCCTGCTCCTGTGCAGTCCTGGCAGTCCTGGTAGACGCGACAAGTGCGAGGGAGATCCAAAACGCAATTGAAACCCTTTTCTTGTTTTTGCAACCCACACCCGCCAGTGGCAGTCCGTGTGGACATGACGTATTTCTTTCTCGACTTGTCTGATTTAAATTTGCTTCAGCTAGAATAAAACAAAATTAATTTGTGCATATTTCTTGAGCGCCCAGACGAAATACGAAGCTTGAGATGCTGCTGCCTGTGCCTGTGCCTTGGACATTTATTAAAAGGCGAAACTGGCAAGCTGGGCAGCCAAAGGGAAATGGAAACCTTTTTGGGCAATCCTAGGAATAATAAAAAACCAAAAAAAGTATATTTATCAAGTGAAAAGAAATTTCATAAAACGAAAACAATTTGCCGAAATTAAAGAATAATAAGAAGCCGCCGTTCCCAGAGCCAGCCGATGACCGCCACTGGGTGAATCATCAAAATATAAGAACTATGCACTTCTATATATATGTTCAATGTATAATATATATATATATTTCCCATAGATGCATAATTGCATGGCCTCCCTGAGGAGAGGAGAGATACGGAAACTGGCACAACACACGTGCCGTTACAAAGCAGATAAGAATGATATTGATATACAATCGAACGTGGCCGGATGGGTGAACTTGTGAATGTGGATGGGCATAACGGCCATAAATCCATTAGCAATAAATAGTTTGGATATGAAAGAAAAGAAAAGAAAATTATTTATACGTTTCGCACGGCGCGACAAGCAGGAAAATTAGTGCGAATCGGGTATGGCGACGACGGGTTTTAGCTTTGGGTTCGGTGAATTGGAATGAGAATGGTGAATTGGAAAGGGAAAGCGCTGTCAATTTGCGATGCGCGGCAAATGAACCAAAACAAAGCGTCAATAGAAACAGGGAAACACTACAGCAATCGAACAACTGTATCGAATTACCAATCATTCAATACAATGCCAGTCGAGCTAACTCCACCTCCCGCCACCCTGTCCATAGTGCGAAACATGCTCACAGAAAAGTTGTGACATGGTCACGCGACCTTACCAACCCGGCGGGGTGGCTTCCATAGTTCACGGTGTCAGATTTACCGATTCGCCGATTTAGCAAGTTGGATTTGCACATTGCCAAAATGTTGCTAGATGGGAAAACTGTTATCAGAGTTTCAATTCGAACTCCCGCTTTCAAATCAATTCACATATGACGTTGATTTTCGAATTCATATTGAGCCATCAAAGCATTATGAGCACTCTTACTATCACTTAGACTAGCTCTGCCTAGAACCCAGAAGCAGAAACAATTGAATTGAAAATGGCATAAAGAGAATATGGCCCACAGCATGTTGACCAAATTGCCGACAATTTGGGTTAACTGTAAAATTCACTAGCAAATAGCAAACAGCAAACGTGCAAGTTTTAACAAGAAGGAGTACAAATGCGATTCTTTCGAGTTGTCCAGAATAACTTGGGGAATCAAGGAGTGGGGGCTTTAGCTGCCATAAAATTCAGTGGGGCGTAAAGGATGCGATGTCTTTTAACAATAAAAAGGCAAAAAAAAAAAAACTACGGCCTGGCTGCATAAACTAAAACTAAAGCCTCTTGGCTATGCTCAGGCACGTCTTAAATGTTGAAATTATGTAAAATAAAATGTGCGCCAAAAGGATAAACGACTTGGCTGACGTCAGCCTCACAATGTCCTGAGTGACAGGGCAGCCCGACAAACGGCTTATTCAAACACTCGACAATCCTTGCAAGGTGCAAAAAATGTTGTTGACGGACTACATTGAAAGTGTCAACGTCCATTTGCATGCCCGTGCCAATGTCCTGGCTAATAACCGTGAGTAAGCGAACAGGTGCTGGACTCAACGCCGTCGGCGTCCTTTGTGATCAATCTTGCTAAGCTTTTGTTTTCCCTGGGTTTTTGTTTATGGACAAAAGGGCAGGCGACGCCTTAGAACTGCCATTCACATCAGCATCAGCAGCGGCACAGACATTGAGACATCTAGTGACAGGCAACAACAAAGCAAACTGCGACGTCAACGAGTCCTTTTCGACGTCTTGGTCTATGATTGATTAGCAATTAATTAGCTACACAAATAACTGTAATTATATGCCAGCGAGAACAATGTCAGGCCTTTGCGTCAAGCGCTCTTGTACTGAGTCCCCAGACTCCAGACTCCAGTCCCGCGACCTGAGACCCGCCCCTATCCCCTGCCAAAATACTTAAGTGCCAATAGCACTTCTTATACCCTCGACTAAAGTTAAAGAGTATACACGCATTTGCAGAAAGCCCTTTTATGGTTTAAAAATAACCAAAATTATATTTGCTATTTTTGGAAAGGTGCTCAGATCTGACTTCGATTTTCAATCAAGAAATTCGGTGTACATATGAAATATACTTATTGTCAAAAACAAAATTATTTTCTGTTAAATAAATTTTGAATCGGCTCTCGTAGGAATTAACAGGCACAACACATTGGCGAGTGGCGATGAAAATGGTTCTTCAATAGCTAAAAGTAATAAACTTATCACTTTTGGTCGATTTGTCATCAAGTACGACAAGGTCAACTGATTTAAACAAGAAATTAATTAAAAAAATAAGGAAAATGAGATGTTACTCCTTGAGCAGAACCGAGAAGACTAACTGCAATATGCAACTCAAAGTAAATGCCCAAAACTTGCTAGTCTTGAAAAAGGCTACTTTGATGAGAATGAATTTTCAAATGAATTCGCCTACTTTGTCTAAAGTCAGATTCAAGTTAAAACACACACCAGATAGCCTTGCAATTTTTATTATACACAAGTATCTTCTTTATGAGTGTAAACAGCCTAGTTAAGCTAGCCATATCCGGACTTGGCTATATCGTACCAGTCTTTATCAAACTTTAATAAAAATCTGATGTGACTACTTCTTGATCTCCTATATTAATAAAGGTAACATTAACATTTTCATTCATTCATAGGGTATTTCTTAGTCCATTATTCACTTTACTCAAAAAGGTTGTACTTTTTATGCATTGCCATTGAAAATTATGTACTTGCGAAAATTGTTGTGGAAACTGCTCCA